>PVHT021183696.1:28235977-28271830 GCA_004024745.2 Catagonus wagneri | reverse complement strand
AGGGGTCTAATCAGAGCTGTGGCCACTGGCCTGCGCCGCAGCCACAGCAACGCAGGATCCGAGCCGCGTCTGCAACCTACACCACAGCTCACGGCAACGCCGGATCGTTAACCCACTGAGCAAGGGCAGGGATCGAACCCGCAACCTCATGGTTCCTAGTCGGATTCGTTAACCACTGCGCCACAACGGGAACTCCTCATTTTTAGAAATTTTTAATTGTGGTAAAAAAAAAATGTAACATAAAATTTACCATTTTAACCATTTTTATGTGTTTTAGTTTATATATTTTTAAGAAAAAATTATTTGTATAACTATGTATTGGGAAAATACCGGGAGGAAACAAATGTTGAACATTTATATGTGTTGGATAAATCTTATTTTCTACTTTTTATTTACTTTTATTTGCTAAAATCTTAAAAGAGCATGGGGCTCTCGCAATATAAAAAGAATATAAAAAATGAGAGAGAAGTGGTGTGAACTTGGAGATTTTTGATACAATGAAAAATGGAAATGCAAATTTTTATTTTATGACCATAGAAGAATCACAAATAATTGTATGTGAAGCATCTAGTGTTTGCACAGCTTAAATTGCCCTCTTTATGATATTTTAAAAATATTGTGAATGGCTCGATTTTTTTTCTTAGTTGGCACTTATTTGGACAACACTAATCACAGTGCCCCAAAGCCTGCGTTTGGAATACCTCCAAATCAGAGTGAGGAGTGTCAGCACCTGTGATTTGGGAAGGACCATTAAGCCGTTCTGGGTCCTAGATTTTCACAATCTAGACTGTTTTCCCAGAGAGTAGAAGAAAAAAGTAAAGACACTTTTGCTTTATTGGCATTCAGCTGGATTAAATATCTAGCTGGTGAGAAAGCCCCCTTTGGTGCATCAGCAGTTGGAAAGCAGGAGCTTTATCTTGCATGTTGTGTGGCTGAAGCCCAGTGTCATCCATCTGCATCCCTGAAGGATGGATATCTGTGACTGATGGCTGATGGCTCTGCAAGACGATAGTAAAAGAGACCACCGCCTGCTTTGAAAAGTGTGTATGTGAAAAGGAAAAATTAATTTCAATTTCAACTGCTTTGTCAAATTCAGGGACTTCTGAAAGTTAATTTGCTCATTCATTCCATATAAGCTACATGACTACATCTACTACCCAGGGCACAGAATCATTAAGTGGAATGTTTGAACTGGAATTGCAGGGACTTTGTAAATTATTTTTCTCTCTTAAATGCCAAATCAGTGTAGATTTAACTTAGCAGATGAAATATATATTAAGTTTATAATAAATTAAATGCAGGTGTGATGCTATTTCACTAAATTGACAGGAAAAAGGCCGAGTACAGACCCTAACTAAATACCACAGATTATATTTTTGTAGGTCTCTTTATTTTAAAAAAACATTTATTGGAGTATAGTTGACTTAAAATGTTGTGTTAGTTTCAGGTGTACAGAAAAGTGCATCAGTTATACATATACATATATCCGTTCTTTTTTAGATTCTTTTCTTGTATAGGTTATTGCAGAATATTGAGTAGATTTACCCATGCTGTACAGTAGTTATCTATTTTATATATAGTGGTGTGTATATGTTAATCTTCAACTCCTAATTTATCCCTCCCTCCCACATTACCTCTTTGGTAACCACAAATTTGATTTTGAAATCTGTGAGTATGGTTCTGTTTTGTAAATAAGTTCAATGGTATCAATTTTTATTAGATTACATGTATAAATGAGATCATATTTGCCTTTCTCTGGTTTACTTCACTTAGTATGACAATTTCATGTTGCTAAAAAAAAGGCATTTTTTAATGGCTGAGTAATATTCCATTGTCTGTATGTGCCACATCTTCTTTATCCATTCCTCTGTTGATGGACATTTATGTTAATTCCATGTCTTGGCTATTGCAGATAGTGCTGCAGTGAACATTGGGATACATGCATCTTTTTGAATTATGGTTTTTTCTGGATATATGCCCAGGAGTAGGATTGCTGGACTGTATGTTCTGTTCTGAGTTTTTTAAGGCTCCACCATAGTGTTCTCCATAGTGCCTGGTGTGAAGTGAAGTGTCACTGTAGATTTGAGTTGTGTTTCTCTAATAATTAGTGATGTTGAGCATCTTTTCATGTTTTTTTTGGCCATCTGTCTGTCTTCTCTGGAGAAATGTCTGTTTAGATCTTCTGGTGGGTCCCTTTAGTGTAGCAGACAGATGGCCTGTGATGTACAATGTTTCCTGGAGTATCAATATGTCATACTTCATTCCAATAATTCTAATTTTTACGATAAATGAAGAGTGTCCCCTTAAGAAGAAGTGAGTATAAAATGAATTTCAGTTGGTCTCTCAATGGTGATTTTATAAAAAATAATTGCTAAAAGAAGAAACTTGTTTTGGTTAGAAAGCTCTTCATGTTCACCTTATCTTTTATTCCTTTCGTCTTATAAAAGCAGGTCATTCTATGTAACGATGGGGAGTGTTTTGTTATTTGCTGTGTTTTCCTTTAAGTCTCAGAATGTTTTCTTCAAACAAAACCTTATATGGGGGTCTAGTTTATTACAGGGAGCTTCTGTGCCCTGACCACAAAGTGGTGGAGGAAAGGAGTTCTGTTCAGCTGGCATCCTTAATCCGGTTCTGTTTGTTTCCCTTTGATACAATTCCGGAGATCTCCTGGGCTCCAGGAGAAGCTGGTTTTAACTATAAGTCTGGAACATAAAGCAACACAACATTGCTCTCAGAAGTAAATCCATATATTGTCCCTCCCACCATTAACACTTTTAAAAATAACTCTACCGAAACATTGCAAGCTTATAAATTGTGGTCAGTTTTCAAGAGTTTCCAGTTTCTACCACGGAAACATTTGAATTTCAACATTTCCATTAAAATGAGCGAGGTATCACATTTTCATAGAGAACATCTGTTGGAGTTAAATTTAACATGGCCTTACCTGTAATTAAGACCACAAGAGATTTATTCAGATTCTTGGACACAAGGTTCAGCATGCCACACGCATCAGCCTCTTATTTTAATATGAGAGAAGGTAATCTAAGGCTTAGTGACCTGGAACCAAAGATTACAGTGTCAAGGTAACACAGGAGGAGAGAACATATATTTTTTTAGGTATAGAAAGAGGCAGATTACCTAGAGTTTTAAGGCAGAACAGAGAGAGCTTTGAGACTTGTATAAAGCAGGAAACAGTCAATATTTAGAACTAAGCCAGGACAGCAGAAATATGATTGAATTGCTTCAAGGTTTTGATCTTTATATAATCCAATGCTAACTCAATCATCTTATCATCAAACCTATCAGCTCCTAGGTGTACAGGGCCATGCAGAATTTGTGGGGTGCAGTGCAAAATCGAAATGAGATACACCTTGTTCCAAAAGCATGGAAAAAGTCCTGCGAAGGGTACTAAGATATAAAGTTTTTCCCCTTCCTTTGAGGGTTTCTCTCTGACTTATCACGATGAATTTTATTTACTTTGTAATGTCATTAGTAGTCAAGAAAATTAAGAATTTAAATCGGCATGAATTTTACTGTTTGTATGGTTCAATACCAGTTTTAAAGAAAATTTTTAGAGACTATAACTCCTATGCAGAATCATCAAAATCACACAACCCATATTTTCTAGCTCATACATGCATATATATTTTATTCCTACCGGTACAGTGGGATTGCTACTCAAAACTAGCTCAACTGTTTCCCTATATCTTTTTGATGTGCACACATTCTATCACTCTTCTCTACCTTTATTTTACTGATAAGAAAAGGAAAATGTACTATGTTGTTTATCTCTCTATTTTTTTTAGGACCGCACCCACGGCATATGGAGGTTCCCAGGCTAGGGGTCCAGTCAGAGCTACAGCTGCTGGGCTACGCCACATCCACAGCAACGCCTGATCCGAGCCGCATCTGCGACCTACACCAAAGCTCATGGCAGCGCCAGATCCTTAACCCACTGAGCAAGGCCAGGGATCGAACCCACAACCTCAAGGTTCCTAGTCGGATTCGTTAACCACTGCTCCAGGACAGGAACTCCTTTATCTATTTTTATATAGTGGTTTGTATCTGCTAATCCCAAACTCCTAGTTTATCCCTTCCCCCACTTCCCCCTTAGTAACCATAAATTTGTTTTCTAAGTCTGTGAATGTGTTTTTGTTTTGTAAATAAATTCATTTGTATCATATTTTAGATCCCATGTAAAAGTGATATTATGTGATATTTATTCTCTTTCTGACTTATTTCACTTAGTATAGCAATCTCTAGGTCCACCATATTCCTGCAAATGGCATTATTTCATTTTTTTTTTTAAGGCTGAGTAGTATTCCATTGTGTGTGTGTATATGTGTGTGTATGTGTAAATATATACGTGTGTGTGTGTATGTATATATATATGTGTGTGTGTATATGTATATATATGTATGCGTGTATATGTATATATATGTATGTATGTATGTGTATATGTGCCTTCTCTATCCATTCATCTGTCAGTGGAACTTTAGATTGGTTCCATGTTTTAGCTATTATAACTAGTGATTCTATGAATATTGGGGTACATGTAATTTTTTAAAATTAGAGTGGAAAAGATACTGTGCATTGCTTATCTTTCCCTTTCCTTCCATGTGATCATTTTCTTTTCTTTTCCTTTTTTTTGGTCTTTTTTAGAGCCTCACCTGTGGCATATGGAGGTTCCCAGGCTAGGGGTCTAATCGGAGCTGTTACTGCCGGCCTACGCCAGAGCCACAGCAACGCCAGATCTGAACCGCGTCTGCAACCTACACCACAGCTCACGGCAATGCCGGATTGTTAACCCACTGAGCAAGGCCAGGGATCGAACCCACAATCTCGTCATTCCTAGTCGGATTCGTTTCCTCTGCGCCACGACAGGAACTCCCTGTGTGGTCGTTTTCAATGTAAGTTATCAGTTAACACAGAGAAATTACATGAGTGAAAAAGGATATCATGGCATTCCTTTGCCGTTTCTGTTCCTGAGAACACTGTCGCCTTCTCTCTGCATATGAACAGATGCTGGTTTGAACAGGTAGCATGACTTCTCATGGCTGTTGACATTCCCACTTAGTCATAAAAGTACCATGTTTACCTTGGACTCTTTGAGTTTTGTTGAATGCCCAGGGTCCAACAGAATTCTTGCAAAGCCAGCTAAGTAATAATAATTAAGTGCCTAAGGTAGTTATCACTAGCATTACTATCACTACTGCTGTATTGCTTGGTGATTGCTTTAGTCCATTTGGTCTGGTATAACAAAATACCACAGGCTGGGTGGCTTATAAACAGCAAACATCTATTTCTCACAGTTCTGAAGGCTAGAAGTTCAAGATCATAGTGCGGGCAGATTTGGTATCTGGTGAGAGCCTGCTTCCTGGTTCATAAATGGCCACTTTTCACTCTGTCCTCACTTGGTAGAAGGCGCAAAAGATCTTACTGTGTTTTCTTGTTTAAAGGCATTAATTCTATTTACAGTGGCTCTGTTCTTCCAGCCTAATTACCTCCGAAAGGTCCCACCTCCTAATACCATCAACTTGGGGATGAGGATTTCACCCTCAAGGTGAATTTTGTGGGGTCACAAACATTCAGACCATATCAGTAATAGATTGCCCTACTCTGAGTTGGCCGTGTCCTCAAACACTTTTCATGATGCATTCTACTTTTTCTCTGTTCAGCACTGTCTATTTTTTTGACCACATCCAATGTTTCTCATCCTGGCTGACTTATTGGTCAAAGAAGAGAACAGACTCCCCTGGGGGGTAGTAGATATAGCTTGCCTAGAAATATCACCCCTAGTCCCCAACGCTCTGTTTTTTCTTTTTGTGATTCTTGCCATTTAGTCATATTTAGGTTTTCCTATTCTGTTTAGAGTTCTACCATCACCCAGAGAACATGATGCTCTAGAAATGTGGTCCTAATACTTGTGATTAACTTTTTGTTTTCCTTAAGATTTTAGATTTTTATATTCTTTTTTTTGGTTTTTGTTTTGTTTTGTTCTGTTTTCTGCCATGCCTGTGGCATGTGGAAATTCCCAGGCCAGGGATCAAACCCATGCCACAGCAAGCAACCCGAGCCGCTGCAATGACAATGAAGAATCCTTAATCCTCTGTGTCACAAGAGAACTCAGATTGTAATCCCTTTGTATTAACTTCCTACAGTAGGCTGAATAATGGTCCCCTCAAGATGTCCATGTCCTAATCCCTGGTTCCTGTGAATATTTTACTTCATAGTAAAGTAACATGGTAAAAGGGTCTTCATAAATGTGCTTAAATTAAGAATATTGACATGGGGAGATTATCTTGGATTATCTAGGTGGGTACAATGCAATCAGAAGGATAGAAGGATTCTTTTAAAAATAGAGGCAGCTGTATCTGAGTAAGAGAGAAAAGGTAATAGATGGAAGCAGAGGTCGGTGAAGAGGGAAAACACTACACTGCTGACTTTTAAAATGAAGGAAGGAGCTGTAAACCAAAGAATGTAGGTTGCCTCTAGAAGCTGGGAAAGACAAGGAAACAGATTTTTTTTTCCTAGAGTCTCCAGAGGGAATCAGCCTTGCTGATACCTTGATTTTAATCAGTGAAACTGATATTAGACTTCTGACCTTTAGAGCTATGATAATAAATTTGTGTTTATTTATTTTTTTAATTTTTTTGTCATTTTGCCTTTATCTAGAGCCACACGTGCAGCATATGGAGATTCCCAGGCTAGGGGTCTAACAGGAGCTGTAGCTGCCGGCCTTCACCAGAGCCACAGCAACGCGGGATCTGAGCTGCTTCTGCAACCTACACCACAGCTCAGGGCAACGCTGGATCCTTAACCCACTGAGCGAGGCCAGGGATCGAACCCGCAACCTCATGGTTCTTAATCGGATTCATTAACCACTGAGCCACGAAGGGAACTCCAAATTTGTGTTTTTTAAGCCCCTAAGTTTGTGGTATTATGTTGCAACAGCAATGGGAAGCCGTATATTTTCATAGTTTTGGTAATTAAGATATTTCCCCTCCACAGATGAATTATTCTATCTAATAAGTTCACTCACAGAAGAATTTTGGTCTTAGTATAGGTTGAATATCTCTAGAAGCATCTGAAGATTCTGCTTTTATAAACCTGGTCTATTGAAATTATATGGAATGAGATCGATTTCAGTAAATCTTTTAAAAATTGCATAACACAGTTGATGACAAAAATAAAGAATTTATTTTAGTCTGTTACCCAATGTTAAAACATTTGATTATAAACTATGACCAAGAAGATGTGTATGATACAAAGAGGAGTATTTGACCTCCTGGAGTTTGTGGTCTATTAGTGAAATAAAAGAACATACAAACAACTGCCATACAAATCAAAATACAAATGCCATGAGAGGGATATAATGTGATAGTGAAGCTTAATGTATGAAATAATATATTCTGGATGACAGAATGGGGTCTTCTGATTGGACACCCACGATCTAGTCTTTACTTGCATAGAACTTTACGTAATTCCTATTAATACCTATAGCTAGGAATTTATTGAGTAAAGATGGAGTAGTGAGAGGAAAAGATGTTTCATATAGAGAAAGAATGTAAACTATATGATAGAAGTAAAATAAAACAGGTCTAAATTTAGGAGGAGATTAAGAATAGACTGTTCCGGATTAGGAATACATGGGATTGTTTGGAGTGTAGTATGTACAAACGGGCTTAACAGGAGAGAGTGGGGACAGGTGGTGAGTAGTGGGATCAGAGGACTTCAGTGCTATATTTAGAAGTTTTGGACTCCGGTCCACAGGCAAAGGAGTCTGGTAAGTTTGCAGAGCCAAGTACTCTCATAGGTAGATGTTTTCCAGAGGGGGTTTAAACATATGTGCCTGAAGCGTAGGAGACAAGTGAGGTTTAGAATCAAAAAACTAAATAATTTTATTTCTGATTATGCCCCAAACTTGGATAAACCCTTTCTTAATTTGCTCATTTTCAAAGCTATTGTTTTGAAGTGGTTTGTGGCTTAAGATTACTTACAGGTATAATAATCTGTGACTGTGATACTGGGTTTAGTTTGGGGATCATGCAGAGATGTCATAGTTTAAATTGTGGGAGTAGTTGAGTGGTAAGGGAGTAAGTGTAAACTTAGAAGGAAGGGCACCAAAGGTAGAACATTATGGAACATATATGGGTATGTGGGAAGTATGGAAAATGGAACCACAGAAGAGCACCAATGAAATATAAAAAAGGGAAGAGAACTCAGTGAAGCCATCAGAGAGGAGGATGACAAAAAGGGTGGGGGTAGGGAAGTTTTGGCTTGTTTATGGGCTGAAAGAAAGGTAAAATTCAAAATTAAAAAAATCGCTTTAAGAAGATTTCAGGTTGGCAAGATGTTCTAAACAGATGGAAGAAATAAAACCAAGGATGCTGCAGTGAAGTTAGATGTAGAAAGAAGATCTTCGTCCCTCTAACAGTAGAGAAGAAAGTGACAAAGTAAGGATTTAGAGACACCTTGAGAGGGAGCCTGGGTAAACAGCTTCCATCTTCTTCATATGATGAGGTTATTGAATGTGCTGAGAGTGAAAGAGTTGCTCAACGGAAAGGATTTGAAGGAAGGGGAAAACTGAACAACCATGGCTGCAAGTCCAGAAAAGAACTAATAAAACTAAATTTAATTAAGATTAAAATAATAAAAACAAATAATAAATGATGAACGTTTAAAAAGTGGTTTGAAAAGGAGAGTAATGAGGAAAAATGTGCTTGGATCAAAGAATAAAACCTAGGACAAAGTCACACTAATTACAGCATCATGGGTTTACAATATGACCAGGCTAGCTGATTGGTGGATCAAAATTTAGTCCAGACATAGATTTAAGTAAATTTAACAAATTAACTTATGATGAGGACGATACTAAGGATCGGAGGAAGGAGGGATACATTTTTTCATAGTATAAAATTCTTAACATTTTACAATTGTTAAAAACCTGGCTAACCTTGTAAAAAATAATAAAGTCCAGACTTTTCCTTTTCTGCGTGCCAAAAAGTACAAATGACACAGAGATTTCAGTGTAAAAAATTATGAAAATGAAGGAAATAAAAATGGTGACTATTTTGATAACTCGAGGTAGGTGGTTCTTTATAAGCATGAAAACAAATTCAGAACTTAAGTGAAAAGATTGATCTGATTTGCTCTAAATTTTTTTTAAGTTAGAGTGAGAAAGATGGGAACTGTGTTAACTAAAATGTTAATAACAGTCCTCTTTGGGTAATGGCATTTTAGTCATTTTTGTTCTCACTTGTACACTTTTTTTTTGGATTTTTCTCAGGAGAGGGAATTCTTCTTGAGTAAACTAATTTTTAATTTTGAAAAAGATAAATTAAAGGTGTCAATTATTTGGAGGTATTTGGAATGCAAGAATCTGAGTGTGAAATGAGTCATTTTTTGGCACTGTTTTGGCAGCCTGTGAGTCAAAGTGGGAAAATAAGTTGTGAAATATACTGAATATTAGGGCGTGAATAAAATGGGTAGGTGCTACATGGGCTTTTAAAATGCAGGTGGGAAACTGGTTAAAGGGACCAATTTATAGGCTTCAGGGCAGACGGGGAGATACAGCAGGGCAGAAAGACACGTTGATTAGGGAGACCCAAGGGTTGGAGAGAATGGAGCCTGTGAGGACAAAAGACAATAGGTTCTTTAGGATGAACCTGATGTCAGGAGAGGCGAAATTCTGAGTTCTGGACTTCAGAAATTAAAAAGTTCAGATGGTCAGGTACAAGGAGTAAACATTTCTTGTAAAGAGTAGAAGCAGGTTAGAAATGAATGTCATTTGAGTTGTTCAGGGTAAGCAACTCATCCAGTATTTTCATAGGAAGAAAGGGTTCTTAGAAGAAAAAAGTAAGAATGTTCTTAAAAGTGTAAAGAATTGGAACACTGTGTTGTATATATTATTTGTAATATCAATTTAGGAGTTTGCGATTAACATATACATACTACTGTATATAAAATAGATAATCAGTGAGGACGGGCTCTATGGCACAGACAACTATACTCAATATTTTGTAACAACCTATAAGGGAAAAGAACCTTAAAAAATGGATACATATGTGTATATAACTAAATCACTTTGCTAGACTCTTGAAATTAACACAATATTGTAAATGAACTGTATGTCAATAAAAAAGGTCAGTGATATAATCATTTTAAAAAGGTAATGACATTAATAAAATTCAAACAATTTTACAAACTTTATTTACACCATTTGTACAACTTATAAACTGCCCTTTAATCTTATATTATACTATGATACCTCCCCAACCCCATTTCCTAGGTCTTTAGTAGCATTTAACATTACTTTTGGACTCTTATTGGCAGTATTGCTTTCTTTGCAGAAACATCTGTACAGTTTTTTTTTTAACAAAATAAATTATGCAGATTTGGCACATGTACAATGTGTTTTAAATTGATTAATTTTAATGTGGTCAGCACTATCCCCGGTATTAGGTGACTTCTATGATTTATATTAGTTGAAATATAGTTCTGTCATTTAATAAAGGATCCACTGAAAGAAATCTGAATTGAATTATTGAATTTGTTTATACATCTACAGTAGGGTAGAGAATAAACGAATCTTAACAAAAATTAACAACCTTTCTCTGTTGATGTTTTACCATCCCTGCCAACCTCTCATAAAGCTCAATTTTTATATCCTAGGGATCTTTATCTTCTGAAGTTGGCTTTCATTACATTTTATATGATTGCCTATTTACAACCCACTTTCAAATATTATCCTCTGTTAAAGGTGAAAAGTCAGTCTTATCTTTTTTCATGCATATAGTGAAATTGAAACTCTGTGAGGTTAATTGATTAGAACAAGGATACACAAAAAAATTATAAATAGTTATGTGCTCAGAATTAAAAGTGCAGCATAGATTCAGTCCACAGAACCACATTTTGAAAATGCTTTTTGCATTAATGTAAATAGTTTTTCCTAATATTCCTGAATCAAGATGCTTAATGAAAAGTCAGATGAAGAGAGCCACAGACCTCTAAAGGCAAATAATTTTATTGATATAATTCTTTCAGTTTGATAAGTAAATTCTAAATCTTAGTATCAGATAGTTTTTATTCAGAATTTCTCTCTCTTTTAAATTTAATGATAATTTAGCCAACATATTCTGCAAAAACTTGAAACAGTTAATTGATAAACATGGGCAATGTTTTCAACTTCCTATTCAAAGTTTTCTGTTAAAATTCCATAAACTTGAATCAAAGATTTTTCTACAGTAAGTTTGATTAGGTCCCACTGGTTTATTTTTGCTTTTATTTCTGTTGCCTTGGGAGACTGACCTGAGAAAAGATTTGTAAGGTTGATGTCAGAGAATGTTTTGCCTGGGTTCTCTTCTAGGAGTTTGATGGTGTCTTGTCTTGTGTTTAAGTCTTTAAGCCATTTTGAGTTTATTTTTGTGCGTGGTGTGTGGATCATTATGGAGCATGATAACGTGAGAAAAAAGAATGTGTATGTGTGTGTGTGTATGTGTGTGTGTTTGTGTGTGTGTGAGTGACTGGGTCACCTTGCTGTACAGCAGAAAATTGACAGAACACTAAACCAGCTCTAATGGAAAAAAATAAAAATCATTAAAAATTTTTTCTACAGTCAGAAAAATTTCTCATATTCAAGGATCTTTAAATGCTGCATGTAGGCTTTACAGTATGGGTTCGTCTTAACTCTGCAAATTATTTTCAGTTTGTGAGTCTGACTGCGAAGATAGACTGACAGGGCTGGGATGCTCACTGTTATGGGCTGAGTTAGGTCCCTCCAAAATTCATGCATTCACATCCCAACCCTTGGTATCTCAGAGTGTAACTGCATTTGGAGATGGGACCTTTAACGATGTAATTAAACTTAAGTGAGGTCAGGTGGGTGGGCCCTAATCTGTGTGACTTTTTGGAGACCAGGCCTTCACAGAGGTGAATATGTTAAAATGAGATCAGTAGGGTGGCACCCTAACCGAATGACTGGTGAATTCTAAGAAGAGAAGGAGACAGTGGGAATGCATGCGCACTGAGAAAAGGCCAGGAGAGGACAGTGAGGAGGCAGCCATCTGTGAGCCAAGGAGAGAGGATTCAGGAGAAAGAAACCTTGCTGTTGGACTTCCAGGCTTCAAAACTGTGAGAAATAAATTTCAGTTGTTTAAGTCACCTAGTCTGTGGATGGCAGCCCTAACTGACTAATAGATTCAACTAACAGATGACTTTTTCCTAGAATATTATGTGAGATGGAAACTTCAGGTTCTGTAAATGAATTTGTGATTTACTATATCACTGCGCTAGGGCAAATGAAAGTTTGAATTTCCTAGACCCCTTGTGGTTGGAGAGCCTGTGTTACTAATTCTAGAGCATTTAATTGCTGGTGCAAGAATCTCTAGAATTCCCTCTCCCAGGTGATTGTGAAAAAACATGAGGTGGGATTGCTCCCTGACTGACTATACATCTTATATATGAACTTTTATTCTGTGAAGCCAGTGAGATTAGGAAGAGGAGGCATGGTCACTGTTTGTTACCAAAAGTTTATCCTTTAATTCATCCCTTCTGATATAATCGTGTTTTATATTTGTTAAGAAATGAATGACAACTAACTAATATTTTATTGCAATTAAAGGAGACATGCAAAAAAAAATCAAGTATCATCTTACAGTTAGATGACCAGCAAAAACATTCTAGGACTTCTCTGTGGCACAGTGGGTTAAGGAGCTGGTATTGTCACTGCAGCAACTTGGGTCACTGCTGAGGCATAGGTTCAGTCCCTGGCCCAGGAACTTGCATGTGCTGTGGGTGCAGCCAAAAAAAAAAAAAAAAGAAAAATTCCAATACCTTGTTTATGCAGATTGTTGAATCCACAGATAATTTGATCATTCTTATTCATCTCCATGGAACAAAGTTAAAAATATTTTACCCATATCAGGGGAAGAATATTTGGGTGATTAAAGGCCTAGAACTGGCAAATGTGACTCTTCACTGTTTATAGAACAGCATTGGCAAGATTCCTAAACATCACCATTTATAAAACCATAAAAACCCCCTATTCAAACATGAAACAAAGCCAAAGTTCATTCGCACAGTTTTGCTGCTGTAATTGAAACCACTTAGGGCTGTTTATTGTTCTAAGACCAGAAACAATAAAGACAGCATAAACAAGAAACTGACCCAGTGTGATGCTATCGGATGAATCAAAGAAAAAACAACTAAGTTTTTGCATACACAGTTGAGCTCATGTTCTTCTTGACTGTGGAACATGCCAACATGAAGCCTTATTCTATCTTTTTTTTGAAATTGGGGCTGAAGGAAAGGGCAAGTCTGCAGTGGTTGTAAAGATAGCTCTGTCTCTGTATGTTTCTCTTCTTTCTAATTTATACTCTGCAATAGAAATCTGATTAGGGAGAAAATGAAGCTTGTTTTAGGACAGCCGTTCATTCTGTACTTCATGAAGAAAAGACAAAATGGTATTCTCTTTATTAAAAAAAGTTTTGTTAAGGATCCGAGTGGGTCTTATATAAAGACAATAAATATTAAGGAAACATAGCAAAGACAAAAGGTTAAAATAAAGTGATTCCCAAATGTTCGACTATTAGGAGACACTAGCAGACTGCAACAGGGATCATAAATTGGGAAGGTAGTGGACCAACTGAATGGTTTTATGTCTTTCAAAGAAGATAGGGCTCAGTCCTTCTGCTTTGTTTTCAGTGTTTGTGTTGGCTGATTTTCAGATTCAACTCTGTTGATATGTGTGAATAGGACTCAAGATAAACAAGATGGTGGAAGGAGAGAGTGGTTTTAGGGTCACCCTCTCTAAGGGGTTCTGGAGGGTATCCAGCTAGACACTCAGAGGCCACTGCTGCTTAGATAGAACCAACCCTGAATTCTTGGAGCGCCAACATTATACATTAGGTATGAGGTCACCTGTAGTTAGATTCAGAATATGGGCGACCAGCGGTTCCACCAGCTACAACTCTGGATAGAGATATGCAGGTATATATCCAGGGCCCTGACCACTGTAGTCACTCATCGTCAGACAACAGTAAAGCTCAAGGGACAGTGAATGGCAAGGGGCCCTTGTCTATCTGGACACACTATTTATTTGTTTTGTTTTTATTTGGTGAATAAAGTTGGGGAAATTACTGAAAGCCTAGCATTTAGAGGCTGGGTTTATATGAAAGAATGTTTTATAAGGGAAGAGAGTGAGGTAATAATTTGCATTATTAATTATTACTATTATTATTATGAGGGCGATGATGTAATATACCACTGAAAGGTAGGCTTGTGAATGTTAAGTTCAGATCCATTATGTATCTCAATGAAAAAACAAAATTTTGCATGAGAGGAGTTATACTGTTTATATTATTGCTCCTTCTACAAATATTTATTGATATTATTATAAGTAAGGGGCTGGGCTAGGCATTTTACTCATTAGTCTTATTATCTAAGACATATTCATTGTTCAGTTTTTTAGTACCCAATTTATTATGGCTCCAGGTTGCTCTTTTTATTGCTCTAATTATTGTCAATACATATGTTTACTCAGGTTTAATTTAAGAGTAAAAGTATAATTTGCCATCTCCATTTGGGAATATGTTCTATCTATAGTGATTTTATTAGTGGCATATTTTCAGTTCTCGTTTCAGCTCCATTTCTATGCTCCAGGGTGGAATACTTATTTATTTGACACCTCTTTCTCTCTCTTAAATATATCATGCCCACTTTGATATCTATAATAATGTAAGTACCCCCACAGAGATTTGGTGAATGAATGAGTGAATATATAATATTTTTAGACTGTCTTCAGCTTGAGAAATATTACAGATACTGTATAACCAGGAACATACTATACAATTCAGAGTAATCTATTTAAAAATAAATATATTTTGATGACATACAGATAAATGTAAATTGTAGAAAATCAGAAAGTAGAAGTGTCTACTTTCAGTCAAGCAAATATATATGTAAGTGTTCAGCTTGTGTTGTCACTGAACTTTCACATATTCTTTTTATGGTAACAAAATATAGACATATATATCTATATCTATATCTATATATATCTATATATATATACACACACACACATATACATATAACCGTAAAAAGAATATATATGTTAAATTTTTTACACACACACACAGAAGCATACACATATTGTTAGCTGATAATAACTGAGACATAACTCTCCCTTTCCCCGGGGATACTTGTATTATAAAAGGTACTTTTTGGGAGTCAGAATATTTCAATGAGGCTATGAAATGACAGTGGGAGATTGGAAGGCTGTTTGATTCATTTTGAGTTGGCATTAAATCGTAAGAGAAGATAGAATGTATGCTGAATTGTGTTATTACAGCATAAGAAAAAGGCATTTAAATACACTCTCTTCCAATTCTGATTTAACTTTTGATTTTCCAAAAATATGGTTGTATTGTGAATAAAGGGAAAAATTGCTCAAATTTAATCTAAAAGGCCAGCAGTTACTAAGACATAGAATTATATAGTGATTAAGACAAAGGCTTTGGAACCAGAAGGCTTGAGTTCCAATCCTGGTTTTGTCACCTACCAGACGAATACATTTGTTAAGTAATACCAAATTACTCAACCTTTCTAGGCCCATCAGTCCAATCACTGAAATACTAGACTTCATAGAGCTGTTTTTAGGATTAAGTGGTTTAATAAATGTTAATGGCTCAGAATAGTGACAGCACTGGGTTAACTAACATTGGGTCATCTAATCACTTCAGATTTAGAAACAATTTTGGAGGACAAGGAATCAGAAAAGAGCAATTGAAATAATTAAAAAAAAAGAATTCATCAGATGAGGGAAGATAAAGGCTGTAGAATATACATTGTCTGGCAAAAGGACAAGGAGAAGAAGAACATAATAACCACCTACTAATTTTTAAAAGATTCAAGGGGCAAAGAGAATTATTTAACATGTTACAAAGGAATACGACTATAATTAATAAGACCTCTAAGGCTAGAAAGAAAAACACTTTGACTAAATTTCAGGAAAGCAAAAAAGAGATCCTTCAGGATTGAGAACCACAGGAAGCCTCTCAAGAAAGGTGAATGAAACCTTGCTTGTGAAAGCATTTTTAACACTCTCATGTGCAAGGGACTATAGAAGGTCATCGTTCTATTCAGTATGGAAGGCGAACTAGAGCAGCTTTCACTGTGCCAAATATAAACCCAGTCTTCTCTCTTTCTCCTGTTTCAGAGAGAAAACAGGTCATCATGACAGGTTCAACCTTTGTGATATTTCCTGTCTCTGCGGGACCTAACTACTCAGTTCATGGCAGGAATAGACATGTTTAAATTAAGCAAAAAATGAAAATAAAAATTCGTTTTCTTGCTAGACAAATATTAGAGTACCTCCGATGTCATAGGCCACCGTAAAGCCAGTCACTGTCCTCTGTTAGTGTCTCATCACTTGGAGCCTGCTGGCATCCTAACCTGCTGGCACACAGGTAGAATATTTGTTGGCCTGCTTTCATTTGGCCTGGGCTGTTCAAGTTTGTGTTGCATATGTAGGATGGGAGAGACTTCGCTTTGTTCTTGGATCCTTGCTATTCTTTTATATCATTAGAAAAGGTGAAGCTAATTTCCATGCCACATGAGAAAATCAGTAAACAAAACCAGAGACTCAAGTCAGCCTATATGGTGTCTAGAAAATGAGAACAATGGGAAACATAATTCCAAAATATAATGTATAAAGTGAACAGGTGAAATAAAAAACAAAAGAACAGACCAGACTGAACATGAGATAGAGCACACATTGCTTGCTATAATGTTTTTAAAGGCAATTTGATTATCTCTTTGGAAGTATCCACAGGATTTGCCTCTAATACTCAGGGAGAAAAAATATTTAAAGTTGTTTGATTTCTTCCTCAAGTTGAATATGTAGAGATTTTAACAAAGGCAATATAAGCCAGTGGTCAGCTTTTGGAACTATGAAAATAAAAAGCTGTTGGCAAATTGTTACCCTTCAGTTGGTTTAATTTAGTTCAGTTGAATAATAACCTGACATACCTATAGCACTTTTTAATTTTCAAGTGGTTTAGTATATCTTTTCTCATTTGATCAGTTTTTTTGTTTTTGTTTTTGATTTTTTTTCTTTTTAGGGCTGCACCCATGGCATTTGAAGGTTCTCAGGCTAGGGGTCGAATGGGAGCTGTAACTGCTGGCCTACACCATAGCCACAGCAATGCAAGATCCCAGCCAAGTTTGTGACCTACACCACAGCTCACAGCAAACCAGATCCTTAACCCACTGAGCAAGGCCAGGGATTGAACCCACGCCTTCATGGATACTAGTTGGATTCATTGACCACTGAGCCATGATGAGAACTCCATGCAATTTCATTTCTCTTAATGCTGGTATTCTCAAAGATAATTCAGTAAATGTTTTCACCATTTGAAATTGGAAGACAAGAGATATCATTTTATATTTATAAACCCCAACTTCACACTCTAAGTTAGAGTTCTTAAATATTTATATGTGCCAAAATCTGATCAGAATCAAGCTTTAATTATACATTATGATTAACAAAAGCAATCTCATGTCTCCAGAAAATAAAATTACTTTTATTGAAATTGATGTTAGTTATACCATGGCATTATGCATGAAAACAAAACCAAAAACTTAATCCAAAATGATTGACCAGCCACTTGCATCACAGATGTAGTAACTGAGGACAGAGAAAAGTGTGACAGCAGTCCAAAGTGGGAAGCGGTTTATTCCTGTGAACTGCCCTGTGGTGGAAGTCAGAGAAACTTTGCAGAAAAGTGACATTTGATCCGTGGCTTGAAAGGAGAGGAGGACTTAGTTCTGCAGGAGGGCCAAGGAGGAAAGGAATACTAACGTCAAGGCACAAAGATGTGGATGTGGGAAAAACTAGAGGGTCTGGGGATCCTGCAAGACCAAAAACGTAATTTCATGAGTTCTAGGCACAAGTGGTGCTTCCATATGGTGTGGAGACTTGTGCAGACTTGCTGAGTCAATGTCATAGCAGAGGAGCAGTCCACTGGAATTCAGAATTTCATTTAAATATGTGTGTGGGGGGTACGGGTATGTGTATGTATGTATGTATGTAATTTCTGTATATAATGCACATTACCCTGGGGCACTTGGGACACAGAGAATAATGAGAGCATCACCCTCAAGAATCCTGCAGGCTACTAGCCATAGACTGCCTCCTGCTTGCATCAAGCTCCTCATGCATCCTGACAGACTGGATGGAAGAATAATGGGAGTTGGTACCAAACCACTCCAATTTTGGAGAAACCAGATAGCAAGTATCTTATTTTGATGGGTGACCAGCAGCATTTTTTCATATGAGAACAGTTGATTAGCGCCAAGGAACCAGTTTGTTAAATAACCATAAAGTCCTTTAACCTGACCTGAGTCGTTGTGTTTTAAATATTTTTTTCTTGGAGGAGATTCTACTGAGAGTGTTGTGGTTATTGTCCAACACAGTGTGGTAGGAGGGCAGTGAACCTGGGGCCAAGGGCCCTGGGCCTGATTCCAATTTTGTTCCTTTCTGGAGGTCGGCACCTAAGTTCCATTTCCCCATTGGTAATAGCAACATCCTTTTTCTCTCCTGCTTCAAAGAGTAGTGAGGAGAAAATAAGTTGATTGATGTAAAGGATTATGTAAATAATAAAAAAGACATATAAATATAGTAAGTTGGGGTATAGCTCAGAGGTAGGGTATTTGCTACAAAAAGTGGCAGTTAACCAAGTTATTGCCTTCATTGTGGTTGACAGATATTTAAAACCTGAGCCTAACAGTGACTTCTAAAGCTCCGTCAGGTCATTGCAAAAACAGCTTGCATTATCTAAATAAAAAGTGTCCAGATTATGAAGAAATACTGTGTTTTAATAAGTTATCTCTCTTTGAGTGTTTAGATAACATTTTGAGGGCCTTCCATTTTATTAACCTTCTTGGTGGATAAAGAATTGGGAATTACATTCCTGTGTTGTGTGAGGAATTTCGCTTTATCAGCATCTGACATGACTTCAGAAAATGCTGATGGTTCTGAAAGAATTTGTTGCTCAATACGTCTCCCATCACTGAAAGCATTAGAGACCCTTATCAAATCAGAATTGATTAAACTTACAGCTTCCCAGAAAGGCTATTAATGCAGATTAATGAGTTTCTGAGAGATTAGAGTTAGGGAGTTTTGATATAAAACACGTACAAAAATTAGTAGAATGCCATGTCAGGGAGGAACCAAGGAAAAATGACATTCAAAACTTTCTATCTGATTATCTAGGCTTTATCTTGTATGCAGCTGCAGATATGCACACTTAAAATGATGTTACGATGTACTTAATGTTGTTTTAAAAACTAATTTTCTAGTGACTATAGACATATTTTATCCTTCAAGATGAAAAACTTTAGTTATCTTCAAAGAGGTTAAACTCTGTACACTGAGGATTGCTACAATTTGTACTGGACTATGAAAATGAATGCCCCTAAACAACAAACTTCAATATGTTGGTACATCTGCCTTTTCATGCACTTTTTGCAAGAAGTAACCAACCATTCAAAAATATATTTGGTTTCATGTTAGTCTGTTTAAGACAACTGTGTCTAGAGTCTCTTTTTCTATTTAGGACCCAAAGGCAGTTTTTACTGTGATATTTTCTGTGGTTGTCATTTCATTTGTTGTTGTTTTGTTGTGTTTTTAATGGAATAAAGAGAACATGCTTTTGAATAAATAAACATGCTAAATTTTAATTGTTCAATTCTCCAACTACCATTCCACTCAAATCTTTAGAATCAGAGTGAAAAATTTCCGCGATACTAATGATTTTAAAATTTGGATTATTTAAATTTACTGGTTTCTTTAGGAAAGAATTGATAATTCTTCCAATATTAAGTAAATATATCCATGAATATAAAATATGTTTCTATTAGTTCAGGTTTTCTTTTAAGCCATTTGAGAGAGTTTAACATTTTCTCCATTAAATTCCTGTAAATGTATTGTTAGGTTAATCCCTAGATGTGTTGCAGTCTGTGTTGCTGCTGTGAATGGTATCTTAATTTTTTCCCATCATATTTTCTCACTGGTTGTTGTGCTGGTATAGAGCGGGGTTTCTTGACAGCCTTAATATTGATGTTTGGGGCTGGAAGGAATGCTGCCCTCCGCATCATAGGATGCTTGGCATCACCTTTGGCATCATCTCACTAGTATCTAGCATCTCATTTTAGGACATATAGGGATTAAGAAAACATGTCCAGTAACTGACCTTCCCCACAGTAATACAAATAAACAAGCCTCTTGAAAAAATTAAAAAATGGCAGTTCCTGTCGTGGCTCAGCGGAAATGAATCTGACCAACATCCATGAGGACTCAGGTTCAATCCCTGGCCTCCCTCAGTGTATTAAGGATCCAGCGTTGCCATGAGATGTGGTGTAGGTCGCAGACGTGGCTCAGATCCCTTGTTGCTATGGCTGTGGTATAGGCCAGCAGCTATAGCTCCGATTTGACCCCTAGCCTGGGAACCTCCATATGCCGGGGGTGCAGTCCTAAAAAGACAAAAAAAAAAAAATTACAAAATGAATCAGAATTCCAGAATCCGCCTGCCTGTCACTTGAAGAAATAAACAAAAAATGGTAAATGTAGTCAAATGTTTATAAAATTATGCCAAAAGGAAAATATCCTTAGACCATGAGCCTCAAAGAGTGATCAGCAAAGAAGAAATCAGTAAACTTGATGTGGTAGGCTGGGCTGTTATCTTATTATTGATCACAGCACTTAAATGGGCAGTTATCTCTGATAAAGAAGAAAGTCCAGACCAAACTCTCCCATAGCCATGGTCCCCTGTTCCCCTGCTGTACCCTGCCCAGCACCCTCTCCCTGTCACTTCTGCCAGATAGAGTGCTACCCAGAATCCTTCACTGATTTTCAAAGGAGATTTTCATTCTACTTTCCATACTGTTGGACTTCCCGTGTGGCTCGCAGCATAACTACTCGGCATTGCTTCTACTTTCTATACCATCTTTCTTTTAAGAGAATATCTATTTACTCATTAATGAAAGGACCAGTTATTTCTGCATTGTAGCCACTTTTGGTGGCATGATCTAATAGAAACTTCACCACTAGATTCATAGAGTCTACCAAACATTCAAAGGCACATTTAGATTCAAGTGAAGATTTTGCCTAATTAAAGCCAAAGTCCTGGTTATTGAGAGTTCCATGGCAAGATATCCTTGCCTGGGGGAAAATACCTGACTTCCCAGTTTCCTCTGGGTTTAGGGGTAGCTCTGAGTACACCACAAATAATAATAATATTGTATGCACTGATTTTTTTAATGACTGCACCCACAGCATATGGAAAATCCTGGGCCAGGGATTGAATTGTAACTGCATCTATGGATGTATATCACAGCTGCAGCAACATCCAATGCTTTAAGCTACTGCGCTGGGTCAGGGACTGAACCTGCATGTCTGCAGCGACCCCAGCTGCTGCAGTCAGATTCCTAACCGACTGTGCCGCATAAGGAACTCCTGTGTGCACTGATTTTTATTTTTTTTGGCACATGTTCCTACTTTCTGTTGACACGAATACTTTCTGGGATTGCTTTGGCAGCAAAATAATGGCTAGAGAAGAAGAGAAAGCATTTGATTCTGGTGGAAATCTGAAATTTTATGATTGCTTTTTGTCCTCCATCTTGTTTCCAAGTCCCTGCTCAGCTTTCTTTCTTTTCTAACACATCTTTGGAAGATATTTCTTCTTCCTACCTACTCCAGTTCTACCCACTTTCTAAATTTATTTTGCCTAATTCATTAAACTTTCCCTGGTTACTCCTGACCAAATTAGTCTCTCCTCTAAATTTCTTAAAAGAGTTTCGAGTCCATATTCTAAATTTTAGAGTTAATGTTACCTCCCTGTATTTAGATAATTAAAAAAATTTTTATTCTCATCTCCCCAAATAAAATCTTGGTTTCTAGACTAATGGTTTCCTAGGCAAAGTATGGGGTGGTGGTGGTGAGTGAAATGGATGAAAGGGATCAGAAGGTGCAAACTTTTAGTTATAAATAAGTCATGGGGATGTAATGTACAGTATGGTGACTATAGTTAGCAGTACCTTATTACATATTTGTTGCTAAGTTGCTAAGAAGGTAGATCTTAAAAGTTCTTAATCACAAGAAAAAGGTTTTTTGTAACTATGGTGATGGATATTAACTAGACTTATTTTAATGATCATTTCACAATATGTACAAATATTAAATCACTTGAAATTAATAGTGTTATATGTCAAATAAAAGGATAAAAATGATGTTTTCTGAGTATAGACTTGGCCTAAATAGCTCCGTCAACACTGAGATCAAACTTGTTCAAAGTCACCAAGCAGTCTTTCTGTAAGCTGCTACTTAGAGTGGCACCTTAACCTTGAAAGGATAATGTTCTGAGTATCTTTTGAAAGGCACTCTGTGTTAAGCACTTTAACCACACATACACACAGAGAGATAGTTATTATTTTAGAAGAACAAAATATTCCTTAGACCGTAAATGTAAGGATACTTGTAAGTGTTCTGATACTTAGAAATTCAGTGAATTAGTGCAATGTTCCTCCAGATCTTTGATCCTTATTATCTTATTTTCTTCTCTTTGTGATTTAATCCTTTACTAAGTATTAATTATTTTTTCTCAGCAGTGTACCATGTATTGTTAAACAGTACTCTCATATATAGAAACTGATGCCCTTCTAGTCCTGAATTCATATTTCTTTCTCAAGATTTTGCCTTGTTGATTTGTTCTACTTTTATCCATTAAAAATAATGCCTCTTATATTATTTCAATCATATCACGAACCTGATAAATAATCTATAGTAGCTTTAATTTGCCAATTCAGTTCAATACCTTCAGTCTGGGCTTCCAGACTCTTAAAAAATTCTCCCTGATTTTGTTTTACATTTGCCAATTTGAATTTTCTGTTTCACCCATGGTCTCATATGCATGTTCCTTTTCCTTCCTCTGTGCCGTGTGCATGCTGTTATCCTCTGAAAGCTCCTATTAAACCCGTAACACACTGAACATTTTCTTTGCTTTTTTATTTAAAAGGTGTTCCCAGGAGAATGAGCCCTGCGGGTTGCTCTTTACCTCTAGAAGTATATTTTTATAAGTTTTATTTGTAAGTATTTTTGAGTCTTTATTTTGTTTTTGTTTGTTCATTGACCACATCCATAGCATGTGGAAATTCCCTGGGCAAGGGATCAAAATCATGCCACAGCATTGACCCGAGCTGCTGCAGTGACAACACCAGGTCCTTAACCCATTGCACTACAAGGAAACTCCTATTTTTGAGTCTTTAAATATCACCTGTTATTTATATGTTGGTACTTATGCTTTCTAATTCTACCATTTTCTCATTTGTATTTCATCCCTTTGTTTTATATTTTCATATTTTGGAGTAGCTTCACAGGTTTTTATTGTCTGTAGCATCAGCTATGCTCTTAACAGTATCCAGTGAGAGAAGACAATTTTCTTGGGGCTTTTTCTGAAAAATCTTTTGCATACTGCCTGCTGCATCAATTTTGGTTTTATCTCATATATTTCATCTCCATCCTTCCATATTCTTTCCTTTTTACTTAGGGTAGCTAATTCTCAGACAATACATTTACTTTTACTTTTTGCAGATTGACAGTTTCTGAAGATCTCCAATCTTTAATTAAATTTTCAGAAAAATAAACTTTTCCTCTAAATATTCTGAGTGTGGTCCCTTTTCTCTTACTCTGAAGTACTAAATGTCCTTCTTAACCTCCTGGTTTATCTTTCATTGAATTCTGTTCTAACTTAGCATTTCCTATGGAGTTGATTTTATTTCAATCCAATTGTTGAGTTATTCAGTAGTTGAGCTGCAGACTCAAGTATTCAGGGGAGTAAATGTGGAGATGCAGCATTCTGAGTACAATTTCTGATTTCTATTTTACCAAGTAGAGTCGTACTCCTTTGCTATTGTTACAGTAAGACGCCAAAACCTCTAAAGCTCTGCAAAATCATAGTGGCATACAGAAATAAGCCTTTCTTTCTCCTATGGGTGGTCTGGGCTGTATAGCTGATATCATCTGGGTTTGTTCACATGTGTGTATTTTGACCTAGAGTCTGCTCTGCTCACATATCTCTTCTCCATTTGAACCACTGGGATAATCAGGGGTTTCTTCTCATGGTAATGACAGAAGCCAAAGAGTGTAAGTAGAAAACAGATATCCTGACACAATCACTTCATTCAGTTGGCTAAAGAAAGCCAAATGTTCAAGCCCCAAATCAAGAGTCAGTAAAATATACCCCTCTCCTTTAGTAAGAGAAATTAAAAAGCTACATGACAAAGGGCGAATATAACTGGAGGGACAGAGAATTAAGACTAATTCAGTTAACCACAATTATCTTCCTACTACCTGAAATATCAAGCCCTACCCAATTGAAAAATAGGCAGACCTAAATAGACATTGCTCCAAAGAAGACATACCGATGGGCAGCAGGCACATGAAAAAATGCTCAACGTCACTAATTATTAGAGAAATGCAAATCAAAATTATAATGAGGTACCACCTCACACTTGTCAGAATGGCCATCATTAATAAGTCTACCAATAACAAATGCTAGAGAGGGTGTAGAGAAGAGGGAACCCACTCACACTGTTGGTAGTAATGTAAATTGGTATAACCACTATGGAAAACAGTGTGGAGGTTCCTCAGGAAACTAAATATAGAACCACTGTATGATCCAGCATTCCCACTCCTTGGCATATATCTGAGCAAACTTACAATTCAAAAAGATATCTACACCCATGTGTTCATAGCAACACTGATGACAGTAGTCAAGACATGGAAACAGCCTAAATGTCCATTGACAAATGAATAGATTAAGAAAATGTGGTACATATACACAACGGAATACTACTCATCCATAAAAAGAACAAAATAATTCCATTTTCAGTAACATGGATGCAACTAGAGATTCTCATACTAAGTGAAGTACGTCAAAAAGAGAAAGACAAATATCACATTGTATCACTTATGTGTGATCTCAAGTATGGGACAGATGAACCTATCTAGAAACAGACATGACTTACAGACATGGAGAGCAGACTTGTGGTTGCTAAGGGGGAGCGGGAGAGATGGGATGGACTGGGAATTGGGGTTAGTAAATGAGAACTATTACATTTAGAGTGGATAAGTAATGAGGTCCTGCTGTATAGCGCAGGAAGCTATATCCAATCACTTGTGATAGAACATGATGGAAAATACTATGAGAAAAAGAATGTATATATATATATGTGTGTGTGTGTGTGTGTGTGTGTATGTGTATGACTGGGTCACTTTGCTGTACAGCAGACATTGATAGAACATTGTAAATCAAATGTACTTTATTTAAAATTTTTTATCAAATGTACTTTAATTAAAAAATTTAAAAAAGGAGTAAATACAGCTACCACAATGGACTGCTGCCAGGAATACTGCTGTTGCTAACACACACAGGGCTTAACCTAAACCAGTCATGCAGATTATTCTCTTGCGTTATTTCATTTAAGATTTATAGGAATTCTAACATGTCGGTATTATTACTTTTGGCAGTTTTACAGATATTCCCTTTAACTTATCAAATTTTTAAGACGTACCTACTCTTTCTGGCTACTGTTCTGAGTATGAGGATTATAGGAGTGAACAAATGGACAGAGCCTCTGTTCTCACCTTCAGGCTCTAATGGGAAGACAGACAACTAAACTGACAAAATAATTTTAGGAAGGGATATGTTTTTAAATGTTTTTAAACAATAAGCTCTCTTGATTCGGTTGGTCAAAGAAAGCCTTTTGAGGAGTATTTTATTTAAGACATGAATGATTCAAAAGAAGTAAGTAGGCAGAAGTTTAAAGGCAGGTATTTCCAAGGAGAGATACTATCTAGTGCAAGGTCCTAAGGCAGTGCGAAGCTTAGTAGAAACAGAGATGACAAGGGCGTCTAATTATAGCAAGGAAGTCAGTGATTAATGCTAGATAAAGCTGAAGAGCCAGGCATTATCCAGTATACTTGGGCTTTGAAATTCATGAATTTTGGTGGTTTTGGTGATAGCGGGGACACAATTTATTCCATAACATATTCCAAAGCACAACATAGTAAGAAAGATAAATAACAAATTTTGAGGCAGTTAAGGAAAAGAAAACAGATATTCCTTCAAAGAACAATAGTTAACTTGATAACAGTCTCAACAGGTAACAATGGTATTCAGAAGCCAGTGGTGTAGTATTAAGTTGAACCATATGATACTGCTATTTTTTGTACACTAAAAATTGTCAAACATGAATTTCACATGGTTGAGCCAAGTATCTTTAAAGTTCAGAAAAGAAATAACTGCCAAACTAGAATTCTATAAACAGTAAATATGTCCTTCAAAAATTATGGAAAAAATAAAGACATTTTAAACATTTACCAGTAAAATATGTAGTATATTAACAAGAGCAAGCCATTTATTAACTCTATTTAATAGGCAATATAAATACATTGCCTATTCTAGAACCATGATCTTTAAGGGCCTATAAACATGTTTGGGTTTGGGAAAAAAAAGGATTAGCCCCAAAATATGAAAAGAAAATTGAAAAATCGAAGTTAATGAATGTTAGTTAAGTAGGTCCACAAAATCTGACATCATCAAGATCATAGATTAACAAAATTTTATTGGCATTAAAATATTATTTGTAAATGTATGGTTTAAATCAGGGGAAATCTAGATTTATTTCGTGTATGAACATGTGTACCCACTATTTAAGTACCACAGGTTTGAGTTGTAACAAATAGAGATTCTGATAAATTTTATTTTGTGTCATTTCCATTAAAATATGTAATTGGTGGACTTAGGACTTTATATGCTGCTTTAGAAACATAGAAATATGTTTCTAAGAGAAGGTAACTCCATTTGACCAAGTATTAAAATAAGAATTGCAGCCTTTAGAAAAATTTTACATGTCTGGTAACTGGAAGTAGTTTTCCATACAATGGATTCTGGCTTCATAATTCCAAGACTCATTTATCCCCCTCTACCTCATTTTTCCAGTGCTGATGCTCAAGACTTATTCATTATCATTCTAAATCCTCTGACCCTGATCACTCATACAACAATGCTAGGAGAGTTTGCTTGTGAGGTGCATGAGTTCTTCCTAGAAGCTGTCTGTGCAGTCAGGTTAACTCTGTAGGTTTAGGATGTTCAAACCCTGCACATTCCAAGGGAAAGATTGGTTCTTGATCAGCTTCTGTGAAATAACCTTTAAGCCATTGGAATATACTGTCTGAGAAGAGTGTCTTTGTATACCTTGGCTTTGGGGCCGTACCAAATTTTTCTTGCTATCGTTGATTTATGGTGGATATCTGCTTTTCTCTACCCAGGACCCTGGACCAGGATGTATCCAGTTCATCTCTGGAGGGACTGGAGACTGAATAGTTAAGGTTAGTCATGTGGCCACTCCATTCCCTGGATGCCAGGGCTTGGGTGAGTTTCATTGGTTGGCGATATTTTGTATGTGCTGTAAATATCTTGAGAATTGCATCTATCTTCTAGGTAGTTATAATGATTAAATAAGACAGTATGTGTGATATGCTTCAAATAGTGTCTGGCACTATTCTAATAATGAAAGCTATACAATGGCATGTTAAATGAAACTAAGGGGTGAGTATAGGAAAGCCAAAGTTTGGAACCTGTAAACATACATCAAGCATCAGAGTTGGGGTGATGAGATTAAAGCAAACAACCAAAGAATTCAGAGGCAAAGAGATCTGGAGCAAATAAATAAATGAAAATAGTATACATCCAGAAATAAAAACACACATGCACACACCTCTACCAAGTATGAAGTAGGTGAAAGGAGATTGGTTTGGTTTAAGACATAGACTCTAGTCTAAGCAAAAGTTTTAGAAATTCACCTTGTTGGTCTCTGACCTATGGAGAAGTAGACTTAAAAATATAAAGCCTGGGAGTTCCCATTGTGGATCAGCGGAAACAAATCCTACTAGGAACCATGAGGTTTCCGGTTCAATCTCTGACCTCTGCTCAGCGGGTTAAGGATCTGGCGTTTCAGTGAGCTGTGGTGTGGTCGCAGACATGGCTCGGATCCTACTTTGCTGTGGCTGTGGTGTAGGTTGGCAACTACAGCTCCGATTCAACCTCTAGCCTGGGAACCTCCATATGCCGTGGGTGCAGTCCTAAAAAGCAAAAAACAAAACAAAACAAAACAAACAATATATATATATATATATGAAGCCTGGGGAGTTTGTGTTGTGGTGCATCTGGAAACGAATCCAGCTAGGAGCCATGAGGTTATGGGTTCAATCCCTGGCCTCGCTCAGTGGGTTAAGGATCTGGCATTGCCGTGAGCTGTGGTGTAGGCTGGCAGCGGTAGCTAGGATTAGACCCCTAGCCTGGGAACCTCTATATGCTGTGGGTGTGGCCCTAAAAAAAAGAAAAGATAAAGCCTGGCAAATAAATTCCTCCTGCCTCCTCCTTATATTTCATTTTGTAGAAAGTTTTTATGAAGCAGTGGCAGCACCACTGGTGGCTTTGATGAAGGGAGTTTGGTGAAGGGTGTGTTATCCTTCTCCCCAAAACTATGTTAAATGCCTATGAAATCTATGTAAATACAACAATCTGGTTATACACAAGCAGCTTCAAAAGAAACTGCTTATTTTTCTACCCTCCAATCAATCATCTTTTCCTCCTCAAACTCCCCTATGTATAAGTTCTGGAGCTGCTATCATTTTGGAATATGATATGATGAGACATGATGGTCCCTAAATTTGTGGTTGGGGTTTATCATTAATTCTTATTAATGCTGGAGCAGGAAGAGTCTCAGAACTTAAGGAAAGCATTTTTTGTTGTTGTTGTTGCACAAATGGGGAAGGTAACTCTACGAGTCTCCTTGTTATTCAAAGTGTCTAAGAAATTGCTAGACATTAAAAAGTTCCTCTGGTCCATGGATATCATTATCTTATTGGGTAACAACTATTAGTTTTGCAGGATAAGTTCTGTATCTAGATGATCATTGCCTCCTTTCCTGTCTTATTAGGTACATGTTCACCTTTCAAACTGCGAACTATTTATTAATAATATATGTTATATATATTCACTCTTTATTCCTCAAGTCTGTTATCTTCTGGGCTCTCATTTACTTCAGGCGATTAAATCACACTTCTTCCTTAATTCTTGGGGTTTTCCTGTGAGTAGGAGAAGAGAGAAAAGGAGTAAGTTCAAAGTAAAACTGACAATTCCCTCTATTCATCCACCAAAAGTAGGGGAAAAAAAAGAAAGAATATCTAACACTTCATCTCATAGTAAGAGTGAGAACAGAGACTATGTCTTTTGTGTGTTCCGTTTGTATCCTTCACAACCACCAAGTGGTCTGAAACTGTTTCTGCGTGGAAGGAATTCACTCTCTCAGAATCAAGAAAGGGACACAAAGGCTCATAGTCTAGTAAAGTACAGGAACTGAACAGATGGAAATTTCTTTCATTTAATTGGGTTCACAGTCTCCGAGGGAAGGCAGAAAAAATAATTTGAAGTAGGTCAACCTGGGAAGAAATCAGTTTCATGGTTAGAAGGAAAGAATTTACCATGTAAGAAACATCATGAATATAAGCAGATTCCCTAAGAAATACTATCTAGTGTCAGTAACATCAGTTATGTCTTGTAACATTCATGAGGAACAAATAAATCCCTTGAAATTAGGAAGTCTTCCTTATTTCAGATTTTATTCTTTAAATCTATGAAATTATGGTTCAGGGGGATCTTTTGTAACCATAAAGTGTCTACCACATAAGGAGATTTATGCTTAGGGTGATGTTGGACTACAAGATCATGGATTCCGCAGTTCTGTATCTAATATCTCTCTCTCATAAATCAATTTGTGGAAATCAGATTATAGAAGAAAAATGGAATGACAAGTGTAGAGATTGTGAGTTAGAGTCCCATTCTTTGCAAATAAAATTCTCTGTGCCTTTGGACAGGTTACCTAATTGTTTAATGCCTTCCAATTTTTACCTATGAAATCTGAGATCCAGGGAGTTCCCTGGTGGCTCAGCAGGTTAAGGATCTAGCATTGTCACTTCTGTGGCTTGGGTTGTTGCTGTAGCATGAGTTCCTGGCTAGGAACTTCCATGTGCTGCACCTTCAGCCCACTGCCCCCCCAAAAATCTGAGGTCCAAATTCATCCTACATAGTAAATCTTAGAAACCTAATGCTAAAACGGTCCTTGCATGGCTATTAAGGTTTTAGAATGAGAATCACTCACTCACTGTCATGGAAATCACTAAAAATTGTAAAGGAGAATCAATCATTGAATTCCATTCTCTAAGTATATTAACACTCAACAACTTCACTGGGTCATTTTTAGGATCTTGCTTGAGAACAATTGTGATTCTAGGTGGTAATGAACATATTTCTCCAGTTCATTCCTTTGATATTTTAATTTTAAAGGTTAGATTTTCTGTTTTTTTTTTTTTTTTTTAAGAGCCGCACTTGGGGCATATGGAGATTCCCAGGCTAGGGGGTTGAATCAGAGCTACAGCTGCGGCCTGCACAAGAGCCACAGCAGTGCCAGATCCAAGCTGCATCTACAGCCTACACCACAGCTCACAGCAACGCTGGATCTTTAACCTACTGAGCAATGCCAGGGATCGAACCTTCAACCTCATGGTTCCTAGTCAGATTTGTTAACCACTGCACCATGAAGGGATCTCCAAAGGTTAGATTTTCTAGTGAAAATATTTTCATTAAGTTTAAAGATAATTTCTAAAGAATACTTGATGTAACATATATCTTAGAGAAGGAACTGGAATAAATGTTTATGGTGCCAATTTAAGAGACAGTTGAAAGTACAGTAACAATCCTTAATCCATCACTAGTTAAAAATGAATTGTACCTAGTTTGTGAGATAATTGAAACTGTATCTTTAAGTTTTTAAGTGAATTTCATTTTAATCATTTTAAAACAGAGTAATTTTTTTTTTTGCTTTTTTTGGGGGGGGCACACCTGTGGCATATTGAAGTTCCCAGTCTAGGGGTCAAATGGGAACTACAGCTGCTGGCTTATGCCACAGCCACCAGCAAGGTGGGATTCAAGCTGTGTCTGTGACCTATCCCACGCAACGCCGGATCCCCAACCCACTGAGTGAAGTCAGGGATCGAACCCGCATCTTTGTGGATACTAGTCAGATTTGTTTCTGGGGCACCGCAATGGGAACTCCCCAAAACAAAGTATTTTTGAAATGAATGGCACCTCTTACATTCTCTGTTGAAGTACATTGCACATTATTTAATTTTTTCTTGATAACTTGTAGCTATTACTACAATCCTAAATTATTTTTATGCTCTAATTTAGGGATGCTCTTCTGGAAGGTTTTTTTGTTTATTTGTTTTTGTTTTCTTTTTATGGCCCTACCTGCAGCATACGGGGGAGTGGGGAAGTTCCCAACCTAGGGGTTAAATCGCAGCTGCAGCTGCTGCTGATCTTCAGCACAGCCACAACAATACCAGGTTCAAGCTGGATCGGGGACCTACACTGTAGCATTTAGCAACACTGGATCCTTAACCCACTGTGCGAGACCAGGGCTCAAACCCACATCCTTATGGATACTAGTCAGGTTCTTAACCCACTGAGCTACGATGGGAACTCCTCTCCTGGAAGGTTTTTTGATCTTACTTAAATGGCCAGGATCTTAAATGGCCTTAAATGGGCTCCTTGTCATTTTTGTCTCTTCCTTTGCTACCAGTCATCATTATTAAAATTATTTCTTACTTCTATAGTGCATCTTCTTGTACTCACCACTTCTTTTTATATTCATTGTATCTAAACTTCTATAGGCCAGGAATTCCAAATTTAATGAAACTGGTTGAATAAGATCAACTTTTCCAAAAAGTTAGACTTAAAGTTCAAGGTGAGAAAGTTGAGGGTTAAGGAATGCACCACAGTGAAAAGGGTTCTGATACATAGAAACAAAGAGCAGCATGCTGCACAAAAGCACTGATGGCATAAATCAGGGGGTAAAGAATCTTTCACAAATAACATGCTAAGTTACCTGCTTCAGAGGCAGCATGAAAATAATGAAAACACAAAACACTTTGTTTTGGAGGAACACAGCAGTGACACTCAAGTTGCGGAAACTTAAATACGGTTTCTTTTTTTTAATTAATGAATTTTATTACAGTTATAGGTGTACAAAAATCATCACAACCAAATTTTATAGCATTTCCAACCCAAACCCTCAGTGCATCCCCCCACCTCCCAACTTGTCTCATTTGGAAACCATAAGTTTTCCAAAATCTGTGAGTCAGTATCTGTTCTGCAAAGAAGTTCATTGTGTCCTAAACATAGTTTCTTATTTATAACTTTTGAAAATTAAAAGAATAACTAGTTTCTTTGTAAGTAGCTCAAGGTCTCTTTCAAATATAACTAAATACAGAAGACGTAATGAGAAAGAGCTGGGGTAAAATCACTATGTATTCATCAACAATGATTTGATGAGGATCTGCTGTGGTTGAGGCACTTTGCTAAACATTAGGAATTTTTATAGCAGTGAATGAGGCAGATCTATTCCCTGACCCCCTGAAGTTTACTGCTCTTCTTGGCACTTAGAACAATGTTTCAAAATGTTAACATTGAAGGAGAGCTAAGTGAGGAATATATGGAAACTCTCAACTGTTTTTGAAACTTCTGCAGAAGTCTAAATTTTGTTAAAAGAAAAAAAGTATAGTGACATTTATGAAATGACAAGTTCAGGATGTATAGGAATATTTAATAAATGAAGAAGATCTGGTGGTCCAGGAGAGAAGGGGGTTAATTAAATCCAGGCAGAGGAACTAGTATATGGAATGGGTTTGTAGTGGGAAACAGTGCTGGTATACCAGTGAAAATGAATGAAATCTAGGGTAGCTGAAGCATGGAGAGTGAGAGGTGAAGGGATGCCAGCCCACTTGGCCATCCCACCATGGACCGTTGCCCTAATGACAAGGATGCTGATGGCAAAGATGCTGGTGTCAAGTTTTTTGGAAAACCAGAGCTGCCAATTTTTAACATGTAATTTTGGTCTGATCCTTTTTCCGGAGTTACTGATGCAAAGCAGCTGCTCAGCCGAGCTTTACATTACACTTTACACACTTCCCTTCTCAGAGAGCCAAGCAACTAGATTGTGCCAAGAGAATGTGAGGCTATGGGAAACTGGAGCCACGAGGTAGAAGAAGCCTGAGTTATCACATGAAAGATACTCAAAGATACTCTCTTATCTTTAAACCCTATCACTAACATTTAGCTTTTTTTTTTTTTTTTTTACATATTACAGTGACTACGGTTGCCTTAACTAACAGAGATGTTAACTTAAAACTTTTTAGGGTTTGGTGTTGAGAATCCTGAAGTTTCTAAATCATTAAATAACCCTGGTGTATGTAGATCTTGGTTCTTATTTCTTCAGGCATGCCTTGTCTTTTGCTTTAACAATTATTTGTTGGATATCAACTCTAAGCAAGAAAGATAGCATAGTAAAGTTGAAATATCCCTGAATTTGGGTTGGGCTGAGCAACATTCAGGCCCTTTCACTTACTGCTGGCTGAACAATATTAGATAGCACACTTATACTGAGGCCCAGTTTTGCTTGGTACACTGTGAATAGTAAGTAGACTCAGTATAGTTCTTAAGGTTTTTCAAATATTTCTGTTTACATTATTTAAAAAAAATTGTTGAAGTATAGTTGATTTACACGGTTGTGGAAATTTCTGCTGTACGGCAAAGTGACCCAGCCATATACACACACACACACACACACACACACACACACACACACACACACATATATACACGCACGTATGTACATCCCTTTCTTATATTAGCTTCTATCATGGTCTATCCCAAGTGACTGTAGTTCCCTGTGCTATACAGTTGGACCTCATTGCTTAACCACTCTAAATGTAATAGTTTGCACCTACTGTTTACATGAATTTATTTCTTCAAAGAACTGTTTCTTTGATACAAGAATTATCCCACTACACTCCCCTTTTACCAGCACCAACATTTTATAAATAAGAAAGCACAACTTGGTGATGGAAAGCAGTTTTGCCAAAGTGTAGGGCTGATTGTTAAGTTGGGTGATTGGTATGAGAGGTTCATTATAGTAGTTTCTACTTACTGCATGATTGAAAGCTGCATTATCAAAAGTTAAGGAAAAAAAAACAAGAATGGCAACAAAACTTTTATGTGTAGATCCATCTCTTTCCTTTGCTTCTCAGCTAAACTTGCAAGAACAACTTCCTCATTTTTCATTCACCGTGCACACATCTGCAGCCTGTCTCCTATCTCCATCAATAAGCTCTGTATTGACAGTTATGCGAGGTGAGTTAGTTCCAGAGATCTGCTTATACAGTACAGTGCCTACATTATCAATAAGATAATTGTGCACCTAAAAAGATGTTAAGAGGGTAGATCTCATGTTGTGTTCTTGCCACAAAAAACAAATAAACACAGAACAAGGGGACACAAGGACACTGTTGGAGGTCATAGCTATGTTCATAACCTTTATTATAATGATGGTAACAGGAGACTATATATAGCTAAATTCACAAAATTGTGTAGATTAATTATGTGCAGTTTTTAAAATACTAGTATTCCTCAGTAAAGCTGGGGAAGACAAATACTATGCTATCACTTATATCTGGAATCTAATATATAGCACAAATAAACCTATCTACAGAAAAGAAACAGACTTGTGGACTTGGAGAACAGATCTGTGGTTGTCAAGGGAGGGGGGAGGGAGTGGGATATACTGGGAATTTGGGGTTAGTAGATGCAAACTATTGCATTTGGAGTGGATAAGAAATAAGATCCTGCTGTATAGCACAGGGAACTATATCTAGTCACCTGTGGATGGAACATGATGGGAGATAATGTAAGAAAAAGAATACACACACACACACACACACACACACACACACACACACACACATACACATACACAAACACATAATTGGGTCATTTTACTGTACAGCAGAAATTGATAAAACATTGTAAGTCAACTATAATAGGTAAAATAAAAATATTAAAATAAAATTATTGTGTTGGCGGAGCTACGTTACCGGTGCAGTGGTGTTTTGCACTGGGACGCTCATCTGAGGAGCCAGGGCCAGGGCCTTGGACTGAGGCTCCTGCAGGTGACACTAGACTGAGCACCAAGGAAAAGAAAAAGGTGAAGTCTGTGCTCTCAAGGACCTGTTTTCAAGGTGGCCTCAAGTGAATGTTGGACTTTCAGCAATATTAAAATGTGGAGGAGATTGGATTAAGATGGTGGAATAGAAGGACTGGAGCTCAACTTCTCTCCCAAATAACAGCAAAACTACAACGAAATGCTGAGCAACCTTCAACCAAATGGACTGTAAACTTCCAAAAAAGATATTCTGCTCCAGAAGACAAAGAGAAGAAGGCATCAAGAGGTAGGAAGGGTAATTACATGAAAGAAGCAACCCCATACCTCTCGGGTGGGAAGCCCCACAGACTGGAAAGTAACTGTATCACAGAGACTCAGCTACAGGACTGAGAGTTCTGAGCCCCACGTCAAATCCCCACGCCTGGGGATCTGGAACAGGGAGAAAGAGCCCCCGGAGCATCTGGCATTGAAGGCCAGCGGGGCTTGTGTGCAGGAGCTCCACAGGACTGGGGGAAACAGAGACCTCATTCTTGAAGGGCACACACAGACTTTCACGTGCACTGGGTCCCAGGGCAAAGCAAAATCTCCACAGGAATCTGGGTGGAACCTGACTGCAATTCTTGGAGGATCTCCTGGGAAACAAGGGTGACTGTGCCTTGTTGTGGGGGAAGGGCA
>PVHT021183696.1:28216437-28231318 GCA_004024745.2 Catagonus wagneri | reverse complement strand
AGGATCACCACATAATGTATAATGCAACTGCTAACAACCTTAAAAGGAGAAATCAACAAGAACACCATCATAGTGGGGAACTTTAACACCCCACTTACAGCAATGGACAGGTCATCCAGACAGAAAATCAATAAGGAAACACAGGCCCTGAATGAAGCATTAGATCAGATGGACTTAATAGATATTTATAGGACATTCCATCCAAAAGCAACAGAAAACATATTCTTCTCAAGTGCGCATGGAACATTCTCTAAGATTGATCACATCCTGGGTTACAAATCAAGCCTCAGTAACTTTAAGAAAATTGAAATCATTTCAAGCATCTTCTCTGACCACAATGCTATACTACTGGAAATCAACAACAACAAAAAAATGGCCAAAAAGACAAACATGTGGAGACTAAACAACATGCTACTAAATAACCAGTGGATCACAGAAGAAATCAAAGAGGAAATTAAAAAATACCTAGAAGCAAATGACAACAAAGACACGACACCCCAAAACCTCTGGGATGCAGCAAAAGCAGTTCTAAGTGGAAAGTTTATAGCAATACAAGCCTACCGCGGGAAAGAAGAAAAAGCTCAAATAAACAACCTAACTTTACATCTAAAGCAGCTAGAGAGGGAAGAACTGACAAGACCTAAAGTTAGCAGAAGAAAAGAAATCTTAAAGATCAGAGCAGAAATCAACGAAATAGAAACGAAGAAAACCATAGAAAAGGTCAATGAAACTAAAAGCTGGTTCTTTGAAAAGATCAACAAAATTGATAAACCCTTAGCCAGACTTATCAAGAAAAAAGAGAGAGGACACAAATCAATAAAATTAGAAATGAAAAAGGAGAAGTCACAACAGACATCACGGAAATACAAAGGATCATAAGAGACTACTATATGCGATTATTTGCCAATAAAATGGAAAACCTAGAAGAAATGGACAAATTCTTAGAAAAGTACAATCTTCCAAGACTAAAGCAAGATGAAATAGAAAATATGAATAGACCAGTCACAAGTTCTGAAATTGAAACTGTGATCCAAAAACTTCCAACAAACAAAAGTCCAGGACCAGATGGTTTCACAGGTGAATTCTATCAAACATTTAGAGAAGAGCTAACGCCTATCCTTCTGAAACTATTCCAAAAAATTGCAGAGGAAGGGACACTCCCAAACTCATTCTAATGAAGCAACCATCACCCTGATACCAAAACCAGACAAAGATACCACAAAAAAAGAAAATTACAGGCCAATCTCACTGATGAACATAGATGCAAAAATTCTCAACAAAATACTAGCCAACCGAATCCAACAATACATTAAAAGGATTGTCCATTATGATCAAATGGGATTTATCCGAGGGATGCAAGGATTCTTTGATATCCGCAAATCAATCAGTGTGATACACCACGTTAACAAACTGAAGAATAAAAACCATATGATCCTCTCCATAGATGCAGAAAAAGCCTTTGACAAAATCCAACACCCATTTCTGATAAAAACCCTTCAGAAAGCGGGCATAGGGGGAACCTACCTCAACATAATCAAGGCCATCTATGACAAACCCAGAGCTCACTTCATTCTCAATGGTGAAATGCTGAAAGAATTCCCGCTGAGATCAGGAACAAGACAGGGATGTCCACTCTCGCCACTACTATTCAACATAGTTCTGGAAGTCCTAGCCACAGCAATCAGAGAAGAAAAAGAAATAAAAGGAATCTAAATTGGGAAGGAAGAAGTAAAACTATCACTTTTTGCAGATGACATGATACTATACCTAGAGAATCCTAAAGACTCTACCAGAAAACTGTTAGAGCTCATCAATGAATTTGGCAAAGTCGCAGGATACAAAATTAATACACAGAAATCAACTGCATTTCTATATACTAACAGTGAAAGATCAGAAAGAGAAATTAGGGAAGCAATCCCATTTACCATCGCATCAGAAAAAGAATCAAATACTTAGGAATAAACCTGCCTACAGAGACAAAAGACCCGTACTCTGAAAATTATAAGGCGCTGATGAAAGAAATCAAGGATGACATGAACAGGTGGAAAGACATACCAGGCTCTTGGATTGGAAGAGTCAATATTATCAAAATGACCATACTACCCTAGGCAATCTACACATTCAATGCAATCCCTATCAAATTACCAAGGACATTTTTCAAAGAACTAGAACAGAATAGTTTAAAGTTTGTCTGGAAACACAAAAAACCCAGAATAGCCAAAGACATCCTGAAAAAGAAAAATGGAGCTGGAGGAATCAGGCTCCCTGACCTCAGACTCTACTACAAAGCTGCAGTCATCAAAACCATATGGTACTGGCACAAAGACAGAAATACAGACAAGTGGAACAGGATAGAAATCCCAGAATTAAATCCACGCATCTATAGTCAACTAATCTATGACAAAGGAGCGAAGAATATACATTGGACAAAAGACAGCCTCTTCAATAATTGGTGCTGGGAAAACTGGACAGCCTCTTGTAAAAAATGAAACTAGAACACTTCCTAACACCAAGCAGAAAGATAAACTCAAAATGGATTAAAGATCTAGGTATAAGACCAGATACTATAAAACTCTTAGAGGAAAACATAGGCCAAACACTCTCTGACATCAATGATAGCAACATCTTCTCAGATCCATGTGTCAGAGTAAGGACAATAAGAAGAGAAATAAACAAATGGGACTTAATTAAACTTCAAAGTTTCTGTACAGGAAAGGAAACCCTAAACAAAATGAAAAGACAAGCCACAGAATGGGAGAAAATATTTGCAAATGAATCGACTGACAAGGGATTAATCTCCAAAATGTACAAACAGCTCCTACAGCTCAATACCAAAGAAACAACCCCATCCAAAAATGGGCAGAGCATCTTAGCAGACAATTCTCCAAAGAATACATGCAGATGGCAAATAAACACATGAAAAGATGTTCAACATCACTCCTCATTAGAAAAATGCAAATCGAAACCACTATGAGGTACCACCTTACACCGGCCAGAATGGCCATCATCAAAAAGTCTACAAACAATAAGTGCTGGAGAGGGTGTGGAGAAAAAGTATCCCTATTACACTGTTGGTGAGAATGCAAATTGGGTGCCCCCACTGTGGAAAACAGTATGGAGATTCCTCAGAAAACTCAAAATAGAATTACCATTTGATCCAGCAATCTCACTCCTGGGCATCTATCCAGAGGAAACCATGACTTGAAAAGACACACGTACCCAGTGTTCATTGCAGCACTCTATGCAATAGCCAAGTCATGGAAACAACCTAAATGCCCATGGACACAGGAGTGGATAGGGAAGATGTGGTACATACACAATGGAATATTACTCAGGCATTAAAAGGAACGAATTACCAACATTTATAGCAACATGGACCTAGAAATGATCATGTGAAGTGAAACCAGTCAGATAATTAGACAGCAACACCCAATGCTACTGCTTACATGTGGAAATTTAAAAGACACAATGAACTTCTTTGCAGAACAGACAATGACTCACAGACTTTGGAAAACCTTGGCTTTTCAAATAAGACAATCTGGGGGGGTGGGGAGATGCACTGTGGGTTGGAATACAAAATCTGTAAAACTGACTTGTGATGATTTATGTACACCTATAATTGAAATAAAATCCATTCAGGGAAAAAAAAAGAAAAGAAAAGAAATACGTGGAATCCATGAACTATAAAAAAAATACAATTATTGTGTTGATGAAAAAAGAAAATGCATGGATATTCAGTAAGAATAAAATGTGTTAGAAGAAGAGTTTGGAAAAGATTTTCATTTTTAATTTTGTGAGAGAGAGAGAAAGAAAAAGAGATGTAAGCATGAGATGTGGGACTTAGGGAAACAAATGAATTACGAGGAATTTTAGAAAGATTTTATGTTATGTTATAAAATGTAATTTCTACTTTGCTGCCTCATTATGAGACCTTCAGTAAAGCTTGTTTTAAAAATTCAGGGATAATTCTAAATCTTTGCTTCACTTGATCTTTCCTTGACATTTACTGTTGTTGCCCAATGTGGAGGCACACCATATATTCTGAATAACAAATTTTTTTTTTCTCTTGGATCTTATGATAGGAGATGAAAAATATTCTCTTTGTTTTTTCCTTCTCAGCTCCAATGGTTAACTCTTTCACTGCTTTTGCCTTTAATGTGGATATTCCCCATACATCCACATTTGCCCTCATTCTTTTCTGTCTTCACACGTAATAGTCTCAGTCTTGTCCACTCTTTTCCAGCTTCACAGCCTCTAGTTCCACAGATAGTTGATGGTTCCGAAATGAATTCTTATTGGGTATTATGAATTATAGACTAGCGCTCAGATAACGCTTTTTGTATATCCCTAGGAAACTCAAACTCAATATGATAGTTTGTGATAGTTTTAAAATATGTTTGTACGTTATTTGATATTCCTCCCTTCAAGAGCTGAAGTTTAATTACCCACTTTTAGAATGTGGGCTGGAATATGAATATGGCAGAAGGAATAGTGTGTGACTTTTGAGATTAGCCCTTACTAGGCTTAGCCACTTCTTCCTTATTCCTTCTCTTGCATAACTAGCTTTGGGGAAAGCTAACTGTCTGTCCTGTTGTCAGAATGCTCAAACAATAATGGAGAGGACAGGAGGTGAGGAACTGGGGTCTCCTGCCCACAGACACATGCATGAGTTTGGAAGCAGATTTTTAGTTTCAGTCAGTTCTTCAGATGCTCATAGCCCTGGCCAACATCTTGTTTGTAACCTAATGAGTGTTGCGCTGAGAAGAACTGCTGAGTTCCTGACAAAAGCCATGAGATAAGAACTGTCTTAAGTTTGAGGTAATTTGTTACGAAACAGTAGATAACCAGAAAATGTTTGAAACTGAACCTTTTTCTTCATTTTTACACGCTAAAGTCAATTTCCTCACTTTCATTGGATAGCCAGTATGTCTGGCCATTTAACGTCCATCATATGTGTGCTTCCGTGATGCTGTTACTACTCAGCACTGCATTAGAGGTCTTGTCATCTGTCATTTGTCACTGAGAACCTTTCAACAACGTTGGTCATCTTACTCCTTAACGAAATAATCTCCATATTGGTCTCTGAGGATTCCTGTCTAAATGTAAAATAGATTTATTTCTATGTTTAGAATTTTAAAATATCTACCCCGTTTTTCATCACTTATAATAACGATTTCCAAATATTGTGAACAAATGGCATGAGGAAATGTCAGATACTGAGGTGTGCATTATTCTTAAATCTAAATTCAGCCCAAAAGACCATCTTTTCAAATGATATATTTTCAGAATATGTTCTTAGTATTCAACGAAATAGAAATGTAGTTGCTTTTTGTTTTTATTGTTGTTGTTTCCAGTGTCGTTATGTGGCAATATGAAGGATGACTCCAATTTAAGAAAATGTTTTTTTGGTTCATGAAATCCAGTAAAATTAAATTGTGTATCTTTTTACCATGTCCATGAATGATCGTTATATAATAGAGAACAAAAGCAATTCTAGTCTTTAAACATATGGAGATATGCCATGCCTCCATGCCTTAGTTATTCCACTTGGAATGGTTTTCCCCTGGACTGCTTGGAAAAATTCTAATTCCTTAAAACCCACCACATTGACCTCTCCTCTGTGAAACTCTTTCTGTTCTACCCAAGTGGAATTGATTACTATTTGTATAGTTGTACCTAGGATAGTTATATTACTAAAACTATTTTGTTTTTTAGATATTTATTTACATGCCTGCCTCTCACTCTAGACTAGTAGTTCTTTAATTGGCAGAGTCATGTTCATGTGCAGTATTAAAACATTACAGGGAAGTTAAAGTTGAATAAGGCATACACTTTATTCAGCAGAATAGGGCCTTTTAAGGAAGATAAAAGTATATTTAAATGGCTGTGACACAAGTGAATTTCATGATGGTGTAACAAACTGCTAGTGTAATTCAGAGAAAGAGAATTTCCAGCCAAGATGATTAGGAAAGTCTTCAGATAGGAATTAGCTAATGAGCTGTATGTGAAATTATATTCGGGATTTTTGAGATCAAGGAAGATACTCCATGAGGTAGAAAAGACCATATATGTCTTGGAGTTTGAAAGAACGTTGAGTCTTCATTTTGACTGATGTACAGTGTTGATGCTATAGAACAATGAGAAAGGACAGTTTGTAGATATAAATGGGGCTAAGTGTGGAAAACTTTTAATGCTAATCTGAGAAATTCTGGGGAGAAGGGGTAGTTATAGAAACCTTTGTGCAGAAGGAAGTGAGTTGAGAAGACTAATTTGGAGGCAATAGCAGGGTCATGAAGAGCAGACCAGGGTGTGATGAGACTGTGAGGGGACATAGTATAGTTGTCTAAGTAAGAAACAAGTAGCATCTGCAATGCAGTGGAAACGGTGGTGATAGAATGGGGCAAGGATGCTGAAGACAACCAATTATATATGGAAAATGAAGACAAAAAAGAAAGAGGGAAATCACTTTTGGAAATTTTGAAACTGCATTATTTGGAGAGAGAGAAATTATGAAGTGTTGGGAGGGTAAAGTGGCCTATTAATCTGACCTTTTATATCTTCTATAATATCCTGCCCCCCATGCACACAAAGCTGTCTGAGGCAACAGTGAGATGATTTAAGATGGGATAAAATGTGTTGAAATATCTCATTTAAATATGAATTTAACCATAGTTGATAATAGTGTAAGGTTTAAACCCAGAATACATATTCTTTTTATTTTTAAAGTGTCTGTCACATTCTCCCATCTTCGTCCTCAATCACTCTGGTTTTGACAAGAATGACTTGTTTTTTTTTTGTTTTTGGTTTTTGCCAGGTGGCAAAACATATGGTTGAGGGCATCTGGGACTAGCTAGTTCATAGCTGACCTTGCAAATGCAACAGATATATGGTCAAGCCCAGGCCAGATTATCTAAACCTGGCCCAGACCAGCAACTGCCCATCAGAATTGTGAGCAAATTAACTGATTGTTGTTTAAACTACTAAACGTTAGTATAGATAACTAATACAGTCATCTTATTCCTTCTTGTATTATTAGACTTGCCTAGTTTCATCCACTGGATTGCCCCAAGGGCAGAGACTGTCTTTTCTTAGCCATTTTTATACAGTGACTATTCCAGTACTTTCCAATAAATGTTTGTTGAATTTAATCCTAATGTTATCAGAAAATGTTGGCCTTTCCCCCAAAACTTGAATTATATCAGGGAGAAACATTTGAAAACCTCTGGATAGTTGTGAGCTTTGCCCAGTCTTTGTCTAAATGTGGTGGATGGTTGACAGACACTGACGAGCACTCTTTGTTACCTTTTTTTTTCAAAAAGTTTCCCACTTGTCAGAATTTGAGCTAATGTATTTTTCCATTTCAGAATCATATTTCAGCTCCTAGTTCAGTTTTGCACAGATTTACCTTTTGGCTCTCATGTAAAGTAAAAGTTTTCTAAAAGGCACAGCAATATATTTAATAGCTCGAGCTAGGCAGAGGCAACCAGAGCATTACTAAAATCAAATTAATTGGCCAGAAGGGACTGAGCCTGGAAGCATTTTAGATTAAAACTGCTCTCTTCACTGCTGTCTGGGACAATATATTTCAAATAAAACTGCTTTACATAAAAATTCTGTTGCAATTTAATCCTATAGAGATTTTTCTCTCCTCACAAAACATCTAGAGTGTTTCTTCCAATAAAAAAACAGTGAATTGGGATTGTTTAATCTTCTTTCACATTAACTTTACCTATTTCCCATGATAAAATTAAAAACAGCTCACCTGTTTTACACATTGCATTGGATTGTATTTAAGTACATTAAAAGTGTTTAGAGATATATATGTGCAATATTTAATATATAAGCTGATAGCTATGAGGGCATTTGTGGGATGAGAGAGAGCCTTAAATAGCAAAGAAAAAAAAATCTTAGAGGAATACATCCTTGTTAAAATTTACTTTAGTTCTGTTGAAATGTTATTGTTTCAGAAAATACACTAGAGAAGGTAAATCTTTACTTTTGAAATCATTGAAAACCTGAAATTAAAAAAAGAACTTTTCAAAGGTCATATACACATCTAGACAGTTTAAGCTTTAATATGTGTATATGATTTTGACATATTTTGTCAGTAAGAATTCTAGTGAAGTCTGCAAATGTACAAAATAAGAGACAGTCCTAAATTATTGTACCATGGACATTTAAAAAGTGATAACACAGAAGGTCACTTTTTTCCTGGCCTTGCTCGGTGGGTTAAGGATCTGGCATTGCCATGAGCTGTGGTGTAGGTTGCAGACGTGGCTCAGATCCCGCGTTGCTGTGGCTGTAGTGTAGGCCAGTGGCTACAGCTCTGTTTAGACCCCTAGTCTGGGAACCTCCATGTGCCATGAATGCGGCCCTACAAAAGGCAAAAAGACAAAAAAATTTTTTTGAATACATGTCTGTATTCTCAACGTCCATTTTCCCTTAATTCTTTTGCAGATGACTAGTATAGAACTTTTACTTTTCTTTCTCTTCAAAATCAGGTTTGATATGTGATCCAGGTGAAATGAGATAATGAGAAAGGGGGAAGTATGGCTCAGAAAAGGAAAGTTGAAGCAAAGTATTTAAAAATTATTTATTTATTTATTCATTGCCAAAGTAGTCAGAGCTTCCTCCTTCACCTCCATCAGTGGAAATAGTCTCTTGAAACCTAAAAATATGTCAGAAGGAAACATTAGGGAAAATCACTAGGGTTGAGATTTCATTTTGACAGTTATAGGAATTTGTCAGGGTGAAATGACTATTTAAAAAAAAAGAGACTTGAAGGAGTTCCCTGGTGGCTTTGTGGTTAAGGATCTGGTGTTGTCACTGCTGTGACTTGGGTCACTGCAGTGGTGAAGTTTAAAACCCTGGCCTGGGAGCCTCCACATGCTTGTGGGCATGGCCAAAAAAAAAAAAAAAAAAAAAAAAAAAAAGACTTGGATAGGAGCTATGGAAATGTAGTTAAAATAAGTATGATACTGTATGTATTTTCTCTTAAAAATCACTTTGCTTTTAATACTAGAAAGGAAAAATTGGTATGAGGAATGTTGTAATCAGAGGTCAAAACAGTTAAATTTCATGAACACAGACCTTATAAATGGAGGATTTATGGAAACTGCTTCAGGGCTTGGTTAAATTTTAGAATTTTCTTTTACATTATTTGAAAAAATGAAACCAATAAAAATTGGAAATATAATAATATTAGAAATACCCATAAAACCTTTACCTTGATTCACCAGTTGTTAACATTTTATGTATCTCTTTCCGTGTCCTTTTAGAAAAATAGCTTTCAGAAGTACTGTGGTGATATCAAGACACTTGACCCTTATGTATTCCAGCAGGTAACTCTGATATAATAGCACTCAATAAATTTAGTTTTGATGCAATAATAATATCAAATACACAATTCATACTCATATTTACCCAGTTTAGCCCCAAATGTCCTTTTTTATTTTCAACTCAGGATCTGATTAGTGTTCTTATAGTGCATTTATTTGTCATACTTCTTTCAATTCTTTTACGACAAGTCACCTTATACTTTTTGTTTTTCATGATTATATTAGTGAAGAATCCAGGCTAGTGGTCTTTTTTAGGGCTGCACCTGTGGCATATGGAGATCCCCAGGCTAGCAGTCAATTTGGAACTGTAGCTACTGGCCTACACCAGAGGCACAACAATGCCGAATCCAACCCATATCTGTGACCTTCACCACAGCTGTTCTTCCACTCAAATTTGCTTTTGTTCCCTTCTTCCACTGTTATCGATCCCAAGAGCATTCCTTAATGAGCCTCTAATTTCCTAATTTTCTTTTTTTTTTTGTAAAGAATTTATTTTTTGGCTGCGCCTGTGACATGCAAAAGTTACCAGGCCGGGGATTGAACCCAAGCCAATAAGCAGGTAGATCCTTTACCTGCTAACCACCAGGGAACTCTTTTATTTTTTGGGGATGGGACTTGTCCAGTTTGCTATATTTCATCTCAGAGTACACTTCAAGTGGATCTAAACCTGTGACCATCTGATGATGGTCAGAGAAACAGATGCTAATATAGGATTTTGGAATTGGAAAACCTACTGCTCAGTGAGTAATGAGGTGGGGTAGGAAGAGCCTCAGGCACCAGGTAGCAGTGATAAAGCTTTCACCAAGGGCAACATGGAACCTGTGGTAGTGAAGGAACATGCACTAGTGGGTTCAGTGTATCGAGTGTCTGAGATACATGGGGGAAATGGTGATTATTAGGGGGATGGTGTTAAATAGGGCTTTCTGGGGGCAATTGATGTTGGAAGGAAAAAAATAACGAAGGTCAGACATCAATAAAGGGCTAAATGTGAAAACCAAAGGGCTACCTTGGAAACACATGAAGACATTCTTATCTCCAGGAGCTTATGCCTGAAAAGACTGGAGAACTAGGCTCGGGACTTAAAGCTAATATAGCTTTATGTAAATTTTGGAGATTAACGCCTTGTCATAAAGCTCCTACAGCTCAATACCAAAGAAACAAACAACACGGTCAAAAAATGGGCAGAGGATCTAAGCAGACAATTCTCCAGAGAAGACATGAAGATGGCAAATAAACACATGAAAAGATGTTCAACATCGCTCCTCATTAGAGAAATGCAAATCAAAACCACTATCAGGTACCACCTTACACCAGCCAGAATGGCCATCATCAAAAAGTCTACAAACAATAAGTGCTGGAGAGGGTGTGGAGAAAAAGGAACCCTATTACACTATTGGTGGGAATGCAAATTGGTGCAACCACTGTGGAAAACAGTATGGAGATTCCTCAGAAAACTCAAAATAGAATTACTGTTTGATCCAGCAATCTCACTCCTGGGCATCTATCCAGAGGAAACCATGACTCGAAAAGACACACATACCCAGTGTTCATTGCAGCAGTCTATGGAATAGCCAGGTCATGGAAACAACCTAAATGCCCATCGACAGAGGAGTGGATAGGGAAGATATGGCACATACACACAATGGAATATGACTCAGCCATTAAAAGGAACGAATTACCAACATTTATGGCAACATGGATGGACCTAGAAATGATCATGCGAAGTGAAACCAGTCAGACAATTAGACAGCAACACCCAATGCTACCGCTTACATGTGGAAACTAAAAAGACACAATGAACCTCTTCGCAGAACAGACAATGACTCATGGACTTTGGAAAAGCTTGGTTTTTCAAATAAGACAATCTGGGGGGTGGGGGGATGCACTGTGGGTTTGGGATACAAAATCTGTAAAATTGACTTGTGATGATTTATGTACACCTATAAATGAAATGAAATCCATTAAGAAAAAAAAAGCTAATATATCTTTAGATAAGGTTAAGTTCCTTGACTAGTGAGATTTGCCATGACAAGATTAGGGCCCTGATTGGCCAAAAATGGAACACAAAGACAGCAAATGAGGACATGTGTTTGACGCAGTTGGAAATTATGAATCCTCTGATTCCTCAGGATCCACTGAGCCTGCAGAAATAGCTCACCACTCTTAGAGAAAAAGATATTTCCTCTAAAAAAGGGGTGTGGCTTTTCAAGATTAAATTAAAAGCTAATTTTAAATGTAAAAAGTGGCTTTGCTATAAATTTAATAGATAAGAAGGAAAATAGGCTTTGGGAGGGGTCAAGTAACATTATTGATTCAAACATTTAGAGCAACGTAAAATGGAAAATCTAAGTAGAATTTCTATAATTTTACCGAGATAACTTTCTTGGTAAAGAAAAGCGAAGACATTGCAGAGCATGAAATATTTTATTGGTATTGGGTTTTTCAAAGTGTTTATGGGGAAGGTTTGCTTTGACAATTAAGTTTGGACAAACACTTCCTATTTATTATGAAAGCAGACAAGCACTTCAGCCTGTAGAAGAATCATAAAGAAAGGTGAAAATATTTTACTTGAAAGATGCACACGATGCCTACAAGTACATTTTTGGAAATAACAATATATATTGATCATTTCGTAACGTTCAGCTCTCATTGGAAGGCATTTGGGCTTCACAGTAACATAAGAAAAAATCAAGTGAGAGATTATATGTCTGTGTCATTGCTTGGCCAGATGAAACCAGGCACATTACTATAAGCCTGTTGGCTCCAAACCAGAATTTTTCAAGATTAAGGTTGATGGCTGTTTTATAGCCAGCCAAAATTTATTATCTCTGGAAACAATATGTGGATCATCTTTAATTATGGAAATTCACTATGATTCTGAATATGAGACTTCATAGAAGGAATTAAATTTGTCTGTTAATCATTGCCCTAATGTGGCAAACTGTGACGAGGAAGAAAAGAGCGTCTCTGTTGACTGAAAAATGCAACACATAGGGAGCTGGCACCCTGTGCAAAAGCACAGAAAAGAAGCAAATATTTTGAGTTATGAGCAAGAGCATTAATACCCTGCAGTTGAATCTAAGTGACAGCCCCACATTTAGAATTTCCACTAAATAGAAGCCTCAGGTAGAGACAGGACCCTTGCTTGACACATGTACACATGCCCACACACACCACTCGCCTCCCTCCAAGCCAGTGCAGGTGGGATCTGAAACAGACACGTGACCCTAGTGTGACCAGCATCTTCTCCTATGGGCTGTATACACAGTGAGCTGGGCTAATCATTTTCTCAGGAATTTGAATCAAGAGGCAGAGAGAAAATTTGCTATTTTCCTTTTTACTTGGAATTAGAGTAAGATTTCCATGTGTGGAAAGCAGAATAACTCTTCAGAGGGGAAATGGTGGAACCAAAGATTTAGAGTATGGATTGAGTACAGAAACCAAGGGCAATGGGAAAGTGGGGAGGGAGAGATGCAAAAGGCCTGCCTTGACTTGAGCAGAGAATTTTATGTGACTATAAATAAAAAAGAAAAAACGACTTGAAGAGTATATGGGATCATGTGGTTGCCCAATGAGGAGCATGAATTCTGCCAAGTAATCAGTCATCCAAGATCTCTTTAAACCTTAAGGCAGGAGAGGGAGAGAGACCTTGCTAGGGCGCAGGAGGCATGAAATCTTAATGCAGCAGTTACATGCAAGGGAGCGAGGCCAGAGGAACCTGCATCCTGGGGGGTAATGAGCATCTGGTGGCCAGAAAAGCTATTGTACAAAAGAGAACTTTAATTTGCCACTCTTGTTACCTTCTCATTATTATTACATCACTCTTTACTCAGTCTTCTTGAGGTTTGTTTTTTTTTTTTTTTTTCCTTTGGCTGAGCTCATGGCATGTGGAAGTTCCCAGGCCTGGGATGGAACCAAAACCATAGCAATGACAATGCTGAGTCCTTAACTGCTAGGCCACCAGAGAACTCCCAGTCTTCTTGCCTTTATTCTACTCTTTCATATTCCCTTATTCCCTTTCTCTCTCCTTTCTTACTGGGCTTCTTGCTATTGTTACTCTGTGGTCATGTTTTAAGAACTATGCACTGTTGTAAAATTTCTTGAATTTACTCCCCTCTCCTACACTGCTGACTTCCTAATCTCATTAGGTGGGTTTTCAGAAATAATTGTCTGGAAATATTTTTTTTGTCTGAGAATATATATTCCTGCAAAAATGTGAGAGATTGGTACTTTTTCTCAGATAAACTTTTTCTCAGATAAAGAAGTTTCATCAATTTTTGAAAATCATTATGCTGTAAAAAAAGAAGTCAATTCAGTTTTCCAAGACTGCTTTGTATTTTCTCATCCATAAACATGCTTCTCAACTTTGATGTTCCACGTAAGAAGCATGATTGGAGAATGTTGAAGAGTATGAACATCTGCTTTTAATAAGTGTAAGTTAATGCTCACACCAGAGAAGCCCAACCATAAAGAAGATAATAAAATTAATAATAAAACAAAGAAAATAAAGATATATCTAATTCTCAGTTTACTCTTTGATGTGTATATGTTAGTCTTAGCATTATTATAAGTGAGGGATTCTTTTAATGTTTCCTCTCCAGTTTCATTTTAAATGATGTCACATTTTTTTTTTTTTTTTGACAGCATGGCTAAGTAGCCAAGACCAAAATGCTGGAGGCTTGTTGAAAAATAAGAAGAAATAAAAACAAAATCACTGATACTTTAAAGAAAGGAACCTGGAAATACAGAAACATCTTATCAGAATTCTGTCAACTTTTTAGCACTTCTTTGGAGGAGCTCAGGAACGAATTTTACACTCATTTCATTTATCCACTGTGTGGACCCGCTTCACTTTCTTGGTTACCTGAAATGTGGATGAGGCTGATTTTCATGGTGGGGTCCTGAGTGGAGGGATTTTTAGGGGGGATTAAAGGAGAGTTATTTAGCACCCCGAGTTCCTTCATATCCTAGTTAGTAGACATGAGCTCATTTTTCTCAACAATCTCCCCAGAAAACTACAATTAAGGGACAGGGATGTTGTTGGTGCCTCGCTAGTCTGAGAATTCTAGCTACTGTCATTTTGAAGCCCACCATGCCCAACATCCTCCGTATAACTCTGGAGACCTTCAGTTCTGTTCCCAAGTGGGTCTAACTGTGAAAGCACGCGTGGGTTTTTTTTTTTTTTTCTCTTAATGGATTTTATTTCAATTATAGGTGTACATAAATCATTACAAGTCAATTTTACAGATTTTGTATCCCAAACCCCCAGTGCATCCCCCCACCCCCCCAGATTGTCTTATTTGAAAAACCAAGCTTTTCCAAAGTCTGTGAGTCATTGTCTGTTCTGTAAGAAGGTTCATTGTGTCTTTTTAGTTTCCACATGTAAGTGGTAGCATTGGGTGCTGCTGTCTAATTGTCTGACTGGTTTCACTTTGCATGATAATTTCTAAGTCCATCCATGTTGCTATAAATGTTGGTAATTCGTTCCTTTTAATGGCTGAGTAACATTCCATTGTGTGTATGTACCATATCTTCCCTATCCA
>PVHT021183696.1:28174926-28199036 GCA_004024745.2 Catagonus wagneri | reverse complement strand
GATTTATGTACACTTATAATTGAAATAAAATCCATTAATTAAAAAAAAAAAAAAAGAACCCAGTATAGTCTCCACGAGGATGCAGGTTCAGTCCTTGGCCTTGCTTAGTGGGTTAAGGATCCAGCATTTCCGTGAGCTGTGGTGTAGGTCACAGATGTGGCTTGGATCTGGTGTTGCTATGGCTATGGTATATATATATATGTAGATAGGCCAGGAACTGTAGCTCCTATTCAACTTCTAGCCCAGGAAATTCCATATGCTGCAGGTGTGGCCCTAAAAAGACAAAAACAAAAAAGTCATTTTCTCAGAGACCACAGCTTGAGGGGAGGTGTCTTGGGGAAAAAAACGAAACTTGCTAGACTCTAGATTTAGGCAATGAGCTGGCTTGGGATTGTAGGCGGGTCATTTTGCCTCTGGATTTCAGTCACTGCAAAGTGAAGCGTCTGCACTAGATTATCTCCCTCTCCAATTCCAGGGTTGGGGGTGGTGGTGGAGAATTTAAAACACATACATTCTAACTTTCAAACCATTCCACTCTGCCTCACTTTTTCTGTTAAATTATTTGGTATGTTTTAGGAGCTGCCATTTAATTAGTGATTACTGTCCTTCAGTCCCGGTTGACTTGGTTATGACAGCCTAGTTTGTGGCCTTTTCTTCCTCCTAACTAGCAATGCATAAGTAAATTCTGTGTGTTACATAAGGGAATAAATGTGGGAATACACTAAACCCCAGGTATCTAGTACTTATAATTTCGCAGAAAGGCAAAGTTGTGCCTTGAGGCTGTTTTGGTAAACCAGAAATGTGGAGAGTGATGTATGGGGCGAAGTGTTCAGGTAGCTACAGAATTAATTCACATACTACAACTAAGTTAGAACCTTTATTTTTCAAATGCTTTTGGGTAAAGATCTGAATTGCTATCATTTTACCTCTCAAGAAACGAACAGTTTCTTAATATTATAAGCTATTTCGTTAAATAGCATTTAATACCTACAATATACTATATTGCAAATGGCTAAGCAAAGAGTATAGATTTAAGGCAACTTATGACCTTGTCATTATCCGGTACAAAGGAATAAACTAATTTCTTTGTGTATTTTGAATTTTATGCCGTAACAGTTGAAATGACAATTGTTAGTCATTTAAAAGAAGTACCTTAGAGATTAGTTTAATGACACATACCTGGACTAAATAAGGCCTAAAAAATAATAAAAGGGAGTTTTATTTGGAAAAATCCCTCACTTCTTTGTAGCGCATATCAGAATCTATTACTGCAGCTTTGTGCTGGATGAATAGGTTTGTGTAATTGTCAGGGAAAGGAGAAAGGGTTTAGTATTTACCCAGAGGCCTTTCCATTTTCTAAAAGTGAAAATCCTCTGTCACCATAAGTTAGTTTAAATCATTTTGCTATCAAATACCTAAAAACAATAACTGAAATGAAAAGAGACAAAAGGCAAAGTGAGAGTAAGAAAAAGTATCAAAGAGCTGAACATTTCTTCTCAAGCAAATAAACAAACAAACAAAAAAAACCAGACTGAAATCATGAAGCTCTTAAGATGATGTTCCAGTAATTTAGGTTGTTTCCAGGCACCAGCCAAGCTCTAAATTATAAGGTGCCCTCGGACAGTGCCCACCTCAGGGTCACGGAACCAGATCTTTTCCCCTTGATTCTACATCTGTCTTTCTGAGAGACCCGGAGCAAACTTCGAGGGAAGTTCAAAGGGAGACAGTTGGTAGTGTGGTAAGATGAGGAAAAAAGGAAGGATTGTAGGTGGTGGAAGGTTGGGGGTTAGGGAAATCTGCATGGTGCAGAGAAAACCTGAAAGGAGAAAGAGAAGAATTGAGAAGCATGGCATAATTGGAAAAAAAGGAAAAACAATTCAGCTGCTTTTGGGTTCTTGACGTCTATACATTCCAGAAGATTTAAAAAAGAAAGCAACGGTGGGAGCCTATAAGTTAAGCAATTTCTTCCTGGGAAGACTTTACCATCTTATAAATTGGGAAATTTGGCTGACTTAAAGTCACTATTATTACTTTTCTGGAAATGTAAGACCCTACTATAACTTGTTTATGGCCTATAAATATTATTTGCAGCATCACAGATTTTGACTACTTCCATTTAGTCAAAATTACTTTGTTAGGACACTGTAAAACAAAGGCATGCCTTGGAGATATTGTGGATTTGGTTCCAGACCATTGCAGTAATGCAAGTATCACAATAAAGCAAGTTGCACAAATGGTTAGGTTTCCCAGTGCATATAAAAGTTATGTTTCCACCCTACGGTAGTCTGTTAAGCTGTAATAGCATTATGTATAAAAACAGAACGTATCTACCTTAATGAAAAAATACTATATTGCTAAAAAATGCTAACCATCATCTGAGCCTTCAGTTGGTTGTCATCTTTTTGCTGGTGGAGGGTCTTGTCTGGATGTTGATAGCTGCTGACTGGTCAAGGTGGTGTGTGCTGAAGGGTGGGATGGCTGTGGTAGTTTCTTAAAATAAGAGTGAAATTGCCACATTGCTTGTTCTTCCCTTTGTGAATGCTGTTTGATAGCATTTTTCCCATAATGGAACTTCCAAAATTAGAATCGTTCTTTCAAATCCTGTGCTGCTTTCCCAACTAAGTTCAAGTAATATTCTAAGTCATTTATTGTCATTTCAACAGTCTTCACAGCATCTTCACCAGGGGTAGATCCATCTTAAGAAACCACTTTCTTTGCTCATCCCCAAACAGCAGCTCCTCCTCCATTAAAGTTTAATCATGAGGTTGCAGCAATTGTCATATCTTTGGGCTTCACTTTTCTCATTCTCTTGCTGTTTCTATCACATCTGCAGTTACTTCCTCCACTGTAATCTTGAACCCCTGAAAGGCATCCATGAGAACTGGACTCAACCTCTTCCAAACTCCTATAAATGTTGATATTTTGACCTCTTCTCAATGTCCTTAAAGTCTCAAATGCCCTTAATGGCATCTGGAATGGTTAAGTCATTTCCAGAAGGTTTTTAATTTGTTTTGCCTAGATTCATCAAAGGAATCACTTTCTTTTTTTTTAGTTTTAAATTTTTTATTAAAGTATGGCTGATTTATAATGTCGTTCCAATTTATTTTTAATATGATTTTTTATTTTTTCCATTATAGTGGAATCACTCTATAGCATCTACAGTCTTATGAAAGGCATTTCTTAAATAATAAGACTTGAAAGTCAAAATTACTCCTTGATCTATGGGCTACGGAATACATGTTGTGTTAGCAGGCAGGAAAACAATGTGAATCTCATTATAAATCTGCGTCAGAGCTCTTAAGTGATCAGGTGTGTTTATATTTTAAAAGGAATCTTTCTCCTGGGCAATAGGTCTTAATATTCAGCTTAAGATATTCAGTAAACCACATTATAAACAGATGTGCTGTCATCCAGCCTTTGTTGTTCCATTATTAGAGCACAGACAGAGTAGATTTAGCATTATTCTTAAGAGCTTTAGTATTTCATGACTGTTAAATGAACTCTGGCTTCAAAGTTACCAGCTGCGTTAGCCCCTAACAAGAGAGTCAGCCTGTCTTTTGAAGGTTTGGAGCCAGGCACTGACTTCTCCTCTATATCTATGGAAGTCCTAGATGGCGTCTTTTTCCAATATGAGGCTGTTTCCTCTACACTGAAAATCTGTTGTTCAGTATTGCCACCTTCATTAGTTATATTAACTAGATCTTCTGGATAACTTGCTGCAGCTTCTACATCAGGCCTGATGCTTCACGTTGTTCTTTCACCTTGTTCAGAGACAGCTTTTTTTCTTTCAACCTCATGAACCAACCTCTGCTAGCATTTCAGACTTTTCTTCTGCAGCTTCCTTACCTCTCTCAGGCTTCAATGAATTGAAGAGAGTTAGGGCCTTGCTCTGAATTAGGTTTTGGCTTAAGGGACTATTGTAGCTGGTTTGATCATCTATCTAGACCACGAAAACTTTCCCACATAGGCAGTAAGGCTGTTTTGCCTTCTTATCATCCATGTGTTCACTAGAGCAACACTGCTAATATCCTTTAAGAACTTTTCCTTTGCATTTACCCTTTGGCTAACTGTTTGGTGTGGGAGGCCTTGCTTTCACCTCACGCTGGCTTTGGACATGTCCTTCTTACTAAGCCTAATCAGTTCTAGCTTTTGATTGAAAAGTGAGTGGTGTGTACTCTTCCTGTCACTTGAACACTCAGAGACCATTGTAGGGTTATTAATTGGCCTACTTATAATATTGTTGTCTCTTAGGAAATAGGGAGTCTGGAAAAGGAGAGATGGGAGAATAGCCAGTCAGTGGGCACATACAACATTAATTGATTAAGTTCATTCTCTTTTATGGGTGAAGTTTTGGGCACACCAAAACAACTATAACAGGAACATAAATAATCACTGATCATAGATCACCATAACAAATTAACAATAATTGAAAAGTGTGAAATATTGTAAGAATTATCAAAATATGACAGAGACAGGAAATGAACAAACAATGTTGGAAAAATACTATAATAGGCTTCCTCAATGCAGTGTTCCCACCAAAACCTCAATTTTTAAAAGAAACAAATTGAAATACAACATAAACTTGAAAATGTAATACAAGTATAATTTATGTGCCTAATTATTACCATAAGTCTCTGTGCGCCTTAATTTATTTAAAAATATTTTTAAATAGCTATGATAACATTTTACAAAATGATATAACTGAACTTACATACAAAAGAGAAACAGACCCACAGACATAGAAGACAAACTTATGGTTATTAAAGGATAAAAGGAGAGGGGTAAGTTAGAGGGGTGGGGTTAACATACACACATACCTGTATATAAAATAGATAATCAGCAAAGACTTCCTGTATAGCACAGAAAACTCTACTTATTATTTTTAATAACCAATAAGGGAAAAGCATCCAAAAAATTTATATATATGGATGTACAGGTGAATCACTTTTTTGCTTTGTTTTTTTTTTGTTTGTTTGTTTTTTTGTCTTTTTGCCTTTATCTAGGGCTGCACCTGCGGCATGTGGAGGTTCCCAGGCTAGGGGTCTAACTGGAGCTGTAGCCGCTGGCCTTCGCCACAGCCACAGCAACACGGGATCTGAGCCGCGTCTGCGACCTACACCACAGCTCACGGCAACGCCGGATCCTTAACCCACTGAGCAAGGCCAGGGATCGAACCCGCAACCTCATGGTTCTTAGTCGGATTCGTTAACCACTGAGCCACGACGGGAACTCCTGAATCACTTTTTTTGGATTCTTTTCCCTTATTGGTTATTAAAAATAATAAGTAGAGTTTTCTGTGCTATACAGGAAGTCTTTGCTGATTATCTATTTTATATACAGTTGTGTGTATATGTTAAACCCACCCTCCTAATTTATCCCTTCCCCTTTACCCTTTAGTAACCATAAGTTTGTCTTCTATGTCTGTGGGTCTGTTTCTGTTTTGTTTGTAAGTTCAGTTATATCATTTTTTTAAGATTCATTATATGAGTGATCATATATATTTGTCTTTCTCTGACCGACTTCACTTAGTATGACAATCTCTTGGTCCAGTCCGTTCATGTTGCTGCAAATGGCAGTATTTTCTTCTTCTTCTTCTTTTTCTTTTTTAATGGCCGCACCTGCGGCATATGGAGGTTCCTGGGCTAAGGGCTGCATCAGAGCTGCAGCTGCAGGCCTATGACACAGGTGCAGCAACATCAGCTCCAAGGCACATCTGTGACCTCCACCACAGCTCGAGGCAACACTGGATCCTTAACCCGCTGAGGGAAGCTAGGGATTGAACCTGCATCTTCACTGACACTATTTCAGGTTTTTAATCCCCTGAGCTGTAATAGGAGCTCCTATTGTATTCTTTCTTATGGCTAAATGGTATTCCATTGCATATATGTACTACATATTCTTTGTCCATTCCTCTGTTGATGGGCACTTAGGTTGTTTCCTGTCTTTGCTATTGTAAACAGTGCTGCACCTTGGGGTGCATGTGTCTTTTCAAATTAGAGTTTTCAGCTTTTCTGGAAAAGTGCACAGGAGTAAGACTGCTGGATCATATGATAACTCTATTTTTAGTTTTTTAAGGAACCTCCATTCTACTCTCTATAGTGGTTGCACCAATTTACATTCCCACTGATACTGTTGGACGGTTCCCTTTTCTCCACACCCTCTCCAGCACCTGTTATTTGTAGACTTTTAAATGATGGCTGTTCTGACTGGTGTGAGGTGATACCTTATTGTTGTTTTGATTTACATTTCTCTAGTAATTAGTGATATTGTGAGCATCTTGTCATGTGCCTGTTGGACATCTGTATGTCTTCTTTGGAGAAACGTCTATTTAGGTCATCTGCCATTTTTTGATTGGGTTGTTTGTTTTTTGATACAGAGCTATGAGCTGTTTGTATATTTTGGAAATTAAGCCCTTGTTGGCTGTACTATGTTAACATTCTTTTGCAAAGATGTGGGCATTTTATTTTCAGAAGATTATGATGGGAGTTCCCTTCGTGGCTCAGTGGTTAACGAATCTGACTAGGAACCATGAGGTTGCGGGTTTGATTCCTGGCCTTGCCCAGTGGGTTAAGGATCCGGCGTTGCCGTGAGCTGTGGTGTAGGTTGCAGACGCGGCTCGGATCCCGCGTTGCTGTGGCTGTGGCAAAGGCCGGTGGCTACAGCTCCTGTTAGACCCCTAGCCTGGGAACATCCATATACCGCAGGTGCGGCTCTAGATAAAGGCAAAAAGGCAAAAAAAAAAAAAAGAAGAAGAAGATTGTGAGGAATCTCAGAGGAATGAAGGTGCTCTGATGACCAACCAATGCATGTGTGCTTCCACAAGATGGGTCAGCCCTCTCTCTACCCCTTCTCTTTTGATAATTCCCAGCCAAATCGTATTTTTCTCCACTTGCAAAGTGAACTGCGCATATAAAGGTAAAGTGGGTCCTTGAGGTAAACATGGTGATATGTGGGGCCTTGAAAACTCAGGTGGTACCAGCATGAAAGTTGGAGCCATGTGGGATGTGCTTTCAGACTCTCAGAGCAATCTCTTCCTTTTTCAGTGCCAGGATGGGACAGGTTTGGTGACCAGTGTGTAGTGACCTCTTAAAAAAACAAATGGGCATTTATTTGTTGGTAAAATTTGATTTTACACTTATAATATTTATAAATCTAAAAAAATGGGTGAGGAGTTCCCATTGTGGCTCAGTGGAAACGAATCTGACTTGTATCCATGAGGACACAGATTTGATCCCTGGCTTTACTCAGTGGGTTAAGGATCTGGCGTTGCTGTGGCTGTGGTGTAGGCTGGCAGCTGCAGCTCCAAAAATTCAGCCCTAGCCTGGGAACTTGCATATGCCTCGGGTACAGCCCTAAAAAGATGGTAAATAAATAAATAAATAAATAAATAAATAAATAAATAAATAAATTAAATGGGTGAGATAAATTGTATTTGCAAAGGCATGTTGTTTATTTATGTTTTTTCATCATCATGAAATTATATCCCTCTGAATATGTGGATTTATATCAGGGCTTATTATCTTTGTATCAGGATCATGACCTTGGAGAAGTGCTTTTCTTTAGGCTCAGAGGCATATTTTCTGGGAATCAGAGTGATGAAAAGCCCCATTACACTCATTAAGTAAGTGGAAGGGGGAGGCCTGGAGATAGAGGGATAGAAGTTAAAACATAGAAACCGCAAATAATTGAGTGATACTGGTAATAAACAAGGTTGGAGTCACTCATCTAGACTAGGGCTTTTAGACTGATGGCTTGCCAGCCACACCTGGCCTGCAGATGTTCTTGGATCAGCTCTTAAAATGTTATCTTTTTTTTTTAATTGTGGTAATGGCCAACAGTTATAAATTGATAGATTTTTACATGTGAAATCTGATCTTACATTTTGCAAAAGCCAGAAGAATTGGCAGATCAAGGGCCACATTGCTACGTGGCAAATATTGTCTGGAGTCAATAGCAGATACTCAGGGGGATGGAGCGTATGCTGTTGAGTCTACTCATTGCCTCCCAGTCAACTTGGCTACTACAGGCTTTGAATGTCCAAAACTAGAGGCCAGTATAGATGCAACTTTTAAAATAATTATTTATCATGATTATTTTTTGTGAGACTATAATATCTCACAGAGTCCTACAAGATAGAGCAGAGCAGGGATCGTAGTTTATCTTCTAGATGGCCATCACATCCTACTCGCTTACATTAGAGATTCTCAATACATATTTGAAAACTGGCCAAACTCTCTGGTGGGCAAGAAATTTTAGTCTAAAATATTTTCATATAGGATATGATCAATTGAAAATGTGTTTGACAATATCCTGTTTCTAGGTGAGCAACTTGACAGCAGTAACAAATTGCCACTTCCATTAAATTTCCATACTTAGGAACTGCACCGAGAGACCTTTCTGAAAATGATTTTCATTTAAACAAAAACTCTAGTGTTTTATATTCAAGCTGCCAGAAGAACAGATCTTCTTTTCATGCTAGGCATATATGGATGGTGGGGGTGAAGAGGAAGGCAGAAGGGCTATTAAAAATTGTAATTTGTAAGCAATATAGCAGTGATGACCTTTGTATCAAATGTTACATCTAGTCCTTCTGAGATGAAGACCATATTCCTGAGTAAATAAAGGTATTCATCAGAATGAACTATGGAGTTTCTGTACTGCGTTATAACATTCAGACAAAGGAGGAATACAGGATATAAGACCAAAGAATGCCCTATGGAGCCTTAGAAATTAAAAGCAATCTCATAGGAGTAATGGTTTTTAAAATCCACATATGGATAATGATTTGGAAGAGTTGAAATCTTTCTCATGTCTTATGGCCCTCTTGACTCCTTCTAAAGTTTCACGACTTTCTGGTGGAGGAAGAGTGAACTGAGGGAGTAAGGGATTTTCTTTATATTCAAATCATTCATTTTAAATGCATACAATATGTTTTCCATTTCACATTTTGTGAGATCTTTTTTTTTTTTTTCAACTACCTTTTCTTGTAAGGAGAAACATAAAGGGCTTTCTTTGGAATCACCGACCTTGACCTATTGGTTATCTAAGTCATTGCTTGAGTACCATTTGTTTTTTACTCTTACTAGCTTCAGACATTAGAATTTAGTGGGAACAGAAAAATAATAATCGATAAAAGAGGAGACAAGAAAGGAAGTCAGAGCAAAATTTAGGTGGTGAAATGAGGCTGGAGGTTATGTCTGAGAAGGCATGGGACACATAAAGAAGGTTTTTCTTTATTTACATGTTGATAAGAACAGTTTGGGATCTAAAGTCCAGACCTTTACTAACTGGTTTCTCCAAAGCACTTTGCCAAATCAATAGCTTTTACTAAATCAATAGCCTTAGCCGTTCTGTGTTCCTCAAGTACAGAGTATTGCAATGAGAGAAAACAAACAATCCAACCTAACAATCAGATATTTCTGAAAAAAGACATAGAAATATTTATAATAAATGCAAACTATAGCCTTTGTAATGGATAAGCACTGGGAACCATGTCTGGTCACTTGTGCTGGAGCATGATAATGTGAGAAAAAAGGATGTATACATATATGTGTGACTGGGTCAACTTGTGGTGCAGTAGAAAATTGACAGAACACTCTATACCAGCTATAATGGAAAAAATAAAAATCATTATTAAAGAAACTCTACTAGAGGATTTATTTACCTCAAATTATGTACCCATCTATCTTAGAAGAAAATACTATCGTAAACAAGACTTCAAGAAATACACTCTAGGGCATGAATTGATGCTTTTCTCTGTGATAGCTCAATGTTAATTTAAATTTCCTCTGTTCATAGTTTCTTTCCAAAGCTAAATTATGATGGCTTTAAATCCTCCTCAACTTTCAGTATCTACAAGCCTTCAGCATCTCACAGTTGCTTCCATAGGTGCAACTGCAGGCAACCTCAATATCTTCCTAGCAAAAGAATATCTTGAAATTATGTCAAAAATAGTCTCTCAGTCCATGCTATTTCAACCACCTGGTTCCAGCCTTTGGATATCAAGGCAGTGAGCTTGTTCCTTAATTAGCTTTCTCAGAAAGAGAAGACTGACTTCTTCACCAGGAATATCTGTATATCCTCCTTCTTTGTGTTGTTTCCAAACTTCAACCATGGCTATTTTTCAATTTTTTTTAAATTGGGGCATAATTTCTTGAGTTCTATGTATTATGTACCACAAAGATATATCAAGGTTTGGTAACATCACCAAATAAGACCATAGATGGAGTCTGCCACTCCAGCCCCAGTGCTGGTTACAAGATAGAAGTTTGAGTATAGTGGAGAGACAGGTAGCAAAGGGAGAGAGACAGAGAGAGTCACAGGAACAGACCTCAGCTGGAAGGAAATTGGGAATCAAGGTCACCACTAGGGCTTGGCATCCCACAGGTAAATATTTTTTGTAGCCACCTTTCCATAGAAGCAATTTGATTACAAATATGTTACAAAATTCATGGGCTCATGTGAAGAATAGTGACTATCAATGATGATTTAAAATGGTAGAATTGGGGAGTTCCCGTTGTGGCTCACCAGGTTAAGAACATGGTTGTCTCTGTGAGGATGCAGGTTCCATCCCTCACCTTGCTCAGGGGGTTAAGGATCTGATGTTTTTGCAAGCTGTGGTGCAGGTCACAGATGTAGCTTGGATCTGGTATTGCTGTTGCCGTGGCTACCGTAGGCCTCAACTGCAGCTCCAATTTGACCCCTACCCTGGGAACTTCCATATGTTGCAGGTGTGGCTGTAAGAAGAAAAAAAATAATAGAGTTAGCAAGAGGTATTTACTTATTTGTTTATTGTCCAATTAATATATGTGTAGGTTCATTATAGGGTCCAAGCACCATCTCTTTGTGTTCTGGTCTGGGAACCATTAGCATCATTTTTGGCTAATTTTATTTCTCCCATCATGCTATAAAGAGAGCAATGCTGTTATTACTCACAGCGTCATGGCTCTTTGGAACCTGTTTGTATTGAAGAAATACCTTAGAGTACTTACCTTACTGTAGAATACGTCATCACTTACAGGGCTACATCATTCATTATGCTGCCCGTAAATATCAGCCTTCATTGACTCTCTCAAAAGTTGTTCTGTGCTTTGTTAATCAGGACCACAAGTTCAAGTCTTATTAAGTATGCAGGAAAATGTGACTGGTCATTTGTTTTCTTGTCATGTTATATTTTTCATTTGGAATTTAATAGTGTAATCATGGATCAGCGTATCTTCCAATCATGTCTTCTCTTGAGCCCTTTAGTCCATAATGATTGCATTTCTAGACTGTGATCTCCTTTAGTGTTGACCCCACCCCTGATTCCCACACACTGCCACCAGCCAAGGATCTTTGGGGTGATAAGAATGATCTCACTTGTACAGGGAATATTCCTTGTAAGTCATGGGTTAAGACCAATCCAGGAGAGTGTGACATCGTTATATCCAGCAGAATCAAAAGAGGACATCAGTGGCCTATCAGCTTAAAGAGAAAATGGTCTCAAGGTCCTTAGAGGACATGAAGTGCCAATTCCCAGAGGACTACTTGGTATGTGTTGTGGAGCCTCAAGGAGGTTGGGGTGGCTGCTCCAGGGGGCAGTGGCGGAGAGTGCACAGGACAAAGAATGCCTGCTGTCACCCCTGCTACCCATGGGTGCTGTAGACTAGAGGCTGCTTATATCCAAAATGGAGATGGTCATGAGCTCTGAACCCTGAACTCTTCCTGTGTCTGACCATGTGAGTGATGCTAACTCAAACTCTGTGACTCAGTACTATTTTGGCTCTCCAATATCATGCAACCATGGAGAAAACAATATCAAAACAAACTCGCTACTCTACTTAGTTAAGAGTGCTCCAGTTACCAGGTTGTACTGGAACTGAGGCCTGGAAGGGGTCTGGGTAGACCTATAGGGACAAGTCCCAGAAATCTTTGTGATATCTACCCCCCCACACACTGGTTAAAGGATTAGAAAGTGCTCCCTAGAGGAGTTCAGGCTCAAGTGTGCCTCTCAGAGAAAGCCCTGCACTCCTAGGCACAGCAGAGAGATTCAGAAATGTAAAGGATGACATTTCAAAGCATAGGACTTCGTTAGTCCTAGGCTGGGGCAGGAGCCTGGTTTTTGGGATTAGAGTGCTAATGAAGAGGCACTGGTAAACTGGCATGTACCTTGCTCAGAGTTAATTCCTTTTTATTTTGTTTAAAATTTTTCTTTTGCTTAAATTCATGACAATCATGGTGTATAGTCAAGGTCAGATGAATCAAATCTTTCAAGCTGTACAAGACTGATTTATCTCTGTCCTTTCTACATCATCCCAAGCTACATAACCCCAGCAGCAGTGAAGATTTTATTACCAGTATTGACCTATGATGAGAGGCAAAATTCTCCCAGAAACTGACACCCTCCTTCACCTCAAGGAAGTAAGACTAAAATCCCATTTGGGTATAACAGCAAAACTGTGAATTTAGGAGACCATTTCTGCCAGTAACCTCCTCACACTGAGGCTTCTTTTCTAAAATTTCCATTAGATTAACTTGTTTCTCCTCACCCCCCCCACTCCTTTTCAGTATACTTCCTATGATCTTAGTGCTCTGTATTAGCTCCAAAGTTGTAGAAAGAATAGCTAAATGAAAATTGCTTTGTATTTATCTTCTAAATCTTCCAGAGAAGGTGATAGACAGTGGTACACAAGAAAGTCTATGGATTTGTTAAAAATTCTTAAGATACTTAAGTCATGACCTGGAGTTTTTGATTGAGTAGGTCTAAATAGGAACCCCAAATTTTCAGTTTTGACAATTCTCCCAAGTGATTCTGATACAGATGGTTTGAAGTATATACTAAGTAACATAGTGAGGCATCACTACTGGGTAAGTGTTAGAAGACAGTTCTAAATCGATTAAGGCAAATAAGTTGTGACCTTCTGCAGATCATATGCAATATTTTGGCATAGCCCTTTAATAATTCTTACTAGGGAATGATCAGGCTAAATAACAAGAGAATTGATTGGCCAGGAAGAGAATTATTCTTAACCATAGTGGAAATTTGTCTGCCTTTTAGGTTACATGCTTTAGGTAGCAGATGTTTTTCCTGTCTGGGTGGAGTGTACCCAAGGTCTGGAAAATATCTTAAATTTGTTATGTGACTAAGAAAGGTACGTAAGAGATGGAAATAAGCAGCATCTACTGTGACATTTCTGAAAATATGGTCTGTAAACCACCTTTGATATAAGATCCTTTGTTGGTGATAGGAACATCCAGGCAGGGCAAGAGAGCAGGTTTTAAAAAGTAGATTCCAGAGTCCCATCCTAGACTTTTTATTCAGAATTTTCTTGAGTATGACACTGAAGCATGCATTTTTGACAAGCTCTCTAGATGATTCATATGCATTTGAGAAGCGCTGATCCAAAGTGGAAATTGAAAGCAAAATCTTAGAGACATTTTTAAAATAAAGAAAAATAATAAATGTCTAAGCATAAGTCTCTCTTATTTGTATTAATAATAATGAAAATAATATAATATGTATATATATATTTCTGTAATTTTAAGTATGTCCTTTTTATAACCTTCTGTGCTGTATGTTTTCTTTCAAGTGGAAATCTTGTCTGGCTAACACTTTCAGTTCCACTGAAGTCTAAATGACAATCTGTGGGTGGCTTGATCTAGATTTAACTCCTCATCCAATGTTTCTATATATTTTTAAAAAGAAAAAAGCTTTCACTCATATGATCATGTTTTGATTTGTGTGAGTCAACCTCCTCTGTGCCTTGGTGATCCCTTTAGTGTCATTTGAAATGTCTGCAGAACAAGGACTGCCAGTAAAGAAATGACCCAGATCAGTCTACTTTTTTTCACAGACTACTTTGTAACAATCAAAGGCTACTTTGTAACATCATTGGATAGATATAGTCATGATGAATTAGATTTATTTTTATTTTTATTTTTTTTGCTTTTTAGGGCCACCCCTGTAGCATATGGAACTTCCCAGGCTAGGGGTCTAATCGGAGCTACAGCTGCCAGCCTACACCATAGCCACAGCAACTTGGGGTCTGAGCCGAGCCTGCGACCTACACCACAGTTCACAGCAACTTGGGATCCTTAACCCACTGAGCAAGGCCTAGGATCGAACCTGCATCCTTATGGATACTAGTTGGATTTATTTCCACTGCACCAGAACAGGAATCCCAAATTAGATTTAATCATATGACATTGATTTAATTTTCTTTCCTTTGACTAAATAAAACATTCCAAACATAACTTGCTGTTCTCCATAACTCTCCTTTCTCTGGACCTGATATTTTGTTATGTTCGTACCTTATCCCACCAAAGAAGGGCCTCCCGATGCACTATTTACCCTGACACTCAGACTTCCCTTCTGTTCCCAGTATTCAGAGAGGCTTTCACTCCTAGGTCTTCATTTTGTCCTTGGTTTGTAGTCCTCTGGCTCTGTTGATGATTAATGAACATGAATCTCTTTAAGTACCTGTAGCAACACTTGTACATGACTAATAGCTCAGGTTCATTCAGTGTTAAATTAAAAATTGTCCAGTGATGGCTGCTTAGGAGGTTTTGAAATCTAATAAATACTGAGAAATATGGTGTTCTTAATGCTTTTACTGCTGTCATGCTGCTGTGCACAGTTGCCATGTGGCATACTTGTAGGTTCTGAACCCACCTGCCAGTCAGTAGTCAGAGGAAAGATTTCAGAAAGCAGGTACCTGTGTGCATGAAATTCAATTATTGCTTGGGGAGATCAGTGTAATTTATATTCATATGTTGTACAATCTAATTACCGATAAAGTAATAGTACCATCTTGAAAATATTCAAAGGAAGGCATAAAAAAAAAGCTCAGGAAAGTCTCAAGGAATAGCTTGATAGGAAAGAAAAATAAGAATCTGAACTAAAACTTTATAATATAGATGAATGTTTAGATACTATTTTTAGCATTATTCTGATATATTCCATTCCACTCCATTCCACTCCATTCTATTCCATTCCATTCGATTCTATTCTTTGGTTTCTCAAATGCTGGTTAAAATTAGTTTTATGATTCCCCAATAGTTTTTTGCCCACAATTTTAGAGACTAAAGATTCCACAGAGAGTCATAGGACATAATACTGGAGACTTCTTTGGAAAGAGACCAGGAGAGGCCTTAATGAAAGTCTAAGGACATCTTTAAAAAACAGTCTAAGTTATTAGCAATTCTTAGGGGATAGTTTCAGAGTCCTCATAGGTTTTGATATAGCAATATTACTGCTAAGTTTTAGAAAGACAGTTCTAGCAGCAAATGTGTAAGAGACTATTGGAGGGTTTGTTAGCATCCTATAGTAATGGTCTGGATAAGAAATCTCCATCTGAGTAGATACAGAGAGTAGGGAAAAGTGCTAAGTACAAGTTATACACATGTATTTGAATGGAAAGCAAAGAGAGAGAAAGGAGTCAGAAAGAATTTGAGTTTTGGGTGAATAGCATTTTGGGTGAATATGGGCTGGGTTTTGTTTTCCCAAAATTCATATGTTGAGGTCTTAATCCCCAGTATCTCAGGGTGTGACTGTTTTTGGCAATGGAGCCTTTAAAAAGGTAGTTACATTAAACTTAGATCATTAGGGTGAGCCCTAATCCAGTCCAACTGGTGTCCTATAAGAAGAGGAAATTTAGAGCACAGAGAGGGACCAGGGTGCGTGAGCACAGAGGGACCTCTGCGTGAAGAGGCAGCAAGAAGGCGGACGTCCACAAGCCAAGGAGGGAGGCCTCATAGGAGAGCAACCTGGCCAGCACTTTGATCCTGGATGTTCAGCCTCCAGAACTATGAGAAAATGAATTTCTAGTGTATAAGCCACCCAGTTTGGGATATTTTATTATAGCAACCCTGGTAAACTAAGACTGGTATCTTAACAGAAATAGAAGCATCAGATAAACTTGGGGCTTGGGGAAGGGTAGAAAAGGGAAATATTTTTCTGACCTTGGATATATTGAGCCATGGCTATATTTATGAGACAGGCAAAAAGACAATAAGAAGAGAAACAAGGAAATGTGACCTTGTTATTTCCAAAAATATATGCAAACATCCATAATGCATACTTTCATACATAAATAGAACAAAAGTAAACTTAGTCTTATTTAGAGAGAGATTATAGAAAATTCATCATGTATTTTGGAGGTGTCAAAAAATGCCACTTCCTGAAATTTGAATTTCTCATTTTTCATTTGAGGCTTAAAGATAATTCAACTTTGTAATATGCTTTCCTCAAAATATTGGTTGGATCCAAAGAATAACATAGTCATCTAATTTAAAGTCATGTTTTGAAGTTTTTTTAGTTATGGCAAAATCCTTAGACAGCAACAGGCCACTCAGGTGTAGTGCGTGTAAGGAACTGAAAGAGAAAATGAGATACTTAGAACCTGCAGAAGATGTCCAGTCCTTTTTGCAGGCAATTTCATGACTAACTTTATTTTTCGAAACTTTTGTTTTGGTCATGGAATTTTAACCACAGGGATTATATTTGAGAGTGTTTTAGGTTTACAGTAAAATTAAGCAGAAGGTTTAGAGAATCCCCACATATCTCTTCCCCCGTCTCAAACCCCACAGTGTCCTCCTCTACCATTAACATTCTGGGTTAGTGCGATCCACTCGTTATAATCCTTGAGCCTACATAGATTCATGATTATTAACAAAGTTTGCAGTCTCCATTTGGACACGCGATTTGTATTGTCTATAGATTTTAATGAATGAACAGTGACTTCTCTCCACCATTACAGTATCACACAGCATAGTTTCACTGTCCTAAAAACCCTTTGTGTTCCTCCTATTCATCCCTCCCTCTCCCAGCCCCTAGTAACCACTGATCTTTTTACTGTCTCCATACTTTTACCTTTTCTAGAATGTGTCATTGTTGAAGTTGTATGGCATGTAGCCTTTTCAGATGAGGCTTGATAGCTCTTTTTTTAACACTGAATAATATGCTGTCTTATGGATATACCAGTTTATCCAATCAGCTAATGAAAAACATTTGATTGCCTTCAAGTTTTGGCAATTATGAATAAAGCTGATACAAACATTGTGTGCAGGTTTTTGTGTGGACAAAACTTCTTAACTCATTTGGGCAATATCAAAGAGTACAATTACTAGATAATATAGTAGAGTGAACTTAGTTTTGTGAGACGGCCAAACTTGTCTTGCAAAGTGGCTGTACCATTTTGCATTCCTACCAGCAAAGAATAAGAGCTTCTGTTGCTTCACATCCTTGTTAATATTTAGTGCTGTCAGTGTTCTGGATTTTAGCATTTGTAATAGGTGTGTAGTGGTATCTCATTGTCTTAATTGGCAATCCCCTAATGAGAAATGAAGTTGAGTATCTTTTCATATTCTTATTTGCCATCTGTACATCATATTTGATGAGCTGCCTTATTTTTTGCCCATTTTTAATTGGGTTATTCATTTCTTATTGTGAGTTTTTTTTCTTTAACTGAAGTATAGTTGATTTACAACATTGTGTTAATTTCTGATGTACAGCAAAGTGATTCAGTTATACATACATATACACTTAAAAATATTTTCTATTATGGTTTATCATAGGACACTGAATATAGTTCTCTGTGCTGTAGAGTAGGATCTTGTTGTTTTTCCCTCCTCCATGCATCATAGCTTACATCCCTAACCTCAACATCCCACTCCATCCCTCCCAGAACCCCCCACTCGTTGGCAACCACAAGTTTGTTCTCTATGTCTGTGAGTCTGTTTCTGTTCCATAGATAGGTTCACTGGTGTCATGACTAACTTTAATTTTAGCTCAGTCTTCCTCTCTTACCTAAACCCCTTAACTATCAAAAAATTATACTAAAATTTGTATAACCGTGTTTCAAAATTTTGCTTATTTTAAGTCATATTGTATGAAAGTTACAAGCCCTTTGTGTACCTTTTGTCCCATGAATTGTTTTTTTTAAAAACAAAATCGTGATGTTTCTTTCTTTTTCTTTCATAGAAAAAATATCCCATAGCATAATATATAATATTCTTTTGCTCCTTTTTTCACTTAATAATAACAAACTAGTGAATATAACAACAAAAATAGAAACAAATTTACAGATATGGTTACCGGTGGAAAGAGGGAAAGGGGGGCAGTATAGGGATAGGGGATTAAATTACGTATTATTATGTATAAAATAATTATTATGTATAAAATTGGCACGTATAAAATAAGCCTCAAGGAAGGACATATTGTACATCACAGGCAGAGACAAGCAGCCCTGGGAACTTTCGCTTCAGACCTGAGCTCATGTAAAACATTAAACAAAATGTATTAAAAATAAATAATGATGAATCAGTAGCAAAGTTTACCCAACACACTCTTTTCTCTAAATGTTGTTGAGAAAATATATCCTTTAAAATAATGGTTTTAAAATTTTTGATCAAGTGTGCCATAAAGAAACGTTATAGTTTTGAGCAATCATAATTAAACAAGGAGCGTCAACCACCACCCCGTGAAACCTTACGGAAAACACGAGTTTTTCTAGTATAGGACTGTAACAAAACCATAAAAACTTGTCACAGTTTCCAGATTTGAATAAATATACCTAATATGGGACCTCTTATGTGCTGAAATTTTAAGAGTTATGGTATGAAATGACAGTGAATGGCACAACTGATATAAGCAGAGCATAATTAAATAGCTAAGTCTATTTGAAAAAATTAGGTGGTCTATCCACCGTCCAAGAATAGTTTCTAAAACTTGTCTATAAAATTTTAAAAAGATGTAATATTTTCTAAAAGCCGAGATAAATCTCCCACTAAAATCTTAGGTATTCCCACAGTGAGTTCCATTCAACTTTACACACATGCTTTATTGTATTTTTACAAAGTAAATGGAAATATGGAAAGGAAGTTAGATGAAGTATATTTGGATTGAGTAAAAATGAAATCAAACAAGTATACACACACACACACACACACACGCACACACACACATCAAATCCACCCTCAGAATATTCAGTTAAACAAATTGTAGAAAAATGCCCAAGATTTTAAATATAAGAATTAAAAGAGTAAACATAAAACACTGAAGCAAATTCTTATTTGTTATAAATTTAAATGAACAGGTAGGCCTGTTTTATAAAATTAGTCTGGGGAGCATAAACATAATTATAAATTTTATTTCATGATGCTTAATGTTCTTTATTTAAGAGAAACCAGCTGAGAAGTTGGATGTTTCCACCTATGGCTACTTAATGTAAATTTTCCCATAAAATTTGTATCTGTGTTGTTTAGTTTATTGGGCACCTTAGGCAAGGGAACAAGTTACTACAGACTTCTATGAAATCACAATTTCCATGAATGTTGGAGTGCAATTTACTTAGTGAATGGGTCTTTAGATTTTAAAGATGCCTAGATTGTTTTAATGTAATTGGCACTTGACTCTGCATGGAAATTCAAATACATTGGATACTGGGAGAAGAACTCAGCTCTAGGTCCTGAGGCAAAAATGAATTTGCTGGGAGTTCCCGTCGTGGCACAGTGGTTAATGAATCCAACTAGGAAGCATGAGGTTGCGGGTTTGATCCCTGGCCTTGCTCAGTGGGTTAATGATCTGGCGTTGCCGGGAGCTGTCATGCAGGTCGCAGACGCGGCTCGGATCCTGTGTTGCTGTGGCTCTGGCATGGGCCTGTGGCTACCGCTCCGATTCGACCCCTAGCCTGGGAACCTAAAAAGGACAAAAGAAAAAAAAATGAATTTGCTCTAATTTCTTTCTATGTATTAACTGCATATACAAAGTCTGAGGACTAAAAATAAACAAATGAATTGCATCTTTTATAATTTTTTTAAAGATGGGGTTATTAAATAATTTAGTATCATTAATCTGTCAAGTACAACCTTCTTCATCAAAGAGAATGCTATTTGTAAGAACAGCTTTATGGTTTAAAAGCAATTATATGCAGAAATGTCTGCAGGAAGAGAGATAATGAGAAAGTGTGGAACTCATAGAAGTAAATCAACAAAAGAATTAAAAAAAAAAGATGTACCAAGTTACCTCACACCTTTCAGAAATTAATAGTTCAGTATCTTGATATTATTGGTAAAGATATTTGGTTAAGTATGTTCTAATCCATTCTTTTCATCTGGGCATAATACCTGACACAAAGTGAATCAAGGATTAAGGGACTTATTTCTTTTACTCTGGTTCACTTATTTACGAAACAAGCACTTATTATGAGAATTTCCTTTGCTTATTACTATAAACAACACACAGGAGATAGAAAAGTGGAGTCACGCTCTTGGATTCAAGAGGTTTGAACACATGGTAGATCAAATCTGTACTGAAAAGCTCAAGTGGAGGATTTGCAGCTACTTAGTGATTTGGATTTTTAGAGCTAGATTATCGAAAACATTTGGAAAAAAAATAAAGCATAGTTGTTCCCTAATCCACCTATTTTGTGAATAATCTATGTGCAGATAACATCAGTGTAGGAAGATGAACTGGTAGAATTTCAAAACTTAAAATATCAACAACCATTTTATATTTGATAGTCTTCATTTACAAAAAGAAATAATGAGTAATGTAGGCTTTAGAGCAGAAGCAAAAGGAAACTCTATTACTTCTACCAGTGTTAACATTGACTTTATTTATTTATTTATTTTTGTTTTTTTGCCTTATCTAGGGCTGCACCCGCGGCATATGGAGGTTCCCAGGCTAGGGGTCTAACAGGAGCTGTAGCTGCCGGCCTTTGCCACAGCCACAGCAACGCAGGATCCGAGCCATGTCTGCAACCTACACCACAGCTCATGGCAACGCCGTATCCCTAACCCCCTGAGCAAGGCCAGGGATCGAACGCACAACCTCATGGTTCCTAGTCAGATTCCTTAACCACTGAGCCACGATGGGAACTTGAACATTGACTTTAATCATTAATATTATTTTAGTGTCTGTTTATTTGTAACATAAGATAATATGATTATACCTTTTAAAGGTAAAATATTTAGTAGTAGTGATGCCGGAAAGATGTTACTGGAATCTGGGTTCTTGTTCACCCAACCAAAGAATGAACTTTGCAAATATACAGACAGCAAGCAAAGTCTTTATTACAGGAAAGCAAATAGCTCCCAGGCCTGCTGAGAGGGGGGAGAAAAGCCCCACTCTTTATTGTCCTATAGGGGTTTTTAATCCCTTGAAGATAGGGCCATGCTAATGTGGAGTCCAAAAAGATGTGGTTTTCTCCCATTGGCCTTGTCCAGTTACCTGTATCAGTCCTTGACCAATAGGGGTCTTAGGGGTGGAAATGTTTTATCGTTTCTTTGTCCTTCTCTTCCCTTAGACAGAGTCACCATTCCTCTCATTCTTTTTCTGTCAGCGGAGGAGTGGATTAGAGATTAAGGTCCATGTGGGCATAGGTACACTTCCTATAGTAAAACAAGGCCTGTGGGGGATGTTACTCTCTGGAGCCCTTAAACCGCAAATGTTAATCAATAGCCATATCAAAGAATGCATCAAACCCATGCTCCTACACTGACTGTCTGAGTTATTATTCTGCCTCAGTGGTTTTTATGTAGGATTTTTATTTACATTTAAGTATAACCAATAAAAAAAAGTTAGAAAAAGCAGTTTGAAATTATTTAGCTATTGCTGATTTTGAGTGAAAAAAGCTGATTTGGAGAAAATACGTTATGAATCTTTGGATCCCCAAGTTTTTGACTCCATAATTTTGTTTCTCAATCCTTTCCTGCACATTAGCGTGATAGAATATCTTTGATCTCAATCCTATTATTCTATGTATTTTGCAACTACTAATACTCAACTTTCCTAATTGACTCTAGGTCTATTCCTAAAGCTTTGAACTCTTCCTGGACAGTCTAATTGTCAGTTCTAAAGCTACCTGAGCCAGGGGCTCATTCTGGCTTCCCTAACTGTATACACCATACCGAATTTGCAGTCATAGCTCCATGATATATACTGGTTAATTCCCACTGTTATCCTTCAGTTGCTGACAGTTCTTTCCTTAACCATTCTGATGGCTTTCAAGCTGTTATTATCAAACTTGAGTCCTTTGATGTCTTGGAATTTTAGCCTTGTCCATTCATGTGTAGTTCAAACATGGTATTAGGTGATTAACATGACTATTGCGACCTAAAGCAATAATACTCTCTTGGAAAATCCTCACTTTCAACCTGGGATACAGTGGGTATTCTTTATGAATTTTCCATACACACAGAAACTAAGGCTATTTCTGAGAAAATGTATTAGAATCAAAAGAACTAGGCAAGCAGTAACCCAGTATATAGAGGGTTTTTGTTTTGTTTTTGCTTTTTTTTGTCTAAGTTTAAACAGATTTTGTACCTTTCAGGTTTTTTTTTTTCTGAGTTACTTCAACTATCCACCCACATTTACATCGATTAATCTGTCTATCAAACATTTTCTGAATGTCAGTAATTGTTCTAGATATTCTTGAGGTGAGAATAATAAATAATATGGATGTTTTAATTACCTTCAGAGAGTTTGGAGTTTAATTAGCAGTATAGATAAGTAGTCAGGAAATTTGAAATACTCTGTGTGTGTGTGTGTGTGTGTGTGTGTGTGTGTTCAGGATTTTGAGAGCAGAAGTAAAAGGTCTGTGGCAAAATATAAGAGGTGCAACTATCAGGGATTTGAGGATTCAGAGACAGATTCTTGAAAGAATTCTTTAGTACTAACCCTGAAGTTAGAATTAGTGAAAATGAGATGAAGATTAATGACATAAGGCAGAGTGAGCAGCATAGATGTTTGAGGAACTTAGAGCAGTTTAGTGAAGTATGAGGTAGAAGTAGGAAAGAAGTGGAAAATAGACTGGAGTGTTAAGCAGGGTCCTGAATATGAAGGACTCTTTAGCAAAATTAAATCATTTAGGGCTCAAACCAATGGCAAGTTGGGAATGATGAGATAGTAGGATGGATTCTGGGGGTAAAGCCTGGAGATATGGAAATCAGTTGTGAAGCTGTTGTAAGAATTGAGGTAAGAGGTGATGATGACTTGAACAAGGATGCTGGTTCTGGGATGGATAGAAGTTGATGGATTTGAGAAATGTTTAGGAGGTATGTTGAAAAAAGTTAAGGATTGATTTAATTTTGGAAGTGAGGATAAAGTTGACTATAATAACACAATATTGTATTGAGTAGACCATGATGATTCTATATGAGAGAATTTATAGAAGAATAAGGAGTTTGGGGGAAAAGGAGATGATAGATTATTCTGGGACTTCTTAACTTTGTTATGTGAGTGGAGCTGCAAAATGGGAATACCATTGTAAATAGGTTAATGTTTTCCCCAGGCTTAGGAGAGAACCCTGGATAGGAGATTGATTGATACTTGGTATACATCAATTTATAATAGTTACCAAAGCCATGACAGTTAAGATAGTTACATAAAGAGAGTAATAGAGAGTGAAAATGATTAGTTTAACTGAATATAAAGGACAACAACATTTAAGAACAGAATAGGGATGCAACAGACACACACTCACACACAGAGGAATGCATTTATGCTCATGTGGCCACCCACCCCAAGAAGATTCAAGAGAGGCTGGAAGAAAACCAAGAAAGTGAAATATGATGAACACAAAGGAAGATTAGTGTTTTAAAAGGAAAAGAATAGATAATGTATCAGATAATTCCAAAAAAGTAAAGTGAGATAATGGGTGAGTGCCCGTTGGTTTAGCAGACCGTTATTGAGCTTGCAGGAGTAATGCGGCAGAAGCCAGATGACTGTATTAAAGAATGGAAGATAAGAAGTTAGAGACAGTGAATCTAGAGAAATCTTCAAAGATTAGCCGTTAATGGGAAGAAGGTATTAGGGTTGTTCCTGGACTAGGTTGCAAGACTACGGAAGAAACTAAAGTAGTTTATATTCTGATTAGAATTAGATTTCCATGAAAGAATCTGACTAACCATGAGGTTGCAGGTTCGATCCATGGCCTTGCTCAGTGGGTTAAGGATCTGGAGTTGCCGTGAGCTGTGGTGTAGGTAGCAGACGTGCCTCGGATCTGGTGTTGCTGTGGCTGTGGTGTAGGCTGGCGGTTACAGCTCTGATTAGACTCCTAGCCTGGGAACTTCCATATGCCGCAAATGCGGCCCTAAAAAGCAAAAAAAAAAAAAAAAAAAAAAGAAAGAAA
>PVHT021183696.1:28118880-28174826 GCA_004024745.2 Catagonus wagneri | reverse complement strand
ATCTTACTTATATTAGCGTTTGCATCAATCGGTTAATCAGAATGTCAAAATCTTAATTAATGGAATGATTTTTTTGAAAAGTTTTAGGTTAATAGAAAGATTAAGCAGATAGAACAGAGTTCCCATATATCCTCTTCCCAATTCCAGCCTCACACACAGTTTGCCCTATTGTTAATATCTAACATAAATTAATTGTAATTATAATAAACATCATCTGTTTTGTTACAGTTAATGAACCAACATTGATTATTATTAGCCAAAATCCATGACTTACTCAGATTTCTTTAGCTTTTATTTGTTGCCCCCTTTCTGTTCTGGGGTCATGTCTCCTTAGTCTCCTCTTGGCTTTGATGATTTCTCAGACTCTCCTTGTGTTTGATGAGCGTGACAGTTTGGGGGTGTACTCACTGGATATATTATAGGATGACCCTGTACTGGAATTGGATATTTTCTCATGATTTCACTGGGGTTATGGGTTTTAGGGACAAAGTTTATAGAGGTAAAGCATGTCATTTTTATTACATCATATCAAGGGCACATACAATCTACATGCTTTATGACTATTGACATTGACCTTGTTCACCAAGCAGAAGTAATGTTTGTCAGGTTTTTCCACTGTTATTCTTTTCTCCTTATTTTCATATTGTATTCTTTGGAAGAAAGTCACTATATGCAGCCCACACTTAAAGATGGGGAGTTAAGTTCCTCTCCAGTAATAGAGAGTGAAAAGAATTAGTTTAATTGAATTTAGAGGACAATAATCTGCATAATTTATGTGGAATTCTTCTGCATGGGAGATTTGTCTCTTCTGTCGTATTTGTTAATTTATTTAATTGCTTGTATCAGGTGGAATTGTGGATATTTGTCATTTGTGTTGTAATGCATTAGTACTTTATTTTATTGCCCCAGTTATTCCAGCTTAGTCCTTTGGGAGCTCTTTTAGCTGGCTCCTTTGTCACTTTGATTCAGAATGGAGGTATTTTTAATTAAAATATGTTTCTGTTTGGGAGTTCTCTTGTGGCACAGCAGGTTAAGGATCTGGTGGCTTCAGTAGCTGCTGTGGCACGAGTTTGATCCCTGGCCCAAGAACATAGGCACAACCGAAAAAAAAAGATGTCTTTATTTGAACTGTATTTCACCTACTTGTTTCTTCCATCCTCACCCTGAGACCTGGCAGCTATTGATATTTTATGTCACAGTAATTTTTTCTTTTCCAGAATGTGATATCACTGGAATCATACACTGGGTAGCGTTTTTCAGGTTAGCTTCTTTCACTTGCAGTATATACTTCATGTTCCTCCATGTCTTTTTGTGGCATGATAGATCATTTTTTTTTATCCTTAAATAATATTCCATTGTTTAGATGTAACATTATTTATCTATTTATTTATTGAAGAACATCTTGGTTGCTTTCAATTTGCGGTAATTATAAATAAAACTGTTATAAATATTTGAAAGCAGATATTTTTGTATACATAAGTTTTCTACTCAATTGTGTACTTAGAAGTGTGATTGCTAAATGCTATAGTAAGCTAACTATGGTTAGCTTTGTGAGAAAGTACAAACTTTCTTCCAAAGTGACTGAACCATCTTGCAACTCCACCGGCAATAAACAGGAGTTCTTATTGCTGCACTTCATTGTCAGCATTTGTTTTTGTCAAATCTTAAAAATTTTTCATTCTAAATAAGTACCTCATTGTTATTTTAATTTGCAACTCCCTGATGAAAAATAAGCATTTCTCATATGCTTATTTGTTATTTGTATATCTTCTTTGATATAGTGTATGTTCAGATTATTTTAATACTAAAGGGTTGTTTTTCTAATTTGAATTTTTTTTTTTTCTTTTTAGGGCTGCACCCGTGGCATATGGACATTCCCAGGCTAGGGGCTGAATCAGAGCTACAGCTGCCAGCCTACACCACAACCACAGCAATGCAGGATCTGAGCTGTGTCTGTGACCTATACCACAGCTCACGGCAATGCCAGATCCTTAACCCACTGAACGATGCCAAGGATCAAATACGCAACGTCATGGATCCTAGCTGGGTTCATTAACCTCTGAGCCACGAAGCGAACTCCTTATTTGAGTCAAAAGAGCTCTTTGAATATTTTAGATACAAGTCCTTTATCAAATATGGGTTTGGTAAATATTTTCTCAGAGCATGCAGCTTATTTTTAAATTTCCTTAACAATATCTTTTGCAGAGCAAAAGTTTTCCATTTTAAGGAGGCCAACTTATTAATTTTTTTCTGTGATAATCCCACTCATCATCAAACCAAGCTTACCTAGGTTTTTTCCTGTGTTGTAGTCTAGAAATTTTAGTTTTTCAACTTAACATTTAGGTAATGATCTACATGGAGTCAATTTTTGTAAAAGCAGTAAGTCCTGTATTGAGATTCATTATTTTGCATATGGATGTCCAATTAGCTTAGCACTATTTGTCCAAAAGACTGTCTTTTTTCCCCCGCATTTAATTGTCTTTACTTCTTTGTCAAAGATCACTTGACTTATTGTGTGGGCTGACTTCTAGGTTCTCTGCTCTGTCATTGGTCTATGTATCTATTCTTTTACCAGATCTGTACTGTTTGGTTGCAGTAGCTTTATATTATCTTGAATGCCGACAACGTCAGTCCTCTAACTTAAATTCGTTATTTTTAAATAGTGTGAATTATGCCATGTCCTTCATTTTCCCATATAAATTTTGGAATGAATTTACTGATATCCACAGAATAACTTTCAGGGATTTGGATTTGGATTACCTTGAAACCATAGATCATGTTGGGAAGAATTAGCATCTTGACAATATCGAGTCTTTCTGTCTGTGAACATGGGATATATTTTTATTTAGATATGCCTTAATTTCTTTGACTGGAGTTTTGTAGTTTTCTTCATATGGGCCCTTCATATGTTTTGTAGGATTTTTACCTGAGTAAGTATTTTTTGTTGCTAATGTAAAGGATATTTTGCTTTTAATTTAAAATTTCGTCTTTTCATTATTGGCATATAGGAAAGCAACTGGCTTTTGTATTTTATCTTGAACCCTGAACTTTTGCTGCAATCACTTATTTTTTCCAGGAGATCTTTGTTGATTCTTTGGGATTTTCTCCACAGACAATCATATCATCTCTAAATAGAATTTTATTTCTTACTATACATTTTAGTTCAGTTTTTTTGTCTTATGTTATCTGGGACTTTTAGTACAATGTTGTGATAGGAGTTGTGAGAGAGGATATCTTTGCCCTGTTTCCAGTCTTTAGTGGGAAATCATCTGGTTTCTCACCATTGAGTATGATGTTAACCACAGGTTCTTTATAGAAGTTACTTTTACTAAGTTGAGAAAGTACCTCCCTTTCTTTCCTAGTTTGCTGAAAGTTTTTTTAATTTATTAATTTATTTTATTTTTTATTTTTTTGCTTTTTAGGGCCGCATCTGCAGCATATGGAGGTTCCCAGGCTAGGGGTCGAATCAGAGCTACAGCCACAGCAATGCAGGATCCAAGCTGTGTCTGTCACTTACACCACAGCTCACCGCAACGCCAGATCCTTAACCCACTGAGCGAAGTCAGAGATTGAACCCACAACCTCATGGTTCCTAGTTAGATTCATTTCTGCTGTGCCATGATGAGAACTCCTGAAAGGTTTTTTAAATCATAAATTGGTGTTGGATATTAGGATGTGTCAAATACTTTTTTTATCAATTGATGTGATCATATCTGTTTATATGAATGATTGCATTAATTATCACTTGTTGATATTACCAGTTACAAATCTAAAATAAATCCCACTTAATCATAATATATATATATATTTAATATTTCATTGATCTATGCTCATGAGAGATATTGGTCTGTTGTTTTCCTTTCTTGAAATGTCTTTATCTGGTTTTGGTATTAATTTTTAATGAAGATATTCTTGGTTTTTGAGTTAAAGTTTTTAGCAATGCAATAACATCTATATTATTCCATCTAATTAAGTTTGATTTATTTCAACTTAATTTAATTTAGTTCAGTACTGTCATTAAATAATATGTAAGGCAGCCTGGTATATCCTGAAGTATAAGATAGATAAAGCAGTATCTATACTTGAGGCTGACAATCAGTTGGTAATGGAAAAAGGAATTTCTTCCTTCCTTCCTTCCTTCCTTCCTTCCTTCCTTCCTCCCTCCCTCCCTCCCTCCCTCCCTTCCTTCTGCCATTTTAGGGCCTCAGTCGTGGCATATGGAGGTTCCCAGGCTAGGGGTCTAATTAGAGCTGTAGCCACTGGCCTATGCCACAGCCACAGCAATGCCAGATCCGAGCCGCGTCTGTAAACTACACCACAGCTCATGGCAACTCCAGATCCTTGACCCACCGAGTGAGGCCAGGGGTTAAACCCACAACCTCACGGTTCCTAGTTGGATTCGTTTCTGCTGCACCACAACGGAAACTCCAGGAATTTCTTTAAAAACAGTTTAACACGAGTTCCATTGTAGCTCAGTGGTCACAAAACTGACTAGTATCCATGAGGATGCGGGTTTGATCCCTGGCCTCACTCAGTGGGTTAATGACCTGGCATTGCTGTGAGCTGTGGTATAGATGGCAGACACTGCTCAGATCCAGTGTTGCTGTGCTGTGGCTGGGGCTGGCAGCTGCAGCTCTGATTCAACTCCTAGCCTGGGAACCTCCATATGCTGCAGGTTTGGCCCCCCAAAAGCACAAACAAACAAAAACAAAAAAACAATTTAACAAAGCTTTGGTAGGCAAATGGATTTATGTCTGCCCGAGAATATTTCTTCCTAAAGAGCATAGAATTTGCCTTTTTTTTTGTTTCTGTTGCATCTCATGCCCTTCTTGTATAGAGCAAATACTAAAAGAATTTTTATTAAATAAAAATAATGTGTATATTTCTGAATGAAGATCTGCAACTGGTATTCTGAATTTGTGCATTTTTAACTGACCTAGAAATGTTTTTAAGTTTTTAAATTAAGTGTTATCCTTGACTATTTTATTTATAATTTTCATTTTAACATATTTTCTTTTCAAAACATCTTAACACCATTGCAGTTGCCAGTTGTAAAGATCTTTGAAATTATATTTTGACACATTTTATTTTATTTATTTTTTTCAATTTAATTTAATTTTTTTCCTTTTGTGGCCGTACCTGCAGTGTATGGATATTCTTGGGCAGGCCATACCTGCAGTGTCTGGATATTGCTGGGCTAGGGCTCATATTGGAGCTGCAGCTGTAGGCCTATGCCACAGCCATGGTAACATGAGACATGAACAGCATCTGCAGCCTACATTGCAGCTTGCTGCAACACTGGATCCTTAACCCACTGAGAGAGGTCAGGGATCAAACCTGCCTCCTCATGGAGACTATCTTGGGTTCTTAACCTGCCAGCTACAGTAGGAACTCCTGGTCTCTTATTTATTTATTTATTTATTTATTATTTTTAATTTGATTTAATTAATTATTTTTTAAGGCTGCAGGTGCAGCACATGGAGGTGCCTGGGATAGAGGTCAAATCAGAGCTATACCTGCTGGTCTACACCACAGTCACAGCAACACCAGATCGAAGCCATGTCTGTGAACTATACTACAGCTCATGGCAATGCCAGATCCTTAACCCACTGAGCAGGGCTAGGGATCAAACCAGCATCCTCTGGTTCATTTCCACTGAGCCACAATGGGAACTACCTGGTCTCTAAATTTAAATGCATTTCCAATTTCTTGCATTGCACACTGTTGGTATCATGATTGCTGGTTTTCAAATCACATGTGTATGGATGATCTCCTACCTTTACGTATGTTTGCCTTTACTGGTGAGCTTTCCCATTTTTAATTTTCTTGTATATAGGTTTGGCTCTTTCTTTTCCAACTAGAGAATTTTGTTTGTCATTTGTTATAAAGCTGATTTGGTGGTGCTGAATTTTCTTAGCCTTTGCTTCTCTGTAAAGCTTTCAGTTTCTCCTTTGAATCTGAATGAAACTCTTGCTGAGTTTAGTATTCTTGGTTGTGGGTTTTTCCCTTTCATCATTTTAAATATATCATGCCATTCCCCTGTGGCTTGCAGAGTTTCTGCTGAAAAAGTCAGCTGATAACCTTGAAGAGATTTCTTTGTATGTTATTTGTTGCTTTTCCCTTTTTCTTTTGAAATTTCTCTTTGTCTTTAATTTTTATTGGATTGGTTAATTTATATATCAGCATGTTCCTCCTTAAGTTTATCCCATATGGACTCTGGGCTTCCTGGACTTGAGTGACTGTTTCATTTCCCATGTTAGGTAACTTTTCAGCTATGATCTCTTAAAATATTTTCTCTGGCCCTTTCTGTCTCTCTTCTGGGACTTTTATAATGGGAATGCTGGTGGATTTAATGTTGTCCCAGCAGTCTCTTAGAAAATGTCATTTCTTTTCATTCCTTTTTCTTTATTCCATTCTACAGCAGTGATTTCTACCAACGTGTCTTCCAGCTCACTTATTTGTTCTTCTGCCTTAGTTATTCTGTAATTGATTCTTTCTAGTATATGTTTTCATTTCAGTTATTGTATTGTTCAGCTCTGTTTTCTTTTTCAGATATTCTAGTTCTTTGCTAAACATTTCTTATATCTTTTCAGTCTGTGCCTCTATTCTTTTTCCAAGATTTTGGATCATCTTTACTATCATTTCTCTGAATTCTTTTTCAGATAGTTTCCCTCTCTCTAATATAATTAGTTCTTTTGCTGGGTTTTAATCTTCTTCTTTCATGTGAAACATATTTCTTTGTCTCATTTTGTCTAACATTCTGTCTTAACTTTCTGTGTTTGTGTCCTTCCTTCAGCTGGCTGCAGGGTTGTGGTTTCTCTTGCTTTTGATGTCTGTTCCCTGGTGGGTAATGTTGGGTCTTGGTGCTTGTGCATGCTTCCTAGTGAGAGGAATTGCTCACTGTTGGGTGGAGCTAGGTCTTCTCCTTCTGTTGGGCAGGTGCTATATTAAGTAGTGTGTTTAGAGTCAACTGTAGACTCAGGATAACTTCAAGCAGTCTGTCTGCTGATGGGTCGGGCTGTGTTCTCATCTCATTGTTTGGCCTGAGGCATCCCAGCATTGTAGCCTGTAGGCTATTGGATGGAGCCAGGTCTCAGTGCCATAATAGTGACCTCCAGGAAAGTTCATACCGATGAATATTCCCCAGGGCCTCTGCTACTGGTATCCTTGTCCCAAGAGTGAACCCCAGCAAACTATTGTTTCTCCAGGAGATCCTTCAAGACCAGCGGGTCAGTCTTGCCCAGGCTTCTAGGAGGCAGTGCTTTGCCCCAGTTCCCTGTGCAAGTAAAACCTCGTGTATGCCGTCTAAGCATGGAATCTCTGTTTCTTCCATTCCTCAAGCCACACTATCCTTCAAAGCCAAATGCTCTGAGGGCTCCTGCTCCTGATGACAGACCCCCAGGCTGGGGGACTTGATTGGGACTCACAACTCTCACTCCTGTGGAAGAACCCCTGTGATGTAATTATATTACAGTTTGTGAATTGGCCATTCGTGGTTATGGGATTTGATTATATCATGAAAGTGCCTCTCCTACTGTTTTGTGGCTTCTTTGTCTTTGGGTGTAGAACATCTATTTTGGTAGGTTCCAGTCTTTTTTTGTCAATCCTTGTTCAGGAGTCAGTTTTGATTTTGGGGTTTTCATGAGAGGAGGTATATTCAAATCCTTCTACTCCATCATCTTGTCTTCACTCCTCCTTGATACATATTTAAATTGATCACTTAGAGTGAATATAAGGAAAGTCACTTTATTCTAAAATTAACTTCTCTCAAAATCACGTAAATGTGTTTATTTTTATTTTCCTGACATTTTCAATCAACCACACACATAGAGCCTATGTTCCTCCTTTCCCTTCTCAGTGAAATTACCTATAGAGTGCATAACACAATCATTGTGTTCATTACCTTGAGTCAAAGTAAATGTTCCTTCATTGACCCACATACAAATTTTCCTTCATTGCACTATGCTGTTATTTTTCTCTTGGTTCCTGAATCATACAACATGGTTTTCTGGCCATGTATGTTTATTGAGCATTGAAATCTAGCTAGTGTCACAAGATAAAATTGTAACATTTTGAATACATTTGGTTTAATAAAATGTATTATGAAATGGATTTTTACCTCCTTCTTTTAACTTTTTAAAAAAATGTACTTATTTGGAAATGTAAAATTACCACACATTTTGCTCACATTATGTTTCTACTAGACAGTGTTGCAGCCTGTTAAGAATATATGAGATTGCTATTAATTTTTCATTGGAGATAAGCTAATTATGATCTTTAATTGCTTATCACACATCTACTGATTATTTAGATGATAAAAGCACAGAGAGGAAATCACAACAGCTTGCCACCAAATATTAATGTTTCCAGCAGCCTTTTCAATGGTGGGAAAAGTTGGTAACAAATTAGTTTAGTCTAATATTTATGAAAGAATATGGCTTCACTGAATCAAATGATATATGTAGAAAATGTAGAGGAACTGTTATCGGTTCCTAGGTTAGGTGGTTTTATCTCCTTTTAACGTGAATGTTGCATACTGTTAGGGTCTAGTCCTAAGACTTCACTAGGTTTAGATTCCTAGACCACATTCCGATCAGTGTAGTTTTCCTGCTACTTTTTCAATAGGAGAGGCAGCTTCCATTTTACTCTGTGAATATTCTATTATTGGTATTACTAACCCTTGAATCATACTAAGTTATTTCTCTAGCTTTGGAGTCTGTGCCTTTCACATTCTGTAGGCTATCACACAGTCTTCCCAAATTGTCCCCGCTCCCCACTTGCCCCCGGCCAGGAAACTTCTCTTGTTTAATTTATGCTTCATTTATATTTCCACATGAATAAAACAATCTAACTAATTCATCATTTTGATTGCTATCCTCTGGAACATTTCCTATATTGAAACTACACTGTATTAGAGAAACCTCAGTACTTTTCTCTCCTGAAAATAAGTGCAATGACCATTTCATGAACAGGTTGTGTTCCAAAAGGGTCGGAATCACATTACAGCTGGAGTTTCAGACCGAAGGCCAGCTCACCAATTATATTGTATCCCAAAAGTAGAGTACCCTGTCAAGAATGCTATGAAATTTAACACTGCATACTGGAATGTTTCTCTGAAAAACCACACATTTTCAACTTGTGCTGGCAACCATGCAGTGGAATAACAGAATTCTCCTCAACACTCCTATCTCTTAGCAAGAGGATGGGGATATCTTTCCAAACTAATGGTGGTGGGTACCACCAGGACCAGTTTAGGGATGTAAACAGCTGAAGTGCTAGAGATAAAACTCACTCTATGTTACTGGATCCTGTCCTTGCATTCTGCCCCTCTCCCCGTTGGTTTTTGGTTTACCTACTCACAGCACTATCTATGACTTACAAGTTTTTGTTCTACATAGTTTGGTATAAAAAATTAGTGTTAGTTTTTTTCTTTATTCTCCATTTCTAAAAGTAATACAACTCTCTCCCTCTCATTATTTATTTGCCATTGTAGAAATGAGGCAGTCTTTCCTATGTCACCTTTCTCCTTTCACTTAGTGATTTTAGAGATACATCTCTAGAGGATGGAAGATAATCTCTGTATAGAAAGGGCTTCAAGACTATCAATGTACATTTCAGTGGAAAGCCATACTTGGTCTACACTAGAGCTTCATCAAAGTCACCAGCTCTGGGATGAAGAGAAGCTTTTATTATGGAAGTGGGGATAAGAGCTGATAACCAGAAACAGGATATTCTAGACAGAAATGGCTAGGTCTAGGAGAGGAGGAGGGTAGAGGTGGGGCAGGTACAAATATTCTAAGATTTCCTCTTTCATTAGCTTTTTCCCTTCTGACCTTAACTAAGGGAAATAATGAGAAATGGAGAGAAGTTGAATCAATAGAACAAAGTCTTAGTTAGCTTGAAGCAAAAGAGAAAATACATAGAGGTATTTTTTTTTTCTGTTTTAAAGCAGTCACCATTTATTAATTGACCAGATTACAAAAATAATCAGGGTAGATACCTTAGTTCATCCTTCTAATAAGTCTATTGATCTGGTCTTCCCTTTTGCTAGCATCTCACCCTTCTACAAAATGGATGGTCTTTTTCTTCATTCCTCTTTGTGGAGAAGACAATTTGAAGGGTCACAGGAAGTTGTTTGCTTCTTTGAAATGTTTTCCAACAATATAGATCTCATGGATCAGATCCTCCATGCAGGTGATGCCATATTTACCAAGAGATCGGCCACTCAATGCGTTATCTGTCAGGGCAATTGGCTTCTTGTTGATTTTACCGTAACCATGCTTTTCCCCCTGTTTTGTATGTATATCTACATCATCTCAGATTTGTTTTACTTGATCAGATTTTTTTTTGTCTTTTGTCTTTTTGCCTCTTCCAGGGCTGCACTCGCGGCATATGGAGGTTCTCAGGCTAGGGGCCGAATCAGAGCTGTAGCCGCCAGCCTACTCCATAGCCACAGCAACGCAGAATCTGAGCCGCATCTGCAACCTACACCATAGCTCATGGCAACGCTGGATCCTTAACCCACTGAACAAGGCTAGGGATCGAACCCACAACCTCATGGTTCCTAGTTGGATTCATTAACCACTGTGCCACAATGGGAACTCCTTGATCCCCTTTTAATATCCTTTATTATTAAAAACTTACCTTCCCTTTTAAAAGACACTTTTAATATGGCCTGTGCTCAGTTAACCCTGTACTTATGGATCTCAACTTTAAATTTGTGGGTACAATATCCATTGACTTGCAGTAGGTGCCATTTTAGAATCTGTGAGTAGGCCAAGACATTTAAACTGGGGTCTTTGGAGTTTGTGAGCTTATAATGCATACTAAAAAGCATGTTTTTTGGAACATTCACTGCATGTGGTTTAAAAAAAAAAGGTCCCCTGAGGTCACTGGTGTTACATGTGAAGAAGCAAAGTTAAGCAAATTTATTTCTGCAGAATTTCACTCGTTTCTTAACATGACACATACTGTAACTCTCCAAAAGGGAGATGAACTGTTCATCATTTAACAATATTGTTAGCCAGAGAATTCTTTTTAAAACACTACTTCCAAGAATTAGGACTTTTGGAATACAATATGTGAAATGCTGAAATATATTTCATTTTAGTATCATTTTTCCACATGTTTTAAGGCTTGGCATCCTCTAAAACATAAATCTAGGAGCTCAAAGAAAAAAAAGTCTTTGTTTTTTGGTATTTGTCCTGCTGCAATTTTATCACCATTACTTATTTAAAATCAACTGAAAAATATATTGGAAAAAGAGGTTCAATAACAACGCAAAATATGATAACCCTTAATTAGGGCCAAGTGCTTCATTTTTGTAAGTTAGAAAACTTAGGTCCAGACATTCTTTGAAAGGCTTTATTATAGATCTTATAACAAGCTAAGGATCAGAACCTCAGTCTAGTGTTCTTTTGTATTCCCCAAACTGTAGTGAATTTGTCCAGTAAGGCTCAGATATAATAAAAATTGGCTATAACATAGATCCCACTAAGTAACAATAAAATTTAGTTCTTCTCAACCTGTTATTCAAAAATATGCTTATTTATTTCATGGTTATCATTCTCATGCTAGCGTATTTCACTTAAAACAAACTTTTGTTCTTATGTAAATTGTACTTCATTAGACAAATATTAAATTCTGTAATATTTTATTTTTCAATTATGAGTGACTGTACTAATGTATTTTAAGTAATTTTTTGCTATAAATTCCTGTTGCTTTCTGTTTTTAGGGTTCTGTTTTCTTATTATTGACTTAAAAATTTCATCCACCAGTCACTGTGATGAAGGAACATGATATGGGCCATGAGTGGATCACAGCTGTGCTTAAATTTCAGCTCCACTGTTTGATAGATGTGTGAGCTCGGGCAGATCATAAAATTGCTGTGACCCTAATTTCCTCAAAAGATACGGGATGTGATATCTGCTTCATGGGTTATCAAGAAGTTCACAGGCTGTTCTGTTCAGATCTTGGGCAAAGTCTTAATCCCAGTGCCGCTCTTTTTGATTCTGGTCCTGGAAACTATTTCCTTCTCCCTCTTTCCCATTTTTCCCTCACCCCTCCCTTCCTTCCACCCTCCCCCTCTCCCTCTCTTTGTTCTTTCCTTTTTTCCCTCCTCTGTCCCTTTTTTCATTTCTTTCTCTCTCTCCCCCTCCTCCCTCCCTCCTCCTTCCTTCTCTTTCTTTCTCATTATAACAAACAAAACTTCAAGTATTGATTAGTGGTATTGTTGGGTTGCCTGTGGGAATGTCTTCAGCCAACCCAAATTGAATTAGACACAGGTTCCCACTATCAGTCTATTTTATGACTAAAACGATAAGCACTTTTTTGCTGTAAAGCCAGTCATGTTATGAAAGTAGATGAGAAATCACAAATCAAATGGGCCATGAGAATGTTAGAAAGATTAAAAAAGTTATTATTATTATTTTTGCTTTTTAGGGCCGCACCCACAGCATGTGGAGGTTCCCAGGCTGGGGGTCGAATCAGAGCTGTAGCCACTGGCCTCCACCACAGCCACAGCAATGCCAGATCCAAACCGCATCTGCAACCTACACTACAGCTCACGGCAATGCCGGATCCTTAACCCACTGAGCAAGGCCAGGGATCGAACCAACAACCTCATGGTTCCTAGTCGGATTCATTTTAACCGCTGCGCCACAACAGGAACTCCAAAGAAGTTATTTTTTTGAATAGCTTTTGTGCCTCTTCTAAAAATTCCAACTTGTTTTCTTTTCTGCTATCTTTAGGTCTCTATTAGACTTCTGTCCCCAGCTTTTATTTATGAAGATAGAGTTCATCAGTTGAACCCCTCCTTTCCTTAATTCTGCTCCAGGAATGAAGTAGATATTCTGATCCATCATGTTAGAAGCATCCAGCTCAGTTCCTGCTTCTAATGGAGAACTGACACTCTTGAGAGTCTGTTTACAGTGTATCTCCCACCTCGCCAGACCCTCCAGAGCATCCTCATCCTTCATCACCGTGAGGACTGAACAAGACGGCATGTTGTCATTACGGCAACCTGCCAGGCTAATAATGTTCCACCAGGAAATGTTAGTTCTCCTTTTCTCTTTTCTCCTTCAAAGAATCATTCCATGGGAGGTAGAGCAAAAGATGTCACCAATTCCATGTAAAGAAAATTGTTGGTGATGAATTCCATGAATTAATTTATGTCAATTTCAGCTTTCTTATCTTTTTTCCAGTGTATTTCTGACTGCTCTGACTTGGGATTTGGCTACCTCTGCTTTTAGGATGCTCAGTGCCAGCAGCTTCACGGTATTTATGTTTTTTCTTCATTTTTCTTCTTACTTTTTTTCCTGCTTAATCTTGTCATTTGGCTACACCTTTTATTCTCTTGTCTATACATTCTTCCAATATATCACTTTTCCTAAAATATCAATTTTATGGTCTGGTAATTCACTATGCTGTATGTACAAATACAAATATATATATGTATTTGACTCTCCGTGACTTTCTATCCCTGTCTTCTCATTATAATTTCTCTTGAGTTTTATAAGCCAGAAACAATTGAATCACATCAACCCGTGTGAACATCAGAAGTTGCTTTATAAATGTTCCATCATAGATTCTGCTGTAATTGGCCCAGGAAGCTATCTATATGTCAAGCAGATAGAATAATAGATCCCTTATTAGAATAATTATACCCATATCTTTTATAAATAAAAAGCTAAACAAGTTTGTTATATTCAAACTCTACCACATATAAATGAGAAAGTTTGCATTTGGACACTTCTGTGCTTTGCTTCCAAGAAGTATCCAAATACCCAGTTTTTTGCATATTTATGAAGATGTTCTCCATTAAAAATTTTTAGATAGGAAGATTTTGCTGCAGCTATTGTGAAAGTTGATGAAGCCAAAATACTCAAGCCAGTATTCATGCAAGTGTATTGTTTGCTGTAGAGTTAGATTTCAGGATAATTACCTCACTCATGAAAATTTAGTATGTCCCAAATGGCACCGTTAAATTTCCATTTGTTATTGTGTTAAATCATCTAAATGATATAGTTAAAATTGAGTGACTAAGTGAAATTAAGAGTAACATTGTTAAAGCGTTTTGGCACTTTAATTCCTAAATTTCTGTACTTATCTAGCAGCAGAGGTCACTAATGTTATAACATTCTCATTTGTACTCTTTGAGTTGTTGTTTTGGTCAAAATTAGATCATTTTTAAGAGTCATATGTAGATGGGAATACCAACAAACTGCAGCTTCTTCTGCAGTTATTACATGTTGAAGGTTTATTTTTGACACAAAAATCAGTTTTTTTGTGTCAAAATTTCTAGTATGATGAAAGAAAAAATATATCTTGTTCAAAATAACTAAGGAAATGACTAAGAATCATATATAGATTTAATCTTACTAGATATTCATTTTGTCATATTCAGTGAGGTTTAGAGAGGAAGTAACAGAAAATGTTACGGACAAATTATATAGACTCTGGTCCCTCAGTGGGAGGGTGACACTTTATATTAGGAACAGAAGTCTGGTTATCATTTTATGTATTTTTAGAAACTTAAAAATGAAGGGGGCTACTGAGAGAGTTTTGACATTTTATAATTTGGATAGTAGCCAAGAATATAAAAGAAAGTATATCTGTGAAGTGTCTGGGATTCTACCAAGTTAAAAAAGTGTCCTAAGGACTACTGGTAAAAGAGAGTAATAAAACTTTTAATGGAGTCTACAGCATTCTGACATTTCTGTTCTTTGGTATGCTGAATTTCTTCATTTTCCAGCACTTACGGTTCCTCAGCTCTTCCACTATCATCAGAAATTTTTCCTATAGATAAAGGCACTAGAGTCTTTCAAAAAAAGAAAAAATTAAGCAATCAGGTCAAATCTCATTTTTAAAAATAAATTTTCTTTGAGAATAAAACTTAGGTATTCTACCTGAGAATGGTAACTGACCTTTATATTATAGACATATTAGGCTTAGGACTACAACTGAATTTCACAAACCTGTTTTATTAACCTCTATTGCTTTCATTGTGTCTTTTGTTATTTTTTATTAATGTATAGTTGCTTTACAATGTTGTGTTTGCATTGTATGTTTAATGTAATGATTCACACCCATCCAGAGCATAGCATATTTTCTGTGGAGTTAAGAATAACACTTAAAACAATGTTTCTTTTATTATTTCTGTCTCTTTTTCTAATGCTGTTTCCTTCAAATATCAGAGTGACATCTAAGTTTAATATTTTAAGATTTGGCTTTTATGCTGTCCATATTCCTCAAATATTTTTTAATTAGCTATGTTTTCCAAATGTTCCCACATTTTCAGATAAAAGTATCTAAATTTTTCATCCTTAAATAGAAGTAAGCTTATCATTTATTCATTGTGACTGCCTTTCTATGCACACACCTTACTTGGTTCCTTTTTTCCTGAGGTATAGATTCTGGAACTGCAAAAGTCAAGAACTTGTGTTGGTATAGAAGAAAAAACAACTTAAAAATGAAAATAAAACTATTTCTTAGCTGCCATCTTCTAAAAGCAGTTTGTGTGATTCACATATAATTAGTGATTTTTTTCATAAATTAACCATCTTCCATTTTCCGTCTACTACTTTTATCCCTTCTTGTTGAACTTAGTAAGTTTTTTTTTTTGCAAATTTGCCCTTTTTTATAAGAAAGTTGAACATGAATCAACAAATGGAAGATTTCTCAGTGTCTCCCCTCTTCCTCACCCTCTAAAGCTATGTTGTCTGAGATCTTATCATCACTGATAGCTAGGGGGAAAACATCCACTTCTGTTATTATTCAGTTCTTCCTCTTAAGGCTGTTTATGAGACAAATGTGAATATGATTTTACATTTATACAGAACCTGTAATAGAAAATCTGAAACCATGAGACCAACCACAAACCTCCCATGAACCTATTTATAGCCTATGAATTTTTAAGTTAAGATGTACTGCCAAAGATGCTTAATCATGGGAACTCTGTAGTCACAAAGACTGACAAAATGAATTTTTTCATGGATCACTTCCTGGTGGTGCTATCCAAACTAAACCTGTAAGCCATTTGTAGTTTACTTTTTTTTTTTTAAGTGGTTGGTTTGGAGTTTTGATCGTTGGTATGAAAAATTTCAATATGCATGTGAATACTTGATAGGTAATGACTATATATACTACAAGAACAGACATAAAGTGTGATTCCATCTACACCTGTCAACTTAGACTGTAATTAGTATAATTCTATAGTGTTTTAGTCACATTACATCATTTGGGCTTAAAGCAAACAAATATTTCATCAGAAGAAAGTGTGTAAATGTTGAATCAGCAGAGCCTAAAGCAATTTCCTATGCCTAACATCAAGGAAATCTTGCAGAGACAAGTGTTTTAGAAACTTTTGAAATGAAGCTAAAACAACAAGGACAGTTGTCACATTGTTTCATCCAACTGAAATAAAAAGTGAAGAGCCCTTGTTATTAACGTTGTAGCAAAAAAGAAACATGATGGTAAAAGGTATGTATTTTAGTGAATATACTAGGAGCTTGTAACATGTAGTGTCAAAGAAGAGGTTAGAAACTATAGGACTTTGATTTTGGGTTACTCTGCAAGACTTATTCTTCAAAAAAGAAACCGTCTGTTTCCAGGGAATTCCTGCTTTCTCGGATGGCATTTGGTGTGAACCCTCAAGTGTGTCATCACTATCCACTGGTAAAAAAGTGTGCCTTTTAAAGCAAAAGTGTAGCCAGATAATTGCATATTCTCTTTGTATACTGATGTTCTGGGGTGGGTACAAGGATGGCCACTTTATCCTCAGGGAGTGGCTGTCTTCTTTTGGATTCTCCCACACTGCAGGCGTCTGTCCTCAGGCAACTTCAGATGGATCCATGCTGGGCTTTTGAGAAGTGAGCTTTAGCTCAGAAGAGGAGGTTGAAAAATAATCTTTTTCATCTTCAAATGAAACTCCAAAGAGATTTTTTTTTTAAAGAAACAATGTAATTAGCCAATGTGGAATTGGGCCAACTGAGAAACATTAAGAGGCTAAATGTGACCTCAGTTTTTGGAGCGTTCCAAAGATGGGCTCACTTTTGACTGTCATGAAGAAAACGTGAAACATCCACAAAAGTCTAAAACAGTGACCAGGAGCATGAAACGAGAGAAACAGTTCAATTTTCTCACAAATTAAAGATGATAACTGAAGCTAGCCACCCCCTGCCCAATCTAAAAATCCATGTGACTAATTTTTCTAAGCAGTCACTGGAATGTTCCTGCTGGGAACAGGACAAATAATATACGTAGTTGGCACTCTCATCCAAGGGAAGCTATTCTTCCATTTGGGGACTGGAAGCCAACTCCTTGCAACTTAAAGAAAAGCTAATTTAGGACACATCTAAAAGCAAATGAAATGAGAAAGGGAAAAAAAAATTCTCAAGTTACTGTGCAGTGTGCCAGCTGACCTAATGTAAAACAGAACAAAACAAGATAACCTCCTCCCTCCCCAGCTAAAAAAGGAGGAGAAGGGGAGGGTTTCTTTTTGTCCTTGCTCTGTACTCCTTTTAGCTTTTTTTTCAGATACTTTCCCAAGTTTAAATTTGAAATTCGTTGACTCCTTGGAGTAGAAATATTCTTTTCCAGATCTCTCTCTCTTTTTTTAAATATATATCCATCAAGCCCTTTAATAAGAAATCAAGAACTGTCATTTATTAAAAAAAAGATATTGATTCCAGGATAAAAGTTAGTGAAATACAGTAAATTTTTCTATTTTTTAAATGATTTTAATTTTTTTGAGATATAGTAAATTTACCTAAAGAGGGAAGATTTCTTTAGTTAGTAAAAATAAGTAGGAGAACTTTTAAAATATGACATCTGGAACTCAATAGAATTTAACTACTTAATGAAAAAAAACTTTCCATATTGAAAAAAAAACAAAAAAACAAAACAAAATAGTTCCTACCCAGAAATTGTATTTTTTAACCAAATGAAATTTGATCTTGTTCATTATTTCTTTTTAGGTAAAAAGACAATAAGAGTTTTTGAGGTAAAATGTGTTTATATGCTATTGTTACTTAAAGGCAATTTTGATTTTAACGTCAAACTCTTTCAGATTTTGACTTATCAGCAGAGCAAATGCCTCTGGGCATTTATTTTAGTCTTTAACTGAACCACTTGTATGTGAAACTTGCAAGAGACCTTCACAGTGTCTCTTGCAAGGACATTTCGTACATGTGATGTGGGCGGGTAGAGGAAATATTAGGCTTGAAGTTGTAGTAACTGGATTTGAATCCCCAGCTGAGTGAGGCTGGATAAATTGCATCATTGTTTGGAAAATGGAGATAATAACATTTGACTTCTTACTCATTTTTAGAAAAGATTAAATTAAATAATGTGAAAATATGTTAAAGTCTATAAAAAGTTGTCTAAAGTAGGATAATATTCCTTTCTGTGTGTAGTCTAAACTTAATGCACTTACTTTCTATTATGAATTTCTTTTCAAATCTTTATTTCTGATTTCTTTGAGTTGTACTTATTTGAATTCAGTGGGTAATTGTTTACAGGGTTGAGGTTTTTTTTTTTGTCTTATTTCTGTCAATAATTACTGAAGTTAATTTTGGAGATTTTTGACTCATCAGATGACTAATGCTCTCAAACCACCCTTCATCCCATTTTATCGCAATGCACAGAAGTCCTAGATAGGAATGGAGGCAAGGGAACCCAATATGATTTCAAAGCAATTATAAACACTTAGTGTTCCCTATGAGAATATGAGCATTATGCAAAAGTATGGAAAGATTACAAAGGCCAGGGGGAAAATTAGAGGAAAATACATTGATGAAAAGTGGTGGCAACCCTGATTAAAAATAGGCAATGTCATGGGACTGTGAAATCAGAAGCTAAGAGTATTTTAGAATTATGCAGTAATACTCAGGGCACGATAAATGAAACTTTCAAATAACATCTCTAATGAGAAGTATTTGTATTGATTTTCAGTTTTCATTTGAGCCAAAGACTGTTGTTTCTTGAACAGTGTTTCTCAAATTTTAAAGTGCAGGTGAGTCACCTGGAGACCTTTCCAAAATTTATATTCTGATCAAAAGCTCTGGCTTGGTGGGTAAGCCAGTGAAAGGATTCAGTATTTCTGACAAACTCTCAGTCAATGGCAAGGCTGCTGCTGCTCAGACAATCGTTAAGTCACTAGGTTGAATGTCACTCCAATTATTTTTCCCTTACAAGTAACACTCAGGGAGTTATATCTATGTTGGGAAAATTGTGGTAACATAAATATTATTCAAGAAAAGTTTCTGTTTTTGTATAGCTTTGAGATGAAATTGATGTACAACAATGTGTCATCTTAAAGTGTAAAATTTGATGAGTTCTGACATATGTATACAGCCATGGAACCTTTGTAACAGTCAAGATAACAAACATTTCTCTCATGCTCAAAAGTTCTTTTTCCCCCTTGGTAATCTTCTTCTGTTACCCCTCCTACATCCCACACACCCAGTAATCTGCTTTCTGTTATTATATATTATTTTCCATTTTCTAGAATTTTACATAAAAGTATCACAGTATATATGTGCTCTTTTTTTTTTTTCTTTGGTTTTGTTTGGTTGTACTCATGGCATGTTGGCATGTGGAAATTCCCAGGCCAGTGATTGAACTCACACCAAAGCATGAACCCAAGCTGCTGCAGTGACAATGCCAGATTTTTAACCCACTGCACAACAAGACAGCTCCTGTACTCTATTCTCTTCTTTCACTCAGAGTAAATGAGATTCATCCATTTGCTCATTTTTGAAATGAATTTTGTTTTTTGTTTTATAATTGGAACTGCACCTACTCTTTCTTATTGCTAACTTGTGTATTTCCATCCAGCGGCTGATAGACATTATATCATCCTCAGTTTGGGACTGTAACATGTAAAAAACAATTATGACCGTTCAGGAATATATCTTTGTATGGACATTATTTTATTCCTAAGAGGAGGTTGACTGTGTTATATAGCAGGTGCATATTTAGTTTTTTAAGAAATTATGAAATTATTGAAAGTGATGGTATTATCTTACATTTCTACCAGTACTGCTTGAGGGTTCCATTTGTTCCTTCACACCTTGCTTAGTTGGTATGAACAGTCTGTAATTCTCACCATTTTAGTGGTCATATAGAGATATCTCACTGTGTTTTTAACCTGTATTTCTTCAATAACTAATGATATTGAGCAGTTTTTCATGTTTATTGTCCATTCATACATCTTCATTTGTAAAGTGTTCAACTCCTTTGTTCATTTTTGAAAATTGGATCTTCTGTCTTATTATTACACTTCATAAATTCTTTATGTATTTCAGATCAAGGCTTGGCAAAACTTTTCTTTAAAGGGCCAGAGAGTGAATATTTTAGCATTATAGACTATATGATATCTGCTACAATTATTAAACCTGGCCTTGTATCATGAAAAGAGCCACATATAAGACATAAATAGATAAGCATGACTGTGTATCAGTAAAATTTTACTTACAGAAGCAGATGGCAAGTCAGACTTAGCCCACAAGACTTATTTTGATAGTTTTTATTCTTGATGGATGTTCTCTGTCAGATATATGTTTTGCAAATACACTTTCCTTATTACTGACTTGTCCTTCCATTTTTTAAAAGTGTCTTGCAAAAGAAGTATGTTTTACATTTTGATGAAATCTAATGTTTTATTGATTTTTTAATAGTTCATGATTTTTGTGCTCTGTTTAGGAGTTTTTCCTAACTGAAGATTTACTCCTAATTTTTTTCCCCAAGTTAGGAACTGACATTTTTTCTTTATTACTGCAAATGAAAACGCCAAATTGTTCAGCATTGTTTGTAGAAAGACTATTGTTTCTCTGTGGATTTGTTTTGGCATCTTTATCAAAATTAATTGACCATATATGCATGGATCTTTTTGAGGACTTCCTGTACAATTTCTTTGATGTGTGTATCTAGCTTTATAGTAATCCCACACTAACTTAATTGTTGGAGATTGAAAATAATTCTTCAAATCAGGTAGTATACGATTTTCAAACGTTCTTTTTTAAACTTTAGCTATATTAGGACTGTTGTATTTCATATGAATATTTTTTATAAAATTTTTCATTAGTTTTTCATTGGGATTTTCATTATGATTCATTGCAAAATTTTGCAAACCGTACCCCATGTGTGAAATCCAGTTCAGTCTGTTTTTGTAACTGCCCTCAAACTAGGAATTTTTTTTCGAAATGTTTAAAGAGTTGAAACAAAGCAAAAACAATATGCAGCATACATCGTTATTTGGCCTGCAAAGCCTAAAGTATTTTCCATTTGGCTCTTTATAGAAAGTTTGCCAACCTCTGGTCAGTAGGTCAATCTTGAAAGAATCTGTATTTATCAATGTTGGAACTTCTGATTTCTGAGTATGCTCTATATCACCACTTATTTAAGTCTTTTTTTAATTCTGTAAACAATAGTTTGTAGGTTTTAGCATAAAAATAGTCTATATTTTTCAAATTTATTCCTAAGAATTTAATATTTTTGATACTTTTTAAATGGTATTGTTTTTTCCATTTTATTTTCTGGATTTTTTTGCTATGTATATTTTAATGGATATTTTAAATGTTTTAATATTGAGGTTGAGTCATGTGATTATGCTAACTTTACATATTAGTTATAATGGCTTTTTTTTAAGATTCTTTTGGATTCTCTGCTTAAACCCACCTGTTTCTGTAAAAAGGGTTACTTATTTTTCTATCACTATATTTTACCTCTTTTTCCTTATTGAACTCACTACAGTGTCTATAATTTAATATTAGACATCTTTGCCTCATTTGCAGTCTTAAAGGAAAAGCATCTAGTTTTTCATAATTAAATATAGTATTCGATGTTGATTTTTCTTAGATACCCTTTATCAAGTTTAGGAAGTTCCTTTCTGTATTAGTTTCTTATGGCTGCTGTAACAAATTGTCACAGACTTGGTGGCTTATACGACACAAATTTTTTCCTCTTTTAGTTATGGGGACCAGAAGTTTGAAATCGGTTACACTGGGCCAAATGAAGAGGTGTGCAAAGGCTCTGAGGGAGAACCCATTTTCTTGACTTTTCAGTCTTTTGGCACTGCGATCCTTGTGTTCTTTAGCTCACAGCTGTTTCCTCTATTTCCAAAGCCTGTGATATAGCACCTTCAGGTCTCCAAGGTAATCAAAAAACCTCTCTTTTGTAACAGAACTTTCCCAATACTTCCTCTTATATTGGCATTTGTGACTGCATTTAGGACACACAATACAATCCAAGATAATCTCATTTCAAGATCATATCTGCGAAGTCCTCTTCTGATGTAAGATAATATTCACACATTCCAGTGATTATTCAATTAACTACAACTTCTATTCCTAGTTTACTAAGTTTTAAAATTATAAGTGGATGTTGAATTTTGTCATTTTTTTTGCATCTGCTGGGAATACCACATGATGTTTCTACTGAGTCTTGAGTGTTATGGTGAATTATATTGACTTTCAGATGCTAAATAAAACTTTCATTTCTGAGATGAAATCGCACTCACCCATGATGTATGATTCTTTTAATATATAGTTGAAGTCTATTTTTTAAATTTAGGTTATGAAATTAGTCCATTTTCATCTATGTTCCTGAAGGTCATTGGTTTGTAGGCTTTTTTTCCCTTCTACCTCTTTCTTTCTCTCCCTTTCCTTCTCTCTCTCTTTATTCCCTTCTTTCTTTTTTTTGGTAATCTCTTTATCAAGTTTTGATATCACAGTAACACTGGCTTCAGAATGGGCTGCAATATAAATTGGTGTGTGTGTGTGTTTCCTTAACTGTTTGGTAGAATTCACTAGTGAAGTGTTACATATGCCTACAATTTATTTTTTTGGGAAGGTTGTTAAGTAAAAATTCAATTTTTAAAATATATGTGGGATTATTCAGTTTATCTTTTTGTTCTTGAATGAGCTTTAGTAGTTCTTTTTAAAAAGAGAAATCTATTCATTTCCTCTAGGTTGTTGAAATAATTGCAGTGCAGTTTTTCATATTTCTTTATTATTCTTGTAATATCTGTAGCAACTGTATGAGTTTCCTTCATTTACGATATTAGCAATGTGTATCTTCTTTCCTTTTTTTCTGTACTAGAAGTTTATCTGTTTTATTGATCTCAAATAAGCTGCTTTTATTTTTACTGATTTTCCTCTCTGTTTCTTTCTGTCTCTTCTTTTCTGGCTCTGACTTTCCATCTGTCTCTTTCTCCACACACACACATTCTAGTTGAAAAATTAATCAGTCAATCTAATAAAAAAGTGGAAATTTTTATTTGAACCAAATTTGAAGATTATATCCCAGGAAGAGCATCTCAGAAAGCTCTCAGAACTGTTCTATGTCAGAAGTCAAGGAACAGTTATAGGAATTTTTTTGAGGCAGGGCTGTACATCATATGATGTGTTACTGATAGTTTACATATCCAGATCTAAATGTTATTGTGATGGGTCTTATGACTCCTTACAAGATTAATAAGAACTGTTATCTTTCAAGGAGTTGTTTTGTTGATGATGCTAAGAGAATGTGGCTATTTACGGTTGAGCAGGTATTCCTGCGTATGGGGAAATTTGGCTGATGCATAATGCAGGGACACAATACACAGCACGGTGAGAGGAGGCCAGAGGGCAAAGAAAAATTTTTTGTGTTTAAACTTTTCTTGTCTTTTCATAAAAATGTGAATTTTATTTTATAGTATATAGAGTTTTATTCTTTTATTGATTTATGCCCTTTTATTATCTTCCTTCTTTGAATATTATTCACTCTTTTTTATTGTATTATTGTGAAAGTTTAGTATATTCAGACTTTTCTATTTTTCTTATATAAGCATTTAAAACTATACTAACCTATGAACTGTTTTACTTGTGTACCACAAATTTTGGCATATTATGTTTTCATTTTTTATTTAGTTCATAAATTTTCTAATTTTCTTGGTGATTTCTTTGAACCATCAATTCTTTACAAGTGTGTTTAAAAATATTTATGGACTTTCCATGTATCTTTCTGTTATTGATTTCTAGTTTAACTGTGGCCAGACAACATACTTTTCATGTTTTGTAATTTTTTTTCTTCTCTTTTTAGGGCCGCACCCATGGCATATGGAAGTCCCCAGGCTAGGGTGATGCTGGAGCTTTAGCTGCCAGCCTCCACAGCTACAGCCATGCCAGATTTGAGCCACGTCTGTGACCTATACCACAGCTCAGGGCAACACTGTCTCCTTAACCCACTGAGTAAGGCTAGGGATTGAACCCGCATCCTCATGGGTACTGGTTGGATTCATTACTGCTGAGTCACGACGTCAACTCCATATTTTTTAAACTTTCATATTCCTTAAGACTTATTTTGTAGCCCCAAATATTTTCTATTTTGGTAAATATTCTAAAAGAATATATATTTTTTGGTATATTTTATCTCTAGAAATTCTATTTTGGTTTTTAAAATTTTAAAAACATTTTCCATGTTTCTCCTTATCATGTCCACTTTCATCCACTTTCCTGGACATATGGAGCATATTTATAGTGCCTATTTTAACATTCTTGTCTATGACTTCTTTCATGTGTGTCATTTCTGCATCTGTTTGTACTGATTGATTTTTCTTCTGCTTTGCATGCCTGGTGTTTTTTTGACAATGTCACACTGTGAATTTTATATGTAGTTTGCTAGAGTATTTGCATGTCTTTGAATATTTTTTGAACTTTATTTAGGGAAACAGTAAGTTACTTGGAAACAAGTTGCTCATTTCGAGGTGTGGTTTAAAGTGATGCCCTTCTAAGGACTCTTTCCAAAGACCCAAGATAGGAAGCTCTCCACTCTATGCAGGAATTTCACTCATGGTCTTGACAAAGACTCAAGGGGAGCTCTCTGCAGACCCCTGGAGCTCTCTCTTTTTTAGCTGTCTCTCAGCCCTGCAAATTTAAGGCATCTTGGTCTCTCTGGACTCTGAATTTATCCTTCAACTCAGGAATCCCTACAGGCTCTCTCTCAGTTCCCTATCCCTGTGGCATATAATGGAAACTTCCTTAGACAGGAGGGCAGGGCAATTGTAGGGCTTACCTTGTGTTTTTTTCCCTTTCCCTCTGAGGTCATTGTTCTGTCCTACTTTCCAATGTAATGAAAACCACTGATTTTTAAAATGTTTTGATTTTTTTTTTTAGGTTGCTTAAGGGCAGAATGGTAAATCTTAGCTCTATTACTTCATTACTCCTAGAGGAAGAAGTAAAAACAGATCACTTCTTAAACACTATTCTTATCCTAGATGTTATGAGAAGTCTGTTTCAGGTGGGCTAAGATTTAGAAAGCATTAAGTGAACAATTATTTTTAATATTATTATATATACCTTCAACCCATTTAAAGTCTTTTTTCTATTCTACCCATTTTAGGAAAAACCTAAGTTAAATCCAAGTTGCCACATAGTGTCTACACCTGTGCTGTTGAAAATCACTGGAGACAACCACACAGGTAGGACAACTGTTCCCCTTTAAAATCCATAATTATTAACGTAGCTATTAATGTAGAAGACTAATACCATGATTGTTAAAGAAAATCAAACAGTTGACAAAGAACAATTTGAAGAAATCCTTATAGAATCTTTATCTTCCCATAACTGAACATAGTAAACTTTGCAGATGTGAATCCAATATTCAGTTCCTTTCAAACCTATGTTTTTGCAAAGAAGCCTCAGTGCAGGAGGTATTTCTGGAAAGTGGTTCAGGCACATGGATCTGTGATACAGAGCTCCTTCTGATATATAGAATCCTGAGGACATCAGAGTAATTAAAATTGGAGGCTGAGATTCAACTGAACTGGCAGGTAACATTGGCTCTGTTGCCTCCACTGGCAGCTATTTGTTAGATGTGTTAGCTATTGGCTTGGGGCAAAGTTGCACAGAACTGTTAACTAATGGGGAAAAAAAAATGGTCTGTGCTAAAAAAAAAAAAAAAAGAAAATAGACTATGTTATTTAATAGAAAATAGACTATGTTAAGAAAAGCTTTTATTAAATTCTATTGTTTTTTATTTATGTTAAGGTTTTACTCAGAATAGTAGGTAGCGTCTTATGTTAATATTTTAATTGCCTTTCATTTTAAGGGAGATTGTCACCATTAATCTGTAAAAAATAGATGTGCACATGTGCATCATGCTCCTTTACTCATTTCTTCTCTGACCTTGATAGCTTGGGCATACAATAATGCTGAGAAATATACTGCTAAGATGTATATGAACTTTTGATATCTTCTTAAAATTAAACAAAGCACAACAAATACTTTATTAAGGATAAAAATAGATTCTAGTTTCAGACTAGACTCAGTAAAAGTACTTACCTTCTTTTTAAGGTTATGGTATTTCATACAAGCCTAATTTTGTTAAACACAACCATACTTTAGAGTTGTATCCAACGCAGAGACTAGAAAATAGTTAAGCTGTAAATTCAAGGAACAGTGTCATTGTCTTATAAAATGTATTTACTAAAAAATGAAAGGGTTTTTTGTTTTGTTTTTTTAAACTGGAAGTTTTAACGCCACTTTCTGTTCCAAAATCTGTTGTGTTAGATAAGATCTTTGGTCCTTGGTGCCTCAAGTCAGGCAATATTGTAAGGTTCTCTTGAGAAAAAGGTTTATTAGAGAATCCCAGGAATTTCCACAGGTGAAGTAACATTTGGGTGGGCCTGCTTGCTGTGGGGCTGAGGCAGGAGGTCTCTTTTGTCAGCTAAGGAAGATATGAGCTATGATATGCTACTTCTAATCATCTAAGGAATTTAAATTTATTTACAATATGATCTCATCAATCACTGTCATGCCTGGCAGGTAATGCTATTAAAATACAACTGACCAATAACATAATTTCTACTAAGTAAATGTCCTGCAGCTGCCAAATATGTAGTGACTCCTTGCCCACAGTCAGTTACTGGGTCAGCACAGGATGGCGGATGGAAATAGAAAATTCAATAACTTCTATATCTTTAATATTTTTGCAGCACACAGAAAACTAGTCCATGAGATGAATGACAAACAACATGCTGAGTCTTCGTTCCTCCCTCAGGATTGCATTAGCTTACCTTCATTGGTTTTTGCCCCAAGTTAATTTTACTTATTAGGTCTGTGAAAAACATGGTCATGTCCTTGGGGCCTCTGGACATGCACACTGAAACAAATCAATTATTTGAAATGCCACAGTATAAATACTACCAGAATAAGCTCCTTGGGAGAAGAAAGGTGTCATATAATTCAAAGCAATTTATAAATAACTACTTTCAGACACAGTGTGAGACCTGATCCAAACTTCTTTGAAGGGGTTTTAGATAGAGCTACTGATATTATGATTACATTTTTTCTTGTTTCATGCCTAGAGTAATGTTAAGACATCAGCATTCAAGTGTTTTCTCCAATATTGGGAGAACATTATAAAAATAATGTAATTACTTATGAAGGAATATATATAGAAAATTACTTTGACTCAGATAGCTCAAGCTTGTAGAGATTTATTCCCACTGGGATAGTGGAATCTTTGTTGAAATTTCAGTGCTGTTTTTGAGTATTGAAAAATACTTATAAAATAAGATTCTAAAGGGAATGAATTTTAGATGTTATGTGGATATGATCAAGATTCTAATATATTACAATCAAACATTATGAGGAATGTCAGGGAAGAGAATTCTGAAAGTCAATATAAGAGAAATAACAAAGAAGACTTCTGTGAATAAATTAAGTAGAGTAAAATATTGATTAAAATAAGTTTACATAAGTATTAAGGAAACTGTAATTATATAGTTCCTGAATTAAAACACCCAACTGTACAAACATAAGGAGGAAAAGAAAATAATTTAAACTTAGTACCCTGAAAAGTAAAATAGTATCAAGATGGCTATAAACTGTCATTACAGTTAGAACTGACCTTGATAAAGTATCCAACTTTCAGTGTTAACATTGTGCTATGTAATAGAAAAATCAAGATCATAATCTCTATCCTAAAGGAGATCAGCACTCCCAATCTGGTGAGAGAAATAGATAAGAAATAATTACGATAAAGTGGAATAAAGGCATTTTTCTGAGAGAAGTATGTGAAGGATTCTGTGGGGTCTCAGAAGAAGTTATCTAGATTAGTTTGGAAATGAAAAGACTTTAAAGGGGTTTTATCAGGAATATAACTAGAAAAACATGCAAGAATTACATTTGAAAAAGGTGCCCAGGAGTTCCCACTGTGGCTTAGTGGAAATGCATCCAGCTAATGTTGATGAAGATGTGGGTTTGATCCCTGGTCTCGCTCAGTGGGTTAATCATCCAGTGTCACTGTTAGCTGTGAGGCAGGTTGCAGATATGGCTCAGATTCTACCCCAGCCTCGGAGCTTCCATATGCTGCAGGTGTGGCCCTTAAATAAATAAATAAATAAATAAGTAAATTGCTCAGCCCAGCATATTAAAATATACCATATTCTTTATGATTATGATTATTACCATCTAAATAAAATGAGGACAAATACATTCTAGTGAAGTTAACTCACATGCATAAAGTATGACAAATAGGAGATAGCATGACAGTTGAGAAATGACAAGAGTTATGTATGAAGTGTGAGAGTGTGAAGGAGGGAGTGGAAAAGGAGCAAATTGGAGAGAAACATCAATTCAGATTCTGAAGGCAGAGCTTAGATTTTATATTTGAAGCAAGTAAGAAACATTGAAGGAATGATATTAATAGAATCATGCTTTATTTGCCTCTTTTGTTATTGTTATTTAACTTAAAAAGTACTATAATCATATGATAAGAATAATCATGTCATTCAAAAAGATACAAATAAAATTAAATATCTTCCTTCCCATTCCTATCATACTTCTCAGTCCACCTTCCCATTTTCAAACATTTTTAGTTGATTCTCTTTTGGGTCTTTGGAAGCTTAAAATCTGTGTATAGACTCCTCTTAGATAACACTTCAGAAAGTCTCAGCCCCATATTTGACTCTAGCCACTGCTCTGGCAATCAGTTCTATTACAAGTTTCCACCTGCCTCATGCAAATGTAACCTGAGCACATCTCACCTCAGCCCTGTGCTTGCTTCTTGTTTCCTGTGCCAAGGCTTACTGATGCTACAGAGAGCCCAGTCGGCACTCACTGTGTGGAATACAGATATGTGGGTACTCCAAGCCCATAGGTCCACTCTTAGCCAACAGTAGTTGAGAGTCAATACCTAAATGCCTCATTTCATAAAAATTGTTAGATGATCTGGCAGGAAAGGACACTAATTGCCTGAAGGGATAGCCAAATCCATAGTTCATCCTTATACTAGCTTTCCCTACTCTCCTCTTTTATAACCCCTATGCCTAACTTCCTATTTCCTGAGCTTACTTCATAAATAAATGACCTGCACACACACCTCTACCCCAGGCTGGGCTTTGTGGAGAATCTGTGCTAAGACAGCTAGTTTTAGGAATAGCTTTTAAAGCTTGGACTCTGGATGGAATTTTGGACAGGATCATTTGCTGTAAAAAGATAATAGTAATCCTGTCTCTTGTCTTAAGTGGGTGAAGATACCTCCTGTCCTGTCCTGGCATAGAAGAACTGAGTCCTCCTTGTTTTACTCAGGATTCTCCAGAGAAACAGCAGATAGGTTAGGTGTATGCATAGAGAGATTTATGTGGAGAATTGGTCACATGATTAAGGGGGCTTGCCAGTCTGTTTCTTGTAAGGCAGGTCTAGTGGTAATGAACTCCCACAGTTTTTGTTTTCTAGGAAGATCTTTATCTCTCCTTCATTTATGCAGGACAGTTTTGCTGGATATAGTATTCTTGGCTGGCAGTTTGTTTTTTTTTTTTAATATCAGTATTTTGAATGTATTATCCCAGTTTTGCATTGCAGACAAAAGTTCTCAGGAAAAAACTGTAAATGATCTCATGGGGTTTCCCTTGAATGTAATAAATTAATTTTCTCTTGCTATTTTTAAAATATTCTCTTTAACTTTATAATGTGATTTTTGTGTAACTTATTTATTTATTTATTTATTTATTTATTTATTGTCTTTTTGTCTTTTCAGGGCCACACCTGTGGCATATGGAAGTTTCCAGGCTAGGGGTCTAATAGGAGCTGTAGCCGCTGGCCGACGCCACAGTCACAGCAATGCGGGATCTGAGCCATGTCTGTGACCTACACCACAGCTCATGGCAATGCCAGATCCTTAACCCACTGAGCGATGCCAGGGATTGAACCTGAACCCACATGGTTCCTAGTCAGATTCGTTAACCACTGAGCCAGAAGGGAACTCCTGTGTAACCCCTTTAGATTCAACCTATTTGGAAACTTTTGGGCTTCATAAATCTTAATCTCCATTTCCATCTGCATGTTTGAGCAGTTTTAGCCAGTATGTCTTCAGATAATCTTCCTGACCGCTTCTCCCTCTCTTCTCCTTCTGGGACTCCCAGGATATGTCTATTGTTTCATATGAAGATATCTCATTAATCTCTTTGGCTATCTTCGTGTATGGCTATCTTCACACTTTCTCATTCTTCTTTCTTTTTGCTTCTCTGACTGAATAATTTCAAATGACTTATCTTTGTGTTCACTAATTCTTCCTTCTTCTTGTTGAATCTGCTGTCAAGGCTTTATGTTGATATTTTTTGTGAAGTGAAGTCAATGTATTCTTCAACTCTGATATTTCTGTTCAGTCTTTTTATGGTATCTATTTCTTTGTTGAATTTATCATCTTCATGTATTGTTTTTCTGATTCCATTTCATTGCTTATCTGTTTTTTTGTGGTTCACTAGGCTTCTTTAAAGTGATTATTTTAATATGAAGTAGTTTATAGATATGCATTTCTTTAGGGTCAATTACTGGAGATTTAATGGCTTCCTTTGATGATGTCATGTTCCTCTGCTTCTTCATGATCCTTGTATCCTTGCACTGTTATCTTTGCATTGGACTTCAGAGGCTGGCTTTGGCAGAGAAAAGCATTCACCAGTCACTTGGCTTAGGATTCTGGGTGAGCCAGTTGACAGTGTCCATAACTTGGTAGAACCTACTACCCTGGTCTGTGGTTAAGGAGTAGGGCCTGCTGTTGGGATTCTAAGATTGTATGAGGACAGTTATCTAGGTTCATGTTTGGATAAAACCTACTGTCACGGTTCCCTTGTTGGTCAGAGGCTGTTGCTGGGGTGCCATAGTCAGGTGGAGCTGGCCAGTGAGGCTTCACAGTCAGGCAAGGCAATACAGTGCCTGCACTGCACTAAAAATGTCAATATAGAGCCTTAACAGCTGATTCAGCTGGGATCCATCGTGAGGTAAGGCTACTAATGGAGACTTTCCAGGTGGCCAAGAACAGTAGGTAGAGCTCTGCAGTTAAACTGGTAGGATTCCAAGAAGGGTGAGGCTACTGATGGGCTTCTTTGGTCAAGTGAAGCTGCTGGCAAGGCTCAATAGTGGAACCATGTTTTGGCAGAGCCATTAGGCAGAACTATGTGATTGTGAGGTCCCCAGAAGGGCTCCTAACAAGACTGTGTGGTTGGCAGAGCTAATAAGGGGGCTCCTTAGTTGCAAGGCTGCTGGCAGGGTTCCCTGGTAGGAGGGAGGCTCCCGACAGCCTCAGTCATTGGGTAGGGTGACTCAGGGAGTTCTTGGCCTGGTGGTATCTGCAGAGCTGGGGGAAGCTTCTTGGTTTGGCAAAGCTAACAAGGACCTGGAGGGGCTGAAGTTTGGCAGGGCTAGTATGGCTACTGGTAGAGGTTAAGGGGCTGGTGCCAAGATTCACACTTTCTGGCATCTGAAAGGTCTGATCCTTTTATTTGTTCCTAGCTTCCTCCAGGCAGGCTTCCCATTGCAATTCCCCCCAGAGCTCTGTATGGTTTGAGTATAAATGGGCCATTAAGGCAGTGTCAAATGCTGAAGAAGTTGGAATATGTCAATATTGGTCTCTTTTTCCCCTCTAAGAGAAATTGTGGGCCTAGGGGATCCTTCTCAGCACTGTGCAGTGGTGGCTTGAGGGATAAGTGTTATGGATAAAGTACTCTTCTTACTCATTTTGATGCAGTTTTTATTTTATTTGTTTTTGCTCCACTGGTATGCTGTAACCTTTCTTCTGGATTCCATAATTCTCACAAAGGCATTCCCATTCATAGATAGTTGTTCAATCAGTGTTTCTTGGTTGGGGCTTGGGAGGGACTACAACTGGGAACCTTGTATTTTTTCATCTTGCTGACATCACTGAGCCTGGCATGTTCAAGATATGCAGGTTGGACTGGATGTTTCAATTTATGCCTGAAGGTTGGGAACCTGGACAGCTAGGAGGATTCAATGCTGCAGTTCAAGCTCAAAGACTTTCTGGTGGCAGAATTTTTTATTACTTGAGAGGTGTCAGTTTTTTGCTCTGATTTGATGAGGTCTGTCACATTATGTATTATAACTGGATTTTACTTAAGGTACACAAATTTAAATATTAGTCTTATCCAAAACACCCTCACAGAAATATCTAGAATAATATTGGGGCACTTATCTGAGCATCATCACTCAGCCAAGTTGATACATAAAATTAACCATCACACACTTGTGATGGATTTAAATAAAAGCATAGTGGGGAGAGAAAGGTTGAGTTATGCAGAAATTATTGTATAACCTTGAAATAATTGGGTGGAACAGGACAATGAAAAGTTTAAAGATTGTGGAGCTGTCTGGCTACTGTAAACTGCTTTGCATAAGCTGAAGAAAAAACAAAAACTCCTTCAGAAAGTGGGCATAGAGGGAAACTACCTCAACATAATAGAGGCCATATATGACAAATTCACAGCTAACATCATTCTCAATTCCCACTAAGATCAGGAAAAAGAAAAGGATGTCCACTCTTGCAACTTTTATTCAAACATAGTTTTGGAAATTCTAGCCATGGAAATCAGAGAAGAAAAAGAGATAAAATGAATAGAAATTGGAAAAGAAGAAGGAAAACTGTCACTATTTGTAGAAGACATGGTAATATACATAGGAAATCCTAAAGAAGCTACCAGATAACTGTTAGAGCTCATTAAAGAATTTGGTAAATTTGTAGGATACCAAATGAATACACAGAAATCGATTGCATTTGTATACACTAACAGTGAAAGATCAGAAAGAGAACTTTATGAAATATTTCAACTTACTGTCAAAGAGAATAAAAGATTTAGAATGAATCTATTTAAGGAGGCAAAAGACCTGTGCTCTGAAAACTATAAGAAACTGTTGAAGAAATCATTGATGACACAAACAAAGATATACCGTGTTCTTGGATTGGAAGAATAAATTCGTCAAAATGATTCTACTACTCAAGGAAATCTACAAATTCAATGCAATCCCTATCAAATTACTAATGGCATTTTTCATGGTACTAGAGAAAAAATTTTAAATTTGTATGGAAACACAAAAATCCTGACTAGCCAAAGCAAGTCTGAGAAAGAAAAATGGAACTGGTGGAAAATTAGGCTTCCTGGTGTCAGACTATACTACAAAATTACATACATCAAAACAGTATGGTACTGGTACAAAAACAGAGACATAGATCAATGGAACAGGATCGAAAGCCCAGAAATAAACCTACACACCTGTGGTCAACTAATCTAAGACATGGTCAACTAATCTAAGACAAAGAAGGCAAAAATATGCAATGGAGAAAAGACAGTCTTTTCGATAAGTGATGCTGGGAAAACTGACAGCTACATGTGAAAGCATAAAACTGAAACACTCTCTAATGCCATACACAAAAAATAAGCTCAAAATGGATTAAAGACCTAAGTATAAGACCAGATACTATGAAACTCTTAGAGGAAAACATAGGTAGAATACTCTCTGAGATAAATCACAGCAATATCTTTTCAGATACATCTCCTGGAGTAATGAAAATAAAAATAAACAAATGGAACTTGTTTAAACTTTAAACCTTTTGCATAGCAAAGGAAACCAAAATAAAATGGAAAGACAACCCACAGAATGGAAGAAAATCTTTGCAAATGAAGCAGCTGACAAGGGATTAGTCTCCAGAATATACAAACATCTCGTTTGGCATAATACCAAAAACAATTCAAACAACCCAATTAAAAAATGGTTAGAAGATCTAAACAGACATTTCTCTAAAGAAGACAGACAGATGCTAAAAAGCACATGAAAAGATGCTAAACATCACCAATTATTAGAGTGTGTGGAGAAAAGGGAACCCTCTTACACTGTTGGTAGGAGTGAAAATTGGTACACCGCTATGGAAAATGTTATGGAGGTTCTTCAAAAAACTAAAAATAGAAGTACCATATGATCTAGCAGTCCCACTCCTGGGCATCTATCCAGAGAAAAACCATAATCAAAAAGATACATGCACCCCAATATTCATTGCAGCACTATTCACAATACCCAAGGCATGGAAACAACCCAAATGTCCATCAACAGGGGAATGATAAAGAAGATGTGGTACACATATACAATGGAATATTATGCAGCCATAAAAAATAAATGAAGTAATGCAATTTTCAGCCTCATGGATGGACCTAGAGATTATCAGCAAAGTAAATCAGATAAAGACAAACATCATATGTTGCTTATGTATGGAATCTAAAAAAAGATACATATGAATTTATTTTCAGAACAGAAACAGGCTCATAGACTTTGAAAACAAATTTGTGATTACCGAAAGGGATAGGTGGGGGGGGGGAATTCATTGAGGGTTCGAGATTTGCATGTGCACACTGTGGTATATGGAATGACTGGTGAGTGGGGGCCCGCTATATAGCACAGAGAACTCTACTCAATAATCTGTAATAATCTATATGGGAAAAGAATCTGAAAAAGAACGGATATATATATATATATATATATAACCAAATCATTTTGTTGTACAGCAGAAATTATCACAATGTTGTAAATCAACTATACCTCAATAAAACTTTAAAAGGTGGGAAAAAAGGATTTCTTGAAGTGCATAGGCAGTATACTCTTAAATGAACACACATTTTAGGATATATTTGAATAGCTTATGGTAAAATTACGTTAAATAATGTTTTTGGAGTTCCTGTTATGACTCAGCAGGTTAAGGACCTGACATAGTGTCCATGAGGATGTGAGTTTGATCCCTGGTCTCGCTCAGTGTGTTAAGGACCCGGTGTTGCTGTAAGTTGCAGTGTAGGTCACAGATGCAACTTGGATCTGGTGTGGCTGTGGCTATGGCACAGGCTGGCAGCTGCAGCTCTGATGTGACTCCTGCCTAGGAACTTCCATATGCCGCAGGTGTGCCCTTAAGATGAAAAAATTTTTTTTTCCCAAATATAAACACTTTATGTATTCATTTTATGCTTTAATATTATATACTTTATTGTTATATTAATATGCTATTATTTTATTAATTTCAGCAGAGCTCTCCCTGCAGACACACAGACACATGCAATATCATTTTAGGTTTATTCTGTTTCTCCTAAAACTCTTCAGCTCTTAATGCATGAAAGTTGAATCAATTATTCATTTATTTATTCAACAACCATTTATTGATAGCAAAAATCAAGAAAGAGGTTCAACAGTTAAAAGTTCAACAGTAAAATTGGGTTTTTCAAAAATATTGAGTGAAAAGAGCAGATTGCAGCAAGTATATATATATGTGTGTGATGCTATTTTTATAATTTCTTAATATAGGGGTTATGTCTATAATGTTTAGTTTCTTTAAATAGAAAACTTAAGCAAAAAAGAAAAAAAGGAAAATGGTTCATTTCAGTTAATGATAACTCAAGGTATACTATCTAAATCATAGTTGCTATATGGCAGCTTCTAAGGATATTTCCACATGTGTTTGTAGGGAACATTATTCTGAAAATTAGGCCTGGTATCTAATTGTAAGTATAGCAGGGCAATAAAGAATGTATAACTTTAACAGTTCTCTTATGTCAGAGACAAGGCCTTGATAAAAAGGGACAGTGAGCCAGAAACTTGGAAAGAAGACAATACTGGCAAACCTGGCACTGTTGAACAGCCTGGTTTCCCCTAATTCTCTGTGCTAGTAAAGAATTCGCAATCTAGGGAGTTCCCTTCGTCGCTCAGTGGTTAACGAATCCGACTAAGAACCATGTGGTTGTGGGTTCCATCTCTGGCCTTGCTCAGTGGGTTAAGGATCCGGCATTGCTGTGAGCTGTGGTGTGGGTTGCAGATGCGGCTCGGATCCTGCGTTGCTGTGGCTGTGGCGAAGGCCGGCGGCTACAGCTCCTGTTAGACCCCTAGCCTGGGAACCTCCATATTCCGCGGGTGCGGCTCTACATAAAGGCAAAAAGACAAAAAAAAAAAAAAAAAAAAAAAAGAATTCGCAATCTAGAGGGGAAAAAGACTAATCTTGTTTAAAGAACCTGCAAAAACTTCAACCAAGACCTGCATCTGCATGCTTTTGTAAAGCCTGCAACTTCTGCCCTTGCCCTTCCCCATTTTCTACAGCTCACATTGTAATAAGAGCCTTAGCTATAAAATAAAGCTCTTGATATAGGAGAAAATAGCTCACAAGTCAAAGAAATCTCAAGATTTGGCTAATATGTGCCATCAGGAACCAGAGGAAAAGTGTGTGGAATCTGAGGATGTTTGAATTCAAGGGATAAATTATGATCCTGGGTAGGGAAAAAATTTATTGTCATGGGGGCCAGGTTTTGATGTCCTGATGAATTTCACCTATTCAGATATGCCTCAGAATGGCTTTTCATGTGCTGGACAGAACAATGATCTTCAATAATGAAATGGAGATATTGGGACAGCTTTGACATGGTATTAAGAAAAGGGTCAGAAAGCTCAGGGAAATGGGAATTGTTGAATGGTTCCATTATGTGAGACCATGTAACCTATCTTGTGAGACCATGTAACCTATCTACTGGCTGTTTTCTGGGAGGTCTCAGAGGACAGTCTCTTTGCTTAGACAGTAAGAAATGTACTAGTGAGGAAGATCCTAGCTTCTTGGAGAAGCAGTGGCAGTTAACATCTGGAGGTTAGGATTAGGAGTAGAAGATAGTGCTGTGAAACTCGGGTCCTTAGAATCAAGAATAAAGGGATTCAAGACAGGTGGAAGCCAGCTTGCGTTAATTTTCAGAGGCAAATTAGATACAATTATTGAAAATCCACAGCAGAATTGAGAACGCTGACTGCCAAGGCTTCTCTAAATTTTCTGTGCTAGCAAAGTGTCTGCATGCTAGAGAAAAATAATCAGGATGTTTTGTCTCAATGACTTCTGGGCAAAACTAATAGATGTGGTTTCCCACAGAGCAAGATAGATGATCAGTCAAATGTGGTACTTTCTGACATATATTAACAACAACTGAAACAGTGTCTGGTGAGCAGAAGTCTGAAGTTGGACACTGCAATGGAAAAATCACAGTGCCTTACCCAGTTTCCAGATGTAAGTCAATTCACACACCCAGCACCCATTGACTAAAAAGAGGCCAGATCCCACTGAGAAAAATTTTGCAATATCCACACATTCATTTCTGAGAGAAATCCTAATCTTTCCCCAGGTAGCTCTAGTTATTTACCAAGGTTACTATCCTGGGAAAAGGGCAATGTCTAGACTCTATGAAAATTGTTTGGAAAAGATCTTAGATAACGCTAATACCGGAAGACCCAAAATGCCATCATGGTCTTCTGGATGAAGTGGGGGCCAATGGCATCCAGGATGTAAGTGTAATTCCCAAGTCAATTTCTTGATGAATTCTACGGTTCACGTATCCCACTCTGAGTATCTCCCTGAGCATTTATTTTACGACTGGCAGAACTCCGAAATTAATTTCTTGGCCTGTGAAATAAGAGCCATCATTGTAGAAGTAGAAAGGGTCAAATGGATGCTCCTTAATCTGTTTTCTCTTTCCCATAAAAAAAAAACCCAGAAAATCAGAAGCAACAGTACACCCCCAGAGGAACTGTGCATAGATTGGTGCCACCAAGAAAGATTTAAAGGATTATGCAGAAAGGAGTTGGCAACAGCAAACCTCCATTTAATTTGCCTCAGTGGCCCCTGCAAACAAATTGATCATGGCAGATTAGGATGCAATAACATAGAGTTAAACAAATGATACTCTCAGTTTCTTTGTTGAATATATTTTTACTACAAATATAAACACTGGCTCTAGTACTTAATATATAACTATTAATTTGGTGAATGTAATCTTCTTAATGCCAATCAACAGAGGATTAAATTCAACTTGCTTTCACCTAGAAAGGACAATTGTACACATCCATTGCCTGAGGTCTTTTGCTTTTGATTGTGTTGACATTAGATAGAACACATGTGGACTTTACCAATGGGCCTGGGAGTGGATGGATAAATGCTTTCCTGTTTCATTTCCTGGGAGATTAATGTAAAATAATTTTTCTAATGCTCCTCAGAAAATGCATTAGAATTGAGTTTTAATCACCTGTTGTGGTAGCCAACTCAATAACCCGCTCATATATTTGCTTTTCTTCCTTCCCTGTTTTACTCACTGTTTTTCTCATTCCTGGAATCATTTCCCAAATAAACTGCATTTATTAAAGCTTTAGTCTGAAGCTCTGCTTTGGAGAAAACCAGACTAAATATTTCACTGCAGAACTAAATAATGAATACCTTTATCTTGAGTCATTATATTCTCCCCATTTGGAAAATAATTATTTTAGCATTTTTTCATTTACCCTTTTCTTTTACCTCCTCTACCTTGATATTATTATAAATTAATCTATTGGTTTCTTGTGGCACATTAAAATATATTTATATCTTTTTAAGAATTTTCAAATTTATAGTTTCTACTAAATTTTCACTATGTAAAATGAAAACATAGTATTCTAAGAAACCCTCCTCTTCATTGTCCTTATTGTGACCTCTGGCTTTTTAAAATACAATCTTCATATCCTATAACTTTTTCCTTCACGGTTTTCCTTTCTATCTTTTTTTAATTCAACTTATAAGACATTCCTTATTCTATCTTTCAGACTTAAGTCTTTAGCTGTGTCGTTTTTGTACCCAGCAATTTAATTTTTAATCTGGCAATCATATTTTTAATATAAAAGTTCTTTTTATATTACTCTCTGTATTACTATTTGCCTATGATATCCAGCCCTCACTCCTAAAGTTTCTAGCAAACACGACTGCCAAATTTAGCGAATAAAAATACTGGCCATGCAGTCAAAGTCAAACTCCAGAAAAATAACAAATATTGTTTTGCTTAAGGGTACCCTTGCAATATTTGGGACATACTTAGGCCCCCAAAATGCTACTCATTGCTCATCTTATGCTGAATCTAGCTAAGTGCCCTGTATTTTATCTAGAAACCCTACTAGCTTAGTCCTTTAGGCTCAAAATATTAATTTGGTGATCTAATGGAATTTATATTTTTAATTTCTATGAATGCTTTGTTTTCTTATTTTTTTATGCCTCCAGCAGTTTCTTTTTATAGATTCAACATTCTTTTGATCTATTTGAGGATAATCAATGAGTTTTAAATGAAGCTATTTTCTCTTCCTGAATTACTTCTTTTATTTAGAATCAGTTTGATTTGTTATTCTTTCATCTCTTCCTTGCTGCTGAATCCCTTTAAATGTTTAGTGATCATTCTTTGTTTAATAAAGATAGACTGGAAAACTATCTTTTTAAAATTTTATTAAAATGTAGTTGATTTGCAATGTTGTACCAATTTCTGCTGTACAGCATAGTGCCCCAGTCATACGTATATATACATTCTTTTTCTCATATTCTTCTACCATCTTCCAGCATGTTCTATCCCAAGAGATTGAATATAGTTCCCTGTGCTATACAGTAGTACCTCTTTGATCCGTATTGTTAGCTTTGTTGATTTTCTTTCTTTCCTTCCTTTCTTCCTTCCTTCCTTCCTTCCTCCCTTCCTCCCTTCCCTCCCCTTCCCTCTCCTCACTCCCTTTCTTCCTGTTTCCTTCCTTCCTTGCTTGCTTCCTTCCTTCCTTTGCCCTTTTTCTTAAAATGCCCTTCCTTTAAAGTATATTGACAAGGACATGAGCTCCAACTATTCATTATTGCATCACTTACCAAGATATTTCAAGACAAGCAAATTTCAAGTATCGGGGGAAGAATATAGACATTAAATTTGAGTAAACAGTGATTATACTGTTAGAGAATTTAATTAATCAGCTAGAAATTCATCTGGGTTTGTTGAGTAGTGGCAGCTAGAGATATAGGGGTTCCTTGTCTATAACTAGTAAATAAATGTGATAAAATAATTTATATTCCATCCTAGTTTTTAACGTCAGAGTTTACATAATCAGGATCCTAGCTACCTGTTGGCTTTTGATGTATAAATAAACAGGTCCAGGAAATAGACGTGCATTTGTGTTTTCTGTCTGTAGATATATTTTCGAAATCATGATTAGGAAACTGAATGAACCAGGGTCATTTTGTTGCATCACTGCATGTGTTTCTGCAATATTTCTGTTTGGCCAAACACTGAAATGAATAAATAGATGTCCTTGGTTAACAAGGAGTAATTTCAGAGAATTTTAAGAACTATCAAAATAAAACAACTGTGCCACATAGAGATATCAAATATATGTTTTCCATAAGCTTTTATGACTTTTAATAATTTTCTTTCTTGTCCAAAATTATATTTCTTGAGTGAATACTTCTGTGCCCATGGAGCTTAATGTTGGAAAAGGCAGCTTACGGTTCAGCAAAATGTATACAGCCTTTTAGAATGCAGAATGATGGCTGTTCCTAGCCTAGAACTGTGTTTCTCTGTCCATTTTGAATCTGGGTATGGCCTTGTGAGAAGAAAGTATGTGTTCAATTTACAGGCAAGACTTTTAAGAAGCAGGAGTGCTCTTCATGTATGTCCTAAAGCCAGGTAATGATATTGAGGCCCTAAGGGCATAGCAGAATCATAGTGTGAAAATGAGTCCCTAAATTGTAGCATGAAGAAGAATCTCCACCAACCAGGAACACACACCTATGACTGAAAAACAAACCCTAATTGTATTTTTTTTTTTAATCTTTTTGCCTTATTTGGGCTGCACTCGCAGCATATGGAGGTTCCCAGGCTAAGGGTCTAATAGGAGCTATAGCTGCTGGCCTTCGCCACAGCAATGCGGGATCCGAGCCGCATCTGCAGCCTTCACCACAGCTCATGGCAATGCCGGATCCTTAACCCACTGAGCAAGGAAGGCCAGGGATTGAACCCACAACCTCATTGTTCCTAGTCAGATTCGTTAACCACTGAGCCACGACGAGGACTCCAAACCCCAATTGTTTTAAGCTGCTCAAATATCAAGTCCATTTACTGCTTCAGCCTCACTTACCTAGATTGTATAGTATTCCCATTTAATACATTTCTCTTTCACTAGCAGCACCATGTCTTATATAAGTAGTTACAGGTTAGAAACACTGTCATTAGAGGTGGATACAAAAATTCTATAATATACAAAATTAATTTCTTATTACTTTCAAAAGAAAATAAGTACTATGAGTAAGTGTAAGAAATACTTCCAGAGTATTATTTTGGCCAGTATTTTAATTGGTGTTGATAGATTTCTGAGTATGATAAATTTCTTCTTATAAAAAGTGATTTATAAAGGGGAAAATAAGTTGTAATAAATTTGTCGAATATGACATTTTTTCCTTTATCTTTCAATGATATTGAACCTGTTTTGAGGAAGATCAAGTGAATACTGTAAACAAACTGCTACGGACTGAATTTTTGTGTCTCCCAAAATTCATCTGTTGAAGCCCTTGTGATGGGAGTAGTACCTGTGTAAAGGAGGGAGAGACACTGGAGCTGTCACCACTATGTAGGGACACAAGAAAAAGGTAATCACCCACATCATAGGAAGAGGGCCCTCACCAGAAATTGTATCTACTGGCATCTGATCTTAGACTCCCCAGACTGTAGAACTGTGAGGAAGAAATATATGTTAAGCACCTCCAGTCTTTAATATTTTGTTACAGCAGCCTGAGTAGACTAAATCATATTTCTAATATTTTCTTTTTTCTTTCATTTTTCTAAAATCTTGGTCAGAACATTGTAAACATTTACTGTTACAATTTACCCTGAAGTAAAGTGGAAGAAAAGTAAGCTAGAAAAAGAGCTTTCATGTAATTGTGTAAAATATCATAGACATTAAATAGAGCAAAACCTTTTCGGGTTCCAGTAGAAAAAAGAGTGATTTATATAATTTCCATGTGTATGTGTGTGGCCGGGGGGTGGGGCATCTGAGTGTTCACTCAGAGACAGGAAATTATAACAGGTAGGTTGTGGTTGTAAGAAATGAACAAAAGAATCCTGCTTAAAAATTAGGCTCTAAATTTGTCAATTATCGTATCTTTTATTCTCCTGCTGTCTTTGGGTGTAAATCAAAGTTTAAAAATCGCCTCACTAAAGCAGTAATTTTCTTGTGTATCCTCAATCATGCAAAAAATTAGTATGATAGGAACAAAAGTCTGCTCTTTCCATATTTAATAGTTATATCCTTTTGATTCTATTATTGTCAGTTAAAACCCAGGCATTAACAGAGAGCCACTGTAATTTCTACAAATAGAAACCTCTGAATGTTGTATCAGTACTGATACTGGAAGCTTCCGAAACAAGGTTAGAGAGAACTGAAGACCCCAGGCCAAGTGAGAAGCCTATTTTGTGCAATTACTTACCGAATAATGTCCATACTTAAGATGTAAATATTTGATAAAGTAGCTATCTTTGGCTAGCAGTCATCAGAAATATTTAGCCTTCACTAACTGTCTTATGATTTAGGTTTTCTGAAAGAGGGAGTGGGGCAGAAAGAGGGAAAAGACAGGCTGCCTTGAACATACTATCTTCTCAAAATAAGTTTTAAATGAATATGTGGTGAACCTAATTTTCAGCACGATGGGTTTGCAGTTCATGACACATCTAGATGGAGTTTTTAGCTGTCTGGTTTCACACTGTCAGATGAGCATTTGGATAATAAGTCTGGAAATTAAATGGAGAAAATTCTAGCCATGTAACACTCATTATTTTTGATGAAATTTTACTTTAGCGTGGCATGGCATAACTTCTGCATATGTATATTTTGTTCACCCTAAGCTTGTACTCCACACTACCAGGGCTAATTGCCAATTGAATATGAGAACATCAGTTTTATTGGTCCCATGTTGTCGATGTCCCTCTGCAGTGCCGCCAGCTCATCAAATTCTAAACTAATAGCACTATCTACCACTGCTAAACTAGGCCTTGGAGATGAATATTTTTTCTTCAAAATTGGATATAAGATAGTTTTTTCTTTATGTAATTTTCATCTTTTTCTTATTTCTCAGAATTCTTATAAGTTAGCTGATACATGTAGATTTCTTAATCGAGGCGAAAGAGAAAGCGCATAGATTTCCTTAAATTTTGATTTTTCAGTTTGATTTTTGTCCTCAGATTTCCTGAGGGTAAGATCATATTTTCTCATATGAAAGTGTAATAGGTATAAATGTATTGTCTTTGTATTATTTCAAGATTACCTCATAGGTCACATAAGAAATCATGACCCTGCTCTGGTTATTATACTCGCTAATCAAATGTTCATACTTCTTTCTCCAGGTATTATACTGACAACTGTGGGGGTAATAAGTAGTTATTTCCCAATCAGTCTTTAAATAGGTAAAAAAAAAAAATTCCTCTAATTGTTGTACTAAGCTTTTATCCTTTTTTTTCCCTAGAATTATTTAGCAAAGCTGTTACTATGTCTCTTTCAGTGAATGCACGTTAGGTCAATAGGACCAATGGCAAACCATGCACTGTTTGCTACCTGTTTTCCCCAGAGTCTCTGGCAGTTTGTTATCTTGAACTACATTTGTAAGCTGCCAAATGTGCAAATGCCAAAAACATGCCTGATATTATTCATGTTTTTTTTAATTTCAGAAAAATTGAAATGAAGCTAACATGTGGAATGTGTTCTCATTAATGAGAACTTGCCCTTAAAGAAAGATATCATGGGAGTCAAGACAAAAAAAAAAGAGCCAATGGAGGGTAGAACTGTAAAAGTAATTTTTCATTTTTTATAAAATTAATTGATTAAAGGAGAAAAAATTTAAATGTTTGATAATTTTGTAGGGTATATGTTAACATTTACCTTTAAAAATTAATGCAACACAGACAGTTATATTCAAGTAAGACAGTTATCATTCTGGAAATGTCATTTTTCAATACCTGGAGGGGCAAAAAACTAAAATATATCTCATCAGGTTATCAGATTTTTAGACGGTGTTTTCTTATCTTCTATAATGATTGATTCTAAAATACGAGCACATATGATAGAGTTTTTGTTTTTAAACATAATAGTTGCTTTATTCTTAGAGTGCTATGCAATTCAATTTACCTATGTTTGGGGTACGTGGCAACAGAATTAGTGTTAAGGTGTTCACTCTTGTTAGAGATATCTCTGCCTTTAACTTCTTTATATTACAGTGGAACAAATATGTGTTATGCTCTTTTACAGTCTGAAGGTTAACAGTGAAACAGAGCTATATATTTCTATAGTGATAGTATCTTTATCTAGCCATTGCAATTCAGGATGAGGCTTTTAGCTCTCTAGTCTTAGAAATATGAAAGTTAATACAGGTAGAATTTGGAGGGCTCTGGAGTTTAACTGGCTAAGGTCATGCCAAACATACTGCTAGTTTAAAATTTACACTAAAGGGAGTTCCTGCCATGGCACTGTGGGTTAAGAATCCAACTGCAGCATAGGTCACAGCTGTGGCTCAGATTCAGTCCCTGGTCCAGGAGCTTCTACACACTGTGGTTATGGCCATAAAATGAAAAAAATAATTTACAATAAAAATCAAACAGACCAGAGATTAGAACTAGTCAGTATATTCCCTCCAAAGGAAAATCACGTGCAAACCAAAAGATAATTAGAAAGTTGTTGGTAAAAAGTAGATTTAGAGGAAGATGACCTGGTCAGATGATTTGAATGGCTAGGGTTTCAGAGCTATGAAAGTCTAGTCGATTCATGTCTCTTTTATAGTCCGAGTGGTCACCAATATCAGACAATTCCTTTCATGGTCTAGGATCTCCTTTCAGTTGAAGAGTGCTATGGATAGATTGACACTTCCTTCTTTGTTGGCTTTCCACTTTCTATAGTAATCATCATCTCCCTTTTGAATAATTGTTTTTTTAACTATGACAAAATCTTCAACTGAGTTCCTGTAAAGTCTTAGTCTAAGGGCCATGTGGTTATTTAGTATGGTTTGGCATATATCTTCTCTGATCCTCACAGGCATAAACAATCTTATATACTTCTTTCTAATCTTTTAGGAAGGCACCTCATTATTACATAAATACATAGCTCTGTATTTGGTCTCTTTTATGAGTTATTCTACATTCTTTTATCAATATGTACTTTTAAAAATAAATTTGTTTGTATGTCCCTGCAAGGTTTAGATTCTATTGTTCTCTATTGATGCAGTTCCCATACTCACCAACAGTCAGTGAATTCCCATTGCTTGTAAGAATAACATTGACACACCATCTCATATTGCTCTTTTATCAGGATTCTCTTATGAAGGCTGAATGTGGGCTCAGAATCCTTGTCAATGTAGGTTATTAGAGTTGGTATTACCATCTCTTTCGTCTATTAGATCAACACTTAGTTTTAAACCTGACATTAACACAATTCACATTATGCTCCTAATCTGACTTTACCATTAAGTATGACGTTAGCTGTAGGTGTTTCATAGAAGCCTTTCATCACTTTGAGGAAGTGCCCTTCCATCCCTAGTATGGATAGTTTATGTCAAGAATTAGTGTTATGGAATCCCGTTGTGGCTCAACAGAAATGAATCTGACTAGGAAGCATGAGGTTGCAGGTTCAATACCTGGCCTTGCTCAGTGGGTTAAGGATCCGGGGTTACTGTGAGCTGTGGTGCAGGCTGCAGATGCTGCTCGGATCCCGCGTTGCTGTGGCTGTAGTATAGGTCAGCATCTGTAGCTCTGATTATATCCCTAGCCTGGGAACCTCCACATGCCGCGGGTCCGGCCCTAAAACTACCAAAAGTATGAATGTTATAATTTATCAAAGTCTTATGTTGGATTCCATTTGCTACAATCTTGTGTAGAATATTTGTATTCATGTTTTTGTTTGTTTTGTTTTTTGGTCTTTTTGTCTTTTCTAGGACTGCACTTGCGACATATGGAGGTTCCCAGGCTAGGGGTCGAATCGGAGCTGTAGCTGCCAGCCTACGCCACAGCCACAGCAACGCGGGATCCGAGCCGCATCTGCAACCTACACCACAGCTCACGGCAATGCTGGATCCTTAACCCACTGAGCAAGGCCAGGGATTGAACCCACAGCCTCATGGTTCCTGTTCGGATTCATTAACCACTGAGCCACGATGGGAGCTCCTGTATTCATATTTGTGAAGAATATATTCTGTTAATTTTTTTAAAAATTTCCTTTCTAGAAAAGTCTGTGAGAATTTGTGTGTTGTTTTTTTTTTTTTTTTGTCTTTCATCATTTTAGGGCCACACCTGCGGCATGCGGAGGTTCCCAGGCTGGGGTTCTAATCAGATCTACAGCTGCTGGCCTACACCACAGCCACAGCAGCATGGGATCCAAGCCACCTCTGTAACCTACAATATAGCTCATGGCAATGCCGGATCCTTAACCCACTGAGCGAGGCCAGGATCGAACCTGCAATCTCATGGTTCCTAGTCGGATTCGTGTCCACTGAGCCATGACAGGAATTCTTGTGTTATTTACTTTTAAACTGTGGGATACAATTCATCAGTGATATGACATCTGGAACTGTTTTTTTTTTATTATTTTCTTGGAGAAGAGTGTTAAAAGTTCAGACAATCAGGTATGTTCATGGTGTTATGGCTATAGACAAAAAAAATTCACTTTATTTAATATATAAGGATATCCAGGTTATCTATTCTTGAGAGACTCTTGTCACTTTGTACCTTTTAAGGAACTTTTCCATTTCATCCATGTTGTTGAGTTTATAAGGATTACATTTTTAAAGTAATATTTTTATTAAATTTTCAATATGTGTGGAATACTCTGTAATATGTTATATACTCTTCCATTCTTTTTGTCATGCTGAATAAAATTTTAAAAGAATAAAAAACTGATAAGAGTTAGTTTTTCCTGCACTGAAGGAGATATTAAAATTGAGGGAAGCTATAGAATTGTCAGAGGAACGGAAGAGAGTCAAACCTTGGAAAATGTCTCTAAGCAAGTCTCAGTCCCAGACACTCACTTCATCTATGTTTTGGATAAGTTTTGGCATAACAAGATTAGAAAGGTCTTTTGTCTTGCTTCCTTGGTGTAGCCTCGTATAAATTCAAAACCTCAGAGAAACTTTGAATAACAGGTTGTCATTAAATGGGTGAGCTGTCACAGATTTCTGCTTACCCAGTGTGGTACCTCACAGATTTGGTACCACTAGGGTTCCCTTGTGACCAAGAGAGAGGGCTGAAAAAGGGACTTTGAGTGACCTGGAAGACTTGAACTGGCATTATTACTAGTGTGATGAGGATAGAGTGTGCCTAGTATCAAAACTGTTGATTGAAGGATAGATACTGTATCAGAAATGAATGCTAACCATTAAAGATCTGTGAGGAATGTGCATCTTGACAGAGGTCCGTGGAGAACAGAGAGTTATTATGGACCAGACAGTCTTCCTCCTCGATTCTAGAATCATGAATAAACTGACTGAAACTAAAATTCCTCTTAGGTGGTTGTAGTCTGGACTCTAAAATGGATTGAGTATTTACTTAAAAGAATCTGTGGAAGATGCAATAGAAAACTGATTAGTAGTATCCTGAATTTTGAGAATGTAGCTCAAGAGTTGGCAGAATTCATCTGTTATAGGAAAAGGGTTAGATTTTCACATATCTGCAATTTATGGATGCAAAACTCACATTCAGTAGACACAGAATCCAAGACAATCAGTGGTCATATATTTTGTCCTCATTTCATTCTATCTCATAATAACTTTTGATGTAGTTCACCAATTCTACTTTCTTAAAATCCTCCTTCTTTTGCAGGGATCATCAAACTTTTTTTGGGTAAAAGGCCAGATAATAAATTTTTTAGGTTTTGCCTTCCATATAGTCTATGTTGGAAATTTTCTGCTGTAGCACGAAATATTTTTAACTCGGGTTGTATAAAACAGGTAGGGTGAGAGTTCAGAGGGAAGGAATGGAAGAAGGGTCAGATTTGACTCACAGGCTGTGGTTTATGCTGAGCCCTGTGCTTTAGCAGTCAACATCACATGTCCACAGTTTTCTTTCAACTTCTTTGTTCATTTCTTTTCAGTCTCTGCTCACTCTACTACGTTTCTTATTGTGATCAGCCTTCTTCCCTCTAGTTATAAATCTCTCTGTAGGTGATCTCTTCCATTTCTATGTAGCTTTTTATTTTGTTTTGTTTTATTTTGTCTTATTTCATTAAATTTTATTACATGTTTTTGGAATTTTTAAAAAGAGAGTTAAAGTAATCCTACTCCTAAATTTATAGCCATTTGACATTATTAATTTATGTAAGGAACTGCTTTTCAATATTCATATCTTTCTTTTTATTGTGTTTCCATCATTTATCTTCTTCATCTCCATTTCCCTCTGCCCTTAGGGGATACTTTGATAAAGATAACATGAAATAATATGAAAATTTATCATATTAGCCGTGTTTTTAGTGTACAGTTCAGTAGTATTAAGTATATCCACATTTTTGTGACATAGATCTCCAGGACTTTTTTATCTTGCAAATCTGAAGCCTGATATCCATTAAATAACTATCTCCCCTCCTGCCGGTAACCATCATTCTGCTTTGTTTCTATGAATTTGGATACTACAGGTATCTCGCATGTACAATTTTTGTCTTTTGTGACTGGCTTGTTTTGTTTAGTGTAATATCTTCAAGGTTCATCCTTGGTACCGTCTGACAGAATTTCCTTCCTTTTAAAGGCTGAATAGCATCTCATTGTATGTTTATATCACATTTAGTTTATCCATTCATCCACTGATAAACATTTGACTTGCTTCCTCCGCTTGACTATTGTGAGTAGTGCTGCTATGAACCATGGATGTGCAAATACGTCTTTGAGACCTTTTAAAAAATTATTTCAGATATATACCCAGAAGTAGGATTACTGGAGCATATCATAGTTTTATTTTCAATTTTTTTGTGGAGTTTCCACACTGCTTTTCATAGCAGTTACACAGTTTTACAATCCCATCAGTAGTGCACGTGTTCCAGCTTCTCCATATTCTCACCAACACTTTTTTATTATGTTTTAATGGTATCCGTCCTAATGGGTGTGAGATGATAGTTCATTGCAGTTTTGAGCATATTTTCATTTGCTTATTGGCTGTTCGTATATCATCTTTGGAGAATATTCCTTTGGAAAAATGTCCTTTGTCCATTTTTAGTTAGGTTATTTGATCTTTTGTTATTGAGTTGTAGGACCTCTTTTATATTCTGGATATTAATTCTTTATCAGATATATGATTTCCAAATATATATTTTCCCATTCTGTATATTGTCTTTTCAGCCTGTTGGCAGTGTACTTTTATATGTAAATTTTTAAATTGGATATAGTTGCATGTATCTGTTTTTGCTTTTGTTACCTGTACTTTTGGTGTCTTATACAATAAATATTACCAATCCAATATTAAGAAATTTCTCCAATTTTTTATAATAGGAGTTTTATAGTTTTAGATCTTCCATTTATGTCTTTATTCCATCTTGAGTTAATTTTTATATATAGTATAAAAGGGTTCAACTTCATTCTTTTGCATGCAGAAATCTAGTTTTTCTGGCATTGTTTGTTGGCTGTCCTTTCTCTATTGAGTGATCTTGGCATCCTTGTTGAAGACCGTTTGACTATAAACACAAGTGTTCGTCTCTGGGCTCTATTCTATTCCGTTAGTCTATTTGTCTGACTTCATGCCAGTACCATACTATTTTGATTACTGTGTTTCAAAAGCATTTTTTCTCACAACTTTCGTATATATATTCTTACAATGCTTCTATCCTAAAAAATTCTGTTAGTTTATACATTTTAATAAATGACACTGTGTTAAGCTTCTTTCTGTTTTTACTATATTCATTAAAGTCTACAACAGGAATTCCACTGTGGCTCAGTGGTAAGGAACCTGTGTAGTATACAGGAGGACACAAGTTCAATCCCTTGGCCTCACTCGGTGGGTTAAGGGTCCGGTGTTGCCGTGAGCTATAGTATAAGTCACAGATGAGGCTCAGATCCTGTGTTGCTGTGGCTGTGATGTAGGCTGGCAGCTGCAGCTCCGATTTGACCTCTAGCCTGGGAACTTCCATATGCCACGGGTGCAGCCCTAAAAAGACCAAAAAAAAAAAAAAAGTTCTGCAATGGTAAGATCTTTCCATTTCGCTGAATGTGTTGTTTCTACATACTGTGTGGTGTCCTCTAGTATATATCTGCCACAATTTAATTAATTGTTCCCTTAGTAAGGAAGAACTAGTTTAACTTCCTATTAGTGCAGCGTCTGGGTGTTAATTTTTGTATCTGTCTTCATACAGACTTTTTCTCATGTAGTTACCTAAGAATGGGATCATGGTATCATAGGTCAAATGCATAAATTAATTAAAAAATATTGCTTTTGACAAAAATTAAGTCATTTTACATTCCAACCAGCAGTGCATGAAAGTTCCCATCTCCTCACAACCTTGACAATACTTAGTGTTATGCAGCTTTCTAAATGTTGCCATTTTGGTAGACGTGAATTGGTATGTCAATGTTATTTTAATTTTAATTTTTCTAATTATTAGTGATTTTCAGCATCTTGTAATATTCTTGGAATTCTCCTATATGAATTTTCTTTGTATCCCTTGTCTATAATTTCTATTGAATTTTCTACTAGTTTTCTTTGCTTTTCAGGAGCTCTTAGTATGTATGCTTAAGGTATGAATGCATTAGTGCAGATATTTTCATTGGTCTATAACCTATATGTTTAACTTGATCTATAATGGCCTTTTCTTGAACAGATAGTTTAAATTTCAATAAATCAAACCATGTTTTCTTTATCATTTGTGCTTCTTGAGTCTTTTTTCAGCCATAGGTCACAAAGATATTCTATTATGTTTTCTTCTATTGAGTCTGTAAATTTACCTTCAATGTGTAGCTCAATAACTCTTCTGAATTTTTCTTTGTGTATCGTATAAGGCATGTGTTCAGTTTTATTTTCTTCTTAGAAGGTGCCAGCTTTCCCAATGTGATCTACATAAAAATGTATCCTATTCCCTTTGCTCTGTTGTTTACTTTCAACATATATCAATTTACTATGCATGCATAGTTTTATTTCTGACCTCTGCATTCTGTTTAAGTGGTCCACTTATCCATTCTGCAATATCATATTATTTTAATTATTTTCAAATTCAGTGTTATGTTAGTCAGTCCTTATTCCTTGCTTTTGTTTTTCAAAGATGACTTAACACTTCAGCAATCACTATTCTTTAATTTAAATATAAGACAGCAAATTACTCTAAAATCCTCTGAAATTCTGAATGAAATTTTATTGATTTAATTTGTTGAGAATTGACTTCCCTATATTTATTAATATCATTTATAAATGTATATTTATCTCTTTATTCATTGATATCATGTAAATAATAATTTATTTTAAATTGAATTTATTTTACTTAAAATTTTAATAACCTTATGCATTTTGTTTGAATAAATAATTCTTAGATTCTTTAAAATTGTTTTTTTGCTGTAAAAGTAGATTGCTAATTTTTTCTTTTGCATTTTCTATGTTTGTTACAGACATAAAGAAGGCTATTGATTTGCATGAGATAACTAACCTATTGAACGCTCTTGATAGTTCCAGTAGCTTTTCTGGTGATTCCATTGGGTGTTCTAGGCATATAATATTATCCTCTGGAAAGAATGACAGTTTTACAATTTATTTTCTCACCTTAGGATCATCTCTACATTTTTCTTTATTATAGAATTATCTGAGAACTGAGTTTTCAACTTCTCAGTTGTATCAGTTCAGGTACAATTAGGAGACAGATACTGCAAAGTAACTTGAAGAAAAAAGTAATTAATATACAGAATTATTAACAGGGCATTGGGGTATGAGGACCTTGACTGGTGAGGATTAAAATACTGTAGAGAATAGAGGACTTGCAGGTAAAGGAAACAGCTACTACGCGTAGGGATAAGAAAGAATAATACCCAAGGAATGAAAACATCTGGGAAAACTCCTTGTACCCCAGGACCGAGATTCAGATTTCATCAGAGAGGGCTCACTCAATGGCAGAGGTGTTTGCTGAGGCTGCTAGGTCATCCAAGAAGGTCCTGGGCGGGTTCAGAGGCAGCCACCCACAGAGAGGTGTTGTATTGGCAGCTTTTGAGTACCTGGAGACCCTGTTCGTGGTAGGTGTCATGCTGGTAGCTCATCACTGAAGAGACCCCAAAGAGGAAGGAGCTGTCCATGGGGACCTGCCTTGTGATGCTGCTGGAACTCTGTGCTGCAGAAACCAGCCATGCTGCAAGAGCCTATGTAGAGAAGCACGCAGAACCAGGGAGAAAAACCTCTTCCTCCGCAGTGTGGCTTCAACACCTTCTACTGACAAAGCTTATCACCACACAGGCTTCAAAGGAGAAATATTTACAGGGTCTTATGGGTAAAATTTTGCCCCGCTCCCCCCTTCAACTATGTTGAAGTTGTTAACCACTAGTACATTATTATTATTATTATTATTTATTTATTTATTTTTGCCTTTTTCTAGGGCTGTACTAGCGGCATATGGAGGTTCACAAGCTAGGGGTCTAATCGGAGCTGTAGTCACCACAGCCATAGCAATGTGGGATCCAAGCCACATCTGCAACCTACACCACAGCTCACGGCAATGCCAGATACTTAACCCATTGAGTGAGGCCAGGGATCGAACCTGCAACCTCATGGTTCTTAGTCGGATTCGTTAACCACTGAGCCACGATGGGAACTCCCCTAGTACTTTATTATAGCTTGTATTTGAAAACAGCATTTTTAAAGGGGTAATTAAGGTTAAATGAGATCATTAGGACGGGCCCTAATCTGATATTTCTGATGCCTTTATAAGAAGAGATAAGATAAAGAAATGTACAGGGAGAAGACCATGGGAAAGCAAAAGTAGAAAACAATCATCTATAAGCCAAGTAGAGAGGCCTTCAGAATGAAATTAGTCCTGCCAACAACTTCTTTGTCTTTATGGCCTTAGTTTTAAAGTCTGTTTTGTCTGATATGAGTATTGCAACTCCTGATTTCCTGTTTTTGCATTCTCCTTGTCACCTATTTCATTTTGTTTTGTTTTGTTTTTCCATTCTCATGAAATATCTTTTTCCATCCCCTCACTTTCAATTTATATGTGTCCTTTGTCCTAAGGTGAGTCTCTGGTAGGCAACATATTGTAAACTCTTGTTTTTTTTATCCAGTCTGCCACTCTTTGTCTTTTGATTGGCACATCAGTCCATTGACACTTAAGGTAATTATTGATAAATATGCATTTATTGCCATTTTAAACCTTGTTTTCCAGCAGATTCTATGATTCTTTCTTTTTTTGGTTGGATGTTTTCCTCTTATGCTTGTGTCCTCTTCTTTGCAGTTTTTGTGAATGTATTATTTGGTTTTGATTTGTGGTTACCCTGTTTTTCAGATATATTAACCCCTTCCCATATCTGCTTGCTTTAGCCTGATAGTCTTATAGGCTCAAACACATTCAAGAAAAAAGAGCCTAGATTTTCTTACTTTCTTCCCCACATTTTATGATTTTGAAGTCCTTTTTTAATGTCTTCATGTTTATCCTTTAGCAGTTCCTTGTGTTATCGTCACTTTTACAGTAGTTTTTTTTTTTCTTTTAATTTTTGGTTTTGTTTTTATTTTGCTTTTTAGGGCCATACCCACAGCATATGGAAGTTCCCAGGCCAAGGGTCAAATTGGAGCTGCAGCTGCCAGCCTGTACCACAGCCATAGCAACACAGGATCTGAGCTGCATCTTCAACCCACACCACAGCTCATGGCAATGCCAGATCCATGACCCACTGAGTGAGGCCAGGGATCAAACCTGCATCCTCATGGATACTAGCTGGATTCATTTCCACTGCACCACAGTGGGAACTCCATTCCTTTTAATTTTGTATACTGGCTTATTTAAGTGATTACTTTACAATTGTGATTTCTTCCATCCCATTTCTTCTTATTTCTTTTTTATTTAGAGGAGCCCTTTCACTATTTCTTTCAGAATGGGTTTAGTATTGCTGTACTCTTTCAGTTTTTGCTTGTTGGAGAAACTCTTTATTTCTCCTTCTATTTTAAATGATATCCTTGCTGGGTAGAGTATTCTAGGCTGCAAAATTTTACTTTTTAGAACTTTGAATATATCTTGCCACACTCTTCTGGCTTGTAATGTTTCTGTAGAGAAATCAGCTGATAGCCTTATGGGAATTCCCTTATAATTAACTCTTTGTTTTTTTCTTGGTGCCTTTAGAATCCGCTGTCACTTCTGCTGTTTTTATTATAATATGTTTTGATGTGGGCCTGTTTGGGCCTGATTGGGTTCAACTTGTTTGGGACCCTCTGTGCCTCCTCTATCTTGATATCTATTTCCTTTAGATTTGGAAAGCTTTCAGCCATAATTTCTTCGAATATATTTTCAATCCCCTTTTCTTTTTCTTCTTCTGGAATCCCTGTTATGCTTGGCCCCTTTATATTATCCCACAAAACTCTTAAATTGCTTTCGTGTGTTTTCATTTGGTTTTCTGTCTGCTGTCCTGATTGGGTGATTTCCATAATACTATCTTCAAAGTCACTAATTCATCCTTTGCATTATTCATTTTGCTCTTCAGTGCATTTATTTTATTTTATTTATTTATTTTTTCATAACAATGGGTTTTATTTCAGTTATAGGTGTACAAAGATCATCACAAGTCAATGTGATACATTTTGTGTCCCAAACCCACAGTGCATCCCCCCACCCCCCAGATTGTCTTATTTGAAAAACCAAGGTTTTCCAAAATCTGTGAGACATTGTCTGTTCTTCAAAGAAGTTCACTGTGTCACTTTAGCTGCCACATGTAAGCGGTAGCATTGGGTGTTGCTGTCTAATTGTCTGACTAGTTTCACTTCGCATGATAATTTCTAGGTCCATCCATGTTGCTATAAATGTTGTTAGTTCGTTCCTTTTAATGGCTGAGTAATAGTCCATTGTGTGTATGTACCATATCTTCCCTATCCATTCCTCTGTCGATGGGCATTTAGGTTGTTTCCATGACCTGGCTTCTTCCCTCTCTAGCTGTTTTAGATGTAAGGTTAGGTTGTTTATGTGAGCTTTTTCTTGTTTCCTGAGGTAGGCTTGTATTGCTATATACTTTCCTCTTAGAACTGCTTTTGCTGCATCCCAGAGGTTTTGGAGTGTTGTATCTTTGTTGTCATTTGCGTCTAGGTATTTTTTAATTTCCTCTTTGATTTCTTCAGTGATCCATTGGTTGTTTAGTAGCGTGTTGTTTAGTCTCCACGTATTTGTATTTTTTGTCATTTTTTTCTAGTTGTTGATTTCCAGTTGTATAACATTTTGGTCAGAGAAGATGCTTGATATGATTTCAGTTTTCTTAGAGTACTGAGGCGTGATTTGTAGCCCAGGATGTGATCAAGCTTAGAGAATGTTCCATGCACACTTGAGGAGAATGTGTATTCTGTTGCTTTTGGATGGAATGTCCTATAAATATCTATTAAGTCCATCTGATCTAATGCTTCCTTCAGGGCCTGTGTTTCCTTATTGATTTTCTGTCTGGATGACCTGTCCATTGCTGTAAGTGGGGTGTTAAATCCCCCACTATGATGGTGTTCTTGTTGATTTCTCCTTTGAAGGTTGTTAGCAGTTGCCTTATATATTGTGGTGATCCTATGTTGGGTGCATAGATATTTAAAATGGTTATATCTTCTCCTTGGATTGATCCTTTGATCATTATGTAGTGCCCTTCCTTGTCTCTTAAAATGTTCTTCATTTTAAAGTCTATTTTGTCTG
>PVHT021183696.1:28080193-28100843 GCA_004024745.2 Catagonus wagneri | reverse complement strand
GATGGGGTCTCTGTTTCCCCCAGTCCTGTGGAGCTCCTGCACACAAGCCCCGCTGGCCTTCAATGCCAGATGCTCCGGGGGCTCTTTCTCCCTGTGCCCAATCCCCAGGCGTGGGGTTTTGACGTGGGGCTCAGAACTCTCAGTCCTGTAGCTGAGTCTCTGTGATGCAGTTACTTTCCAGTCTGTGGGGCTTCCCACCTGGGAGGTATGGGGTTGCTTCTATCACGTAATCGCCCCTCCTACCTCTTGATATGGTCTCCTCTTTGTCTTCTGGAGTAGAATATCTTTTTTGGAAGTTTACAGTCCAGTTGGTTGAAGGCTGCTCGGCATTTGTTTGTAGTTTTGCTGTTTTTCGGGAGAGAAGTTGAGCTCCAGTCCTTCTATTCCGCCATCTTAATCCAATCTCCTCGTTTGTTTTTTTAACCTAAAGTTCCATGAGATGTTTGTATTTTTTGGAGATTAATCTCTTTTGAATCATTTCATTTGCAAAGATTTTCTTGCATTCTGTGGATTATCTTTTTATTTTTTTATGTTTTCTTATGCTGTGCAAAAGCTTTTAAGTTTAATTAGGTCCCATTAGTTATTTTTGTTTTTATTTTCATTATTCTGGGAGATGGCTCAAATAAGACATTGCTGTAATTTATGTCAGAGAGTGTTGGCCTATGTTTTCCTCTAGGAGTTTTATAGTATCTGGCTTTATGTTTAGGTCTTTATTCTATTTTGAGTTTATTTTTGTGTATGGTGTTAGAGATTGTTCTAATTTCATTCTTTGACATATAGCTGTACAGTTTTCCCTATACCACTTACTGAAGAGACTGTCTTTTTCTCATTGTATATTTTGCCTCCTTTGTCATCAATTATTTAACCAGAGGAGTGTGTTTTACCTCAAGGTTTTCTATCCCATTCCATTGATCTATGTTTGTTTTAGTGCTAGTACCGTGCTGTTTTGATAACTGCAGCTTTGTAGTATAGTTTTGATAATTAGCTTTGCAGTTTAGTCTGAGGTAGAGAGACTAATTCCTCCATCTCCATTTTTCTTCCTCAGGATTGCTTTGGCTATACAGGGTCTTTTGTGTTTTCATACAAATTAAAAAAATTTTTTTGTTCTAGTTCTGTGAAAAATGCCATTGGTGACTTGACAGAGATTGTATTAGCTTGTCACTTTTTGTAAAAAAGTAGTTGGGATTTTGACAGGGGTTGTATTGAATCTGTAGATGTTTTTAGGAGTATTGTCATTTTAACACTATTAATACTTCCAATTTATGAAAACCGTATTTTCTGAACCCATTTATTAGTTCTAATAGCATTTGTGTGTGTGTATGTGTGTTTATAGTATCCTTAGGATTTTTTGCATACAAGTGAGTATGCAAAGTGTTTTTTTTGTGAGTAGAGAGTGTTTTTTTTCCTTCCAATCTGAGTATCTTTGATAACTTTTTTTTTTTGTCTTTTTGCCTTTTCTAGGGCTGCACCCACGGCATATGGAGATTCCCCGGCTAGGGGTCTAATTGGAACTGTAGCTGCCAGCCTATGCCAGAGCCACAGCAATGCAGGATCTGAGCTGTGTCTGCAACTCATGGCGACGCCAGATCCTTAACCCACTGAGCGCGGCCAGGGATTGAACCTGCAACCTCATGATTACTAGTTGGATTCGTTAACCACTGAGCCACGATGGGAACTCCTCTTTGATTACTTATAATTGCCTAATTGCCTGGATTTTTCTTTCATGTTTTTTGGTTTGTTTTTTCTTTGCCCCAACTAGTTTTGCTGCCTCAGGCAGCTGAGATGGTAAGTAATTGCCCCAATAATAACTCAGCTTTACAGAAAAAAAATGCCCTGGAGAAAGTACTATTCACATTGAGGGGACTCTTAGTCAAGTCAAATGAAAAGAAGCCCTTTGAATGGGACTTTTCAGAGAGCCACTCCACGGGTAAAACTTTGACAGATTATCTGGTGATGCACTTTTGGAGTAGACTTTAAACCTCTTCTGACTCTTCCCCCACCATTGCCTGTTAAACTGCTGATTTTCACAGCTACCATGCTTGAGTGGCTTGCTGATTTCCAGGGTTATCATGGAACTGGGGAAAGAGAATGGTAATAGGGAAAGTCAGATTGCCATAAAGCTCACTGCTATTCTTACCAAGATTCAGCTTTTCTTCTTGATTAAATCTTTGGATTATTGGAAGTCTTCGGTTAATTTCTAGATTCCTGAAAAGATTGTTTTTGACAGTTTATCTATTGTTTTTATTGCTTACGTGAAGTAATCCATTTTTGATGTTCTTTACTCTGCCATTCCAGAATTGCTTGTCTTTGAGAGCTATTATTTTATATCTACTTCGAAAATAATCAGATGACATCTTTAATATTGCACAAAGCTTTAATTTGTAGCTTTGCTTCAGTGAAATCGTACCAACACCATCAACCAAACCTTTGAGTCCAAAAATGAAATAGAAGAGAAATCTTCTATAGAGAGGAAGTAACACTGAATAATTTAGGGTAAATTTATTAAGGCAGCAGTAACATATAAAGTAACAGAATGAGTCGAAAATTGTCTTGTTTCTTTAGTGACCTCAGTTGAAAGTGGACACAAGTTTAGTTTCACAATGCACATTATTGTGCGCACAGGGGCAATCTAGCTGCTTAATATAGTTAAAAAATAATTGTTCTTGTGTGGTCATGCTAAAATTTAGAACTGTGACTAATGAAACTTCAAAGATAAAATTATAATAACAATAGATTTTAATACCACTTCTGATTTTTTTTAACCTCAAGTTTATTCTATGTTGTTGTCATATGGCTGTGGCTTCATATTTAATAAAATACATTTGACCTGCCATATTCACAGAATCTTGCATCCTTGAATTTAACCAGCTATGGATGGAAAATATTTGGAAAAAAATCCTAAAAAATTCCAAGAAAAAATACTTGAATTTGCTGCAATTATTTATATAGCATTTGTATTGTATTAATAACTATTTATGTATTGTATTAATAACTATTACTTGTAGGTACTACAAGTAATCTAGAGATGATTTAAAGCATATTGGAGGTTGTGTGTAGGATATATGCAAATACTATGCAATTTTATTTAAGGGACTTGAGCATCCATGGGGTATCCATAAGGGGGGGGTGGTCTTTGAACTAATCCCCTGAAGATACTGAGACATGATTGTTTTGACTTTAATACTTGCTTGTTCGGCATTTTTTCAAATTATATTTTCATTACCCTTCTATTTTCTAAGAGTAATTGGAATAACTTAGGTAGTATATAAAATTATAAACAAGTAACTGATTTTTTAATTAGACTTACATACTTATTTTTATAATGGCTAAGACAATGTAATATATTCTCAGGTGACAACATGCATTATGTGAGAAATTTGTGTCTGGATTTTTCATTTGCCTTCCTCACAAAGAGCTAGGTGGAAGGCTACAAAGTAAGAGTTTTCTACAAGATTTTCTGGCATTTGTTTTACAAACTTGTAAGCCCCTATGAAAAAATTAGAACAGTGAGGAGGTAAAAGAAAAACTGATTTTTAAAATACAGTGATAGAATTATTTTGGAGGAACTTTTAACTTTGAAAGAGTTAAAAGTTTCAAAGTGTCATAAGAACATTACGAAGAACTCCAGTCCAACATTGTGATGGTTAACCTTATGTGTCAACTTGACTGGGCCAAGGCACACTGAGATAGCTGGTAAACCATTATTTCTGAATGTGTCTGTAAGGGCATTTCTGGAGGACTTTAGCATTTGGGTCAATAGGCTAGTGAAGTGATCCACCCTCACCAAGGTGGTGGGCATCATCCCTGCTACTGAGTGTCCAAATAGAACCAAAAGGAGGAGGATGCAAGAATTCTCTCTCCTTCTCTCCTCGAGCTTGGATGTCTATTTACTCTTGCATTTTGGTATCTGAACTCTCAAATCTTTGTTTGTTTGAATTCTTTTTATTAAAGTATAGTTGATTTACAATGCTCAATCAATTTCTGCTGTACAGCAAAGTGACCCAGTCTCTCTCTCTCTCTCTCTCTCTCTCTCTCTCTCTCTCTCTCACACACACACACACACACACACACACACTTTTTTTCTCATATTATCTTCCCTCATGTTCTGTCACAGGTGATTGGATATAGTTCCCTGTGCTGTACAGCAGGGCTTCATTGCTTATCCATTATTATTATTATTATTTTTTAGGGCCACACCTGTGTCATATGGAGGTTCCCAGGCTAGGGGTTGAATCAGAGCTACAGCTGCTGGCCTACACCACAGCCACAGCAATACCAGATCCGAGCCGTGTCTGCGACCTACACCACAGCTCACGACAATGCCAGATTGTTAATCCAATGAGCAAGGCCAGGGATCGAACCTGCAACCTCATGGTTCCTAGTCGGATTCATTAACCACTGTGCCACAATGGGAACTCCGCTTATCCATTCTTAATGTAATAGTTTGCATCTACTAAGCCCTCAGGTCTTGAGCCTTTTCACTTAGACTAGAAGTTATATCATTAGCTCCCCTGGTTCTTGGGCTCTCACACTTGGACTGAATTCTTTCACTGGTCGTTCTCCAGCTACAGATAGCATATCATGGCATATCTTATCCTCCAAAATCATGTGAATACATCTCCTTTTATATATCTATATATATTCTATTGGTTCTGTTTCTCTGCAGAACACCATTATAAACGTTCATATTATTCCACATATTTTTAGCATTTTAGAGCCTTTTCTTTTCTCTCTGTTTTTGTCTTGCCCCGAATTCCCAGATTTTTCGATGTTTTCTAAAAGCCGGGGCACTCTTCTTTATAACTCTAGTACACCCAGTAAAATAAGGAAATTAATATGAATGTAATACTATAGTCCAATCAACAGACATTCAAATTTTACCCTTTTTTAGATAAGCCCTTTATAGAATGAAACAACTTTTTAAAATTTTCTTTTCCATCATTTCTTTTCTAGTCCATAAACCAATCCAAAGTCACACATTGCATTTAGAGGCCTTGTGTTTTAGGTCCTTTCAACTTTATTTTTCATGGCCTTGACTTTTTTTTGTCTTTTAAGATACAGGTATTCTATTATGTTTCCATATACTTTGTTTATAGCTGTGCATTTTTCGGCAGGAATATCATAGAGGTAATGCGGTGACTTCTCATCCCATAACATTAGGGGCATACAGTTTGTCCCAAAATTGGTGACATTAAATTTTACCACTTGTTTAAAATGATATCTGCCAGATTTCTCCTTTCTAAAGTTAATTAATAATTTTCTTATAACTTGTTAAGAAGTAAATTAAAAATATTGTGAGGGAAGTTACCTTGAGACCATGTAAATTTCCTGTTTCTACCCAAACCTTGATCTACTAATTTTAGCATCCATTGATGAATCTTTCCTGAATCATTTGTTATGATGATGATTACCAAAAGGTGATTTTTTTCCCCCAATTCCATTGTTCCTTCTTTGTTAGTTGGCATTCTACTATAAGGTGCTGATTTCTTATCCATTTCTATTTTCCTCTGACAAATTATTATTTTTATTTATTTAGTCAGTAGAGCACCTTCAGGTCAATGTCTCTGGTCTTTTGAAATGTCCCTATCAACCTTTAAATAACCTTTCCTTGTTTTTAAAATGATTTTCATTTTCTGCATTATAGTTGGTTTATAGTATCCTGTCAATTTTCTACTGTACAGCAAATTATTCATACATATATACATTCTTTTCTCATATTATCCTCCATCATGCTCCATCATAAGTGACTAGATATTGTTCCCAGCTATATAACAGGATCTCATTGCTTATCCATTCCAAAGGTAATAGTTTGCGTATATTAACCCCAAATTCCCATTCCACCCCACTCCCTCCTCCTCCCTTTTGGAAACCGCAAGTCTGTTCTCCAAGTCCATGAGTTTCTTTTCTGTGGAAAGGTTTATTTGTGCTGTATATTAAATTCCAGATGTAGGTGATATCATATGGTATTTGTCTTTCTCTTTCTGACTTATTTCACTTAGTATGAGAGGCTCTAGTTCCATCCGTGTTGCTGCAAATGGCATTATTTTGTTCCTTTTTATGGCTAAGTAGTATTCCATTGTGTATACATCTTCTTAATCCATTCATCTGTCAATGGACATTTAGGTTGTTTCCATGTTTTGTCTATTGTGAATATGCTGAAATGAACCTATGGGTGCATGTGTCTTTTTCAAGGAAAGTTTTGTCTGGATATATGCCCAAGAGTGGGATTGCTGGGTCATATGGTAGTTCTGTGTTTAGTTTTCTGAGGGTACCTTCATGCTGTTTTCCATAGCAGTTGTACCATGAATCAGCTTTCTTACTTTCTATCATGAGAGAATGTTCAGAATATTTTCCTAGTCCAAGCCCTGGAATCAGCCATTTTCCCGAGAAAACTGTGGGTTTGTTGTTTTGTTTTTTGCTTTAAATTGGAGAGTAACTTTAGAAATCACAATCTGGAACTGGATGTGTATTCATAACTTCCGGGATGCCATTGCCTTTAGAACTTCTTGAAGGACAGTTATAAAATATACATCTATGTACACAAACTCATATGTACATGTATCCATGTCTATTTGAAAGTAAATAAATTCACACTGATACCTTAAATTTACTCTAGCCTTTCTTATCTTTTATATTTATACCTTTTTTTAATCCAAGAAGGATAACTCTGATTATCCTAACTCCTATTATTCTGAATGCATTTATCTATTTGTTTCTCTTGTCTTTAACTAATCCTGCAATTCTATGGGCTATTTCCTTGGTGTCAGCCTTGTAAAATATGCCCGTTATGCTAAATTCCTCTCCAGCTCAGAAACCTCTGGCTTACGCCATTGAGCAGCTGATTTCCCACAGGAAAGGAGCTAGCTAGAGCATTTTGAAGAGTCATTTCTATCAGACTCATAAAAAAAATTACCTTGGCATTAATGAAGTGAGAAAAAGTGAAATTACCTTGGCATTAATCTCTACTGTGAATCCCAAAACAGTAGAGTTTATCTTCTGCCTCCCAGGGATTGCCTCTGTGGAGAAAGAAACGTGAATTCTAAAGAGAACGGTCTACATGGTGATTCTAGTAAGAAGAGCCAAAGGCACCCTTTTAAAGTACGCGGAGTCCCAGTCAAGATATGGAGGCTAAAAGAGCTGATGGTTCCAAAGCACCTGTGTTGCCAGGAGTAAGAGATATTGGTGAAGAGAGATGATTGGTGGAAAGAAATTTTCCCTTCCCACAGTGACTTGGTAGTGAGTTAAGATACTGGAACTATGGAATGGCCTTGGGGATGGGCGAAAAGCTGAGTGAGAGAAGGGAAAGGGACTTGGAATTAGAAATTAAATTGAGTTACAGAAAATAACATTCTATTTCTTGAACACTTAAGTTTGTGGATTGAGATTCATAGCACTACATATGGAAATGGTATAAGATAACCAAAAATATAAAATAAGGAAATTAAATATTAACACATAACTTACAATGTTCTTAAAAATCATATGACTAGAATTTTCCAGTAAACTGTAGAGTTAATGAAGTCCTTACTTGTCATAGTCTGATGCAATTGGAAGATACTTTTTCCTCAGATTCTTTTAAAATTTTCATCTGTAACTCTAAAACATATTCTTTTTATGGCAGCTTTTCAATTTTTGACACATTTAAGACAGTCCATTATAATGAAAAATTTTTAGTGATATGTTTTCTTTTTTGCAATGACCTCTACATTCAAAAGTCTTTCTTTGCCCTTTGTAAATCATATTCCTAGATTGAGTTCCCACCATCCTTTAAAGTCACCTTGATACATGCTACATATTATGTACATCTTCTCTGCCTCTGTCAACATCAGGAACAGGCACTGGACTGTAGAATCTATTTTTTGTCATACAAGCTTCTCATTTGTTTTGCTTTTCACAGCAGGTTATCTTAGACTTCTTTTTTGCTGACTCTGTCTTCTTCCCTCTTGTTCTGCATAATGCACACACAGGATGTCCCAGACATTTCAACAGTTACAGAATTAGAATCACAAAACAATATGAAAAAGTATTTCATATCCTTTTGCCTTGACTTAACCTTGCAGATTGTTTCACTGCTGTTCTAAGTATCCACCTTGTTTCCTGCAACCTCCTTCTCTTTGCTCACATAATTCCCTCACTAGCTCTGAAATTTTGATTCTTAATGCCACAACTGCCCTTTAAGACCCTCCTTAAAACATATTTTCTGGGAGAACATTCCAGATCCTTTCCATGTGAGTTTATTTTTTTTTTGGCCCTATCATTGCATTTTATACTGTAAATATAACATTTAACTCATTATTTGACTGGATGCTTACTACTTGGGTAAATACAAATATGGGAAGGCAAATTTCAAAGCTTCAGAGAGAAAGCAGGTATAGTTTCATCACATAAGACTTTGTAAAGAGTTCCTGTCGTGGTGCAGTGGAAGTGAATCTGATTAGTATCCATGAGGATGTGGGTTCAATCCCCTGGCCTCACTCAGTCGGTTAGGGACCTGTCATTGCCATGAGCTGTGGTGTAGGTTGCAGACACGGCTCAGATCCTGTGTTGCTCTGGCTGTGGCGTAGGCTGGCAGCTGTAGCTCTTATTTGACCATTAGCCTGGGAACTTCCATCTGCCAAGGTATGGACCTAAAAAACAAACAAACAAACAAACAAGCAAACAAACGAACAAACAAACAAAGACTTCGGAAGAAAAGACTGATTTTTGTGCACTTTCACAAATGGCTTTGATGAGGATAAAATCATTAAGGACCCAAAGAATCAAACATGGTAGCAAAATTTGCTTGTAAAATAGCAGTCAGCAAAAATTTTTCTCTAAAGAGCCAGGTAGTAAATATTTTTGCCTTTGTATGTCATACAACTGCTAAATTCCACCATTGTGGTGTGGAAACAGCCATAGAAAATACATAAATAAATAGATACAGCTGTGTTTCAATAAAACTTTATTGATGTTTATATAAAAACAGGTAGTGGGGAAAATTTGGCCCATGGTCTAGTTTTCTGACTTCTGGGCTAGAAAACCTTGCTAAAGGGAAAAGGAAGCTTCAGTTGACTTTGTCATAAGAATGATTCCAGTTTTGATGTAACCAGTTTTTATTTTTTATTCAACAGCTGGATAAATTTCCAATTTCTCACTGGATATTTCAGTTATATGTCTAATAGGCACTTCATATTCACTATGCTTAAAACGAAACTAATTTTCTTATGTAGGATAGGGGTTCCAATCTATTGACACAAAAGATTCTATGATTTTACAAATAATTTAACTTCTAAGTCTACATGCTTCTTTATTTACTTATGCTAAGTACTTGACTGCTCATAACTGTAGAAATATATTTTTTCTTTTTTTAATTATAGTTGATATACAATGTGCTATTTTCTGCTGTACGGAAAAGTGACTCATATATATATATATATATATATATATATATATACACACACATATATGTATTCTTTTTCTCATAATATCTATTAATTATTATTGAGAGAATTTTTCATAGGGTCTCATTTCTGAACCTCTTACAAGCAGAGGTATTCACAGTTTTTTTCATGACTATTGTTAGGAGGTAGGTATAACAAACAGCTTTGCAAGATTGAGGAAGGGCCTTTTCTCTAGAGCTGATGACAGGGTTCTTTGTTGTCAAGTATAATAAAGATAATGCATTTCTCCTAGGCAAAGGTTGAGCAGACTTGCTTGTGGACCATTATAAAAAACCGGAGATTCCCAAGTTCAATTTCTTAGGTGTGACTGAATCAAGTATGGGTGATTCATCCTGAAGTAAATTCTTCTCCAGCTGTGAACCTGTGAAACCAGACAAATTATGTGCTCACAAAATATAATAGTGTGATAGGCCAAGGATGGACATTCCCATATAAAAAGGAGAAATTAAAAAGAAGAATCTAGTCCCAAGCAAGTCCAAAACCTAGCTGGGGAAATTTCTTTAGATTTTCAGACAAGGCATGGTCCTCTTTGCCTCAGTGCTCAGTCGTCCAGGCCTTCCAGTGTGTCAGCCTCCTCTACTGGGCCCGCTGGGCTGGCAGTGTTACCCTGTCAGCTCTTGCTGACAGTCCTGCCCTACTGAAAGCAGGGAATAGACAGCCTTATCTTGTGGAACTGTGTTCTTTGCAACTGTGGTTGCCGTGGCTACGCTGCACATGATCTCTATGTCACTTTCACAGTCATTCTTCAGTTTTTGTAAAGGATAATACACATAACTAGAGAGATAGCTTTATTGTTCTGCTCTATAGTGTCCCAAAAGTTTGACAGACTTTTTCTTTCATTCCCTCTCTGTCTGCTTTAGCTTGTATTAGCAGCGTTTCCAATGAAATAACCCCATCTCTATTCCTTTTTTTCTGCTGAGATGGCCTGTTGAAGCCAGTTAGAGTCACATAAAAGCTACACATTTGAGTTAAAATCTGTCAGATGATAGTGCCTCCACATCCTTGGTGTTCTCTCCAGAACATACTTTCTCATTTTTTCGCAATAAGGATACACTGAGTATTTTCCAAATCTTCAAGTTCTGCTTCCTTTTAACAATTCTTTCTTCAATTTATCTCCTTTTGCATTTTATTATAAACAGTAAGGAGAAATAAAGCACTTTCAACATTTTACTTAAAAATATCCTCAGCTAAATACCCAATTTCATTGTTCACAAGTTCTACCTTCCACAAAACACTGGAACAAAATTCATACAAGCTCTTTGTAACAAAGATTGTCTTTCTGTCAGTGTCCACTAGCATAGCATGTTCCTTATTTCCTTGAGGCTTCACCAGAAGCATCTTCCGTATTTCTACCAACAGTCTCTTCAATCTTGTTTTTCTAACACGCACCTCAAAATTCTTCCAGTCTTGACCCATTACTCTATTCCAGAACTACTTCTGCTTTATATGTGTGTGTGTGTGTGTGTGTGTGTATTTTTTTTTTTTTTTTTTTTTGTGCAGTAGCACCCTACTTCTCAGTACTAAAATATGTGTTAGTTTGCTAGGTCTACCATAACAAAATACCATAGCCTGGGTAGCTTAAACAATAGAAATTTATTTTCTATTAGTTATGGAGGATAAAAGTCCAAGATCAAGATGTCAACATGTTTGGTTTCTCTCGAGACCTCTCTTTTTGGATTGCAAATCCAATTTTTTGCTGTGTCCTCACTTGGCCTTTCTTCTTCCTTCGTATAATCACTTTCTTTCCTATAGTAGTCAGTCCTTTCAGCATTCCAGAAGTTCTCTCCCATTTGGAAGCAATCAAGTTCAATCTCTCTATAAGTATATATCTATCCATCCATCTAATGTTTATCTATAATGTGAATATTTATGATGCTGATTTTTTATGGTACCGTCTAATAACAATACTATTAAAATCTTGCCTTCCATTCACATAAGCTTCCTAATGAGCTGATCCAGTGCTTTGAATTCTCCCTCATTTAATTTTAACTAAGACCTGAAAATAACTGCAATTAATCCTAATCACCAAAGATATTATGTAAGAATAAAATCTGTGAAATGTCTTCTTGGGATGATTAACAAAGGTAAGCTATCATGTAAATAACTACTCCATGGAAAGAATATATTACTTTATGACTAAGGAGTTCCCGGATATCCATTTTCAGTCAAGGTTACTTGGGAAATTTTGTAAACTGATTTTAACAGAAAATTTATGTAACCAGTTTAGTTGACCACTGTCGGAAGGGAGAACATATAAACAACAGGGCAGTCATTAGCTTGAATTCTTTAAAAAAAAGTGAATCCTGAAGCACAAAGACTTGCCAGAATGTCTTTAGTACTGTCTGGGAGAAAGAGTGGCTAATTATGGAATGAATTTCTTCAGGATTCTGGCTATTCGCAATCTTAACATTTTGTATAACTCCCCATTTAACTCTAGGCTAAAGTATAAGATTTTAAGCATGTAAAAGCCTTGGCATGATTTCTTTCCTGGCTGCATGGCTATTGTCATTCCTTGTCATATTCTATGTTACACATCCATCCCAGACTTAATAGATTACAACTTGAAATTTATTTAGGTAGGCCATACTACTTTTGCATATATTATTGTTTCTACCGGATATGTATCTCCTGATTCCTTCCTAATTAACAATTACTAACTCTTAGCACTCAGCACAGATAATCCCAGCTGAGAACCTTCCTTGATCTGTTAGTATCTGCCCTCATTTGAGGTGTCATGCACTTTGTGTTTACCTCTGACATAGCATTTATTTTGGTGAATTATGTTATCTGTGTCTGTTTTCTTACTAGACTATGAGCTTTTTGAGGATATGAACAGTGTTTTATTTCTCTTTGTGTTCTCATAGCTTGGCATGTGGCTTGGTAAACAGAAATTCAAAATCTGGTTGAATTAAAAAAAATGAATGAAGGATGTCACTATCATGAAGATGAGTTATGTCAGGTTATTATCACTAGTGTTAAAACTATTAAATTAATCTAATTAACATCCTTGCTGTTTTTTTTTTTTTTCTCTTTTTCACCAAACAAATTTCTGATTACAATTTCCCTTCCTGTAGTAATTTGCCTTCTGGCAGAAAATATTCTGCTAAGAATGTGATCCTCTTCTACTCCTGACTCTTATATTTCTCACTGTATCTTGGATATTGAATTGCGATGTGTTAGCTTGCTATGTTTTGCCTCTATAAATGTATCTTCCACCCATTTCTTTACCCCAGGTGACTTAAGTGGAATAAATCAATGGGTCCCTTTGTCCATTAGCTTCTTCTTTTTATTTTCGTCTTTTTAGGGCCGTGCTTGCAGTATATGGAAGTTCCTGAACTAGGGGTCTAATTGGAGCTGTATTTGTGGGCCTACACCACAGCCACGGCCATGGGATCGAAGCTGTGTCTGTGACCTACACCATAGCTCATGGCAACACTGGATCTTTAACCCTCTGAGTGAGGCCAGGGATTGAACCCATGTCCTCATGGGTACTAGTCAGGTTCATTACCACTGTGCCACCATGGGAACTCCTGTCCATTAACTTCTTCTCGTGTTTCGTAGATAAGAGGGAGGCATGATTGCAGGGTAAGGACACTTATTCCTCTCTGTGCCTATGACATGATAGGACCCTTCGCTGAAAGTTACTAATTCTTTCAAGAAGGTTTTGCCTATAACACTCTTCACTGGTGGATTCTGATAACAATTCTACCTACCCACCTTTTATCTGTCCAGAAATGTTAACCGTCCCATTGTTACTAGGCCTGAGATAATGCAGTGTCCCCTGTGTCCACTTTGTTTGGTCTTTTTCAAAATAGCCTAGTTAGAGTGTGCCTTACTCGAACCATTTTCATGATTAGATTTGCCATATTTAGTCTTGACTAATACAGTAATTTGTTCAGGAAATAGTTCCAGGAAACAGATTCACAAAATGGAATTCTAGAATGAATCACTCATCTATGCAGAGAATGCAGGGATAATAACTCTTTGCTAAAGGCAATGGGACATGGGTAATTCATGGCCAAGAGTGGCATTATAATTGAGCAAATCATTAGATGAAGCACAGATGAAGGGAGATCAAGTAGCGGCGGCACTTAGTAATTATGTCAAAAATAGTGATTATAAGATTGTTCGGATTCTCCAGATTTGGTTTATAGCCTTAGAAATGAAAAAAGCAAAAATAGAGGAAAATAAAAAATCTGATCTATGAACAATTATGAATAGCTGTGAAGATCCAGAAGTCCTGTTGGCAGTTTTGAAGAAGTCCTTCGTGTCAAGAATTCATAGGGGATGTAAGACTGAAGATTAACAGGGTTTTATTGTACACATCAATTAAATACTCAGTCTTGCTGGAGTTCCCTTGTGGTGCATCAGGTTAAGGGTCTGGCATAGTCACCACAGCAGCTTGGGTCACTGCTGTGGCACGGGTTTGATCCCTGGCCACAGAACTTCTACATGCTTTGGGCACTGCCAAACAAAACAAAACGCAGAGCAAAACAAAACCGAAACCACACCTCAATCTTGCTAAGTATTTCACACTATGATGAGAACCATGGTGGGAAAGATATAGCGTTATTTGGTATGATATTTTGGATATTTACATAATAGGGGTGAAAAGGTACTTATCCTGTTTTGCCTCAGTGCTGTGTCAAATCTGCTCTTCTTCATAGTACAGTCTGGGGCAGTGCCTCTTAATTTTTAATGTATCTGGGAATCTTATTAAAATTCAGATTCAGGTTCAGTAGTTCTGTGGAGTGAGCTAGTATGGCCTAAAAATCATCTTAATTCTTTGCATTGAAAAATTACACTAATTGAAAACGGTGAACAGAAAGTAACAAGCACCATAAGTGTCCTAATAAGATGTGTGTTGGAGATAAATGCTGAAAAAGTTCAGTGGTATGTCACATCATGGTCAGGGGTTCATGATTAAATAATTCTTCTAAAATATGAGACAAATTATTCCACCCAACACAATAAAACAGACACATAGTTTGGTTGGCTTCTTTGAATTTTGGAGGCATTATGTACTACCCTTGGTCATTCTTCTCCAGTCTGTTTTCTTATTGAGACCTGGAAAGGTGCTAACATTGATTTGGATCTTGAATAGTAAGGAGTCCTGCAATCAAATAATCTAACACATTCAATGATTTTTAATGTATTTGTGACAGACACAATGTTATATGAAACTCTTCCAAACTCAAGTAAGAGTTTACCAAAGCTACCATTTATGAGTGATGCAATGCACTCCCTATTCTTCCATCAGTTATTTCCAATTGAAAAGCTTCCAGGTCTACCAGCCTCTGTTGGAAAATAGATGCTTTGGACCTTGCAAAATCCTGTTGTTATGTGAGTCAAATGGCTCAAAATAAACTGTATGTTATCTGATTGACCCACCCATAAACCTGGATATGTACAGAAATATTACTTTATAAGCTACAGGTTCTAGTCTGCCAAGCCATTCTGCTCTGGGAAACACAGTAAACAGCACAAAGAGATGCCTTAGTTTGACACTGTGCATGTTTCACTGTTTTACCACCATGGAGAGGAAAAAGAACGAACCCAATTTATTGGTAAATCTGATTGTTATACCAGCACAAGCTAGAGGTAGGCAGAAGCTCTCAAGGTAGCCCTGAAAGACAGTAGTTACAGAGGGTGTCTTGCTGTGCTGTCCAGATTCTTTCCTCTGGGACTCATTTCTCCTGCTGCTGGGAGTCGTGCCAACCAACTCTTTCTAACTGAGTTCTTGCTTTTGTTCTTGAGTCCCTCTTAGGTGAAGACAGTCTACCCACTGAAGGTCATGTTCCCTTCCTGGGAACAGCGCAATCTAATAATTAGTCATTCAGAACTAGTAAGCCTGCCCCCATGCTGCAATACAGAAAATCTCTGAAAAACCATCCCAGGTTCAAAGCTATAGAACCAGCTAAGGTCTTTGTTGTGACTGAATCACTTTTCTAATTCTCCCTCTGCCTGGTTCAGCTTCTTCACTCCATAGCCGCTCAACTTGAGCACGTCCAAATAAATTTGCTGCATACAAATCACCATCTTGGAGTCTATTTCCAAGAGTTCCCAATCTGTGACAGAAGGTGTCAAGAGGGGTCTGAGCTGAGGTGCTGGCAGAGTGTAAGGGGAACATGGACTAGGTTGTGAACTAAACAGTGTTTACTAGTTCAGGCTTTTTAACCAGCCATGATAAGAGAATGTTGCAGCATTTTTTTTTTCTTTTTTTTTTGGCTTAGCCCAAGATGTGTGGAGGTTCCCCAGCCAGGGATAATTCCCATGCTATAGCAGCGACCTGAACCAATGCAGTGACAACTCCAGATCTTTAACCTGCTGAGCCACAAGGGAACTCCCACTTGTGGTGTTTTTTGTCATTGAAAGTTGGCAAAGTACCAAAGACGAATAAATGTAATTATTATTGTACCTGTTTTGGTGGTTATGTTGATAGCCAGTGATATTTGGATGAGAGTAAAAATAGGATATTCATAAATCAAAATTTTTATAATTATTTTACAAAATTATTTTTTCTAATTTTCTTTTCAGAAAATTCACTAGTTAAATTTTTCCGATCAAGATCTTCAAGTAATTTAGGTTGAATTAACATCAGTAGAAAAATAAGTAACTTTCTGATTAATTTTTGAATTTGGTGATGCTTTATTCTGCTGAGTTAGTAGCTTTTTGTCAACAAATTCTTGAAACTAAGACTGAGCAATAAACCATAATATTTTGCATATCATGATAAAACATTATAGTAAGTTACAGATAACAAGTTTTCAGATCATCTGTTTGTATACTCTCTCCTTCAGAGTCATGCAAAATTTCTCATTTTCTTATTTCTTCGATATGAAAGAACATTCTCTCTAAAATTCTAAAAATGTAAATTTTAATCCTTTTAAAAGTCAATCTTGCTTACTTTTATTTTTGTAATTTTTGTTAAAATAGTAAAAAATCGAAACAGTTAATATCAAAAAATTTTGAATACAAATTCAACATTATTTTTCACCAAAACCAAAATTTGCTGCAGTTTAAGGTTTTTTGGTAGTTTTGTTTATCTTTTCAAGTACATTTTTTATTTTAGATATTTTCAACAGTATTTAGTCAGCATTCCTATCATGCCTCCAAGAATATTTATAAAACTGGTAACTTTCTTCAAGATGTCACATCTTTAGGCACATGGAGAAAATATCACATATAGTCTTTGAATTCTTCTAAAGTATTTCATCACTTCTTTGGGTCCAGTTGAGGACTCCTGATAATGAATTCAAACTCTGTGCTTCACATAGCATAAGAATGTTTCAGGATTATCTGCCAAAATTCTAGTTTGTTAAGCTTCCTTCTTAATCATTCTAATGGCATTATCATATTGATTTCCTATTTAATCTTTTTTTATATAATGATTTTTATTTTTTTCATTATAGATGGTTTATAGTGTTCTGTCAAGTTTTTACTGTAAAGCACGGTGACCCAGTTATATATACATGTATAGATTTTTTTTTCTCACATTATCATGCTCCATCATAAGTGACTAGGTATAGTTCCCAGTGCTGCACAGTGCGATCTCATTGCTTATCCATTCCAAAGGCAATAGTCTGCATCTATGAACCCCAAGTTTCCAATCCATCCCGCTCCCTCCCCCTCCCCCTTGGCAACCACGAGTCTATTCTCCAAGTCCATGATAGTTTTCCTATATAATACCAGTTGTTTTCTTTCAGTTCTTCAAGTCATAATGTGTACGTTTAAAAATTAACAAGTGTAAAAATAGAAAAATACTTATTAATTTGAACCTTATTTTCTTCCTCTGATAATTCAGTAGTACACACAATAAATGTCATTTGCAGCTTAGCTTTTTTTTTTCCTTGTATAATCTGGCTGAACAGATAGACAGTACGTGCTTTCAAATTTTGTGTAAAATTTCTTCTCTCCCTTTATTATCCATTATATTAATAATCTGATTTTGATTTCTTAAGTTTAAGTAGTGATGTTATTTATTTTTAAAAATATATCCTACATGTTTGGCCACTTATCTTATTTATTTTATTTTATTTTTTTGTCATTTTTGGCTTATCTAGGGCCGCACCTGCGGCCTATGGAGGTTCCCAGGCTAGGGGTCTAACAGGAGCTGTAGCTGCCGGCCTTCTCCACAGCCACAGCAACGCGGGATCCAAGCTGCATCTGCAACCTACACCACAGCTCATGGCAACGCCAGACCCTTAACCCACTGAGCAAGGCCAGGGATCGCACAGGCAACCTCATGGTTCCTAGTTGGATTCGTTAACCACTGAGCCACGATGGGAACTCCTGTTTGGCCATTTAAACATCAATTTTGAAATGATTTCTACTAAACCCGAAAATTTTTTATTATTTTTTGTAATCATTGTTCTGTTTGTACTTTGAAAATCATTAGGATTAGCTAATTATTTACCAAATTATGTGGTCTTTAAGAACATCATATTTTGCATGTGTTTATTAATATTTGTTTAATACTGTTGGTTATTTGCTATTTATTAATCACCTTTCAGTTTTAGTCATTGAATTTGTGCCTTCTTGTTTTCTGTGTAAGTAAATTTTCACATTACTGTCTAGTTTTTAAATATTATTAGTTTTTAAATATTATTAGTTTTTATTCTTTCAAGTAGAAGGTCATAATCTGGCCTAAATAATTAAATGTTTTATGACAGCAAACATGAAAGTTAAAATCTAACTTTTTATGCTAAACCCTGCAAAGCAAATACCCTAAAATCGATGTTGCTAAACTTTTTCATGTAAAGAGCCATTAAATAGTAAATATTTCATTGTATGGACCATACAATCTCTGTAATAACTACTGATCCTTTCTGTTATAGCACAAAAGTAGCCATCAATCATACATGGCTATGTTCTAGTAAAACTTTATTTATGACTTTTGTATTCTACATATAAGTGAGGTCATACAGTATTTGTGTTTTTGTGTCTAGCTTATTTCAGTTGGTATAATGTCCTCTAGATCCATGCATGTTTTCACAAATGGCAGGATTTCATTCTTTGTTTTATTGTTAAATAATAGCCCATTGTGTTTACATACCACATTTTCCTTATCCATTCATCCATCAATGAATATTTTGATTGTTTCTACTTCTTGGCTACTAAGAATAATGCTTTCAAGAACATGGAATGCAAGTTTATCTTCAAGTTCCTGATTTGAGGTCATTTGGATAAATTCCCAGAAGTCAGATTGTTGAGTCATCATTTTTAGGGATCCTCCATACTATATTCCATAATGACTACACCAATTTACATTCCTACTTGATGATCTCACTTGTGTGTGGAATCTAAAAAAAGCACTCATATAAGCAGAGAGTATAATGATGGTTTAGGGGCTATAGAGAGGGGCACATTGAAGGAGGGTGATGGTCAAAGGACCCAAATTTCCGCTATGCAAGTAAAGTGAGTTCTGAAGATAGACTGTACAGCATGGTGCTTATAGCTAACACTGCTTTACTGTATGCCTAAAATTTGCTAAGAGAGCAGATCTTAGGTTAAGTGGTCTTTACACACACACACACACACACACACACACACACACACACAGTCATATTAAAAACAAAGGGGCTAGGGGAAACATTGAGAGGTAATGGCATTGATGGTGTTGATAATTTCCCAGGGGTGTACTTATCCCCAAACTCATCAAGTGGTCTACATAAAATATATATAGCTGTTTACATGTCAATCATAACGATAAAGTTAATTAAAAAAATCTATGGACACTGAAATTTGAATTTTATATAATTTTTGTATGCTACAGAGTATTATTCTACTTTTGACTTTTTTTTTCAAAATTAAGCTTTAAGTCTGTACAGAACAGATATGGCTCATGGTTTTAAAATAAGCATTTTTGAAATTTAAGAATTATTTCTTATCTCCAGAAGAAGCCTAAAGATGAACATAAAGTGACACACACTTTGGCTTTCCAAAGAAATTACATATTTACTGGTTCATATTTTTTTGGAAAAAAAATAACATTAAATATGCCAGTAGGTACCACTGTAAAGTTTTTGGGAGGTGCAGAGATAAATAAGATGCCATCTTTGACCTTTTAGAATTCACACTCTTTTAGAGGGCAAAGACATTGAGGCAAATAGCTGTAAAACAAAACAACATATGATAAATACTACTATTAATGGAATTAAAGAAAATCCTATAGAGTTTTAGGAGAGTGATAGACTGAGTGGAAATAAAATGTGTCTTGATGATGTTATTTAAGACAGGCCTTCAAGTATGAGTAGAACCATGATAGGTAACAATTAGGGAGGAAGTCATGCCATGAAGGCTGAGGATACTAGATGGCCTTGGTTGAGATCAAAGGTTGGTTTTGGACAGATATATTTGGAGGGATGTGAGTTTGGAAATATTGAGATGAAGGTTTTAAGATTCAAACTGATAATTTAGATTTTATTCTTTCTACAGTGGGATTCACTGAATTTTATCAAGGAGAAAAAGATGCCAAAGATTCCATTTAAAGTCAGTTTCCTCTATGGTAGCGGTTAAGTCAGGAATCTAAACTTCATTGGGCAGTGCTAGAAATTAAAAAAAATTAGGCTTACATTTTACTATAAAAATTTGTTTTAAAATCCATATAAAAACATTGTTTTTAAACAAAATGATGATGGTTAATTGACCTAGAGTTTAAAATATCAATTCCTTCTTAAGGTTTTTTGAAGATTTTCTAGAAGAGTAAAGACAGCTTTTTCCTTGAGTTTATCTCACTATCAAATCTCATCTAGCTGCAGTTAGCATGTGTATGTCAATGTTGTACTTTAATATATGGTATACTGAGAAACCATTTATTCTCAATCTTACCATATCTTATAAACATTATGAAATAAATTCTTAGGCAGAGTTCAGCTTTGATTTTGTAGATCTCATACTTTTTCTGAATTTAATTAAAAAATTATCATTCAACTGGATTATGTTTATTTTTTTTCTTTTTTTTATATTTTAATGGATTTTATTTCAATTATGGTGTGCATAAATCATCACAAGTCAATTTTACAGATTTTGTATCCCAAACCCCCAGTGCATACCCCCACCCCCCCAGATTGTCTTATTTGAAAAACCAAGGTTTTCCAAAGTCTGTGAGTCATTGTCTGTTCTGTAAGAAGGTTCATTGTGTCTTTTAGTTTCCACATGTAAGCGGTATCATTGGGTGTTGCTGTCTAATTGTCTGACTGGTTTCACTT
>PVHT021183696.1:28023350-28076463 GCA_004024745.2 Catagonus wagneri | reverse complement strand
GCCTGGAAAACGAACTGTGACCAGAGGTAAAAAGCAAATTGCACTGTAGGATTTGAATGTCTCTTATTAATTTATGGCATTTAAGAATTACGCGTCATACTCTTTTAGAGTAGTTGTTTGACAAGGGTATTAGGAAGGAGTGACATTCCCTCCTGATTTAAATAACATTCTTGTTTCACATTTAAAGATTTATAGGCTTTAAAAAATTCTCCTGAGTAAAAATGGCAAAAAATGCTTTGACATTTAATGATTGCTTGACTATTTTATGCATTTTTGTAATAGTACCTGGGTCATAGGAATTAATGTAAATACCCTTCAAATAAATTTCTTTTTATTCCTAAGGGTTATTAACAGAAAAAGCCAAGAAAAAGCTGTTAATATTTATACTTCATCTATCTCATATTAAGTGTAATAGGAGCATGCATTTCATGATTCCAGGAATATTATAAGGTACAACAGTGAATGTTAGACTACAAATAGGATGTTTCTTCAGATTTCTAAAAACAAGCAAGTTTTGCTTGTTTAAAAAGAGGAAAAGGTAAGACTCCAAGGTAGAAAAGATAAGTTCTTCCTTTAAAACTTTATGTATTTTTGTCAGAAGTTCTTTGATTTTATGTTAAATTTTGCTTACCATTCAATTCATATTCAGAAGAGAAAACTACTCCTTCAGAATATGTTTTGAAAGTTGCTGACTACAGTAAAGGAAGTCAGTTGTTTACAACATGACCCCAATCCATCAAGAGCCTACATTAAAAGCGTAGACAAATATAAACTGTACATAAATAGCAACAGTGCAAATTAGTTCCTGCAATGACTCATTTAGCTAATCTGATTATTTGACATTACTAAGTAAAATCCTGTAGTTAAATTCTTGCCACCTTTATCTGTTTGCTCATTAAGAACCTGAGATTATGTTGAATACCTTCCAACAAATAAACAGCATTTCAAACTGCACCTCTTGGCACCAGATTACATGATAAGTCAGCAGTTCACAACCAATAGATTTAAGAATTTTATAGCTGTGTTTCAACAAAGAAGAGATTTAATGATGCACCCAGTTAATCATAATTTTCACATTATCTTTGTGTCAGTTATTTTTTTTTTTTTTTTCATTTTAGGACCACACCCATGGCACATGGAAGTTCCCAGGCTAGAGAACGAATCAGAGCTATCGCCACTGGCCTACCCACAGCCACAGCAATGCTGGATCCCCAACCCACTGAGCGAGGCCAGGGATTGAACCCGCAGCCTCATGGATACTAGTAGGATTTGTTTCCGATGCACCACAATGGGAACTCCCTGTATCACATATTTTTATTTTCCAAGCTGAACTTATATTGGGCATTATGAGATGTGTGTGGAGGCGAGAAAAGTAAAATAATGAGAAAATGGAAAGAAGAGGTTATATTGGGACTTATCTCTGAATTGTTATGAAAAAAGATCCTTAGTATGGTGTTTTAACATTCGGTTCCCTGGAGGTATTTTTTTGTGTTGTTGAAAACATTATCTTGGGAGTTCCCATCGTGGCGTAGTAGAAATGAATTCGACTAAGAACCATGAGGTTGTGGGTTTGATCCCTGGCCTCTCTCAGTGGGTTGAGGATCCGGCATTGCCATGAGCTGTGGTATAGGTTGCAGATGCGGCTTGGATTTGGAGTTGCTGGGGCAGGCGTAGGCTGGCAGCTGTAGCTCCAATTAGACCCCTAGCCTGGGAACCTCCATGTGCTGCTGGTGAGGCCCTCAAAAGCAAAAATAAATAAATAAATAAATAATCTCAACTTTAAGTTTAAATCCATTATTAATGGACACTGTGAAGGACTTTTTTTGCTATAGTAAAGTTTATCTCCAGATGTTTTTCTAAAGTCTTAAAAGTACACTGTTGATAATTTATCACATTATTTTTATTGTTGTATTTGTCTTACATCAGTTGTGTTAGATTAGTGTTATGATTTATACTTGCTACGTTTATAGTACTTCAGAGATTTTTCTACAATCAATATGGCTAATACATTTTATGAGGCTTCAAGCATAACTTTTAAATTGTAAATGTTTTAAAGGCTTTAAATATTTATATTAATATATCCTTGTTTTATGAAATAATGTTCAATATGGATCAATAATGCAATCTGTCTCTAAAAGCTTTCATTATTTAAAAATAAAAGAAGGAAAATAAATCAACATATACATTATAAATTTAGAAAATTCATACTTAAGTGGAAGTGAGTAATAAAGGTAACAGTAAAATTAGAAAACATCAAGGAGTAAAATTATAAATCTAAGTAAATTTTTAATTGCAGGTAAATAAATTCAAGATTTTGTTATAAAAAACATCATTCAATATACAGTTGCAATCGGGTAAAGAAAAGGAACAAGTGATTCACTTTCCCACCCCTCAAATTTATTTTAAATGAGAAGGCATGTAAGAAAACTGACAAGGAGATTCAAAATATTCATTTAACAATTTCCTTGAACTGGATAGGTTTTGGATAAACATGTATTATTAACCTGAAACTAAGAAGGAATAGATAAGGATATATAAAAATAACTTTGGAAGAAGTTTCAAAAGTATGTCAGAAATCTACCTTCATAAATTCCCATTGTGTGTCAGCGGGTTAAGAACCCCATCATTGTCTCTGTGAGGATGCAGGTTCCATCCCTGGCTTCACTCAGTGGGTTGAGTATCTGTGGTGTAGGTCACAGATGTGGCTTGGATCCAGTGTTGCCATGGCTGTGGCATAGGCCTGCAGATGCAGCTCTGATTTGACCCCTGGTCTGGAAACTTCCATATGTTGCAGGTATGGTTGTAAAAATTAGATTAAAAAAAATCTACTTCCATAAAATATTCTGGACCTAGACTGAATTGGAGAAAATTATACTCAGCCTATCATTGTAGTGCTCTTTAAATTATTTTAAACACACACACATACACGCACACACTGGAGAAAACTATACTCAGCCTTTCATTGTAGTGCTCTTTAAATTATTTTATACACACACACACACACACACACACACAACTGGAGAGATTTCACAATGCTTTTACAAAGTTAGCATAAGCTAATATCAAAACTTGTCAAACCATTCAAAGTAAGAAGACTCCATAATAATCACACTTACAGAGAATGCAATAATCCTAAGTATTTCTGACCTCAAAATAAATTTCATTTCCTCTGAAAACATTGCCTGAGAAAACTGGTTGTATTTATTTGTAAAAACGTTTTTAAAAAGAACTATCTTAGAAGTTCCCATTGTGGCTCAGTGGAAACGAACCTCACTGGGAACCATGAGGTTGCAGGTTCTATCCCTGGCTTTGCTCAGTGGGTTAAGGATCCGTCGTTGCCGTGAGCTGTTGTGTAGGTTGCAGAAGCGGCTTGGATCCCGCATTGCTGTGGCTGTAGCGTAGGCTGGCAGCTACAGCTCTGATTAGACCCTAGCCTGGGAACCTCCGTATGCCACAGGTGCGGCCTCCCCCCAAAAAAATAAATAAAAAGAACTATCCTAAATGTATAAAAATAAATGCAATTAATACATAAAATTTAATATATATATATATTCATGCAAAAATTTAAAAAGCATACAGAGCATGGAAAATATGTAATATATGTATTTTTATGTATGAAAACACTAAAAAACTAACATTTGATTTATTTGTAAAATGGGATTACATATGATCTAATATTTCATTCATGCTGGACATACTTTGTAATTATTTACTTCTATTATTATAGAAATATATAAGTAAATGATTCATATTATGATTATGATGTTCATCTCTTGGAGAAATATAATCCAGAGTGTTACATGACTTCTAGAAAGTCACAGTGATAGAAATTGTAGCCCATGAGTTAGGTTTAGTTTTGTTCTTTTGTTGTGTTTTGCCCTCTGAGGAAGACTTGCTCCTAACTGGCCTTCCAAACACTCTTTGTGTCTGCTCATGTGCCTCAGGGTACCTGAAAGGGAGGGGAAAAGTCTAGTAGGGGAAAGTGGAATTACCAGTCACCCAAGGGGGTGGATGCCCACATAGCAAGGCTTGATCACATTGCCTTCTGGCAGTGCATTGCCCGTTACAACCAACAATTGTGTTTTCAGCCTCCACTAACTGGAGAATGACTCACTGACAGCTCTTTGATTTCACCCTCACTCACTCCTTACTATTTCCACTTCGTGTTATTTTCTTTTTTTTTCAGTTTTAGGATCTCACTATTTTTATTTAAATCGCTAACACATAATATGGTAAAAATGAAAAGAAATCAAAAGTAACCAGGTGACATCTTGTGTAAAAGAGAGCAGTCCTCCTCACCCTGGGTCTAATCCCATTATACCTCTTCTCAGTGGTAGCCTTGCTTTCTGGTTTTCTATACATTGTTCCAGGGGTGTTCCCTGCAATCCAACCATGTGTGGATGTATCTTTCTGAGAAAATTAATGTCAGCAAGTTATCACACTATTTGACATCTTTTTCAAAAATTAACAACATATATTGGAGGTTTTCCCATATTAGGTCATGTAGAATTACCTGACTGTTAGTAATGACTACCTATTGTTTTGTTGAATGGCTACACAGTGATTCATTTAATTTGTTCTTCATCATGGACATTTAGAAAAAGTGAACAAAGGATGTAAAAAAGAATCCAATATCATGAAATAAAGGAAAATATGTCAAACACTCATGATGACAGAAAATGTACTGTATGAATGTGGGTATATTACTGTCTGGTGGTTTAACCAGTACTCTCATGTAATGTTGGTGGAAATATAAATAGGTGAATGTTTTATAGATGTTTTGATCATAGCAAAAGTGATCTTAACACTTGACCCAACACCTCCGTTTTCAACATATAGTTTAGAGAAAAACTTAGGAAGTTTCTAAATGGTTATGCAATGTAGCATAATTTATAAGACAAAAGATTGCAACCGTATATCATGGGTTTTTAGACTATATTTTTGACCAAATAATAAAGGAAAGGAAAGATAAGTTAAAGAAGAAAACAGAAGTTTCTAGTTAGTCACCTTTGCTTGGTGAAGGCATTTTTTTTTCTTTTTAGGGCTACCTCTGTGGCACATGGAAGTTCCCAGGCTAGGGGTCGAATCAGAGCTACAGCTGCTGGCCTACACCACAGCCACAGCAACGTGGGATCTGAGCCAAGTCTGCAACCTACACCACAGCCCATGGCAATGCCAGATCCTTAACCCACTGAGGAAGGCCAGGGATCGAACCTGCGTCCTCATGGATACCAGTCAGGTTCGTTTCTGCTGTGCCACAATGGGAACTCCAGGTGAAGCTATTTAGGATAAGAGAGCTTGGCACAGCAAAAAGGTGACAGTGCAAAGGACATAATTTGAATTAGATCACAGGAGAATTTATCCGTGCTTATCTCCTTAAAATCTGTCAGCTGTCAAAAATATATCAATCTGGCTAGTTTGGATGTATATGCCCCTATATCTCACCCAGAGAAATGGATACAAGTTACCCACTGGATAACTTGTAGTCATGTTGGACATGCTATTTAGAAAAAAATAAAGGTAATTAAAAGAAAATAAGAAAGAGGAAGAAGCCGAGTTCCCTTCGTGGCTCAGTGGTTAACAAATCCGACTAAGAACCATGAGGTTGCGGGTTTGGTGGGTTAAGGATCCGGCGTTGCCGTGAGCTGTGGTGTAGGTTGCAGTCGCGGCTCAGATCCCGCGTTGCTGTGGCTGTGGCAAAGGCCGGCAGCTACAGCTCCTGTTAGACCCCTAGCCTGGGAACCTCCATATGCCGCGGGTGTGGCTCTATAAGAAAAGGCAAAAAGGCAAAAAAAAAAGAGAGAGAGAAAGAAGCTACTCTTGAAAATAAATTCATTTTGTTATTGGTCTGGCTTGGCAAACTACCCTACTCCCAGTGACTGCCACCAAGAGGGCCTATTCCAAATCTGACGATCCCTTAATTCTAGGCACCTGCTGTAAAACTTACTGTCTTGGGATCCCAAGGAATCTTGTTCCTCCTTTGCCTCTTAGGATCAGTGTGACACAGGGCAACTCTTTAAACTTTTTGGGGTCACCTCTAGAATAAACCTAGATGACTACTGACTTCTTCCAGACTCCGACTTTTTGATTCTGACTTCTTGTTTTCTTTAAAGGGGATACAAGTCCTAAGGGGATACTGGCAGTGGTCAGCATTCTACAAGCAGAATCTGATAATTATATATACTGTGTAAGCAGAGGTTGGCTGTCCTGAAACATATGCCTTAGTGATATTTAAAACTCTATGCTTCTAAGTGCTGTTTTTCAAAATTTGAGATAATATTTTCTGCACACCCATGGATTCTGAATAGGAGAGAAGCCCTAAAATATGATTATTTCAACACAGATTTTACTTCTGTTTAACATCATTAGCTATTGACTCTTTTCATTTATAAATGAACCAATATCCAGAATGAATAACATTTATCCATGTGTTATAGTTTGACCTAAAAAGCTGTTTTGAGGGAAATCCAGAATTTGGACAGATTACACAGTAGATATCTAAGTTTTGGAAAACTCAGAACCAGTTCAGGAGTTTTCTTTGATTGTGCAGGTGGATTATGTTTAACGTGCATCTCTCTGTTCTGTTCCAGTGTTGGGTGTTTGCTGGCCAAATTTCAAATAGATAACTAGGTTCAAACTAGGTCTCACATAAATTTGCTATGTCTCTAGACAATTTAATTGTACTTTCACAGATTCAAGCTTCGGGTCCTGAAATTTCAGACAAGTATCTATATCATAATAGACCACTATTATGAAACAGTCTATGCTATAGGCAGGACACAATGAACAGAACATTATATTGGAGAGAAGTTCTTCTCACTGTTCATTAGGATCACAAAAGAGTTTAAAATGAGAATTAAAGTGATAGCACATATCTAGAAAGAAGATAAGAAAGGATAAACAATATTTGTCTCTTTTTATTTTCCATTGTTTTGAGATGAGTTCAACTTGAAGTGAAAAATAACATGTATATAAATTAACCAGAGGACTTAGGGTTTTAGTAAATACACATTTAAGTTTTATAAACATCCTGTGGATTAAGAACATGGTCCTTTATTTTGTTCTAATTTTGATTTTCTGGGAGGGATATTTGCTGCATCTGTATGTTACCTGCAGTCTGGGATTCTAGTAATTTGGCTACAAGAGGAGACACAATATGTCTCATCCCAGTGTGTTTTGCTTATTGTGTGTATTTGGCTCTTTGAGTGCATATGACCCCAGAATGCAGACACACAGCTGAGAAGTGGCAAGCAGAGCAGGTGACGTGCCACAGACAGGATTGGAGTCCCTTCTGAGCACTCTTTGTTCATGTGTTCACATGACAAGGTACATGTTTTATGTTCAGGTGCAATAACTTACATGCTCTTATGTAAGTGCACATGAATGCTTTTGTGTGCGTGAATGTGTATGTATGTGTCTCTGTGTTGTGTATGTATGTGTCTCTGTGTTTAAAAAGGATAGTAAACTTGTAGAGTGAAACAACTACAGTGTCTGTCTTTGTATACAATTCCCTAATATTCATACCTTAAGGAGGAATAAGGCAGGCATTTGTATCTTTCCCCCAAAGATTCAGTTATTCATGGTGTTATTTCCCAATTCATGCCTCAACTTCAAAACTTCATCATAATCATTTATTAAACAGACTTTATTTGGTCTTTATTTTGGGCCAAACACAGCTTTAGACACTAGGAAAATTGCTGTAAACAAAGTAGAAGCATATAAGGAGCATATACTTTAGTGTAATATTGCTAATAAAACATCATTTCCTCTGTCCCTATCTAAATATCCTTTTAATATTCCTAAATTTCTAGCCCAATGTATTAAATACTTTATGATTAAACAGTATACTTTGTGCCCTTATACTACAAATATAAAATATGGTCTTTATTAACAACTTATAATCAAGAAGTACACTAATTTGAAAAGATACATGTTCTCAGTATTCATAGAGGCATTATTTACAGTTGTCAGGATAGGGAAGCAATCAAAGTGTCCAACAACAGATGACTGGGTAAAGAAGGTGTGTTATATATACACAATGGAATATTACTCAGCCATAAAAGAATGAAATTCTGCCATTTGCAATGGTGTAGATGGACCTGTAGGTATTATGTTTAATGAATCAGAGGAAGAAAAATGCTCTAGAATAGATTTATTTTAATTGAGTAAAATAATCTTAAATACTGTGTGGAAGACTAAACAACTTAGTCAAGAAAAGTATCATAAAGAAGATCAGGAAAGGGAAACTTGCCTTTCCAGATCCCAGATCATACACTTACAACACTGTCATAAAATTAATAGGAATTGATATACTAATTAATAAATATGTCATAACAGAGAATCTAGAAGTTGACTCCACTGTCAACAAAAATTTAATGTACTATTAATTAATTATAGTAATAATTTGATTTAGTTGAAAGACAAATTATTTAACAAATAATCCTGCAACACTCAGTGCCCTTATGGAAGATCATATAAAAATGAACTGTTTTATTTTTTGTCGTTTTAGGGCTGCACCTGTGGCATGTGGAGGTTCCCAGGGTAGGGGTCGAATCGCACCTGTAACTGCTGGCCTAGTCCACAGCCACTTCAATGCCAGACCCGAGCCACGTCTACAACCTACACCACAGCTTAGGGCAATGCTGGATCCTTAACACACTGAGCGAGGCCAGGGATTGAACCTGTGTTCTCATCGATGCTAGACAGATTTGTTTCCTTTGAGCCATGATGGGTACTCCTGGACCCCTTTCTTATACTACAAACACAAAATGATTCTAGGCTGTTTTAAAACAAGAACAAGGTTAAGTTATCAATAAAATTTTGAGCAGAGCACAGTAGTACATAATTCACAGAGAGAAAATCCAAATAATAATCACATGAAAGTTCATGATGATTGAAGCAACCATTAGCCAGAAAAATATTAAGTAAATTACATTAAACTGGCAAAAATTAAAAAGAGCCATAATACTTAATGCTGAAATTGTTGCAGGGGAAAACATTCTCACCCATGATTCTGATAGAAATGTGAAATGTTATAGCTATTTTCAAAAGGTATTTTTGAAAATAAGTAGTTACATTTAAAATAGTTTATGATTTTACCCAATAATCCCTCTCTTTCAAATCTATCTGCTAGAAACAAAAGCACCCTTTTGTGGCATATGCTCAAGGATATTTATCTAAACAATATTTATAGAATTAAACTGAAAATATAATGAATAACTAGGAATGGGAGATAACTGATGGTATACCCACGGTATAAAACATTATGACTAGTATGCAAAAAATAAAATGGAGTTGTGTCAAGGATATTGAAAGAATTTCCACAAGATATTTTGCAGTGGGAAAAGCATGCAGTATGTCTCAAGGCACAGCTAAGTGGCAAGAGCCATTGGTCCACAGGCTAACGTTCACTAGGCCTGCCTCTTCTCTCAGTGCATCCCTACAGACTGAGGAGTTCCATGTGAACAAGAGACTGAGAAAGAAAATCTCAGTTCCTATTTACCAATTGTTTTATTCTATTTGGCTGCTATAACAAAATATAGACTGGGTGGCTTCAACAAAACTAACATTTATTTCTCACAGTTATGGAGGCTGGGAAGTCTAAGATGAAGGTATGGAGAGATTCAGCGTTGGGTGAGGGTTTACTTCCTATTTCGTAGAGGGCTGGCTTTTCACTGTGTCCTGACGTAGTGGAAAGGGTGAGGGAACTCTCTTGGACCTATTTTTTTTTTTTAAGGACACTGATTCCATTCCTCTGTCCTCATAATATGATCACCTTTCAAAATCCCTACCTCCTAATGCCACCAACCTGGCAGTTAAGACTTCAGTGTATGAATTTAGGGGGATACAACCATTCAGTCCATAGCACCAGTGGTTCCGCTTGATATGCTGCTGCTACCCAGTCAGTTTCGATTAAGCATTACAGCCCTTTCAGGAGTGGCCTTGAGGAATAGTGGTGAAAGGAAACTCTTTGGAGGTAGAATTTCAAGTAGGATAATTGTCATTTTTGGCTAGAGATTCTTAGAGACTTTTAAGGAAAATTATTGGAAAACTGGTGATGAGACTGAGGAAAAGTTACGGGAATGGAAACAACATATGAAGATATTTGTGTCCATGTGCATACTCGCTCAGGGAGAAGGATGACCCATTCTGTGAACATCAGTCCGTCTTTTTCCCGATGCAGTTTCCCAGTGAACAGAATAAACATGGTGACAGGGAAGCTGGTTATGCATAGGCTCAGCAATATGGACTTTTGCTCGCCAAGATCAGTATGGCCACACCTATTATGAGTGCCTAATTTTCTAGCAGCAGAGAATAAAACTGAGTCTCCAGCAGTACCAGACATCAGCCAACCCCCTGGGATTAAGCTGGTAACAGAGATACTCTTCCATCAAGGAAGGAACAATGTTTTGCACATACTGAAGCAAACTTTAATTTTATAGCAAATAAAATGTGACAAGAAGCTAATGCTCATAGAATTAATTAACTTTAGTGTGTTACCTGATAAAATACATAAATGTGCTTTTGATGATTTAGTTATGGCACCAGCTGGCTACACCCTGTGAGGGCTGAGGTTATGTCTTCCAGGATATGTTGTATGCTTTTTCTACCAGGCTTCTATTTTTTCCCCAAAAGGCAGGGTTGATGGTTCCAGGAACCAAGGGTTGAAAATAGGAGTAACTCCTTTTATTATTATGCCTAGTGATCCACCAGTAAATATATTTGCTTGTCCTCACAACTGGGTTCCATTAGTTTTGCTCCTAAAGAAGAAATGCTCCCATGGAGACTTCTTGGAAGAGATTGCCATGTGATTAATTGTACAAGGGATCATAGCTATCAAAGGAAAACTAGGTTGCCATGACACAATGGAGATAAAGAAGACGACCTTAGAAATGCAGGAGATCTGAGAGTTCTCTTAACTACTTCATGTCCTGTGATGAAAGTCAACAGAAATCTACAACTGAAGCAGGCACAGTAGCTAAAAATGCAACACTTTAAGGAATGAAGGTTGTCTCACCTTAACAGTCAAAGGAACACAACCACTGAAACACTTTCTGCGGGAAGAGGTGATATGGAACTGACAATGAAAAAAGTAAGTCATCCATGCCAGCTATTAGTATGGGGCCAGTATAGAAACAAGGATTGTAATAGTTATGAGTATTACTTCATTATTTTCATATGGATATTTCCTCTATATATTGATCAATTTTTGTTCTCTCATTAGCTAATGCAAAGATTTTTTTACTTGCAATTTGATATCTCAATGTCATCAGAACCTGTTCAGAGTCGAGATTTTACTCTACTTGCATGCTAATAGCTGGTTTCATAAATACTGGTGGAAAACACAAGATGCCTGGATCATAGACAAAAGACTGTCTTTTAACTCACAGTAATAACATTAGCCAGAGTAACAGCATTATGCCAGTTCTTTAAGCCCCAGTTTCTACAGGGTGATCTAACGAGAGGTTGCTCATCTATTTCATTACAGCCATTATAGGAATGGAACACTGATATTAGGAATCCTAGATCTTCTACAAGGAGCTGTTGGAAAGCCTGACCATATTCCCCTCTGGAGAGGAACATTATCTTTCTTACACTAGATTGTGATCTGCCTCTGGGAAGAAGGATATTTCTGTCTTTACTAACCTAGAATGCAGATATCTGTACCCGTGAAGCATCCTTGAAAACACAATCCAAAGAAATGAACTTTTACAGCCTTTGAAAACATGCACAAACATTTGAGACAGAATTGCCACCCGACCCCTGCAACTCAGTATTTAAGTTATGAGATGACTAAAAGGCAATAGGGGCTCCACTAGAAGGAACATCATCCCAAGATGGATAAAGAGACTTCTTGGAAGAGATTGCCATGTGATTAATTGTACAAGGGAGATTGTGTCATATTTGCCAGAAGTATGATTTACGTATTGTCTTTAACTGGGTGTTGAATATGGTTCAAAGAGTTACATACATGTGAGAAGTGCTTAAGAGTTGGATTATGGTGTCTTTTTCCTTTTCTTATTTTTAAAAGTTCTGTTACATTTTGGTTTATCACAGGATATTGAATATAGTTCTCTATGCTCTACAGTAGGACCTTGTTTATCCATCCTATGTATAATCGTTTGCTGTCTGGTGTCTTTTCTTCTGTGTCAGCTTAGGTTAAGTTGAGAGTGCCTTTCTCCAAATGTCTTTCTGCTGTGGTCCTAGGTTAGGGTGGCCCACAGGAGAAATTTGCATGAAATTTGGAAAGTGAAAGTGAGTCAGTAGGCTCTACTTTCTGAATGTCAGTGTAGGGCACCAGATCCTCTCTCTGCCACTTTCTCGTGTTGCTGTGAATTTGCTAGTTCATCTTGTTGCTATGTAGCAATAGCCAGGTCAAGAAGGCCTCCAGATTCTATTGGACCTTCTATTTCAGTATTTCCAAGTCCTGTAGCAAGAACATCAGCAGCTCTATTTAAAAGGCACCAGGTTCTCCTGTAAGTCATGTATGCCAGGTTAGAAGTTGTGAAAATTAAATGTGCATTCCAGTTTAAGTTCATGGTCCCAGTTTATCCCCAACCTGTCCAGTGCGGCTTTCCTTCCTAACTGCTGACCCTGATAACCAGCAGTGACTTCAGGTGCAGCAAGTGGCATAGAGGACAAGCATTTCCATGGACCTTCTCCGCAGCTTGCAAAATTTGGAAAATCTAATCCTTATAATTAATTCTTTATTCCATGTGGTTCTACTTCTCTGAACAAACCCTTTTAAAGGATTCAACTCCCAACTTTATTTTAAGCTGAATTTCTCAAGTACTGTTTCTAATATTTCTATTATTTTATAACATTAATTTAGTTCTCTGTAATATTTGTAGATTTTAATCTTAGAACCATGTTACTATCCTTATAACCTATAAATAGAAGACATTAATCATATTCTGAAGTAATTTCCTATGTTTGCTATTGCTCCAAACATAGGAAGAATAAATAAATATTATTTCTTACAGGTAAACTAGGCCCTACTCAATAATAGCTAATAAAAAAGTATATATTATTGCTTGTAGGAAAACTGGCTACACGGAAACATTAGAAAGGACTTGAGGGTTAGATCTTAAGAGAATAAAATAAGGCGGAAAGAACGGGAAAGAGAAAAGAGCACAAAATGAAGTGGCAAAGTAGGGAAGAAAAATAATATTCCCCCAAATCTGGAAATGATTGCTTTTTGTTCCCTGGGCAAAATATACATGGAATATGCAGAAAGAAATCATTTTCTTTGTTAGTCATTTACTGAAATAAATGAATATGGATTTTTGAATGAAGTTTGGAGATCTACCTGGCTGATCTTTAAACTAGTCACCACCATTTCATTACTTCCTGTGCTCTCTAGAATTTTCTATGATTTCACTACAAGCCAGGGTCTTCTTCCCCTCATTTTTTTTTTCTGACAAGTGTCATCTTATACTATCACCAGCATTCTTTATCCTAACCAACTAATGACCCTTTATATTGTCCTTTATCAACTTATTCTACCTCATGTTAAAAATGCAGGTGTGCATCTGTGTGTGCACACACACGCACGCATACACACGTACACACAAGTACATTCAGGGGGATTTTAAAGTTTAGGGGAAACAAAAAGCTATTAATCAAGTAGTAATTCTTCTTTTCCTCTACTTTCAGAAATTTTATCTACTACTTTTAATATATTGGTCTCTAAATTTATATTTTAGTTTATGAAGTACTTTAGGGACAAACTCTTCAAAATAGAATTGCATACTTATCAAGTTTTGTGTACTCCACTGACTCGGCCCAGAAAAGGGCACCAATGTATGCCAGTTAAGATAAAGAACTTTGCAAAAATCAAAAATTCACAATGATTTTGGCCATAGTAGATCTATTGAATGGGTCAGTAAAGCACAAAAGCAGGCATTTTCATTCTATTTATAAAGAATTAATATGTTAAAAAAAGAAATGCAACACCCACTCTAGACTTAAAGAGAAGAAATAACAAGAAGGGTGTGGATGAGGAGAGTTAAAGGAATAGGGAAAACAGCCCTGAGGAGCAAGACTACTAAATCATCTTCATTTATTCATATATGTAAAGTGCTTCATTCATCCTAAGTACTATCATGGGTTGAGGCTACTAATCAAAATAAAATTCATGCAAATATATGTACATGATTTGCAGATGAGCCATGGCCTCCAGGTTTTTGGAAAATTGCCAGTATTGTCTTGATAAAGCAAAGTTTAGGCCCTACCTAAGCTCTGAAATTGTCATTTCTTTGTTAGAAATGTAGAGTTCGTAAACAGTGATGTGGGGAGAGAGTGAGGTAGGAGTGAGGGCTGTTAACCTAGTGACAATCTTTATAAGAAGTACACACCTAGATTTTCCTTATGCCACAGGAGAGTTATGAGCTCTGGAATATTTAATATTTCCAGATGTAAAAAGAATCACATTTGGCACAAAATCAGTATGAAAGAATATGTTACTCTTTCATAAACAGATTTTTAGTTATAAGGTTGTGATTCTTTAAATTTCTAAGTATTAAAACAATTTTACAATTTAAAATTTATCTTATCAATGTTCTATGGGATATTGTTAATTATCACTAGGTTATCTTGTTCAAATGAGGGACAGATACTGCACAGCAATAATTGTATATCTTTGGTTCCATATGGTTCTGGACTATTTGGCGATCTTGAAGGTGGGGATGCTACCTGAGAGAAAGAGTGTTGCGTATTTGTCAGGGAGGATATAATGTAAGTATGTAGGAGTTAAGAGGGAATTAATAAAGTTTATTAAATTTCAATAAAATATTCACGAGTATAGGGTACATTTTTCATTCAGCCATCCATTCATCCAACAAGAATTATTAAGGTATTGAAATAAGGAGCTAGGAACATGATAATTCAGGAGGCAGAGTCTCTACCTTTAAAGTACTAAAAACCCAGTGAGAAAGATAGACAAGTGATCAAATTGTAGGGGCATGTAATGAAAGGTGTAACAGAGGACCACAAGGTTCTGTGGCTTGTTGAAGAAAAGAGCAAACCATTTTTTATATATGACATTTATTTTAACTTATTTCTGAAGATGGCTGCTATCATGTTCTTTTCTTCTTGTGCATACTTGTCATTCCTTCTTTCAAGAGGCAGAGTCTTTTCCCTCCTGCATAAATCAGGGTTCTCCAGAAAAAAACAGGATATGTATATGTGTGTTTATATATATGTGTGTATATATGTATATGTATATGATATTTATTTAAAGGCCACTTGAAGAATATGATTTAAAGGCATTTGGAGAATGATAAAGAGCCAGTCTGGGAGTTCTCTTTTGGGGCACCAGGTTAAGGATCTGGTGTGGACACTGCAACAGCTCGGATTGCTATTGTAGTACAGGTTCAGTCCATGGCTTGAGAGCTACCACATGCCACAGGTGCAGCCAAAGGAAAAAGACACAGAGCAAAGGAATGAAGACTCTAGGCAAAGGTGCAGCAAGTGCAAAATCCTTAGGTAGAAGTTGGCAAGTTTAAAGCAATGAAAGAATATCAGTAATTTTTGAGCAGACGAACCAAAGAGAGAGTGGGAAGATGAGGTGAGAGAGGAAGGAAAGGCTTTTTTATGCAATACCTTTTAGGATATGGGAAGGAGTTTTGATTTTATTCTAATGGCTATTATAAATATGGGCACGTATTAGCTTTCTATAGCTGCTGTAAAAATTATCACAAATATAGTTCTTAAAACCATACACCTTTATTATCTTCCACTTCTTGAGGATAGAAGTCTGTCATGGGTCTCAAAGGGCTAAAATCAAGATATTAGCAGAGCTGTGATCCTTTATAGAGTTTCTCTGGGGAATCTATTTCCTTGCTTTTTCCAGCTTCTAGAAACCACCTGCTTTACCTAGCTTTTAGCTACTTCCTCCACCTCCAAAGCCAGCAGCATAGCATCTTCGAATATGTGACTCTTCCATATATGGTTACATTGAGCCCACTTCAGTAATGAAGGAAAATCTCATCTAAAGGTCAGCTGATTAGCAACCTTAATTGCATCTGCAACCTGAATCTCTTTTGTCATATAACCTAACATATTCACAGGCTCTGGGGTTAGAATGTGGACATCTCTGGGGGGCTGTTGTTCTGCCTGCAACAAGATTGGCAAAGTGGGACTCATCATGGAAGAAATGACAAAGATGTTGGACTGTGTTGATTTTCATGTAATCAGACATTTTACCCATACCTATATTAACATATAGAAACACATCCAATTACAATGAGAAACTTATATTTTACTAAAATGGATCATTTTAAATCTTGAAAATAATGAATTCTCCTAGATAATTCTGATTTCCAAGTGAAGGCTTTTGTAATGAAGTCATGCAAGGGAACCTAGCTTTCAGTCAGGCTTACAGGTTACTCAGAGAAGCTGAATGTATAGTTCAAATTATTATTTGGCCATCAAAAATTCTGATTGATCGACTTCGGGTTCAATTTGGTAAGAAAAACAAAAGCAGAAGTTCCTGCTTTCTGGTGTAACAACATCTTCTCTTGTTGGACCAAGCCTGTCCCAGGAAACAAGGATTTTAGAATGACTCTGCTACTTTGTTACCTTTGCAGTAGAGGCTGATGAAAGAAAGCACCAGCTTTTCAAAGCTTGCCTCTAAATCATAAACCATATCTTTAAACTAATGGAATTTTTTTTTTAATTTAAGTAGGAAGGGGTGAGACAAGGTTCTTAGCGTTGTCAGATTTTTCTCCTAAGGACCATATTTGACCCCAAAACTTTGCTTTCCTTTTTTTTTGTTTGTTTGTTTTTGGTTTTTGGTTTTTAGGGCTGCACCTGTGGCATATGGAAGTTCCCTGACTAGGGTTCAAATCAGAGCTGCAGCTTCTGGCCTGTGCCAAAGCCACAGCAATGTAGGATCCTTAACCCACTGAGCAAGTCCAGGGATCAACCTGCATCCTCATGGATACTGGTTGGGTTCATTACTGCTGAGCCACAATGTAAACTCCTGCTTTTCAATTTTTTGATTCGGCATTATTAATTTGATTTACTACTCTATGGAACTTCTTTATTTTGTTAAGGGTAACGAGACATGAGGATTGCAAATATTTAAAGACATCCTTGTTATAAATGTCTAGAGCTATACAATATTGAAGTCAGGAAATTTACTTCCATCTCAAAGCTTTGTAAAACTCATGTTGACATTTAAAAAATCGTATTTATTTGCCAGAAATAATTTTATTACTTCCATCAGTTCATGTATTCCAAGAAGTGGAATCAAGCACCATTCTGTTTCCTCTAATCAGGTTTCACCTGCAGCATAGTTAACTGTAGGGAAATTCTCCTTTGTTGAATGCCCAAGTTTGCCAATGTTTCTGATTTTCCAAGAAGTGGTATTCTTTACTATATGTAAAGACAGGACCTCAGAACTCATATTATAGGTACAGATGAGTTTCTTGAAAGAATTTTATATGTGTTATTTCTACACTATCCCTTCTATTTAATTGTGGACTTGTTGTAACTATCACAATTTGTCTTTAAATGTATGTTTTCTTGCATTCCACTCTATCTGGAAGTAAGTTATGTATTTTTGCAAATAACTGTATTATGCCATGAAAAGTAAAGAAACTCAGTAAAGGCGTTCGAATGCTTTAGAACATTATTCTAAACAGATTTTCAGACAAAATTATGGATATGCATTATTATTTTATATAATTATTATCCTTTACTTATAGGATTATAATCTACAATAAGATTTCCTTATGAAATGTGTTTCTTGAATTTTGAGTGGTCTGTTAGAACAAGTTACAATGAAAAAAGTATTTCCTATTTGTACAAATTTATTTCACTTAAAGCAAGGGTTAGATATAGATGAAAAAGAAAGAAAATAATTTGTTCCATATGACCACCAGAATTGGGGACATTATAAATAATACCATTAGTATTTCAATGAGAAACTACCAGTTAGACTTCTCTTACCCATTTCATTTAGTCTTGCATAATTACTTCTTGTCACATCAGAACTTGCGTGAGCAGTCTGCTTGCAAGAAGTCATCAGCTCCTGGACCAAGGTGTTTTGGAAATCCTGATGCAGACCACTGCTGCAGGCTGACTGGTATCTGCTTGTGATAGCAATATCAACTTACACTGGGAATCCTGTAAACATAAATCTATTCATTTCAATACCAAGAACCAATAATAGTAGATGATACCTTTACTGAGACTATTAACCTTCTGATGCTTCCTCTAAAATACGTAATATCTTTCCTAGAGCTTATATAGCCCAGCCTGTAGGCCAAAATGGGAGGAAAAATGGGACCATTTGTTGAATTAGACTAAATAATCTTGATTAATCATGTTTTAATAGTCACCAAAAATATGAGAACTGAAGAGCCCGCAGTTGGCTATTTGCGCATAATTCAAAATTCCTTGCAGAGAATGAAGTTAATGATTATCCAAGTATGCCAACATATTACAAACACTGATGGCACTGAAAAACTTGCAGAGCCTGAGTCACCTAGTAATATGTGTGTTATATGTGCCACCAGCTGAGAAGGGCACTATAAATGGAAAAGCAAAATATTTAAGGAATCAATTTGTTCTAGCAACCTTGTGCCAGACTTTGCACACGAACGTGAGAATGCTTGAATTTGTCCTGGAAGCTTGTATGATTGTGGAAACATGTTCATGTTAATAATATCTTATTGTATATAAGTGACCCAGAGGAGGCTCAGCTACTCTTCTTGATGTGACTGTTCTTCCTGTACTGCTAGTTTGACAAATAGAGTGGCTCTTTCTCACACAGAGGTGTCGATCTAATTAACATATGGAGAATACCAAACATATCTAATTATTTCCAGGCCACTTCCACTTCACTTTTAGAAAGTAAGGAGAAAATTCTTTTTTTCCTCACAACAGAGTGAGGATATAAACAGTTTCATAATTATGAATTAGGTACCTGAGTTTAGGAAAGGTAATATTGAAAAAGTAAATAAAAGGATATTGAACATTAGATCAAGATATAAACATAAATTGGGAGTTCCCGTTGTGGCCCAGCAGCTTAAGAGCCCGACTAGTATCCATGAGATATGGGTTTGATATATAGCCTTGCTCTGTGGGTTAAGAATCCGGCATTGCCATGAGCTGCAGTGTAGGTCATAGACATGGCTCAGCTCTGGAGTGCTGGCTGTGGCATAGGCTGGCATTCGTGGCTCCAACTCAGCCCCTAGCCTGGGAAGTTCCATATGCCATGGTGTGCTACTAAAAAGAAAAAAAAAAGATATAAACATAAATTATAGGTAAATTATTATAGTCTTGATTAGTATTAATCAGAGTGATAATATGTCAAAATGAGATAGCAGAGAATATTATAATAGGATAAATTTGGTTCATTCAGAAGTGAGAAACCATCATTTATTATTAAGAAATTCATAATTATGATTAAAAAAACTTGACATGTCAGGTGAGAGAATTCTGATGAATTAAGGAAATTCTGATAACTGGGCATAATATATAAAATACATTAAGACTAATTTTGAATTATCAATCCTCTACCAAAGCTTTATTCAAAGCTTTATTTATCTAATGATTTGGATAGGTCTACATAAACTTAAATAAACATATGCTTGGATGACAAATTAAACCTTTCACCTTTAGCTGTAAGATACGAACTTAGCATACTACAAGATGATACATATAACTTGTTGATCTTTACACTTTAGAGGAATTACTCATTCATTAACTTAATACTAGCCCAACATCTTAAAGTCAATTAAGAACTTTGGAAATTATCTTCAAATTGGGATGGCAGAGCAACACAATGAAAACAGCAAATGTTTGTTAGGATGACGCTTTACAATTTTATCAAGATAGGGTAGGTGGAATCACTAAATTCACTTGATTTGCAGCACTGTCTCTAGTTAACGAGAAGATGTTTTTTAAAGGACATCAGTATTTTTGTTACCAAAATTCAGCCTCTGTCTGCCGGTGCCAAATACAAACACAGAGACAGAGTTCGGGGTGAAGGAGAAAAAGATAGCTTTACTGCTTTGCCAGGCAAAGGGAGCCACAGCAGACTATTGCCTTAAAGACTGTGCCCTCAGTTGGGAAGAAATGTAAGGAGTTTTATAGTAAAAATGAGAAAAGCAGGTTTTTAGGTAGGAATCAGGATGGGGACAAACATGCAATCTTCTTTCTTTGGGGGAATCTTAGTCATCAAAGCTGGAGTCAGGAGATCTCAGCATGATCATGATGGTGGTCTATTGCCTAGAATAACAGTACTTGCAAAAAGAGCATGTTGATCAGAGATTAGAACTAGGAAAGTTCCTGAAAAACATCATGTGCTAATAATCTTTAACCCACAGGCAATTGTGCTCAGGGTGCCTAATCTTTAGCTTATGGGTGATTGTGTTTAGGGTGCAGTTAATAAGACAGGGAGAAGGATAAGAAAGGACTCTAAGCTGTTCAGTTTTAAAGTATTCATTTCTAAAAGAAGCATACGATGCCTATGTTATTATGTGTATCCCTTGAGAAGGAGCCAGGACCCTACCCCAAACCTGTATTGTTGTTTCTTGACTGTTCCTCCCTTTTCTTTGCATCCCCTGATCAGCAACTGTCTGAACCTCTCCCTAGGAACTCAGGGAATGTCATGGTGGTTGAATGAGGCCTATTTCCCTAAATCAAGATATGGGGGACACAGAAAGGCTTTTGTGCCCAGGAGCCCCACAGGGCCCTGCTTGGTTACATTTTTAATACAATTTTGTTTAACACATATATTTATGTCCTCGTAACCTTAAATAACTAATGGAAATAATAATAATTGATCTTGCCCGTAAACCTAGCATAGGAAATAGAGCAAACTTTAAATGATTAGACTTGTGATAAAAAATTATAACCAAGTCTTACATAAAATATGCTTATTGTGATAGAATTCATAAATGGCCAGAAATTATTCTGCTCTTTTATGCATTATGCTTTTTGTAATGTGACTTTTAATCTCTGTCCATCAAGAGGTGAAATTCATTTTTCCACCTCTGGAATCTGGGTTTGATTATGTTACTTGCTTTGGACAAATGGGTATTATCAAAGGTAACATAAGATAAATCCAGAAAAATATAGTACACTGGGAATTTCTCTTGCGACTCTGGAGTGCTCAAAACTGAATCAGTTCATGTTAATGACTGGATGATAAGAAATTCATGTCAAAGTCATCCCCACGACCCAATCTGCTATCAAGCCTACTTCCAGATAAGTGAATTATGCTATCTAAAAATTTCTAGCACTATACAGCTAGACCAGAGAAGGAGAGCCAGCAGGAAAATCACAGAATCATAAAAAATAACAAATTTATCTTTGAAAGTAAGTATTTACTTACACAGCAAAAGCTAACTGATGTAAAACCTGCTACCTGCAAGTGAGTGTTTCCCACTCTGGGTTTTGTTACCTTAACAATTGGTATATAATCACTATTGGCTTTGGATTCAGGCTGTAGACAGGGGTTGAAAAACAATGAGGCAACTATTATTAGAGTCTGAAAAAAATGGCGAACCAGGTTGTGATAGTAGATAGTTTGACAAAAACTTTCATCTACAGAAACTTGGACAATAGAAAATGTTTCTAAATAACTTATGAATCTAAGGAGATTTTTGGACAGATTGCTTAAAGTATCAATTGACTTTGATACGGAAAATGAGCTGTTTGCAAGATTTTAGAAGAAATAAAAATCATCCCAAACTTGCTGCATTAAAAAATCATGTTTTGTCTTCAGTCTCTCAAACCGTTAAAAATTCACAAAGTAGGAAATAGTCTTAGTAAATCAAGGATCTGGCTAAAAGATTCTTCGTAATACCTCCGAAAGTTCTAAGACGTAAGAACCCTCAGCAAGACAAATAGGTTCCTAGCAATTCTAAGGGAATTTTTTTTTCCTATAGTAGGTTGCCATATCCAAAGTAGAGGTGTTTTTTTTTTTTTTTTAATTAAATGCAAACTTTAGGAGTAGAGAATTGTGGGAATCACATAGAGTGGAGGTGAGTCAGATTCATAGGCAATCCATGAAATTTTAAAGACCATTTTTCTAACAAAGGAACTGCCTGCTTGGATGAGAAGGAATTGAAATAGTTTAAAAATAAGTAAGATTTCTGGGCTTCTAACGTTCTATGGATAAAAATCAGAATGAGAATCATAGACATTCTTATAAAAAGAGATGAAAACCCTAGAATTGGAGCCAAGAGACTCAGAGAATTTTGGACAAGCCAGTTACTCTCAGGGAGCAGAAATGGACTCTAATCAAGGAAAATCCACGGATCCAGAGCAGGGGAACCTTTTCATGTGTGCCTGGATGGATTACAGAATTGGTTCGGACCAAAAATGACTGTGTGATTCCCATTCCTTTTATGTTTGATTAGAAACAACCATTGCAGTTTTCTTGCTATCTTGCCCTATTGTATTAGGTTAATTGGCAGCAGATAACTTATGCTTTTAGTTCACAGTTGTCTGGATGAAGAGCAGCTGCACCCCATGAGCCACATCCACATCTAGACAAGAAGCAGATCATGAGAACCTGAACTTCAATCCAGATGCCATAAATGGTATAATTGAATTAGACTTTTGGCATCTGGGAAGGGTGAGCATATGTTACACATAGTAAGAATAATATGTGGCCAGAAGGCAGTCTGTGGTAGACTGCAAAAACTGCTACAAGTTTTCCATCTGTTTAACATATCTCTTTGCAATTTTACTTTACAGCTCCTCCCATCAAGAGGTAGAATCTGTTTCTTAAATCTAGCTTTTGAATCTGGGCTTGGGCATGTAACTTGCTTTGGCCAATGAGATATTAACAAATATGACATAACCTCGGACTGTAAAGGATTTGCATATTGGAACGTGTTCGCGTTGTCTGTACTTGGAACTCTGCAACTACCACCATGTGAACAACCTTAGCCTGTTGGATGCTGATAGCTAAATCATCGCCATCATCCTAGGTGACATTGAACCAACTGCCTGAGGCTATCCTAGACAATCCAGCTTCATCTGACACAGCCAAACAAGAAAAACTGCTCATCTAACCCATTATTTCATATGAATAATGAAAGTATTATTATTGTTTGGAGCCACTAACTTTTGAATGTTTTATGATCCATTAAAAGCTAACCAATATACTATATTCCTCATTGAAAAAAATAGAGGATGCGTAGTTCATTTAAAAAAAAAAGGTCAATAAGCCAATCTAATTCATTGAAAGAGTTACCTTGACTAAGAGGAATATTACACAAATGAGAATGTTTGTAATCCTCCCAGATTTATTTGCCAAATATTAAGTATTTTAAAGAAGCTTTTACAAGTTCATTTAATGACCGTTATTAGCTTAATGGTCATTTAAAAGTATTTTTTTCATGTCTAGAAATCAGTCTTTAGCATCAATTTGTCTTCTCCTGAACACGTAGAGAAAAATTCTTTTTTTTAAGGGACATTTAAAGCACAAAAATTCAATTTTTAATTTATCTCCTTTAAATTTTAGAAGCATATAATATAGTTTATCAATCCCTTCCTAAGGAAGACGAAGGTATACCAGTTTGTTTTCTAAGTAAATATATAGCATTCATACAGTGAAAGAGTCTTATCAAATTTTGGTCAGGCTAGAGAACTTTTGTGTTGTCACATGCCTCTAGAATATGTCATTTTTACTAGCATTAAACCTTGAATATTTAGACTGGATTAGTGTGTATAAGCTAAGAAACTTTGGGGGGATTGGGTTTATCACTAAGGAATATGTCCATCAATTTTTTCCGTATAAAAAAGAAAATTATACTTTTAGAGATTACCTGAATAGTAATTAATAGAAGGTCATGAAGCTTCATCGAAGCCAATGGATCATTATTCCGTCTACCTTTCTATGTCAATATACCTTTCAGTCTCCTTCAAATAAATGCTGACATCAAAGCAAGGCCCTTTGCTCTCTAAGCCATGTCAAATCTGCTTCTTTTTTTTATTTGCAAATCTTTCCATCATTTTATGTATTAGATATCCCTATACTGCATGAAAATGAGAGCCCTAAGATCTATGAACTTTTAAGGAAACTTCCAAATGAAAATGACATTAGGTAAAAGGAAGTGCAGTTGCAGACCTTGGATTGTATGAAACTAAGTCCCTTCCTTCTGTAAAAATGACAGAGACTTTGCCAAGTGGCCAAAAATGACATACAGAAAAGTTACCTAATTAGACAGTTTAAGGTGGGTTGATTATGGAAGGGAGAGAAAGATAGAAACCAGAAGTCATTTCTGGGTTCTTGATCTTAGCGACTTGGAAGAAATTTTTGTTGATACTTATGGGAAGAAGAATGAAGGAGGAAAAGATTTAAGGGAAGAGGAAAATGGGGGGTCAGTTTTGGATATATTACATTCTCAATGCTTATGATACATCCAAATAGAGACATTAAGTATAGAGGTGGATATGTAGTCTGGATCTTAGAAGAAATTTCAGGGATGGATATATAAATTTGGGAGACTTAATGAGGCTACAGGGATAGATGATATCACTCAGGCAGAGAACTTAGGGAGAGACCACAATGAGGCTTAAAACTGAATCAAGAAATAATCTGACAAAAACTCACAGAAGGACAAGTATTCGATGCTCTTAATATTTGCATTTAAGATACTAACGTACTCAAAAGAATTCTACAGGAGATGAGAAATATGTGCTAGGATCAGTTAATAATTATGTGTTTATCACAATAGTTGAAAACTAGGAATGATATATGTATCTCAGCTAGTTAATAATTGAGTAAATTATGAACATCTTTATGATATTTCAACTAAGAGTATAAATTTCATTGTAGTAGAACTTCTTAACGAGAATTTTTTTTCCTTTTTTATTTTTATTTTAAAAATTAAAAAAAACTTTATTTTTCCGTTATAGCTGGTTTACAAATTTCTGTCAGTTTTCCAGCTGCACAGCGTGGTGACCCAGTTACACATACATATATGGATTTGTCATAAGTGATTAGACATAGTTCCCAGTGCTATACAGCCGGATCTCCATGCTTTTCCATCCCAGAGGCAATAGTCTACATCTGTTAACCCCAGACTCCCATACCATCCCACTCACTCCCCCACCCCCTTGGCAGCCACAAATCTGTTCTCCAAGTTCATGATTTTCTTTTCTGTAGAAAGGTTCATTTGTGCAGTATATTAGATTCCAGATATAAGAGATATCATATGGTATCTGTCTCTCCTTCTGACTTACTTCACTCAGTATGAGGGTCTCTAACTACATCCATGTTGATGCAAATGACATTATTTTATTCTTTTTTATTGTTGAATAGTATTCCATTGTGTATATATACCACATCTTCCTAATCCAATCATCTGTCGATGGACATTTGGGTTGTTTCCATGTCTTGGCTATTATGAATAGTGCTGCAACGAACATGCATGTGCAAGTGTTTTTTTCAAGGGGATTTTTGTCTGGATATATGCCCAAGAGTGGGCTTGCTGGGTAATATGGTAGTACTGTGTATAGTTTTCTAAGGTACCTCCATACTGTTTTCCATAGTGGTTGTACCAGCTTACATTCCCACTAACAGTGCAGGAGCGTTCCCTTTTCTCCACACCCCCTACAGCATTTGTTGTTTGTGGACTCGTTAATGATGGCCATTCTGACTGATGTGAGGTGGTATCTTGTGGTGGTTTTGATTTGCATTTCTCTAATCATCAGTGATGTTGAGCATTTTTTCATGTGCTTGTTGGCCATCTGCATATCTTCTTTGGATAAAATTTTAGCCAACCAAATCCAACAACACATCAAAAAGATCATACACCATGACCAGGTGGGATTCATCCCAGGTGCACAAGGATGGTTCAACATACACAATCAATCAATGTCATACACCACATTAACAAAAGAAAAGTCAAAAACCATATGATCATCTCAGTAGATTAATGAGAATTAATGATAACATGTCAATAAGAGAGGAAGTAGACTATATATTCTTTATGTAGAATGAAATACTATTTAAAAATAAATACAGGAACAGTATAAAAAAGACTAGAAATGCACATAGAAATATAGTGATTATTCCCTGGCAGTTATAAAGATAAATGATTTTGTGCTCTTTTTTCTATGCTTTGTGGTAAAGGCTTACTACACTGAACATAACCATGCTTGAAAAAAAGGTTATCTAAAGAGTTAAAATAGAAAATAATGGGAGTTCCCGTTGTGGCTCAGTGGAAAAGAATCCAACTAGGAACCATGAAGCTTGTGGATTCGATCCCTGGCATCGCTCAGTGGGTTAAGGGTCCAGTGTTGCTGTGAGCTGTGGTGTAGGTTGCAGACGTGGCTCAGATCCTGCGTTGCTGTGGCTGTGGCATAGTCCAGCAGCTGTAGATCCATTTAGACCCCTAGCCTGGGAACCTCCACATGCCATGGGTGTGGCCCTAAAAATGACAAAAGACAAAAAAAAAAGAAAATAATAATAATATACTAAACATTTGCAACAAAGGTGATAAGAGGAAATTTTGTTGAAAATAGCATTATAGTTTTTGAGTGCTTAATTTTTGCTATGCTTAGTGCTTTATGTAGACCATCTCATGTAATTCTTATAAAAATCATTTAAGATGAAACTAGTATTATTACCTTTTAAACAATTTTAAGAAAATTTTATTGACTTTTCTAAGAGCAGTTTAGATTCAGAGCAAATTTTAGGGGAAGGTATAGAGATTGCCCATATACCTGCTGTTCCATGTCTGCATAGTCTCCCCCATTATCGGCATCACCCACCAGAGAGGTACATTTGTTACAACTGATGAGCCTACTTTTACACATCATAACCACCCAAAGTCTAGAGTTTACGTTATGGTTGACTCTTGGCATTGTACATTCTCTGGGTTTGGATAAATTTATAAAGACATGTATCCACCATTACGGGTGCCACACAGAGTATTTTTACTGCCCTCAAAGTACTCTGTGCTTTGCCTGTTCATCCTTCACTGCTTCCAACCCTCAGAAACCTCTGATCTTTTTACTGTGTCTATAGTTTTTCGTTTTCCAGAATTAGAATCATACAGTATGTAGCCTCTTTCTTCTTTCACTTAGTAATATTCATTTACAATTACTTTGTGTCTTTTCATGACTTGATAGCACATTTCTTTTTAGTACTGAGTCATATTCCATTGTCTGGGTATATCACAGTTTGTTTATCCAAACACCTACAGGACATCTTGGTTCTTTACATGTTTTGGCAATATGAATAAAGATGCTATAGGTCTGTGTGTAGGTTTCTGTGTGGGCATAAGTTTTCAACTACCAAGGAGTATGGTTGCTGGGTCATATGGTAAGGATTTGTTTAGTTTTGCAAGATACTGCCAAACTGTCTTCCAAAGAGGCTGTACTATTTTACATCCATACCAGCTGTTGATACCTTTTAACAATTGGAAAACATGAAGATTAGAGGGCTTACATTAGTTGACCAATATCACACAACTACTGAATAGGAGAGCTGGGGTTTGTGCACAACCACGTTTAATTCAAGAGAGAGCTTGCTCATAACCAAGCATAAGTGTTATGAGAATGAGAGTCATCTACCCACCTGATGGTTATCTCAGTGCTCAAAGTAGGTAGAGATTAAACATTGTCTTCATTTCTCTAATAAAACAAGTGGTATCTATACCAAAGTTCAAATAATCATCCATTTAGAAGTAAGGACTAGTGGAGTTGTCACTGTGGTACAGTAGATTAAGAATCTGACTGCAGGTCCAGTTGCTCTGGAGGTGCAGGTTCGATCCTGGCCAGGTGCGGTGGGTTAAAGGATCCAGTTTGGATTCAGTCCCTGTCCCAGTAATTTCCAAATGCCATAGGGGTGGCCATAAACAGAAAAAAATGACTAGTATTTAGCATATCAATATTTCAATATTTAATTACCAAACTTTTTTTTTTTTTTGCTTTTTAGGGCCACACCTATAGTGTATGGAAGTTCCCAGGCTAGGGACTGAATTGGAACTGTAGCTGCCAGCCTATGCCACAGACACAGATCCGTGCCACATCTATGACCTACACCACAGCTCATGGCAATGCCAGATCCTTAACCCACTAAGCAGGGACAGGGATTGAACCCACATCCTTATAGTTACTAGTTGAGTTTATTACCACTGAGCCACAACAGGAACTACCCAAACTTCTTTTTTTAACCTTAATCCTAATTATAATGTCATAGAGAAAATATATTTGTGGGTATGGGTTAATACGATGAAGAATACAGATTTTGAGGACAATGAGAACATAGATGTGACCTCAGATATGATCTGATCTAACAGCTTCATTTTACAGAGGAGAATATTCAACCCAAAGGGAAAAATGTGGCTGTTTTTTCTGGCACCAAAAATAGAAACGAGGTCTGCAACTTTCTAGTCTGGGGCTCTTTTCTTTAGCTGTTCTCAAAGTGATATGGGGGTCCATGAGGCTTCAGGGATCCATAAGGTCCGACTCTTTCCATAGTAATACCAACATGTTATTTGCTTTGTTTACTCTCATTCTCTCACTAGTTTATAGTAGTTTTCCAGAAGTGCATTGTCTATGACTTCAGAACAGGTTGAAGGCAAAAGAAGATATGCAAATTAGCCATTAAGCCATATATTTATACAATTTTAAAATATTTATAAAAATGTAAACCAATGCCACTTTTCTCAACAATATATGTATTTTTAGAAAATAGCACACTTTTTCATAAAAATGGATTATGTTAATATGCAGTCTGTTTATTATTTTCATTTTAATAAATTAAACATTTCAAAAGTTTCTCCAATTTAGTGCCTAACAGAGTATATAACAATAGGTACAACCCATGTAAATGTATGTGGCATTGTCACTAATTTTTAATAATTTAAATGGGTCTTAGGTCAAAAGTTTGACAACTGCTATATTAAAGAATATATTTAAAATATTTACTTAAATATATTTTAATAGGCTCTGCGCCTATTAGGAAAATAGTATTACTTTTGTAAATATTACACTTGAATGTTTCAAGTCTTCATCTGTTCTAAGATTTTTTCCTTAATTTTTATATCATCAAAACAGATCATCACATTGCAATGAAATTTACCTTATATCTATAAATTCCTTATTTCAATGTTTAATCAATGCTTCACAGTGATTAAATTAAATCTCACATAAATGTACTGTTTTCTTATTTTCTTACAGAATATTTTGGCACAGAAAGCAATTTTACGACCTAAGTTAGATTACTTCTCATCTTTATTACTAATTTAAATCATATTTCTTGAAGTTAAAGAAGCATATTGTTTCAGGAAAATTAGATGCTTTCCCTTGGTATTATGGTACACTTAAAATATATGCTAATATTGCAGTGAAAATCATTATTGGGTTTCTCTATATAGCGCTGAAAGGAAAAACAATTAAATCTGCTTTAGTATATCAATAATTCATGAGGGAAAAGTCTATCTCTACTAGACTATGTCTTAAAAAACCCTAGCGAGGCAAGAGGGAGCCTCATGAGTCCTTCCCAGGAGAGAAGCCCTTCCCTTTATGAGGGAGTTCATTTCAAGCTGCCCTTGGGCTTCTAAAATAGCTATATATCTTCCTATTCTTAATTTGTCTTCACAACTTGAAAGCAGAGACAAAGCCTTAACAAGAAGCCACTTGTAAAAGTAAATGAAGGAATGAATGGATAAATGAATGAATGAATGAAAGTCCAGTGACTAGCTTCTGCATCTTTCTGATTTACCAGCATAGCATGATGGCGTCCATGTTAAAAGACAGTGTTTCGACATTGCATCCCCACCTACATTTTAGATTTCCATCCCTCCAGGTCTGCTTCTTAAATCTCCCACTTGCTTGAAACCTGGGGTTTTCTAAATGATTTCCAGGCCTGCTGCCATATCCGATTTTTAATAGGAATCTCTAAAGTGAACTATAATTTGAAAATACATAATCAAGGACACTGTGGGATTCTCAGCTTTAGGCAATATGTTCTGTTGGGTAAAAGAAAGCTCTGGCAGACAGCAGACCCAGATCCTTTCACCAGCTGTGCCCCCGACTTGTTCTGTAATTTCAATCAAGTCACTGTAAGAGCCATTGTCTGTCTATTACAGTAGTGGAATCTACAGAAGTCCTAGCCTGCCTGATTCCCTAACTGTGATCATGTGAGGATTAATGAGATAAAGGCTGTATAATATTTTGTCCCCTTGGGGAAAAACACTCTGAAAATAAAGTATTAGAATCTCTGGATATGGCTTTCAAGAACTCAGATTCCCAAGTCTCATGTTGTATGCATGTTTTCTGGCCATTAGGTCATTATTGCTCTTTCTCCTGTAATAAAAACAATGGTTTTGAAATAGAACAAAGAAAACACGGTTTTCTTTTGTTTCTTTCATGTACAATGTATTTTCTGAATATAAGCTTATCATGTGATAGTGCACATTGGCAGTTTTACCCTCAAATACACTCACATCTGTTGACTGGACCTCAGTTTTACATACCCAATTGCACATTGTTTAATTGCCCATCTTTGCCAGTAGCATAAATATATTATATATTAAAATTAGTAAGCTGTTGTATGTTTTACATGCATATATACAAGTTTTAACTGTGTTTTTATTGAGTCCTTGTGCTGCATATTAAAAAAAAACAAAAAAAAACATGGTTCAATCTATGCATTTTAACAGAAATAAACCCCCTCAAGCTTTCTGTTTAAAATCATGCCCACAGGCATAGAACGAGAGGCATGGCTGCTATGGTTTCACCTTCACATACATCAAAAGAATGTGTGCATGTTTGTGTTTGGGGAATGGATGATGTAGGAAGAGGAGGGTTAGGAAGAAAATCCTTTGTGAATGTGAAATATTCCCAGTGTATCCTTCAGTGTCTAAATATCTGAACTCAATTCTTTCATTTGGTTCTTCCATTTAAAATATTGGGCTTTGACTCTGTTTTATCATGACCTAATTTGATATATCCCATCACCCTATGAATACTTTTTCTTATGCATTCATCTCTCAGAAAATGGATAAATTGCTCTAAACTCCACATTGAGGCTAACGAAAGTGTTTGAAGAAGTTGCAAAGTATTGAAAAATGAGACATAACCTGAAAAGGCCTTCCAGATAACCACAAAAATATCTTATGTGATAATCTGTGACCAGGGAACCTGCTGGTCCCATGGCAATGACGTGAGGAAGTCCAACAGCTCCTTGAGTTGGGGAGCTAATTGCTTCAGTAGAGTTCATAAACTCCCAAGCTCAATGCATCCCGTAAAAAATTCTAAATAAATATCACTGGAAAATAAAATCTCTGCACGTGAATGTCTCCTACTTTGCAGCACAGAGAACTACTGCTCTGAAGACTGTCAGTTTTGAAATCTAAAGTAATGCGTTACCCTGCAGGGCCCCATCCATGCCAGCTAAAACAGATGTAGCATATTTGTTTCTGGAGAGTGCTCTGTGGGGAAAAATACCTCGTTTTTATTCCCTTCTCATTTAAAGAGTGAAGGTTAAAAAAATAAAACTTGCTTTTGGATTGTGATTTATGCTACATTTCAGTATTAGACAAAGGTGCATGACTGCTTTATAGGTGCCTGACAATAGAGAATTAATACAGAATCATTGTCACAATTCAAATTGCGGTATTAACATTTTCTACTATTGAGAGGACATCATAAAAACATAACTAGTTAGGATAGAATTAACCATATATGGCAAACATTCAAATTATCATTGGCCAGAAGACAAACCTACACATCAAAGTAACTGGGAAATTCACATTTATTCATAGACTAAGAAATGAAATTCCTTGCTAATATTCTAAAGCTTTTAGAGTAGTTTAATTAAATTAATTAATTAATTAATTAATTTACTTATTTATTGTCTTTTTATCTTTTTAGGGCTGTGGCTGCAGCATATGGAGGTTCCCAGGCTAGGGGTCGAATCGGAGCCATAGCTGCTGGCCTACACCACAGCCACAGCAACTCGGGATCTGAGCTGCATCTGCAACCTATATCACAGCTCACGGCAATGCCAGATCAAACCTGCGTCCTCATGGATGCTAGTAAGGTTCGTCAACCACTGAGCCATGACGGGAACTCCTAGACTAGTTTTAAATACTTCAAAACTGAATAATGGTTACATCCTTTTGTAAATTAATATCCTCCTCCCTAAAAAAAAGATAAGAAACATCTACCTAAGTCAAAAACTACATATTTTAAAAAAGCCTATTCCCTAAAACAAATCGGGACTAAATCATACACATTTAGATAGAATATAAATTCTTTAAAATCTTCATGTTAATTCAATCAGTAGGATATAGTATATCTGTAAGATGTAGGTTTGATATTAATTTTCCCTTTTTGTTAGAAAAACTATCAGTTACTCACTTTGCATGCAAAATCTTAACTTTTGTGATGTACTCTTTCTTGCTTCAGCGGTAGAAATAAACCATTGCTAAGAAGGAGGCAAGGCAAGAGTGTCAAAAAATAGTATGATTTATCTCAAAGGAAGTGAGAACCAGGGAAATTCTATTCTAAAAGCCTAAAATGATAGTGAGTCATATTCTCCCAGGGTTTACCCTAGGCCATGGTGGTTAGACAGGCATCCTTGGAAGTGTCCACTGTAACATCACATAACCTCTTCCTAGATAATGTGTTATAGTAAATTAGTAGTAATTGTAAAATCAAAAAAGTATTTTCTTTATGTCTCAACTTTTCTTATTTTAAGGGAAAAATTTGAACATGCTATCTAGATTTTCCATTTTCTCCTGAAATGTACTTTCTTAGTATACTTGGATGAAGTTGATCACGCTGTGGGGGGAGGGGGGAAGGTGCACCCAAATTTAAATTTAATTTCAGGAAGAGAAGAGGGAAGCATTCAATAGTCCTCCACACCCTACTTTGGTTGAAGTGTATATGCTTTTATAATATAAGTGTACATCCCAAGAGCATCCTCTCAGATTGCTTTGTGATCAGCAGGATGAGTAAGGGGTTATGACCCTAGGAAAATACAGGGGAAGGTGACCTTGGTAATCATAAGTTAGCAAAGATCAAGCAAACAATTTTAGAATGTCATTAGCGTTTGTCCAGCAAAACATTAAGTGAAGGAACTTAATGTTGTGTACAGCAATACCCTATAATCGAGAGATTTATAGAAAGCTACTTCATAAGTTCAAGTGCTTTAAATATGCAGTACATCAAAACGTAATATACTAAAAGCAATTGGTGCTGTTTCTGTGGCATGACCAGCACTGCAGGGAAATGGGGAATCCTGGAAGAGGGACAGTGCGGTATAAAAAAAAAACCACAAGACTCTTACATTTAGAAAGTGGGGGACCAGGAGGCACTCTTTTCTGCAGAACAAAGGCCCAGGGCCACATGACTTTTATTAGGGAAGGTGGCCTATGTGGGCAGGAGCAGCCATAGGCAATGACAGGGCCACCTCTCAGTGAATAATAAAGGAAACTATTACCACTGGTGCATACCTCTACCTGCATATAGTGCAGCTGCTTATAGAATAGCATAGTTTATGCATAATGTCTTTGAAAGAGACCCTGTACTTTAGCACTCTGCATTAGCAGATATTTGCTTTCTGCAGAGTTCAGCTGTTCAGTGGTCTCCAACATTTCTGGATCTCCAAGAATTTCTCATACTAGTTGCTGCTTAGATCTTGGATTGGAGCCCCAACCTTAGGCAGCTAGATGATCCCTCTCCACTCTTATAAAATGTGCACATTTTTTCCTGGGAACATTCCCCTGAGAAACCTATTGCACAAGAATTTCCTTTCTAAAAACTGTGTCCAGGGTACCCTCTATAAGACACATAACAACAACATTGGCAAGTTTCTCAATGTACCCAGGAAAGGAAGAGTTTTCCTACTTCATAGTCCTTTGCAACCCAATCACACAATGTTAGAGCTGGCGATTACAGCAGAATGTGTTTACTGCTCAGGAAATTTAGGAAACAGAGGCCCCAAAGTGACTGGTACAAGGTTACTCAAAAATTTAGTGAAAACCAAATTCGCAATGTGGCACAGTGGAAGAAAACCCTACTAGTGTCCATGAGGATGTGGGTTTGATCCCTGGCCCCACTCAGTGGGTTAAGGATCTGGCATTGCCGTGAGCTGTGGTATAGGTCGCAGACGCAGCTTGGATCCCACGTTCCTGTGGCTATGGTGTAGGCTGGCTGCTGCAGCTCCAGTTCAGCCACTAGCTTGGGAGCTTCCATATGCTGTGGTTCTAAAAAATAGCAAAAAGTAAAAAAAAAAAAAAAAAATTAGTGAAAGGATCAGGACTAGGACCCCCAAAGTCCTAACTCTCAGTCTGGTGCTTATTTAACTTCAGTATCACAAGAACATTTTTCAAATGCATTCCCTTTTCTTGACTTCCATGTCACAAAATTATTCTGCAGAATCACTATTTTCACATCTAGCTGTGCAAACTGACCTCTGCTGAAAGGCTCAAGCATGTCAGCTGAATAATGAAGAAAAATATTCTGACTTAAAAATGGAGAAGATCTGACCAGAACCACTTTTGTAATAATCAAAATACAAAAAAAAACAAAAAAAAACAAAATAAAGTCTAGTAATTACTACAAACTGGATCCTCTTCCAATTGTGTCACAGTGTTGGCTCATAGTACACTTAGAACAGCATAATGTGGCAGCTACTATTGTAATCCCCTGTTTAGAAATGAAGAAATAAGGTTCAGAGATGAAAATGCATATGCAACTATTTCATGTTAAAGTTGAGGTCAAGGGCATATCTGATTCACTCTGTCTGCGTAATCTCTAGACTGCATAATCTCTGTAGGCTCCAGGATGAACAATTCACAACACAGGGGAGTCAGGGTGACTCCCAGAACACTCTCTACTATGTTCTGTCATTCATGCTAATTCTGTGATGAGATTAACCAAGGAAAGCATGGCAAGCAACTGAAAAAAAAAAGTCTATTTTTGGTTAAAAATATTCAAGAGAACAATTTGAACACTTCTTAAGGTAAAACTAATGCACATTATTTTTGCACTGATCCAAAAGTAATACGATTGTACTTGTTGATTGATTATTCTGCTTGTCAGGAAAATACTCAATTGATTGAGATTTCAGAACCATAAATAGATTTTACTGCAATGGACAGAAATGCCAGTTCCTGTCTTGTTAATATCCCTGGATTTTAGGCAATTTTAATTTGTAGCTATGTATGACTTTATAATCCTTCCCGAATGACAATGCAAGCAGAATTCCCTGCTAGAAAATATGACTGACTGAGGGGTAGGGGGCTATGGGTCATAAAGGTAAATCATTTACCATGGTTCCACCTGGAGGGCCTCATCTCAGAGTGGACAACTGTGAAATAGTTTGCTAATTGGATTGGATTTGCTCTAATTGGAATATTAATTCATATTTTGTGGCCCTTTTATAAGACAGATTCAATTCATGAACCAAATGGCAATATATATTCTTTTAAATTTTAATAAATTAATAAATGCCATGCAAGTGGTATTTATAGATTATATAGAAATAAACCATGGATTTTTTAAACTCATTCTGGTGGAAAATTCAAGATTAAAGCCTTATAGTCCAGGAATATATGTTTTCTTGTCCCAGTTTTGACCCAGTAGATTATGGTCTACCACAGTCTGCTAATATCTGCATTCTTCTTCCAAGTGAGCTTTAATAGTTTATACCTTACAACTATCCAAAAATTCTAGATGGAAAAATAGCAAAAGTATCTTTTATTATTATTTTAAAAATTAGCAATAGAAACTCCATCCTGCTATGAGTTGTAACAATTGATTGGCATTTTGACCCATTTTCACAGTGTCCCGCATGTATTCTGTGGATAGTCATCGTGTTCATTCTAATACCCCTGTTCAGTTTTACTCACTTCATGCATCTGTTCTTATACTGGGAAAGGGGGAGGCATGAAAATCCAGTGGACAATCCCTGGGATGACAGTCTAGCAAAACTAAATATATCCAAAAGTTTTGCTAGTCTCTTGAGGAGTAGGAAACTGGAAAAAATAGAAGTAACAACATCATTCTCAAAGGTCATTAATAGTTAATTCATGGAAGGTTGTATAGAAAGAAAAATTGGGAGAGTGAACTCTGAGGGAAAATATATCTAGGCCACGTGGCATCTGTATTGATCACTGTTTGAGAATCAGTTGGTTCTAGAACAGCTATTGTGAGATGACCAGAGATCATTTTTACAGCAATCATTTTCCACGATAAATTCATCCATGCTGAATGCCAGTGTCAGCCAGCTACCTAGGGTAAACATTTACCATGAAAAGATCCTGTCAACCACCATATGTACTATTCAACTTTGACACAGCCAGGTCTTCAATTTATTTGCATCATTTGTTATAGAATTAGTTTAAGTTTTGTCATCACCACTCTAATTGTAGACCTTTTAAGAAATCCTCAATCCTCAGTTCCTGTCATGGCGCAGTGGAAATGAATCCGAATAGGAACCATGAGGTTGCAGGTTTGATCCCTGGCCTTGCTCAGTGAGTTAAGGATCTGGCATTGCTGTGAACTGTGGTGTGGGTTGCAGATGTGGCTCGGATCTGGCATTGCTGTGACTGTGGTGTAGGCCAACAGGTACACCTCCGATTAGACCTCTTCCTGGGAACCTCCAAGTGCCACGGGTGTGGCCCTAAAAAGCAGGAAAAAAAAAAAGAAAAGAAGTCCTGAGTCAGGAAGGTTTAATTGTAGTAGGCTAAAAAAAGGCATTCTTACCTGATCACTAGGTGATCTGGACTTTATTCCCCAGGTTAACACATCTAGCCATGCCTTTGGGGCAAATCGCTTAAACTTTTTGAGTTTACAACTTCCTCAGCTGTAAAATAGGCCAACTGAAATGATTCCTCTTTAAGGCCTATTGTTTTGTGATGATGGACATCAATCTGAGAGCTTTCACTTCCATAGTGGCTGAATTGGGGGATCCCTGGTTCTACCAAGCCAAGAAAGAATGGAAAAAACTTAGCTGAAATGTAAAGGGCTTGTTACCTAAACAAAGTGTTAGTTTCCTTGGTGCCCTGGACATCCTCTTACTGGTTTTATCAGTGGTTTATGAGCATTTATCAGACTTTTTGATATTTTAACTCCATAGTCTTCTTTATCATTGTGTCATGCACCTTGAAAATTATGATTATTAGCTCTTACCTTCTAAGATGGCCCACAGTCTGTCTATGGAGAGTGTATCTCACAGGGCCACTCTTGCCTTCTGAGATAGAACACATTCTGTCTACAGAATGTTTATCTCTGCTTTCACTTTACTGTGGCTTGCTCTTGAATTCTTTCCTGCATGAAGCCAAGGACCCTCACTTGGTGGCTGGTCCCAATAACTCACCCCAGACCCGGGGACATGGCTATCCTTTTATGCCCCATTTTCTTGCAACTTCTTAATAAATCTACTTCTTTCTTATCAAAAAGGAAGAAAATGACAGATATTATGATGATAATGAAGATGTCTTTGAAAGAAGACCAAGAAAAACTAATTCAAGCACTGTTATTGGAGGTCACCATTCCTAATTTTAGACTAAATGAGCATCACAAGAAAAAACAAACAAAAAAAACTATTCCTAAAATACTGCGCTCTCACTTGACTTAGATTTTTAAAAAGTTTTTATCTTGTGAAGCATATTGCTTATGTCTGTGTCAAGGTTGCCTTCATTATGCCCAATCACTTTTTAACTACATTTGGCTGAGGATCTCTGTAGATTAACGCTATTTCTAAAGTTATCTGTTTGCATATGGTTCTTTGAGGCAGGATTCAAAGGATACATTTATTGTGTTTCTAAAAAAGACAACCTTCTGTTTCCCCTAAACCTAAATATGCTTTTATAAATGCACCCTCAAAATCAGTGCTTGCTTCTACACAAATGAACCTCAGTTCTGTCTTTCTTAATCTAATGTTATATTGGAAGAGGAGGCATTGTTTAGATATATAATCATGCAACTACTGACTGTTGCTATAAAAATGTTTAATCTCTGCACAATTTCCATTGCTTTTCTTTGAAATCTGGTGTTTATTGCAACAAAATTTCAGATTTTGCAACATGAGAGTCTGAAAGACAGGCCAGCCCAGGCAGCTTTTTGGAAACAAGAGGTCTGGTACTTCCAACAGACAAAAAACCTGGCTCAACACTAGGAAGAGGGGAAAGACACATCAGGTAAGCTGTACTGATTTTGCAAACTACTTTTGATTCTTTGCTAGAGGACTTCTTTTGACAAGGCATGGCCCTTTTTTATTTTTATTTTTGTTGGTCTGTGTTTTGTTAACCATACTCTCCTGGAAGAGACTTTGACCATCTGGATGTGGTTTTTGTTTCTGTGAGAAGGAACTTTTGTGTCCTTGACATGTCACTAGTATAAATAAATGCTCAATGAGGGGAACTACCTATGACCTAGCAATACCACTCATAGGCATATATCTGGATAAAACTTTGAAAAAGATACAAGGTCATTGCAGCACTATTCAAAATAGCCAAGACATGGAAACAACCCACATGCCTATCAACAAGTGAATGGATTAAGAAGAAGTGGTATATATACATAGTGGAATACTACTCAGCCATAAAAAAGAACAAAATAATGCCACTTGCAGCAACATGGATGGAACTGGAGACTCATACTAAGTGAATTAAGTTAGTAAGAGAAAGACACATACCATATGAAATCAGTTATATCTTGAATCTAATATATGGCACAAATGAACCTATCTACAGAAAGAAAAAAAAAACTCATGGACATGGAGAGCAGACTTGTAGTTGTCAAGCGGGAGGGGGAAGGAGTGTGATAGAATGGGAGTTTGGGGTTAGTAGATGCAAACTATTGCATCTGGAGTGGATAAGCAATGAGGTCTGCTGTACAGCACAGGGAACCGTATCTAGTCGCTTGTGATGGAACATGATGGAGAATAATGTGAGAAAAAGAATATGTATGTGTGTGTGTGTATAATATATATATGTGTGTGTGTGTGTGTGTGTGTGTGTGTATCCATAATTTTGCATGTAAATCAACTAATAAAAAATTTTAAAAAGTAAAATAAAACCTCTACTTTAAAAATAGACATGGTCACAGGTGGCTTTAGTCCAGACAGTACAGACCTAAAAGCAACATAAACCACAAAGAATTGCTTTCTTTCAGTATAATAAAGCCTGGATCTCTTAACAAATCAGTAGATAACATATTATAATGATTTTATGTTAGTATATTATTTCTACAACTTGAACTGGTTACCTCATCCATAAAATAAACAGGTGGATTTATCTAAAAGCAAGTTGCTCAGTAGCATCTTGTTAATAGAGAGTGAGCCATCCATTCAGTTATTTGGAATATCAATGAGGAATTGTTCAGGAATAGGTGTAGCTTTGATCAGTTATGTTGCACATAAATAGTATAATTCATAGTAAGACAATAATATTTGGTCTACTCTAAATTTAGGTCTCTATTACTTATAACCTGCCACTGTGATTGCTTTTCCTCTTTAGTAAGCTGTGCTATTAAATCATCAGGATGATTATTATATAACAGAAAACTCCGATTGATGTTCTTATTCTTTCTCTTCCACAGCAGAGGCACAAGGAAATCCTGCATGGTGAAAACAAACTAATAAACATAACCCCCCAAAACCAACAAAGAAAATACTATCTGATGATTGGGAGTGTAAAAGCTTTAGGAACAGTAAAACACAGATTATTACATTTCCTATGGATATACTCTAATACAAGGGTATCTGAACATCAGTGTATCCAGAGAGGTTGCATCCTACTCACAGGTACTTTTTACTTAGAAACTTCTTTGTCAGAATAGTTTTGCTACTTGGATTTTTGGGCTGCAAAAGGACTGGGCTGATTGTAGTGGTGGACGGTTGTGCTAAAAATGCAGTTATATGAAAGTAGTGTGGGGCTAGCAAGAAGGGCCATTTCATTGAGGTGAGCCAAGGGAAAAATAGGTTTTCTAATTTCATATGTCTGAGCCAAGTGAGAAATCAACTTCATACATTTTGAACCTTGAATAAGTAGATGATGTTTTATAATGATTGCATATTGATATGTTATTTCTATCGTATTAGCCAGGAACCTACTCTAAGAACTCATAAACAGAAGGAAAAGAATTCCAGGCAAAGTGTTGGAATATAAAAAATGAGTAGTTGGAATATAAAAAAAATGAATAGCTTAGAGGCTCCAAGTAACAGGTGTATAATATCAACTGTGGGGAAAATGTTCTTTGAGATTTTTGAAGATAATGGTGTTCTTTATAGTTCTTTTTCAGTATTAAGCCTGTACGTAAAGTATATCTGTGTGCTGTCTCCAGCCATTCTATTGACTTTCTGATTTATTAACGTAGTTATTCACTGTTCAAACTTTTCTTCAGAGCACTGCTTTAGCTCTATCTCACAGACTTTGATATATGATGTCTTTGTTATTGCAATGGTAATGGGGTTATGAATTGTAGATAATTAGAAAGTATGCTGACAAGTGTTTGATAAAATTTAGTATCTATTTTAGGTAGAAACTCTTAAAATGTAATAGATGAGTACTATAAAGTGGTAAAATATTATCTACCTCAACATAGAATCTGGAATTATCCCTATACAAATGAGAAGGGGAAAAATCAATGTTATGGCTCTTACTTAACCTTCACTAGCAGTATGTGAAAGTACTTGTTTTTCCACATCCTTATTAAAACTTTTGATCTTTGCCAAAATGTTAGGTTAAGAGTTATAGGATAGTTTTAATTCATAATTATTATGTGAAAAGTGATATTGAGCATGTTTTCATGTTTAGAATAATATTATTTTCTGTGACCTCTAATTTCCTAACTTTTATGCATTTTTCTTGATTTGTAGGAGCATGTTGATTAGTTCAAAGTTTTTCTTAGTTTTGAATTTGTCTTGTGACTTTATGGCTTGTTGGTTTTGCTATTCTGAACTTTTTTTAGGAATTGGAATTTATCAATTTTATTTTTAAGGACCTTTGAGTGTTTTTTGATTACTCAAGATTTTTAGATTTTGTTTTTGCTTTGAAAATGCATCCATTCCTTAATAATAATGGTCAATGAAGATAGAAGCCATGAAAATAATATAAACCTTTTGAAAAGAATGTAAAATTATATTACTTCTTGACTCTATATTTGTGATTGGAGGATCTTTTTAAAAATTTAAAATTTGTATTGTTTTTATTACTCGGTGAATTTTATTACTTTTATAGTTGTACAGTAATCATCACAAGCAAATTTTATAGTATTTCCATCCCAAACCCTCAGTGCATCCCCACCCCCAACCTGTCTCTCTCTTTTTTTTTTTTTTTGTCTTTTGCCTTTTTATCTAGAGCCGCACCAGCATCATATGGAGATTCCCAGGCTAGGGGTCTAACAGGAGCTGCAGCCGCCGGCCTTCGCCACAGCCACAGCAACGCGGGATCCGAGCCGCATCTGCAACCTACACCACAGCTCACGGCAACTCTGGATGCTTAACCCACTGAGCAAGGCCAGGGATCGAACCCGCAACCTCATGGTTCTTAGTCGGATTCGTTAACCACTGTGCCACGAAGGGAACTCCCAGCCTGTCTCTTTTGGAAACCATAAGTTTTTCAAATTCTGTGAGTTGGTATCTGTTCTGTAAATAAGTTCGTTGTGTCCTTTTTTTAGATTCCACACGTAAGTGATAGCATGTGATATTGGTGTCTCACTGTCTAACTTCATTTATTATGATAATTTCTAGGTCCATCCGTGTTGCTGTAAATGCCATTATTTCTTTCCTTTTAATGACTGAATAATATTCCATTGTGTATATGTACCACATCTTCTTTATCCACTCCTCTGCTGATGGACATTTAGGTTGTTTCCATTGTCTTGGCTATTGTATAGAGTGCTGCAATGAACACTGGAGTACATGCATCTTTTCGAGTCATGGTTTTCTCTGGATAGATGCCCAGGTGTGGGACTGCTGGATCAAATGTTAATTCTATTTTTAGTTTTCTGAGGAATCTCCATACTGTTTTCCACAGTGGTTGCACCAGATTACATTCCCACCAACAGTGTAATAGAGTTCCTTTTTCTCCACAACCTCTACAGCATTTTTTGTTTGTAGACTTTTTGATGATGGCCATTCTGGCTGCTGTAAGGTGGTACCTCATAGTGGTTTTGATTTGCATTACTCTAATAATGAGTGATGTTGAACATTTTTTCATGTGTTTTTTTGGCCATCTGTATGTCTTCTTTGGAGAATTGTCTGTTTAGATCTGCCCATTTTTTGATTGGTTTGTCTGTTTTTTTGTTATTGAGCTACAGGAGTGTTCATGGATTTTGGGAACTGATCCCTTGTCAGTCAATTCATTTGCAAATATTCTCTCCCATTCTGTGGGTTGTCTTTTTGTTTTGTTTAGGGTTTCCCTTTGCTGTGCAGAAACTTAAGTTTAATGAAGTTCCATTTGTTTATGTTTGTTTTTATTGTCATTACTGCAGGAGGTGGATCTGAGAAGATATTGCTGTGGTTTATGTTGGAGAGTGTTTGACCTATGCTTTCCTCTGAGAGTTTTATAATATCTGGTCTTATATTTAGGTCTTTAATCCATTTTGAGTTTATTTTTGTGTATAGTGTTAGGAAGTGTTCTAATTTCATTCTTTTATGTGTAGCTGTCCAGTTTTCCAAAGCATGCTTGGAGGATCTTAAAGGAACAACTGAGCAAGCATAGACTAAGAGAATTCAGAAATATATCTGGATATAAAATTAACACACAGAGATCAATAAGCATCATAAGTAAAAGCAATATATTCATTAGAATCCATAACAGAAGAAAAGCTCATACTAAAATTACCCACTAAATAAAATAAAATAGCTAGGAATAACATGAAATATCCAAGGTGTACATAAATAAAACTCTGGAATGTAGAATGTGTCTTGATCAAATGAAATGGTGAACCATATTCTTGTAAAGGAAGCATTAACATCATAAGAAGGAGTAATTGCCCCTAAATTAATCTGTGTCTAAAGCAATCCCAGTAAAATATTAGAAATTCAAAAATTTGATTTTAAAATTTATATAGCAAAACAAGGTAGAAGAACCAGGTTGGAAAATTGGAAGATGACTAATGCAATATGAACATTACTGTCATATATTTCAACTTAGTATAAAGCTACAGTAATTGAAATTGAATAATGATGTTGAAGTAGATATATACCAATGAAAAAGAATATAAAGTTGAAAAATAGACCTACATTCATTTGAGAATTTAATATATAATAAGCTATCATTTCTAATTAGTAAAGGTGAGATTATCATAAATTTTTGTTAGGACAACAAAGTAGCACTCTTTAAAAAAATTAGATGGGAGTTCCCATTGTGGCACAGCAGAAACAAATCAGGCTAGTATCCATGAAGATGCGGGTTCAATCTCTGGCTTCACTCAGTGGACTGGGGATCTGGCATTGCCCTGAGCTACATTGTAGGTTGCAAATGCGGCTTGGATCCAGAGCTGCTGTGGCTGTGGGGCAGGCCGGCAGCTGTAGCTCTGATTCGACCCCTAGCCTGGGAATTTCCATATGCTGCAAGTGCAGCTCTAAAAAGCTAAAGAATTAAAATTAAAAAATTAAAAATTTAGGTTGGTGCTAGACCTTGTATCTTGCACTAAATAAACTCCAAAAGGTGAAATATTTAAATTTATTAAGGGAGATAGTCAAAATTCTAGGGAAAAAATTTGGAAAAACATTCCTTAACAATGTCAGAATATGGATGGTTCTCAAACAAATAAATAAATAAATAAATAAATTTCACTTCCTATAAAAATTTTTACTTAGCAAGAACCACCCAAAGAAGGGCAAATCACAAACTGAGAATAGTACTCTGAACTTATTGATTTGCAGGAGCAAATCAACAAAAATCCCAACAACCAAGAAAAAAGTGGGCAACAAATGTGAGCAGAAATTGTAAATGATTTATATGCATTGAAACAATCTTCCAAATCCAGTCTTTACTGGATTTCTTCCACCATACACAATCCGTTCATTTTTTCTTCATCGATTATCAACTCTTGCCATTAGAGGATCCTACCACTAATTTTGTGTTTTGATGACGACTGTTGAAATCTAGGCAAATGTTGATTTTCTGACTGTCTCCATTCTCCCTTCCATTTGCTTACTATCTGAAACCTAGTAGAAGTAAAAGAGAAGAGAATGTGAAGGTTTACAGTATAGCTCCAGTTTGGGCTTTCAAACACTTAAATTTTTTTTTTTTTTTTTTGCTACACCTGCAGCATGTGGAAGTTCCTGGGCCAGGGTTCGAACCTGTGCCACAGCAGCAACCCAAGTCACTGCAGTGACAACATGGATCCTTAACAAGCTGAACCACAAAGGAACTCCTAAACACTGAAATATTTAATTATAAATGCCCCAGGATGAAGGAAAACAGTGACTCAAACTAGAAAATAGGAGTAGATAATATACATAGCAGACGTACTTTAAGCAGAGAACAGTGGGATTGCTGAGCAACCTTCCAAATGATAAATTCTCAATTTGAAACAGAAGTTCCCAGGGTATCTTCATACATAATGGCAAAGAGGAACCACACTTCAAAGCTAAGTACAAATCATTGTTGTTAAACACTTTGATTGTCAATAGGTAAACTACAGCAAACTGTATATTATAAAATAATAGGCATATGAGCTGGTTATATGAGAGCTTTTGTTAAGCCTTAATGTGATCTACAAGTGCTAATTATGTTTTTATCCAAATAATTAAAATCATGTTACAACAATCAATGTTTCAGCGACATTTGTTGAACTTTTCCTTTGTATTGTAGCCCTATTAGAGGAGGTGTGAGTGATAGAGTAAGGAACAGTTCTCTGATAAATTACCTGGATGATACTGATATAAAAACGTACTTGTGCACACATTCACACACATGGAACAACTTACTGACAAACATATTGAAAAGACTAAATTGCCTAATGAGATGCAAAATGCAAGAGTGGTTTATGTCAGAAGACAAGGAGAAGAAAATTATTCTGTGAGCTGTTAAACCCTGTCTCATGTTTTGAGGAACGACTCACGTAGAAAAGATAAATGAACATGGATAATCCAGAAAAAGAGATGGAGAAGTCATTAATGGGAAGAATATTTAAAAAGTTGTGGTGAACTTTGAACTTGACTGATATGAGAATATGGAAATGGAATTGGTTTAAAGACACATCAGTCTAGTCATGTTTTTAACAATGCACTGATACATTATAGCTATAAAATTTATTCTGTCTAAAGATCATTTTCAGTTATATATGTTCATTACAACTTTATAAAGCCTACTTGCATCTTCTTGACTTAAACCAAATTTCTGTCTTTTATTGCTAGTTTAATTTTTACTTATCTTTCAGAGTTTTAATTATAGACAGTAGAATTACATATAACCTTATAAATATTGTTACCTTTTCTTATTGAAAAAGTAACAGGGCTTGGGATGGAAATGCTATAAAATTTGGTTGTGATGATTGTTGTACAACTATAAATGTAATAACATTCTTTGTTATTAAAAAAAGAAAGAAAAAGTAATATAGTGAGAATACTTTGATACTTGAAAACTGAGCTTTACATGATTACAATATTGGAAATTATTTGAAAAAAACAAGTCATTTTTTTACAAACGTATGATAAGTTTAAAAATATTTTCTCAAGGGGATCATTTGATGACAGACTCCTTCCTTATGTTCAAGACACCTTTCTACTGTGAGACCTTAAGCAAAATTTCGTTGAGAACTGAGATGACATCAAAGCCATATATATCAGTGGAACAGAGACAACAGAGAAATAGTTATAGAGAATAAATCAAAGTCATATAACAAGGCTGTTCATAGACACTTAGGTCCATGTGTGATCATAGCTGCATAGCTTTCCTTCATAGTCATTCCACCATTTATGAATTTGCTAGGATTTCATGATCCTAATTTAAAAAACTGATCTGCCTTTTTTTTTTTACACTAAGGCTATGAAAAGCCATCTTTTGGCTTGCAACTATTACAGTTATTTACAGAGTTTTATGGTCTTACCAGATTTATGTGTTTTGCAGATAATCTCCTGTGTATTTGCCACACATCAACTTTAATCTACTCCCTCTCCCCCCACAGCATTCCAAGGCTAGTTCTGCAGCTTAGGTACCACTCCAGTGCCTTTTCATAATGTGTACCTTACATTTTCCTTTATGTAATAGAATCACTTTATACAGATTTTTCAAAAAGAAATATGCTATTTTTTAGAGTAGTTTTAGATTCAGAGCAACTTTAAAAAATGTTTATTAAAGTACAGTTGATTTACAATGTTGTACCAATTTCTGCTGTATAGCAAAGTGAGCAAGTCTTACATAGGTATACACTTTTTTTTTTCTCATATTATCTTCTATTGTTGTTCTATCCCAAGAGATTGTATATAGTTCTCTGTGCTATACAGTAGGATTTCATCGCTTATCTATTCTAAATGTAATAGTTTGCATCAGCTAACCCCAAACTCCCTGTCCATTCCACTCTCTCCTCCCTCCTTCTTGGCAAAATTGAGTGGAAAGTACAGAGAATTCCCATGTACCTTCTGCCCTTATACTTGCATAGCCCCTACCACAATCTACACTCCCCAAGGCATTCCAAAAAGGTTCATTTGTGGCAATGATTAACCTAAAATGACACATTATTATCAGCCACAAGACCTTAGTTTACTTTAGGGTTTACTACTGGTGCTGTATATTTTATGGGTTTTGACAAGTGCATAATAACACATACCGCTCCCTACAGTATCACATAGAATTGTTTCACTGCCCTAAATATTCTCTGCCCTCTGCCTACTTACCTCTCCCTCCCCACTAACCGATGAAAACCATTGAACTTTTTACTTTCTCCTTAGCGTTACCTTTTCCAAAATGTCATATACTTGGAATCATAGTGTGTAGCCTTTTCACATTGGCTTCTTTCACTTAACATGTGTTTAAGGTTCCTTCACATCTTTTTAGTACTGAGTGATACTCCATTGTTTGGATCTTCCATAGTGTATTTATGCATTGACCTACTGAATTTGGTGGTGTCGATGTTCTGAATTTTGGCCATTTAAATAGTGGTATATCATTATTATTTTAATTTATAATTCCCTAGTAACATATTGATGTTGAACATCTTGTCATATGCTCATTCGCCATTGATGTATCTTTGGTGAAGTGCCTGTTCAGGTCTTTTGCCCATTTTAAAATTATTTTCTTTTTGTTAAGTTTAGTAAGAATTTTATTTTTGTATTTCTTTATCAGATATGTCTTTTACAAATATTTTCTTCTGGTCTGTGCCTTGTCTTATTCTCTTGACAGTGTCTTTTACAGGGAAGAAGTTTATAATTTTAATAAAGTCCAGCTTATCGGTTATTTCTTTTATGAATAATGTCTTTTGTGTTGTATCTAAGGAGTTGTCCTGAAACCCATTGTGATCTAGATTTTCTCCTATGTTGTCTTCTAGGAGTTTTACAGTTTTATATTTTACATTTACGTACATGATCCACTTTGAGTTATTTTGGTAAAATTTCTGAGGTCTGTGTCTATAACTTTTTGCATATGAATGTCTAGTTTTTCCAGCACCATTTGTGGAAAGGACTATCTTTGGTCTACTGTACTACTGTTCTTCCTTTATCAAAGAATAGTTTACTATATTTATGTGAGTTTCTATTCCGTTCCATTGATTTATATCTCTATTATTTCACCAAGACAGCTCTGTCTTGATTATCTGAGCTTTACAGTAAGTTTTGAAGTCAAATTGTGCCAGTCCTCCGACTTTGTTATTCTTCTTTATTGTGTTAGCTATTCTGGGTCTTCTGCCTCTCCTTATAAATTTTAGATCATTTTGTTGATAGTCACAAAATAGCTTGCTGCGAATTATGCTAAATCTAAAGATCAGCTTGGTACAATCACTATGGAAAACAGTATGGAGATACCTCAGAAAACTAAATATAGAACTAACATATAACCCAGCAATCCCAGTCTTGGACATATATCCAGACAAAACTTTCCTTGAAAAAGATACGTGCACCTGTATGTTCATTGTGACACTATTCACAATAAGCCAAGACATGGACACAACTAAATGTCTGTTGACAGATGAATGGATTAAGAAGATGTAGTATTTATACACAATGGAATATTACTCAGCCATAAAAAAAAAATAATGCCATCTGCAGTAACATGGATGGAACTAGAGACTTTTGTATAAGTAAAGTAAGACAGAAAGACAAAGACAAATACCACATGATACCACTTATATCTTGACTCTAATATATGGCACAAATGAAACTTTCTGCAGAAAAAGAACTTAAGGACTTGGAGAACAGAATTGGGGTTGCCAAGGGGGAGGGGGAGGGAGTGGGATGGACTGGGAATCTAGGGTTAATAGAGACAAACTATTGCATTTGGAGTAAGTAGGCAATGAGATCCTACTGTATAGCACAGGGAACCATATTTAATCACTTGTGATGGAGCATGATGGAAGATAATGTTAGAAAAATAATATATATGTGTATGTATGTATGTATGACTGGGTCACTTTGCTGTACAGTAGAAATTGACAGAACATTGGAAACCAACTATAATGGTAAAAATAAAAATCATTTAAAAATAAAGATCAGCTTGGGAAGTACTGACATCTTGACAATCAATATTGAATCTTCCTATCCATGACCATGAATACTCTATTTATTTAGCTCTTCTTTATTTCATTAAAAATTTTTATTTTCCTCATGTAGATTTTGTATATATTTTGTTAGATTTATACCTAAGGATTTCATTTTGAGGGATGTTAATGCAAATAGTACTGTGTTCTTAATTTCAAGTTCCTCCAGTTCATTGATGGTATATGGAAAAGTGATTCACTTTTGTATATTAACCCTGTATCCTACAGCTTTGCTATAATCACTTTTCAGTTCCAGGAGTTTTTTTGTTGCTTCATCTGGATTTCCTACATTCACAATATCATTTGCAAATAAAAACAGTGTAATATCTTCCTTTCAAATCTGTACGCTTTTTATTTACTTTTCTTGCTTTCTTGCATTACAGAGGAATTCCAGTTCAGTGTTGAAAAGGAGTACCAAAATGTGATATTCTTGCCTTGTTTCTGATTTTAGTGGGAAAGTGCCTAGTCTCTCACCTTTAAGTATGATGTGAGCTATCAGTGTTTTTAAATGTTCATTATCAAATCTAGGAAATCCTCTTCTATTCCTAGTTTGCCAAGAATTTTTATCATGAATGGGTGTTTGATTTTGTCAAATACTTTTTCTGAATCTTCTGATATGATTTGTGATTTTTCTTCTTTAGTCTGTTGATATGATGAATAACATTAATTGATGTTCAAGTGTTGAATCTGCCTTACATACCTGGTATAAATTTCACTTAGTCATGATGTATAACTCTTTTACAGATTTTATAGTTGGTTTGCTAATATTGTGTTGAGGGTTTTTGTATCTCTGTCTATGAGAAATATTAGTCTATAGTTTACTTTTCTTGTAATGTCTTTTATCTGGTTTTGGTATTAGGGTAATGGTAGCATCATAGAATGAATTAGGAAGTATTCCCTCTTCTCCTATCTTCTGGAAGATTTTAGAGACTTGGTAGAATTTCTAATATATATATACATATATATATATACACACACACATACACACACACACACACACACACACACACACGCACATCCATCCCTATACCTCTTCATATGGTTTATTTATTATTTGTGTTTTGGAAGATTGTGTCTTTCACAGAATTTTTCCATTTCAGCTAGGTTATCAAATTTACATGTTCATAGTGAATCTTTATTATCCTTTTAATGTCCACAGGATTGATAGTGATGTTCCTTCTTTCATTTATGATAGTAATATAATTTCTCATTTTTCAGTTAGCCTGGTGAGAAGCTTATTGATTTTATTGATTTTTTTTCAGTGAACCAACTTCTGGTTTCATTGATTTTTCTCTGTTGATTTTCAGTTTTCAATTTCATTATCTGCTCTAATTTCTTTTTTTTTTTCATCTGCTTACTTCAATATGTTCTTCTTGTTCTTGTTCTCATTCTCATTCTCCTTCTTCTTTTTTAAGTTTCCTAAGGTGGGTGCTGAGGTAATTGATTTAAAATCTTTCTTATTAATTATGCATTTGGTGTTATAAATTTCCCTCTGAGCACTGCTTTGGCTACACTTGACAAATTTTGACAAGTACTTTCATCCTTATTTATTCCAAGCTGTTTTAAAATTTTTCCTGATATTTCTTCTTTGAACCATGTGTTATTTAGAAGTGTATTGTTTAATATCCACGTACTTTGAAATTTTCTTGCTATTTTTCTGTTATTGATTTTTAGTTTAATTCTATTGTGATCTGGGAACATACATTGTATGGTTTCTATTCTTCTAAACTTCTTAAGGTGTTTTATAGACCAGAATGTGGCCTATCTTGTTGATTGTTCCATGTGAGCTTAAAAAAATGTGTTTTTTTGCTGTTTTGGAGTGAAGTAGTCTATAGAAGTCAGCTGTATCCTGTTGATTAATGATGCTGTCAAATATTATTCACTGTATTCACTATATTCTTACTAATTCTCTGTCTGCTAGATTTTCCCACTTTTGATAAAGAAGTGTTGACATCTCCAACCATAAGAGTGGATTCGTCTATTGCTCCTAACAGTTTTATTAGTTTTTACTTTATGTATTTCTGTTTTGTCATTATGTGCATAGATATTAAGGATTGCTATGTCTTCTTGGAGAATTGACTGCTATATTTTTATGCAATACATATTATTATCCTTGATAGTTTATTTTCCTTGCTTTGAAGTCTAGGAAATCAACAAACTGATTAGGTTTGAAATCAACAAACCTGCTCTATAGTTTTTATTAATATATGATATATATTTTTCATCTCTTTATTTTTAATCTATTTTTCTTTTTATTTAAAGTAGATTTCTTGTGATGACATATAGTTGGAGTTGATTTTTGATTCACCCTGACAATCTCTGCCCTTTAATTGATGTATTTAAACACTGAAATTTAAAGTGATTATTTATATAATTGGATTATTATCTCTATCTGTTACTGGTTTCTATTTGTTGCATTTATTCTTTTTTTCCTATTTTTGTCTTCCACTCTTTTTCTGCCTTTTGTGATTTTCATCAAGCATTTAATATGCTCCCATTTTCTTTCCTTTTTTAGCATATAAATTATACTAGTTTCCAAGATTTTAAAAAAATTCTACTTGTTGCCATAGAGTTTGCAATATGCATTTACAGCTACTTCAATTCTATTTTCAAATAAACTATACCACTTCATGAGTAGGACAATTACTTTAGAATAACAAAATATTCCCAGTTTCTCCCCCTCATCTCATATCATTCTTCTCATCCATTTTATTTATACATAGACTTTAATCGGCATAATGTTGTTGCTATTATTCTTTTAAACAAATAATACAATTTTTTAGATCAATTAAGAGTAAGAAAAACGTTTTTATTTTACTTTCACTTACTCCTCGAAGTCTCTGTTCTTTATGTATATCAGACTTTCTGATGTATATCATTTCCCTTCTCTCTAAAGAATTTCTTTTAAAAATTCTTGTAGGGTAGGTCTGTAGGCAACAAATTCCCTCAGATTTGTTTGTCTAAGAAAGTCTATTTCTCCTCTACTTCTGAAGGATAATTTCATAGGTGCAATATTCTATGTCAATAATTTTTTTCTCTCAACTTTTTAAAATTTCACTTCACTCTCTTCTTGCTTGTCTGCTTTCTGAGAAATCAGATGTGATTCTTATATTTGTTCCTCTCTATATAAGGAATTTTTATCCGCTTGTATCTTAAGATTTAATTTTTTTTTCTGAATCATGATGGGCCCAGGTGTAATTTTTCAGCATATTTTGTGTGTGATATTCTCTGAGCTTCATGGGTCTGTGGTTTGGTGTCTGACATTAATTCAGTCATTTTTGCATCGTCCCTTTCTTCCTTCCTTCCTTCCTTCCTTCCTTTCTCTTCTATCCCTCTTTCTTTCTCCCTTTCTTTCTCTATCCCTTCCTGTCTTCCTCTCATTCTGGTATTGCTGCCACCCATGTTTTATACCTTTTGTAGTTGCCCCATAGTTCTTGTATATTCTTTTCCTTTTTTTTTTTTTGGTCTTTTTCCTCTTTGGTTTCAGTTTTTAGAATTTCTTTTGATGTAGTCTCAAGATTAGAAGTTTTTTCCTTAGCAGTGTTCAGTCTACCAATGAGACTTTTCAAAATCATTCATTTCTGTTATTATGGTTTTGATATATAGCATTTCTTTTTGATTCTGTCTTAGAAATTTCATATATATTTTCTTATATTAACTATCTGTCCTGGCATGTTTTCTACTTTTTGTATTACATCCTTAGCATATTAATCATTTAAAATTCAAATTGTGATTTTTGCCTTTTAGTATGCCTTGTAATTTTTTGTTGAAAGCTGAATATGATATACTGAGTAAAAGGAGCTCTGGTAAAAGGTCTTTAGTGACATGGTGATAAGGTTTGGGGGGCGGACATTCTACACTGTTATAGTACTATGAGTAGGTCTCAGTCTTTTGGTGAGTATGTGTCTTTTGGGTGTGAACTTTATGAGTGCTTCTCAGTCCTCTCCATTTTCTAGCTCCCATCCTTTAGGTGGAACAGTATGGCTAGAAGGGTCTGGAGTTGGTTATTTTCCTTCTCCCAGGTCAGTTAGGCACTGATAAAACTCCAATAAATTAAGCTCTGGGAAAATAACTTCTTTTGAGAAAAGGTTTTGTTGAAAAGAACAGAATGCTTGGGCTTATTTTTTTAAAAAGGTAACTTTTCCCCTCCTCCTGTCTGAAATATGAAGGGAGTTTTCTATGATATTCAATGTGAAAATTTGGTAAAACTCACAAAAATGTGATGGCTTCACCAAGACTGATCCACCCTGGAGTTTTAACTTTCAGACTTATCCATACTGAATCTCCAGAAATTCAGTCATAGTTTAGTTTTTCCCAAACCAGTACTCGTTTCCATGGAGGTTTTTACTGGTGGATTTAATTCCAGTAAGTTGTGATTTTCTATATCTACATGTCTGTCTCTCCCAGTATAGCAGTTTGCTCTGTGACCTCAAATCTCTAGTGGATATAAGAAGAGTTGTTGATTTTT
>PVHT021183696.1:28007538-28022350 GCA_004024745.2 Catagonus wagneri | reverse complement strand
TGTCATTTTATGGCCGCGGGTTTATGGCCGCACCCGCGGCATGTGGAGGTTCCCAGGCTAGGGGTCTAATCGGAGCTGTGGCCACTGGCCTGCGCCGCAGCCACAGCAACGCAGGATCCGAGCCGCGTCTGCAACCTACACCACAGCTCACGGCAACGCTGGATCGTTAACCCACTGAGCAAGGGCAGGGATCGAACCCTCAACCTCATGGTTCCTAGTCGGATTCGTTAACCACTGCGCCACAACGGGAACTCCTCTTTTTTGCATTGTTAAATGAATGGGTTTCCACTGGGTTCTGTTGCTAAATAAACTTTCTACCCCATGGGAGAAAATCAGGCCTAATGTTAAATGGATAAAATATTTAATTATTTTATTAAGAAGCATACAAGTCACATTTTCTCTTTGGCTTGACTGGTTCAATTTAAAATATTTAGGAGGAGACTAGAAAGGAAAGTGTGACTGCTAAGTGTTTTGTTAAAAACAGTTTTTTTTTCTTTTGTAAAAATTATTATTGCCCTTACTTGAACAATAGACGTTTTGAAGCTAAAGCTACAGACTCTTTCCAAAATATAAGATATTTAAACATAAACTTTTGTATAAAATTTTAGTGTCTGTACAAGTGCGACAAAGTCTATGGAACCAAGGTAAATGTCTTGATTCAAAGCTTCTTCCTTCAGATCTTACAGATAATCACCACAACTTCTAGTATTTACAGTAAGTATTTTCTTTATAACATTTTGAATGTTGCTAATTGGTTATTACATTTTTTTCATATAAGATTTTTGAAGTTCCTTTTTTTCTAAGTGTGACTTTTATAATTTCTTAAAAAATTTTTATTAGTTGGATTACTTCCAAATCTTTATTTTTTAATAGGAAATAATTGTGCAATTTTTAAATTCAGCTTTATTCATTTACATTTTCCGAACTAGATAAATTTACTTGACATACATAAATTCAAATTCTCTTTTTCCTATTCACTGTTTTTATAAGCTTTGAGTAAATTATTTTACTTTTCCTAGTCTTGATTTCATCTTTAGTAATTTGATATTGGCATGCCTACATCATAAAATGGCTGTAAGAAGTAAGTACCTAGCTTAAGAACTTCTCTTAGGGATTGCTGCAAAGAATGCTCTCAGCAATGTTGAGTTTTTCATTCCATTTCCTTTATGTATGGTTACTCCAGGTTATGTTTATCTCATATGAATATCTGGTGCCCCTCACTGACAGCATGTAATGGTGAGTAGAGTTATAGTTTTATAGGCTCTAATTGCAATTTACCCCACAGTGCCAAATAATGTCAAATTGTGCTCATAACTTACCTGTCTAAAATGCTTTTCAAACTGAAGTTGACATTTGTGAATAGTCCCAGGCTTAGAGCCATAAAAATGTTGAGCTCTACAGTGTCCCTGAAGACCTATAGAATATCTGAAACTAAATGCCTCATGTAAGGAGCAGAAAAATTCTTTCCACAGAGTAGGTGAGCAGAAAACCCTGGCTTCTGAGTGTAGAAATTTTCCAATTCCAAATCAGATATGGGGAAGAAGGTCAGAGAGGGAAAGTCCAGAGCATTTCAGTGTTCTACTTTATATTTAACAAAGGAAGAGGTGATGGTGCAGAAACAATTTGAAAACAATGTCATTCATCAAGTACTTTTACACATTATCTCCTTTGAACGTTATAGAACTGTCGCATAGCAAAGCAGTAGGTATTTATATCTTCCTCTACAGATGAAGAAAGAATCACAGAGTAGCTTAGTAACTTACTGAGTATATATGACTCACTGATAGAGCTTTTCATTATTCCATTATTTATTATCAATTTAGAAATTTCTATTATAGTAACTGAAAATAAATAAAGGGAAACCTCATTTAAAATAGAATCAGGAAGCCCTGAAGGGGGAGCTCTCATGCATATATCCCTTGTTACAGTCTGCATAACCAGCAGGAGGAAGGAAGTTAAGAATTATTTTAACATCTATCTGTAAAGAACTCTTTTACAAAATCTCTCGTCCTGAGCTTCTTATCTGTGATGATAAGGATGTTACTTTTCTTCTGGTACAAGGAAGGGCATTTTTCATGTAAGGATTTCCTTTTTTTTTTTTTTTTTTTTGGCTTCCCCAAAGCATACGGAGCCAGAGGTCAGATTCAAGCTACCCCACAGCTGCACCAAAGCCAGATCACTAACCCACTGTGCCAGGCTGGGGATTGAACCTGTGTCCCAGTGCTCTAGAGACACAGCAATCCCATTGCATCAGTGGGAACTCCTCATCTCTCATTTTTAAGAAAAGAAAGGAAGATCTTTCCCTGCCTTAGCAACAGGTCACTAACTACCTTCTGCAGCCAGTGAGACTGCACCACAACTTTGAACTCATTCTTCTTCAATAAATTTTATTCAGAACAACTCTCCTCAATTTTCTCAGTAAAGGCTGACCTTCCCTTTGTCTCTTTGGATTTGCTTACGGTTCACCATATTTTACATTTTTCAAATTGCAGTTCCTCTACTATTCCCAAATAAACTCATTTTGCTGGTAAAATAACCAGCTATTTTGTTTTTAAAGTTGACACAACATGATTTTTTCATTCACTTTGTTTCCTGCCTATATTCAGTCACTAATTTTCTCTCAATTGTTTGTTATTGGTGCTTTCCTGGGAGTTTTTTTTTTTTTTCCTCTGGAAAACTCTTTATTTTTGAAGTATTTTCATGCTTTGCTGGAGAGATAACAATTTTACTGCGAGAATACTTGAAAAGTCAGGTGGCTAATATCAACATTAGGTAGTGTTCAACCATAGATTTACTGGAAATCCACTTTTTACTAACCCTATTACACAACTTATGAGTTTCTTATTATCTACTTATTATTTTCATCTGAAAATAGTAAGTCTTCAGCTATCTAAAAAATAATCTATGTCATAAATTCTATTTTGTTACAAAAAAGAAAAACATGGGGATTGTGGATAAATGAAAGTAATATCCTCTTAATTTAGTGTATCTTCACATTGTCACTTCCAATAACAAGGTAATTCTTGAAGGTCTGATGTGCATGTAGACAGGTATTGATCATGTCCTCTGTTCCTGGGCATATCTGAGTAACTGGCTACAAAGTGAGGCTCTTCTTTTCTTTTTCCAAGCGTTATAGCTTAGTGCCAAGAAGGATATGTTTAGGAGCTCAAAATATTGAAACTTATCGTTACATATTTGAAAAGTAAAGAGATACTGGAAAAAAAATGTTACAAAACAAAAACAAACAAACCACATGTGTGTGGACAAGGAAGAAATGAAAATTTCTACTCTTTGTTCCCTGGCAGTGTTGGTGGTGTGGGAGTTGGAGACTATTGCCTGTCAGATAAATATGAGCTTCTTCGTTCTTTTCACACCATTTGGTGTAGCCCTGTACTCTTCTTTTCTCCACTTTCATCCCTTGGGTCACTGCCAAGCACCAGCAAATGATCCCTGAAGAATGAACCTGCAGTAATTTCCTTGCTTTTGTATGTTCTTAGGGGGGCCCTGATCATAATTTTTCCTTAGACTGGCATTTCTTTCAGAAAGCCAGCAACATTTTCCTCTTCTCCTGTAATATGTTCACTTTTATGTTACATAGGAAATACATGTCTGTACTTAAATGAAAACTCCCAATTTCTTAGTACATATAATGAAGATTTGTAATGCCAGATGAGAACACTATCATTAGAAAATGAGAGAATTTTAAGTTTTCACGGCATAATTTGTGGGCATCAGTAGTCTATTCATTTTTAAATATAAGATCTTTAACACACTGCCTAAATCCCTTTTCTGTTTAAAGTTTATATGGTTTCCCCGTTAGACATTATAAATGTCCTTTCATTATCTAATGGTCTAAAGAAGTGGACATAAATAGAATGCATCCAGACAGTCTCTTAGAATTGGTTCTAGGCAAGAGAATTATTGCTCATTGAATGTCTACTATCAGAAGAACCCATTATTCAAATTTTGCTTAAGTCATATATATCTCCATAAAGTGTATTGTCCTCCAAAAGAAAATGACAAAGAGGTTACACAGCTAATAGTGACCAGATATAGCCTAGAGTTCAGGTTTTGTGACTGTTTCTCAATTCCAAGCAAATTCTTATTTTACCTAGGAATCCCTGTGCATAAATTTTACATCCCAATGATAGTAGCTGAAATATCTTTCTTTCTCCCCCCACCTTTTCCTCTCCCATTCTCTCCCTTTCCTCCCCTCCACACCACTCTCCTCCTTTTCCTTTCCTCTTCTTTCATTTTCTTTTTTCTCTTTTCTTCCATATTAGGCCTATTATTAATGTAACACAAAGGGCACAAGGAAATTCAAACTTGGAATAGGGTTTCAAGAAGTGATATTAGGGTCACACTAGCAATTTATGTAGCTATGTACAAAGAGAAAGAAAATATGCAGACCAAAGGTGTAGAGGTTGTTTCTTTACATGATGGAACTTCAGGAAGAAAAAAAAACTTTATATATCAACTATACTTTAGTATATATCCTTTTAATTTAGTGTATCTAAGTTATTGGAAGTGACAATGTGAAGATACACTAAATTAAGAGGATATAATTATATAAAGTATATATCAACTATACTTTAATAAGAAAATAAATATTTTTTAAAAAGACATAAAATACTTATTTTCTAATTAAAGTATAGTTGATTTACAAGGTCCTATATTTTGATCAGACATTTGGTTTTTTATTTTTTATGGTTTGGAGGGCTATGTAGCTATATGTCCACAAAGGACCTTTCACAATATTCAAGATTCAATATGCTTCCACGTATTTTAGAAAAATGATTGACTTTTTCTCATATGCTATCTTGTTTTGAAATTAAATTCCAGTGTAAATGAATTGAAATTATATTTATTTCAGGGCATTTTCCAGGTGGTTGCTCCAGAACAATCTGCAGTAATTTAGGTAGGACGTTGTTTCGAGAGATCAAGTGGTCCTCTCAAGTTATTCCAGGTAGTAATCTTGATACTGTCCTTGCAAGGGTCAATGAAACTGAGCCCTGGTCATTATCGTTGGTATCTGAGTGTTTACTAAGGATCCAGTGAAACTGAGTCAATGCCAGGATTCATACAGTTTCCTTATATTTTACTTTTATTCCGACTAGGTTTGGAAAATGTTATGTTATATTAGACATTTTAAAAATGATTATTATAAAGGCAGTTATGCTTAATGTAAAATAAAACAAGCTATATACTTACACACATATAAAATATAAAACCTCTAGCTTATATCCCAATTTAAATTGGGGTATTATTTCATGTACTTTAATTTCATCCAACATAGATCTCTCTCACTTCTCTCTCTTTCTCTCTCTCTCACCACTTCTCTCTCTTTCTAATTTAGTTTGCCTTCTATGCTGCAGGCTAGTCCACAAATCTCATAATATTAAACCTTTTGTCTGTAGTCTCTTTTAGAGACACACAATGAAATTAAATTATTTTCTGAGACAATACACCCTGAATGTTCTATGTATTGCCTTTTAAATATCATTGTTGAGGCCACAGAGCTCATGGAGCTCACTTTCAATCTTTACAAATAAGCTCCAGCTTCTCAATTTTTAAGACATTATCCCCTGGGAAAAATTATATCTCCCAATTTGGATCTGCTGCTCTGTATTTTCTAGCCATTCATAGGTTCTCCATGCTTTCTATCTCCTAAATCAATCAACAAGGCCTATGAAATTGAATTCTTCCCAAGACGGACTGTATGAGCTCACCTCTCCATTCCAAACCCAATTCATATGACCCATTGCAATTGATTCCTTCTCAAGACCAGGCAGTGTTGGAATAAGAAGAGTGTACAGTGTCCTCAATTCTCTCTCTCTTTTTTTTTTTTTTTTTTTTGTAACTTGGTGGGGCTGGAGGAGAAGAAGGAGGAAAACGAGAGGCACCACCTCGATGTGTGTAATGAAGTCTTACCTTGGGCCTGCTGTTTCTTGATATTCTCAAGATTTAAGCATGTCACATCAGGAAATGTCTACCCTGATTGTTCAGTGGTCAAGTGCCCTTAGTGCATAAGTATCTTATATATAAATTCTTAAATATATATTTATAAATATATAGGATGTTAATTTAAAACATTTTGTAAACATTTTGTAAATATTTATATATAATTTGAAAGGTCCTTAATAATTGGGTATTGGAAATCAGGAAGGATTTCCACTTCATGACCATGAGCTCCCTAACTTCAATCTTCCTCTGTTCTTTGATTTAGGGTTGAACTGGAAGGTATATTCAGGTAGCACAAACATATTCAAGACATTTTTTCTAACACTTTCCCTAAAGTTAGAAGTTAAGGGTGCCGTTAGACAAAATTAGGCTAAGGCTTCAGTCTTTATTATGAAAGATTCAGTCATACTATGAGTGTTGAGGGTTGGCCCAAGGCTTTCTATAACATTCCCCCCTCACTGCTTACAATTATTAGACCCTGTTCTAACCAATTTAATACTTAAAATGACACACTGAAGCAGGTATTACCATTATCTTCATTTTATAGATTATGAAACTGATGTACACAAAAGTTCAGTAGTTTGCTCTAAGTCACAAACCTAATAAGTAGTAGTGCCAGGATTCAAAGATAACATGATTCCTGGATCTGGGCTCTTAGGCATTACATGTTACTTCCTCTAATAATAGATATCGATATACTGTATTTTCAGTTTATGGCCTTCTTATACTTTGGAGGGCTTAATTATACTTATGTGAATCTATAGAATGAAAGTGGTAGTAGTGTGATTTCAAAGTTGACAATCAATAATGTTGTAGATGCTATTTAGACAATAGAATACATTGAAATTGATAATGCAAACATCCAGGAGTGGGAAAACATTACACAGAAGAGCTTAGGGGTCTTGCATATTGCACAGGCAAGGAGCAAGAATGAGGAGGATACTGTATGCTAATTACATGGAGAGTCATTTTGTTTTATAGAGAAGTCAGATTAGGGATCTGCCTTTCCTTTTTCTTGCAGTTTACTCTGGCCTGACCAATGACTTGATCCACAAATATGCTGGTTCCACATGTTTTCAGTTTAGATCTTGTCTTTGTTGCTTGTCTAAGGAGCTCTGAGCTCAGCTGCAAAGGAAGAGAATTTACTCACCAGCACCAGTCTAATGGTATATGTGGTGATACTCTAGTGGACTCACATCTGTAAGAATAAACCCTTAGGCCCCCTGACCTCACTGTGTTTAGAGATAAAAAGAAGACCATAAAGCCCTCTATGACTCTAGTCCTAGTGGACTCCATTTTCCTTTCAGACATAGCTGATCAAAAGGACAAAGCATAATTGAAAACGAATACAGACTAACTTAGTATGCAGTCTCTCTGTCTCCATAGTCTTCTATCCCTTCTCCTCCCCAAATGTGGCTTTGGTGTATTTTCTCATCAATGTTTTTTCTTTTCAAATGAGATTGTTTACTTTTTTTACATCTCACATATAGACTTCTTAGAAATGTGTTTGTGAGATAATGAGAAAGGAACAGAAAAGAGGGTAGGAGGCAGACTCTGTCTGCTTTGAAATTCTACTGTGGACAGCTACTCCATAGACATTGAAACTTTTTATGGATCTATTGTAGCACTGCCCTATTCATTTTGGCAGGTGTTAGATACTGCATGGGCTATGAAGAGCAATGCATCATTTTAAATCCTAAACCAAAGCCACAAATTAAGTCAGTACAAGGTGGGGAACATGCTGGGCAAGTGGATAGGTAGAAGAATATAGAGACAATTTCAAAACATCAGGATATCTATTTTGGCAAAAAGTAATCTACCTGTTGTTGCTGCCAGAGTAGTTGATCACCCACTGTAATTCCATCTTCATCTGGAAATACTCGTTTTGGAAGACAAACAACAACAACAACAAAACGTCAAATTCATTACAGCACACTCTGAATAATGGCCAAGAACTATGAACTTAATACCTGGAACAATATTGAAAGAGGTACATGAAACTGTAAAATTCTCTAGGGGAAAATATTCATGGCATTTGTCTTGGAGATAATATCTTGGACTTGACACCAAAGGCACAAGCAACAAAAGCAAAAATAGACAAGTGGGACTACATCAAACTAAAATGCTTCTGAAAAGCAAAAGAAACAACTGACAAAATGTGTAAAAGAACTATAGAGTGGAAGAAAATATTTGCAACCTATTTATGTGATAAGTATTACTCTCCAAAATATATAAGAAACTCCTACAACTTTATAGCAAGAAAAGCAATCACCTGATTTAAAAATGAGCAAGTGATTTGAATTGTTTCTTCCTCAAAGAAAACATTCAACTTGTTACTGGCCAGCAGATACATGAAAAGATTTTCAACATCATTAACCATTAGGGAAATGCAAATCAAAACCACAGTGAGATATCACTTCATGCCTGTTAGGGTGTGTGTGTGTGAGTGTGTATACCCAAAGGGTAATAAATCTTGTTGAGGATGTGGAGAAATTGACCCTTGTACACTGTGGGTAGAGATGTAAAATGTTGCATCCACTATAGAAAATAGTATGGAAAGTCCTCAAAAAATTAAAAATAGAATTACTGTGTAATCTAGCAATCCCATTTCTGGGTTTATAGCCAAAATATTGAAACAGGATCTTGAAGTGTTATCTGTATCCTCTTGTTCATTGCAGGGTTATTCACATTAGCCAAGATACAGAACTGCTCATCAGTAGGTGAATGGATTAAAAATTGTGGTATATCCATACAATGGAATATTATTCTGCCTTAAAAAGAAGGAAATCTTGCCATAATTGACAACATGAATGCATCTAGAGGGTATTAATCTAAGTGGCAAATGCTAGTCACGGAATGGTAAATACTGTATGATTCCAATTATATGAAGTAATTAAAATAGCTGAACTCATGGAAACATAGAATGGTGGTAGCTAGGGGCTGGGTGTAGTGGGAAATGAGGAATTACTGTTCAATTGGTATAAAATTTTAGTTATGAAAGATGAATAAGTACATTGTACCGATATTTAACACTACTGTGCTGTGCACTAAATATTTGTCAAGAGGGCAGATCGCATGTTGTGTTCTTACCACAATTTAAAAAAAGAAAAGGGAAAAAGAAGTTAAAAAGGAGATATCAGCAACCTGAGTTGAAATCAGCATCTTGAATTGAAATGGGCTCACTTGGATAAAATTCTTTTAAAAGAATCAACAAGAGACATTAAGGTACCCAGGGACTAACAAAATGGGAGGCCACCATTGCCTTTAAGCTTAAAGAGGCAAGCAGAAGAAACAATATTATTGAAGTGATTTAAGCATTGAAGACAGGAAGAAGCACTTCCTAGCATGATTTCAGTTAGAGGGACATGATCCCAATGGATAAACAATGGGATTGAAGCATGTAGTGGGGTGGGAAGAGAAATACCCTGGGCACTCTTTGCTGGTTGCCACCTTTTGGCCAAGGCGGCAGTCAGTGCAGCAATGCCTAAATTCTACAGTTTATGGTGCTAGTCTCTAGGGCAAAGCACAGGGCAGTGAAGGACAGACAATGAATCTGGAAGGAGCAGATGTATAAAAACCAGGCCTCCAGAGTGAAGAAGGAAGGAGTGAAGAGAGTGAAGAGGGAAGAAATGGCATCTTACAGACTATTTCTTACATTGACAGAAAGGACAGATGCTCAATCTTATTAGGAACCTAGACCCAAGAGAGAGTTCCTTTGTTTTCCTTCCGTTTTATACTTGTCTCCGTGTAGCAGCAGCATTTTGGTTTTAGTTAATGCAACTATTTTAAAGAATTCCATGTTGTCATGAAGCGTTTTCAACGTTCTTCATTTTTCTTGGATGAAAAGAAAAAGGGTAGGTGAATACTTGAAAAATATTTAATCTATGATGCCATCAGTATTCAGTCTATGAGAAAGTTTTTCAAGGGCTGAAAGATATGTCCTCCAGAAAATAACCACACAGGGTACTGAGTTCCAACTGTTTACAACTAAAGCATGTGGAGATTTGTTTGAGAACCGATTCTCTTTAGAGATTTTTCATTTAAAGTTTAAGGGCAATTGCATAGTTATTAATATGGTTTCATGATGAAGGGAGCGAGTGATTCAGCTCTCTTGAGGAGGAATATCTTGTGTTTGATTCTTCTGAACAAACAGGTGGGACTGCAGGTGAAATAATTTTGAGAAAGCTATGTTGCAAATATCAAATGTTATTCTACTCTTAGCTTTAAAGCTACTAATATGAGAAGTGCTTCAGCAACTTTATAGCAATTATGAAATGCTTTTTGCTTTCACATCCTTTATGCTATCTGTGTGGCATTTTTTTTTTTTCCTGTTTAGGGCTGCACCTGCAGCATATGAAAGTTCCCAGACTAGAGGTCGAATCAGAGCTGCAGCTGCCAGCCTACACCACAGCCACAGCATTGCCAGATCTGAGCCATGTCTTTGTTCCACACCATAGCTTGTGGCAATGCTGGATTCTTACCCCACTGAGTGGGGCCAGGGATCGAACCCACATCCCCATGGACACTATGCTTATTTCTTAGACTGCTGAGCCACAAGAGGAACTCCATGTGTGGCATTTTTGTAAGATTTTATGGAAAAAAAAAGAGTAATGCTTGGCTACTTAAAGGGAGGCAAAGCATAGATATTAAAATTGCAGCTACATTTCAAGGAATTAAAGATTATTCTTACTTTTTTTAAAAAGCAAAACAGTCTATTTGCCTAAAATGAGAGAAAACACAGTATTGAAGGATTCTTAGTAGAGTCTCAGAAGGAGGGAATGAGAGAATGATAGTTACAGGTCTTATGCCTTAGGTTGTTTGATTTTTTTATTGCAGTTAGTCTTATATTTAAAAACTCTCTGTTATATCACTAATTCCATGAATTTCAGTTGGAATTAGGTCTGTGAAACAGAAAACTGAGTATATTAAAGAAAAGACACACAAGGAATTCCTCTTGTGGCTCTGCAGGTTAAGAACCCAATTAGTATCGATGAGGATGTGGGTTCCATCCCTGGCCTCGCTCAGTGGCTTAAGGATCTGGCATTGCCACAAGCTGTGGTGTAGGTCACAGATGCAGCTGGTATCCAGCGTGGCTGTGCTGTAGGCTGGCAGCTGCAATTCCAATTTAACCCCTAGTGTGCGAACTTCCATATGCCGCGAGTGTGGCCCTAAAAGGAAAAAGGAAAGAGACAGAGAGAGAGAAAGAAAGAAAGAAAAGAAAGAGAAAGAGAGAATGGGAAGGAAGAAAGGAGAAAGAAGGAAGGAAGGAAGGAAGGAAGGAAGGAAGGAAGGAAGGAAGGAAGGAAAGAAAGAAAGAAAGAAAGAGACACACAAGTATCAATTGGTGTTCATTTGGAACTATAGGAATGGGGGATCAAAATGAGTTTAGTGGAGACATTTTTTACCATGGCACAGAGAAAGAACATTCAGGGTAACTGATGAGATCTGGTAAAGGATCTAACTGCTAGAAATATTGGAAAGCCTTTCTCATCACCCCTGAGTCTAAAGCGGCGAGCAGAGGTGGCAGTTACTGAAAGCCTACGAAAGCAGTAACTTTAACAGAGGAACATCAGCCAAACAATATCTTTTGATTAGAGGAACACAGCCTCTGCTAACCCTCAGCTGAGCAAGGAGGGAGTCGGGAGAATAAATACACCTGATTCTGTCTTCTTTCACTCCCCTTGTCTGCTATACCACATGGAAGTACAGAGGAAGAAAGCCAGAAGGATATGACCCACAGAGATCATCTGGGGTACAGAATAGGACAGAAAAAGCTGGAATTGATCTAGAGAGAAAAAAATCTGGAACATACAGCACAAGATATATGCTTTGGAAGCAAAGGGACTCTATGGTCTGATGACATCTGCTAGAGTTCAAGTTGCTGCATAGGTGTATATCTCAGAATGGAATTTACTACCAACATTTGTGGTAAGAAAAGGCAGTAAGAACAAATTAATTTTTGAATTCAGTTCAGCCAGAGTTTCAGAGTTTTATCTCAGGCTCTATATTGAAGAGAGCTATAAAATTCCACAGGCAATCATTATTTTATTTTAAAAATAGAAACAAGTAAAGGTGATTATCACGGATTGATGCTATGTGAAATAACAACTGAGCAACAGAGCCACAAGTCAACCTCAAACATTACTTCGGCAATGTAATTGCCAGCAGAGCTCAGAAATTTAGATCAAGTACTGTATGGAGAAGGCGTCATTAGAAATAAATGATGGAAAAGGGGCACCTCCAAGAAAAGATAGCAAGGAGAGAAATTAAGAAGGTATTTTAAGAAGTAAAAACCAAGCAGAAAGAGATTAAAGACAAAGAAAGCAATCCTGATTAAAAGCAAATACAAATAAAGTGTCAATATAATCAATTAATTTCTGTTCATTGCCATTATTTTTATTTCTGTTAAAGGAATTTGTGATATTTGGAGTTGTGTATCTCTGTGTTCATATGTGTGTGTGTGTACGATACACATGTATAACTATAATCTAGAACATGGGATAGGTCCTGTCACTGCACAGTAACTAGCCATTAGTTTGTGTCATTTAGATAAAACTTTTCATCTTTATACAGACCAATGCAATGTGAAAATGTCAAGTTCAGTTTAAGCACCTGTGAAAATTCCTCACCTTCATTTTGCAAATCAAACACTTTGCTAATAAGAAAAACAACTGTGATGAACACAAAACAGAAAAAGTTCAGTTTTAGTTTCTGGAAATGTTAAAAAATAAAAGACAAAAGTCCACCTCTCTCTTGAAGTTACACAGGCAATTAAAAAATGAGCTAGAGTGGAGAGTACAGAAAATATAATAAGTGTTTTTGGAATTCAGAAGAAGCAGGACACATGAGAGTTAACAGGAGAGCCTGGGAAAGAGGCAGCAGATCATGACCCAGATATTCAGTTATATGAAAGTGTAGCGTGTGATGGGTGTGGCTATCTGAGAGTTCAAGGCATTCCAAGAGGATGCTCTACACACGACAATGTTAAGGAAACTGAAGAGTTACTGAGGATTTATAATAGGGGTGACCGTGCTAAAAGCACTGGTGTAGGAAGGGCAGTCTGCAGCAGGAAGGTCATGGGTAATAGGATTGTTCCTAGGCCTGTCCTTGAACTCAAACTTTTACAGATTATCACAATTTCCCTGTAACTGTGAATAAGGAGACCTCTTCCAGGACATTGTTGAAAGGAGGAAATAAATTAACACACATGCAAGCAATTAGCATAGTGCTTGACATCTTAACCAGCACATATTAGTGATGGAACTTCCTTTCTTGGGTAAAGCAGATGATGAGGAAAAGGGAGGTAAAAGAGAAGTTCCATACGGAGGTAGAATGGCAGTTACATTTTTCTGAAGATACTAATGGACAAATTTCTGCTTCTCCTAGGCATCCCTATAAATTCTAAGGAGACGGGAAAAAATGATCGGTTTCATTTTTAAATTGAAATGGCTCCAAAGTTAATGAAGGATCCTAGTCTATGGTTTAGAATTTATCTAATTCCTTCTGAGTTTCACATACACCCGTTAGTGATCTAGCTCTCCCTTTTTTTTTAGTATAATAATTTTTTTTTATTTTTTTCCATTGCTTAATGATTTTTATTACAATTATAGGTGTATAAAAATCATCACAACTCAATTTGATAGCATTTCCGTCCCAAACCCTCAGTGCATCCCCCCCACCCCCCAGATTGTCTTATTTGGAAACCATAGGTATTCCAAAGTCTGTGAGTCATTGTTCTGCAAAGAAGTTCATTGTGTCTTTTTAGTTTCCACATGTAAGCAGTAGCATTGGATGTTGCTGTCTAATTGTCTGACTGGTTTCACTTCGCATGATAATTTCTAGGTCCATCGATGTTGCTATAAATGTTGTTATTTCATTCCTTTTAATGGATGAATAATATTCCATTGTGTGTATGTACCATATCTTCCCTATCCACTCCTCTGTCGATGGGCATTTAGGTTGTTTCCATGACCTGGGTATTGCATAGAGTGCTGCAATGAACACTGGAGTACATGTGTCTTTTCAAGTCATGGTTTCCTCTGGATGGATGCCCAGGAGTGGGATGGCTGGATCAAATGGTAATTCTATTTTGAGTTTTCTGAGGAATCTCCATACTGTTTTCCACAGTGGTTGCACCCGTTAGCATTCCCACCAGCATTGTAATAGGGATCCTTTTTCTCCACACCCTCTCCAGCACTTATTGTTTGTAGACTTTTTGATGATGGCCATTTAGGCTGGTGTAAGGTGGTACCTCATAGTGGTTTGGATTTGCATTTCTCTAATGAGGAGCGATGTTGAACATCTTTTCATGTGTTTATTTGCCATCTGCATGTCTTCTTTGGAGAACTGTCTGCCTAGATCCTCTGTCCATTTTTGGATGGGGTTTTTTGTTTTTTTGGTGTTGAGCTGTAGGAGCTGTTTGTAAATTTTGGAGATTAATCCCTTGTCATTAAATTCATTTGCGAATATTTTCTCCCATTCTGTGGCTTGTCTTTTCGTTTTGTTTAGAGTTTCCTTTGCTGTGCGGAAACTTTGAAGTTTAAGTCCCTTTTGTTTATTTCTCTTTTTATTGTCCTTACTCTGACAGATGGATCTGAGAAGATGTTGCTATCATTTATGTTGGAGAGTGTTTGGCCTATGTTTTCCTCTAAGAGTTTTATAGTATCTGGTCTTATATCTAGATCTTTAATCCATTTTGAGTTTATTTTTGTGCATGGTGTTAGGAAGTGTTCTAGTTTCATTTTTTTCCATGTAGCTGTCCAGTTTTCCCAGCACCACTTATTGAAGAGGCTGTCTTTTGTCCAATGTATATTCTTGGCTCCTTTGTCATAGATTAGTTGACTATAGATGC
>PVHT021183696.1:27966115-28003780 GCA_004024745.2 Catagonus wagneri | reverse complement strand
TTTTTTCTGTCCCCTTCTCTCTCTCTTCTCCCTCTGGCACCCCTATAATACGGATATTGGTGCGTTTAACAGTATCCCAGAGTTCTCTGAGACTCAGCTCATTTCCTTTCAATCTTTTATCTCTTTTCTCTTCCGCATTAGTGATTTCCACTAATCTGTCCTCCACCTCACTGATTCGTTCTTCTGCCTCCTGTATTCTGTGGTTGGCTGCTTCTAATGAATTTTTTATTTCAGTTATTGTATTTTGCATCTCTTGTTTAATTTTTATAGCTTGTACTTCTCTGCTCAGTGTTTCCTGTAAATGATCAATCTTTGCCTCCAGTCTATTTCCCATGTCTTGCATCATCTTCAGCATCAACAGTCTAAAGTCTCTTTATGAGAGGCTGGTAATCTCATACCTGAGCTGTTTTTCTGGGCTTTTCTCTTTCTCCCTTATCTGGGTTAGGGTTTTCTGTCTTTTCATTTTTATAGGTTTTTGGTGTGGTGACCTTTTTGCCAACAATAGAGTGGTAGCCTCTCTTAATTCTGGCGTTTGCCTCCCCTGTGACTAAAGCTGGTATGGGCGGGGCTTGCTGTAGGCTTCCTGATGGGAGGGAGTGATGCCTGCCCACTGGTAGGTGGGGTTGATTTTTATCCCTCTGATGGGTGGGGTTTTGTCTCTGGATGAGATTAGAGGCTGGCTGTGTGCCTGAGGGGTCTTTAGGCAGCCTGTTTACTGATGGGTGTGGCTGTGATCCCACCTGGATTATTGTTTGGCCTGGGGCTTCTCAGCACTGATGCGAGGGACCGGATTTTCCCAGAAATGGCCCCCTCCAGAGAAATGCAGGCTAATGAATGTTCCCGAGAGCTTCACCTCCAATGTCCTTCCCCCACAACAAGCCACAGTCACCCCTATTTTCCCAGGAGATCCTACAAGAATTGCAGTCAGGTTCCACCCGGATTCCTATTCAGACTGCTTTGCCCTGGGACCCAGTGCCCGTGAAAGTCTGTGTGTGCCTTTCAAGGATGGGGTCTCTGTTTCCCCCAATCCTGTGGAGCTCCTGCACACAAGCCTCACTGACCTTCAATGCCAGATGCTCCGGGGGCTCTTTCTCCCTGTGCCCGCTCCCCATGCGTGGGGATTTGACGTGGGGCTCAGAACTCTCAGTCCTGTAGCTACGTCTCTGTGATGCAGTTACTTTCCAGGCTGTGGGCCTTCCCACCCAGGAGGTATGGGGTTGCTTCTATCACATAATCGCCCCTCCTACCTCTTGATGTGGTCTCCTCTTTGTCTTCTGGAGTAGAATATCCTTTCTGGAAGTTTACAGTCCAGTTGGTTGAAGGCTGCTCGGCATTTGGTTGCAGTTTTGCTGTTTTTCGGGAGAAAAGTTGAGCTCCAGTCCTTCTATTCCGCCATCTTAATCCAATCGCTTCCAAACAAACTTTAAACATATTTTGTTCTAGTTCTTTGAAAAACGTCTTTGGTAATTTAACAGGGATTGCATTGAATCTGTATATTGTCTTGGGTATTATAGTCATTTTAATAATATTGACTCTTCCAACCCAAGAGCATGGTATGTCTTTCAATCTGTTCATGTCATCCTTGATTTCTTTCATCAGCGCCTTATAATTTTCATAGTACAGGTCTTTTGTCTCTTTAGGCAGCTTTATTCCTAAGTATTTGATTCTTTTTGATGCAATGGTAAATGGGATTGCTTCCCTAATTTATCTTTCTGATCTTTCATTGTTAGTATATAGAAATGCAGTTGATTTCTGTGTATTAATTTTGTATCCTGCGACTTTGCCAAATTCACTGATGAGCTCTAGCAGTTTTCTGGTAGAGTCTTTAGGATTCTCTAGGTATAGTATCATGTCATCTGCAAATAGTGATAGTTTTACTTCTTCCTTTCCAATTTGGATTCCTTTTATTTCTTTACTTCTCTGATTGCTGTAGTGAGGACTTCCAGAACTATGTTGAATAGTAGTGGCGAGAGTGGACATCCCTGTCTTGTTCCTGATCTCATTGGGAATTCTTTCAGCTTTTCACCATTGAGAATGATGTGAGCTCTGCGTTTGTTATAGATGGCCTTTATTATGTTGAGGTAGGTTACCCCTATGCCCAATTCTGAAGAGTTTTTATCAGAAATGAGTGTTGGATTTTGTCAAAGGCTTTTTCTGCATCTATGGAGAGGATCATCTGGTTTTTATTCTTCAGTTTGTTAAGGTGGTGTATCACACTGCTTGATTTGCAGATATTGAAGAAGCCTTGCATCCCTGGGATAAATCCCACTTGACCGTGATGTACAGTCCTTTTACTGTATTGTTGGATTCGGTTGGCTAGTATTTTGTTGAGAATTTTTGCATCTATGTTCATCAGTGAGATTGGCCTGTAATTTTCTTTTTTTGTGGTATCTTTGTCTGGTTTTGGTATCAGGGTGATGGTTGCTTCATAGAATGAGTTTGGGAGTGTCCCTTCCTCTGCAATTTTTTGGAAGAGTTTCAGAAGTATAGGTGTTAGTTCTCCTCTAAATGTTTGATAGAATTTACCTGTGAAGCCATCTGGTCCTGGACTTTTGTTTGTTGGAAGTTTTTGAAACACAATTTCAATTTCAGAACTTGTGATTGGTCTATTCATCTTTTCTATTTCATCTTGGTTTAGTCTTGGGAGATTGTACTTTTCTAGGAATTTGTCCATTTCTTCTAGGTTTTCCATTTTATTGCCATATAGTTGCATATAGTAGTCTCCTATGATCCTTTGTATTTCTGTGATGTCTGTTGTTATTCTCCTTTTTCATTTCTAAATTTATTGGTTTGTGTCCTCTATCTTTTTTTCTTGATAAGTCTGGCTAAGGGTTTATCAGTTTTGTTCTTTACAAAGAACCAGCTTTTAGTTTCATTGATCTTTTCTATGGTTTTCATCGTTTCTATTTCATCAATTTCTGCTCTGATATTTATGATTTCTTTTCTTGTACTAACTTTAGGTCTTGTCTGTTCTTCCCTCTCTAGCTGCTTTCGATGTAAAGGTAGGTTGTTTATTTGAGCTTTTTCTTGTTTCCTGAGGTAGGCTTGTATTGCTATCAACTTTCCTCTTAGAACTGCTTTTGCTGTGTCGTATCTTTGTTGTCATTTGCTTCTAGGTATTTTTTAATTTCCTCTTTGATTTCCTCAGTGATCCATTGGTTATTTAGTAGCATGTTGTTTAGTCTCCACGTGTTTGTATTTTTTCTATTTTTTCTTGTTTATTTCCCTTTTTATAGTGGTCAGAAAAGACGCTTGATATGATTTCATTTTCTTAAAATTACTGAGGCTTGATTTGTAGCCCAGGATGTGATCAGTCTTAGAGAATGTTCCATGCACACTTGAGAAGAATGTGTATTCTGTTGCTTTTGGATGGAATGTCCTATAAATATCTATTAAGTCCATCTGATCTAATGCTTCCTTCAGGGCCTGTGTTTCTTTATTGATTTTCTGTCTGGATGACCTGTCCATTGCTGTAAGTGGGGTTTTAAAGTCCCCACTATGATTGTGTTATTGTTGATTTCTCCTTTGAAGGTTGTTAGCAGTTGCCTTATATATTGTGGTGATCCTATATTGGGTGCACAGATATTTAAAATTATTATATCTTCTTCTTGGACTGATCCTTTGATCATTATGTAGTGACCTTACTTGTCTCTTAAAATGCATTTGTACTCTCTTCTCACGATTTCTGATATTGGGATCATAATTGTGGATGGATGATTTAGTATCTTTACTGTATATATGACTTTACTGGTGAGCCTTGTCATTTCTGGTGTTTTTGTTTCTGGTTATGGCCTTTTCTGCCTGTAGAAGTTCCTTTGGTATTTGTTGCAAATCTGATTTAGTGTTGCAGAAATCTCTTAGCTTTTGCTTATCTGTAAAGGTTTTGATCTCTCCTTCAAATCTAAATGAGAGCCTTGTTGGGTAAAGTAATCTTGGTTGGATTTTTTTTCCTTTCATCTCATTAAGTATATCATGCCACTCCCTTCTGGCCTGCAGAGTTTCAGATGAAAAATCTGCTGATAACCTTATTCAGGCTCCCTTATGTCATTTGTTTCTTTTCCCTAGCTGCTTTCAGTATTTTCTCTTTCTCTTTAATTTTGGTCATTTTGATTAATATGTGTCTCAGGGTGTTCCTCCTTGGGTTTATTTTATATGGTACTCGTTGTGCTTCCTGGATTTGAGTGAGTGGTTCCTTTCCTATATTAGGGAATTTTTCAGCTATTATCTCTTCCAAAATTTTTTCTGGCCCCTTCTCTCTCTCTTCTCCCTCTGGCACCCCTATAATACAGATGTTGGTGCATTTGACATTATCCCAGAGTTCTCTAAGGCTGTCCTCACTACCTTTCAATCTTTTATCTCTTTTTTCTTCGGCATTAGTGATTTCCACTAATCTGTCCTCCACCTCACTGATTCGTTCTTCTGCCTCCTGTATTCTATTTGTGGCTGCTTCTAATGAATTTTTTATTTTAGTTATTGTATTTTGCATCTCTTCTTCTTTAATTTTTACATCTTGTATTTCTTTGCTTAGTGTTTCCTGTAAATTATCAATCTTTGCCTCCAGTTTATTTCCAATGCCTTGCGTCATCTTCAGCATCAACAGTCTAATGTCTGTTTCTGGTAGGCTGGAAATCTCCTCATCACTGAGCTGTTTTTCTGGGCTTTTCTCTTTCTCCCTTATCTGAGTTACAGTTTTCTGTCTTTTCATTTTTATAGGTTTTTGGTGTGGTGACCTTTGTGCTGACAATAGTGTTGTAGCCTCTCTTAGTTCTGGTGTTTGCCTCCCCTGTGGCTAAAGTTGGTATGGGTGGAGGAGCCTTTCTGTAGGCTTCCTGATGGGAGGGACTGATGCCTGCCCACTGTTGGGTGGGGTTGATTCCTATCCCTCTGATGGGTTGGTCTTTGTCTCTGGATGAGATTAGAGGCTGGCTATGTGCCTGAGGGGTCTTTAGGCAGCCTGTTTAGTGATGGGTGGGGCTGTGATCCCACCTGGATTATCATTTGGCCTGGGGCTTCTCAGTGCTGATGGGAGGGACCAGATTTATCCAAAAATGCCCACCTCCAGAGAAATGCAGGCTGATGAATGTCCCCGAGAACTTCACCTCCAATGCCCTTCCCCCACAACAAGGCACAGTCACCCCTGTTTTCCCAGGAGATCCTCCAGGAATCGCAATCAGGTTCCACCCAGATTCCTATGGAGACTTTGCTTTGCCCTGGTTCCCAGTGCACATGAAATTCTGTGTGTGCCTTTCAAGAATGGGGTCTCCTCTTTCCTCCAGTCCTGTGGAGCTCCTGCACACAAGCCTCGCTGACCTTCAATGCCAGATACTCCGTGTGCTCTTTCTCCCTGTGCCAGATCCCCAGGCATGGGGACTTGACGTGGGGCTCAGAACTCACAGTCCTGTAGCTGAGTCTCTGTGATAGTTACTTTCCAGTCTGTGGGGCTTCCCACTGTGGAGGTATGGGGTTGCTTCTGTTGCGTAATCGCCCCTCCTACCTCTTGATGTGGTCTCCTCTTTGTCTTCGGGTGTAGAATATCTTTTTTGGAAGTTTACAGTCCATTTGGGTGAAGGTCCTTGGCATTTGCTTGTAGTTTTATTTTGGGAGAGAAGTGGAGCTCCAGTCCTTCTATTCCACCATCTTAATCCAATCCCTGATCTAGCTCTCCTTGATTATTTTTTTTCCCTGAATGTGCCATAAAAGAATCTGAGAAGTGAAATTTTTTCTAGCACTTGGCAGATCAGTGTCACAAACCACAATTTATTTCATCTCTTGTTTTAATCAATGGCTAGTGATGTTTTTTCTTAGGTATACAACAAAAGCAACAGTAATCCACTATGACTGTTTTATCCCAATTGTTTGCTATATCAGAGAAAAGTAAGAAAGATGGTTCATAGACATATTTGTACCAGAAGCATATGGAAATGTACAAAACTTGAGGGGAGTGTAGAAGATGGAGAAAGACTCAGATTAGGAAAAGTCTTCTGTCACTTACCACGCAGGAAAAGCCACCAGGAAGTGACTAAAATAAGCAAGTGAAATCACGTACCTGAATACCTGTCATCAGAAACACAGATTTTTTTCCCCCTCATAATATCTGCAATTGCTTAAGTGCACAGTATATTATTCGGAATTGTAGTGCTTCTAAAATGTAGAGCTTGGTGGTAAATTCTGTCAGATTATCAACTTCTCTTTTTTCTTTTTTTGCTCTTACGTGCTTTCCATTGTTCTTTTGTTCTTCTTCCTTTGCCTAAATTTCCCTTTAAAAAAGGCCTTTTTGTCACCTTGTCCAGCTATCTAACAACGTGTTCTTTTCTGCTCTCCTTTACTCTTCAGTCCTTTTCCTTATTCTGTGATTGCTACTTCTCCTTCTGATTGTGAACAGATAATCTGCCAATTCTGGAAGTTGCCTACATTCAGTTGTCATCAAGTATCCCTTAATCAGCCCCTAGGTATGCGGCTAAATTAAGTCTCTTTTTTGTTTGTTTTCCTTTTCCAGAAAGAATTCTGATCTTTTTAATTATTTTCACTCACTTTCGAGCCAGTCACCAAACCTATTTCTGAATGTTATTTTCTAGGTATTTGTTGAAAGACAAGATTGTTTGTTTGCCACCATTTCAGATAGTGTTCATTGTTCTTTTTTCTTAAGACATTAATGTTGTGCAGATCATTTTTAATATCTATATTTGTTGGCTTATACAGGGCTGATATTAAATTCTGATTACACATCCCTATATGTAAAATGTGAAATATGTACTTGTTAAAACATGAGATTTCCCTAAAGTAAAGTACATCACTTTTTTTAAAAAAAATGTTGCTTTGAAAAGCATAATTCACTTTAAAAAGTAATTCAAGAATTTACTCAAAAATATGTCCTCTTGGAAGAACATGGCTCCTAGACAGATCAGCATGGATTGTTTTTCTGGGTAGATCATTGTCCAAATTATTTAACAAGCATCCACTTCTGTAAAATGGGTATGATAATGCTGTCTTCTTACATGTTGTCACATTTAATTAATGATTATGTGCTTTTGCACAATGCATGTTCATATATTAATAGGCTAATAATGTACATTCTCAATGTACTTCAATAAAAGACATTGGGAGCTAATTAAAAGGAATGTAATTTGTGCTTTGGGGAGGAAAAGTGTTATCTAAGTGTAAATTAGGGAGGGAAGTGGCAGTTAATTCTATACAACGTATCTATTACCACACATTCGAGGCTTAACTCTAATTACAGATTGGACATGTGAGCAAACAGCCTCTGGGACACTTCTACTCATTTCCAAAGGCCCTTCTTCACATTTATAAAAGAAGGCTATTCTTTTAATAACTAAGATTATTAATAAGCCACTTTCTGTGCAGCACAAGGGTTAGAGGGAAAAGACCTCTTTCAGAGTCAGCATGTTGACAGTATGTATTGTTCGTCCTTGTATCTGCCCAACACATGTCACAAGAAAGGAGTTTATTATTTGGTCCCATTATTTAGGTGGAATAAAGCAATTTTGTGGCTTGATAACTCTACCCAGAAGAAAGGGCGCTTACACCTGATGGAAGAGGCAAATTCTGCAGACAGATTTGTGCCTGTCTCCAAACCTTTCACCATCTGAATAACCCCTGAGGTTAAATAGCTGGTAGACATCTGTAGGCAGAAGTAAGAGAAATGAGATCATCAAGGAACAGTATCGTGCTTACAACATGTGGCGAGAAGAGTGCTCTTCACCATCTGTTATTTGTGTGTGTATTTTATTATGTAAATGTTCGTACACACTGCATTCTAAACAAAGGAACATTACTTCCACTTTGTTGATGCTGCCAAGCTTGCGTATGTGTCCTGGAAAAAGAAAGTGGCAGACAGAAAATTCAGGGTTCATCTAGCCACTTGTGTCCCTACTCCTTTCACCAAGAGGGTGAGAGACTCTAAGTAGGTTTGATTCCTTTTCTACATCCTGTTCACAAACACAAAGCTTGACTGTGAACGGAAAACAATGTCTTAAATACTCCAGTTATGGTCTAAAGCTTCTTTTGCTGGCGTCCACGGGGAAAAAGATACTGGAAGCTAGGATGCCCTGGGAGGGTTCCAATGTACACTAGTGATAAATCCAAGCTAGAAAATAAATTTGGACAGAGAAAACAGGCTCTGTTCAATTTTCTCTCATCTGTTTAATTCCTGGCACATATCTCTGGGTCATGGGAAGGTTCTGGTGGGCTGCTGTCATTGTCTCCCCCAAAACAAGAGGGGTGTGTGTGTGTGTGTGCGCGCGCGCATGTGTGGGAGAAATGAAAGTGAGGAGATTTGGGCGACACATATTCTGGTTTAAATTTTCATAAAATTACCAATTTAAATTGAAATGTAATTATCCTAACTGGCATCTTTTTGGCAGCAGCTTAAAAAAAAAAATCCCTCGGCTTTACTGTACCAAGTAAAAGCCCAGAGGAGTCCTGACACTGGCCTTTAATCAAAAGCTGAAAAGACACAAAAGCTTTCAGATAATCTATGCCAAGCTATCTTAGACAGCACGGAATTGCCTGGAGCACCCTTCTGGTGGCATTTAAAACACCTGGTGCCCTTAGAAAAAAAATACATCTGCGTCTGCAGTTTCTCCTTCTGTAATTCCCTTCAATCTCTCGATCTCAACCCTTTTTCCTCTCTTGAAAAGTAAAGATGCTGCAGTGACAGTAAAATAAAGCAATTTTATTTACCAAGAGAATGATACTTGTCATTGGCTGTGCCTGGAGGTGACAGACTCAGATGCCCATCTGCACAAACACTTCCTCACTGTTTATTTCATGTGGATTAATATAATTAAACTATCATTGTGCTCACTGATTCAGCTCAAATTTTAATTTGATAATTGGGGAAAAGGTGTGCATTTGAAATGGAGGCAATTAATTGACACTTTAGATGCACTTGAACAGAAATAATTTAAGTTACACCAGACTTAGTGGTGACTTAGACTGTTGTGTGTATGTGGATTCTTTTATTTAGCTCCTGTCATTAATGGTTAGAGGTAAATAATGTTACTCAGCCTAAGTCCTTTTGATACTGGCAGTTTGATTTTGCCATTTGAAAATATTTTCACTGCCACAAACAATTCCATTCATTTCATAGCCACTGACTCTTCTAAAATAAAGATGTTCTGACTTTGAACAACAATCTCATCATTCATAGCTAGTCTCATATATACGCAACATAATTGTGCAGATTATCACATAATTTTGTCAATAGACAGCCTGATTCTCATTCTAACAAACATCTTGCACAAAGGAATAATGATAATAACAAAGACACAATTTTACAACTTATAATACCCATCTTTGCTAGGACTGGGGGAGAAAAATAGCTAGTTCATACCTAATTTTTCTCCAATACCAGTTTTACTTTGATTTGCTCTAAGGGCATTTATATATTTTAGTGAACTTACTGAAACTTAAGAAGTAAACATATTTATGGACAAAGCGGTTTTTTGTGTTAATTATTTTCCATCTGGAAACAAATATGCTTTCATATTTTTTAAGAATTTAAGAACAAAAGCTTGTTTCTTTTAGCAACTTGCAAAATCTTTGTCATTTTTACTGGAGCTCTTTTATTCGTGGAGCCTAAAATACATACTTTTAATCAAAACTGAAGCAAATTCAATTTTATGAAATGTTAACTACCACAAATTATACCTGTAGTAAATAAGGTTACTTAATAAGAATTATGAGTTGTTTGTACATAAGCCCTGAGAGGGCTTCCTCTTAATATAAAGGCTCGGATCAACTTCTCTGCCTTTAAGATGAAAGCTTATGCTCTTGCTTCAATCTATTATTCAATATTTTTAATATTCAGTGTAACCATGGATGAATCTAAGAAAGTTTTGGCAGGTCATTTCAGTTAAGCAACCACACTCTTTTTATTAAAGCTGGAAACCTCATTAAAATAGGCTCTGTGAAGATTTTGTAAACTCCAGCTTCAAATCAAGGTTGGCAATAATGCTGTAAAAAAAATCTTTTCATATAAATGTGGTTCTTTTGGCACTTTTAAGTTTCTGAAAGTAAGAAACACTAAAGAGCCCAAAGGCAAGAAACAAAGAAAACAAACAAAAGAACACACAAAATGCACACACATGTAACCCATATTCTTAGATTCATAAACGTGGGTTACCCCCAAACAAAACAGTTTTTCCTATCTTTTATTCCTATTATCTACTTTCAGATAAAGTTCTCCAAAAGCATCTTTGCTAAAATCAGCCAATATAATAGTTATAAAGAAAAAAAGGCATAATCTTAAACATAATCTTTAACCACACTTAAAGGGAGCTGTTGTTTATTGAGCAGAATTGAACTTCTGAAAGATCAGGGAATTTTGAAGGTAGAAGAGAATGGATGGATGACTTGATGTGATAACTCAGTAACAGCAAAAGAGATTAAGGACCAGAGATTAATGACTATGCAAGCTCAACAACTAGTTACTAACAGGGACCTGGATTATAAAACAGATCTATGGAGTTCCCGTCATGGCTCAGCGGAAATGAATCTAACATCCATGAGGATGCAAGTTCGATCCCTGGCCTCACTCATTTGGTTAAGGATCTGGTGTTGCCGTGAGCTGGCATGTAGGTCAAAGATGCGGCTCAGATTTGGTGTGGCTGTGGCTGTGGCGTAGGCTAGCAGCTACAGCTCCGATTTGACCCCTCGCCTGGGAACCTTGATATGTCACGGGTGCGGCCCTAAAAAGACAAAAATAAATAAATAAGTAAAACAGATCTATGGACTCCCAGCTGAACACTAATTCTACATGGTATTGTTTGTTATTTCAGCATCCCTGGACGAAATGTTGTCAATTTGACAAACGATCTGACATTAGTAAATCCATTCAAAATTAGGACAATTTTTATTATTTTACTATTTGTTTATGTATTTTTGCAGAAAAGCCAAATTTTACAAGTCTAGGTTCTTATTTCTAAAGTATCCTTATCAACTCCTTAAATGTAAAGAACATTGATATCTTGCTGTTAATCTTCTTCAAAATTTGAATTAATCAATAGTCGCTTTCCCTAGTCTGTATTGTCTGTTAATGAATTCACAGAAAGGTCCTTCTCTTTATCTCTATAATTTTCTTCCCGGTATTGAGAACATTTTTAAAAAACTCCTTAATCACATAGAAGTACTATTTAGGTAAATGATGATATTAAACATTTAACTCACAAATAAAGGCTAGTCAATATATAATTTTCCTTTGGTTCAGGCTCAATAGCTCATTAAAATAATTTTTTTTAAAAATGGAGTATCAAATCAAGTGACCAGCATATTTTGTTGATGCTTATTTAAGTGGCAAATGCCATATCTCACGAAGAATACCCACAAACCCCATAATTTGATTTCAGGTCAGCTCAACAGAGCTAGTGTCTAGTCCTGGTCTGGTTTTATAGGGAAAAAATATATATAGAGAGAGGAATATTACTCATTTCAAACTAGTTGAGCAGTTCATATACATACAAAAAAAATGCCAGAACATATGAGAAAGGTGCAGAATAGACATTAAGTATTTAAGTATGCCATACTAGTAACAATGGATATTAAACTGGCATTTTCTTATCTGTGAAATAATTGAATTTTTTTTGCATTTTAAAATGTTTTTCAGACTAAATGTCAAAATACATTGTGTGAAGAATGTTGTTTCTGGTTCTGGTAAATAAACACTTTTACTGTGACCACTCTTTGCCAAGAACAGTATTATATGAATAAAACACAGTGAGTTAATTGAGAAAATATAACCTACAGTCGTAACCATGATTGGGATGAAAAGCTAGAGCTGGGTTCCTCTTACTCTGTGCAGATAACTGAGCAAGATATTTTTGAACTATTATGATATTTGGAAATGAGCAAGGAGTAGACAGAAAAGGTTTAATATAAATTCAGTGCCTAGACCAAGAACATAAAGATATTGAACACTCCACACATTACTTGTTGATATCAGTGATATTTTGGATGAATATTCGGAATGGCTTTTTATCTAAAACTGGAAAACATGGTGGTTTCTCAGAAATCCTAACCTTATTTACAAAATTATTTCTTCCACTTAGAATAAAAACACAACTGATATATTCAGCAAATTCAGATCTCAAGTTTCAAAGTTAAAATAACCCCAAGGTAAATTGAAACAACTCACTCTGGCCACTAAAAGATAATTGGCGATCATATAAGCATTCCCCTAATTTTCAAAACCTTAACTTTTAAACAACAGCTTTTACTTAGTTATGCTATCTTCGTCTGTCTCTGTGTATTACCGTTGGCCTGCTGTTTTACAGGCCTTCCAAGAGTGCAGGAAATTTGGCTGAGTTAGCAATTTTGTTTTAATATATTCCTGGAAGTTTTATCTTCAGCAGTTCTGTGTGCTTTCAGCCAGTGGCTAAAATGGATGCAGGTTTTCTAAGTCTGATGAGGTCATGACTAATAACACCCTCGGTTGCTAAAAAAGCATGTAAGCAGCAGGTTGAGATGGCATCCGAGAAATGGCACATGTGTCAGCTTGCCATCTTCCCCCCACCCCCCCGCTTTTTTACATTAGATTCATTGTAATAAGATCAGAGGGAAGCTCCCTGGGCACTGAAGCTGCCCATGCCACTTTTGAAAGCCCTAATAATTGCACTGGCAGCTTAGAGGCCTATTAAACCAAGAGAAGCATTGCCCACTTCACTCCTTTTCTAAAGGAGTGCCAGTGGCAAAGACATACCCTGGACAGCATCGCAGAGTGAGCGGTGAAAGTCCTTTGATCAAGTGTTTGTCCATTTACAAGCATATTTGAGGTTATCAGGATATGTATCCATGCCATCTCAAGGCCAACTTAACAGAAAGAATGCAAGAGTAGCACTCATTCTGCAGGTTGTCAGCCACATTTAGGTATCATCTGAGCTCCGTTCTAATATCTGTTCAGTGTCCATTTCAGAGATGGTGTGACTTCTTACAACACTGCAAGCAATGAGCGCCATCTCTGCCTCAAGTTTTCTCGAGAAACCTAGGATTTCCTGATGTGGCACACAGGTTAAGGACCCAGCATTGTTTCTGCTGCAGCTCGGGTCACTGCTAAGGTCCCGGTTCTGTCCCTGGCCTGGGAACTTCCCTTAAGCTGTGGGTGTAGCTCAAAAAGAAAAAAAAAAGGAACTGATAGAAGAGTAGTTTCTAGAAAGGTGAGGCCAGCCCTCACTGAGGAATCAGCCTTCCTCTGAGTTCCCCTGTTCAGGTCTAGCTACTGACAAGCGTGGGGGGCTGTTAGAATATTTATTGGCTTCTCATTTCCAGGTGGGACAGGTATTGGCTTTGACATAGTATTAGAAGAAAGGCACCCACCATTTCTACTTGACTTGAAAGTCTGAAAAGCTGAAGTTGGCTTGCAATTTAAATTTTATTCTCAAAGAGTTTAGCTTTAGTATATTTTGTTTTAGGCTGAGAGGCAGAGTACTCTGAGTTGAAAGCTATTGTCTTATGTGTTAATAAGGATAAGAATGGGTTTTCTGTAGCTAATAGTACTCCTCTGAATCACTGCCTTATTTACAGTGGAGGAATGTCGTAGATATCATATTTCATCAGCAATGATGGCTTGAATATGTTCCATGAATAATTACAGTATCTTTTCATCTCCCTTTTGTTATAGGAAACCTTTATAGTAAAGGCTTTTAAATATGCAGTGGGAGTGAGTAATCCAAGTATCAAGTCTAACGAGAAATTGTTTTGGCAAGTTCAGAACCCTCTCAAAATTCATGGGTTTGGAGTTTCATATCTAATTGGAACCTTTTAATGTTGGAATAGGTTTGCTCTTAGGAAAACACTGTAAAGCTTTTAAGCAAGGAGGGGGGTTGGGACCCTTTAAGAAATACTCAGCAGGATTCTGTGACATTCAAATTATGTTTATTTAAAAACAGAAACTCCCGTGTTCTGGTGTCTTAACATAAAGAGAGTCAAAAATGGGAATTACATACAGAGCTACAAGAATTACAAGGCTTTGAAAAACTGCTTGTGCAAAAGGTTTTGTGAGTTGCTGTTGAGCCAAATGATTGAAAAATAGCTTGAGAGTGTCGGGGATGTATTGGGGGATTCAGGTCTACATGTTGCATTTGCTAGAATTTTTTTCTCAAGAGTACAAGACAGCTGTGTAAAGACCCGATTCAGGTTTTTACTCTCCTAACTCAGACCATCCTGAAAACATTGACTGCTGCATTTCTAGGTTTTACAGTGAGAACATCCTTCTCCCCTTTTCTGAAAATGTTTCCTAGTCCTCACTTTTGAACTTTCATCTGTACCACAAGGCAGGCACATTGATTATACTAAGCAGTCAAACAAACAATAAAACCCTAAAATGTCTATCCTTCCCTGTCTTCTTCCAGCCTTTCAGTGCAAATGATGCTATGTGGTTTAGCCTTAAAGACAATGACATGTCTATGGAGTAGGAAGAATCCTTTTTAAACATGAAGCTTTAGAAGGAAGTTGTTAATGTAAAGTATAATAGGGTACAGATAAAACTAGCTCAAAAAAAAAAAGCAACAAAAGCACTGCTTGTCAGAAAAAAAGTAAAGAATGCTTTGTCAGCATTTACCCAACTAGGATTTTGGAAAAATAGTTCTCAAAGATGGAAAGAATTTGGAGTTTCCGTTGTGGCTCAGTGGTTAACGAATCCGACTAGGAACCATGAGGTTGTGGGTTTGATCCCTGGCCTTTCTCAGTGGGTTAAGGATCCGGCATTGCTGTGAGCTGTGGCATAGGCCCGCGGCTACAGCTCCCGTTAGACCCCTAGCCTAGGAACCTCCGTATGCTGTGGGTGTGGCTGTAGATAAGGCAAAAAGACAAAAAAAAATATGGAAAGTATTACAAAGAAAGTCTTGGGTGAGGTGGCTCTCTGGCTATATAAACATACACTTGATGCACATTTTGGAGCTGCTTCCTCTTTTAATTTTGATCAAGTTTAATTTCTCCCTTTTAAAAAGTGATTTGAGCATTTTACAACTTACCAAAGACCTATTTCCTATTTCAATGATACAAAGGCTTTGTTCCCGTATTTCTTTTAGGAGCTTTTTAGTTTTGATACTTAGTCACAGAAATCCTTTTGGATTAAGTATTGAATATAGTTTTGGTAAGGATCAACATTCACTTCCCCATATAAATGTCCAATTGTTGCATCGTTCTTTGGAAATAACATTTTTTATTCCCCTATTGAAAACTCTTTATACCTTTTTTTTAAACCATTTGATTTAATTGAATTCAGGCTATTTATTTTCAGAAAGAAAGCCTTGGAAGTGATGCTGTACTCTTCTCAGTGTTTCATGTTAGGAGGTAGAAGCTGTCACTCTGTCTTGTTACTGGTGATATTAACTCGATCACTTGGTAAAGGTGGTGTCTCATTTTCTCCACTATAAACTTCCTCTTTTTTTCCTTTAAAATACTAAGTAAGTTGTAGGGGATATCTTTCTTCAGGTTAGATGCATTCTATTAATATGTTTTCAAATGTACTGACCCTTTATCTCTATTTCTTTTTAGCCTATCCAGTAGTTTTTATATTAAATATTAAAATTTTCAGTTCTCAAATTTCCAGTTTTCAGTATTTGCAGAGATTTCAGTATTTTCAGTATTTACGTTTTCATTGTTACAAATCTAAGTTTCTTTATGTCACTGAGCATAATTATAACTGCTTCTTTAAAGTACTTGTCTAATAATTCCAACATCTGCTAACCTCAGGGTTGGCATCTGTTTGTAGTATTTTTTCACTTGAGACTGGATCACATTTTCCTGGCTATTTATATGTGAATAATATTGGACTATATCCTGGACATTCTGGATATTAGAGAATCTGGATTCTGTTAGATTGCTCCCAAAAGTGTTGATGCTTTTGTTTTAGCAGGCAATTAACTCGGTTAGACTCAAAGCGCAAACAGACACATCTGTGGTGGGCGGCCACTTATATCTCAGATCAGTTCCTTACACCGTGGTTACACGCAGCTTTCCCTTTATCCCATTCAACATGTGGTGCAGTGGTCAGCCAGAGATTCAGGTGGAATTTACACAGAGAAATGGGAATACTCTTTCTTCTGTTCCTTCCTTTCTTATCCCCATCTCATTCTCTGGCAACTCTGGTTGCTCTCTTACTTCTTGCCCTATTTCCTCAGCCAGTAAGCCGGTGGGCTTTCTATCAGCCTTTGAATCATCCCTCAACCACTGTGACTGAGGCTGTCTTAGGCCAGAACTGCAAAAAAAAAAGAAAAAAGAAAAATGAGGAGCTCAATCTGTCAAATGGCTTTCCCCAATTTTTGGCTCTGCTCCAAAATCTGCCTATATTTCAGTCTCCAGAACTCTCAGGGAGTTTATGACTGTCATTTTTCCAGTTTATTGGTATTTTTTCTAGGCGATTGCTTTATTGGATAATCATTTCTCCATTAACATGAAGACTTAAAAGGTAGATATGAGAACTGGATTTTGCGTGGTGAAAAGATGTCAAGAATTATGGTAGATATCAAGAGTAAAGTACACAGGAGACTTAATTACAATCACCTACTTTAGACCTCCTCATTCTGCGCTTATAGCATTTAACAGCCATATTTTTCCAATGGCCCCTAGAATCCCTGGCCAGAGTTAATTGAAAAATAAATGGACACCCAACCTGGTCTGAGCCCAAGTCACTTCCTTGAGAATTAAGAATTAGGATCAAGGACATCCATTTCTCCAATATGGCTTGAATTCTATCATATATGGTACCTCTGTTCTTTTTCTGCCATCATGTGAAATGAATTAGAAGCGGGGAGAAAAGCACTATGCCCCAAACCAGAGATGTAAAGTAAATGCTCAGAGAGAAATAGAATCAAGGAGTGGTAAGAAAATGGTCCCAGTGGCCAATAAGCTTCTCATGCTTCTTATGCTCCTACCTGGCATCTGGATGCAGTATTTTCTTGACCTGCTATTAGCCATCCCTGTATCCTAAGAAATCCCCCTTGTTTTCTTAAGCTGGCTTTGTAATTTGTAGCTTTAAAAATCTGGACTAATCCCTACACTTTCCACATGCCAGGCACTGGGAAAAAGTTTATATAACTATAGTGATGGATATACACAGAACAAATGTGTCAGAGGGTATTAAAATAGCAGGAAATCAGCTAAAGTTTCTTAGTGTTTAAAATGAGATAATTTTCAAATCATTTTGTTAACATCACTATATAGGTCTTAGGCAAAGATCCTAACTTTTAATTTGAATGCAATCAGAAGAAAATAAAAGCAAAAAAATATTGTAAGTTGTATATTTCTCCCCCTTATTTAAGTAAATGCTAAATAAGATAATGTTCTTAGTTATCAACTCTGTAAATGCGATATTTGTGTCCCGTCCTGGCACTCATTCCCCACTTCAGGGTCAATCTCATTACTATAATTAAGTTTCTGCTTAATTAATTTTATTTCTGTCCTTAATAAAAAGAAGCAATTTTTTTCTAGATGTTCTATTTTTCCAATTATAAAACCACTAAGAAATCAATTGCTTAACAAAAGTTAAAGTAATATGATTTGAACATGAATTACACCCTAACAGAAGGACATAATGAGTCAGATGAAAAATCGGAACCTGTCTCCCCATCTCCCCCCAAATAAACAAATAAATCTCAGCAAAAGCAAATCTTGGGATCCTTTGGATTTGTCAAACATTTCATGGATCTTCCAAAACATTTTGGCAGGATAATTCCCTAAAGTGATTCATTATCCGTCAATTCATATTTCAGTGTCACTTAATATTTGTTGAATATTCACAACATGCGAGTGTGGCACAGCTGCTGAGAACATGCTTCTCTGTCTCTCAACCTCACACCGCATGTTTCTTTCAAGATGAAAACACAACATATATTTTAGGTCTCTTCGAGAGGATAGAAGAAAATTGGTCTAAAAACGGATCAGCACATACACCCTTCAATAATTCATCTTAAGACTCATATTAGGAAGATAATCACTGGTTCTGAAGGCACAAAAAAAAATGTGCCCCTTACCTCCATTACCTGTGTTATATATTCCCTTGTTTTTATTTATATATATACTCTATATGATATATCCATATATATCTGAAAATATAATTTAAATTTAATTTTCATATTGCTTTTATGTATCTATATGTATATTCATTCTGTTTCTTTTATTAAAATTTGCTTTATCCACAATTAATTTTTATCCATGACTTAATTTTTATATCTCTGTGTAAATAGAGATTTTTAAATCTCTATATAAATATATATATGGGTATTTCCACTTAACAAATACTAATATTTCCTCTTGTTCCTTATTTGTATTTAATGCCTAATTTGAAAATTATTACATATACACTTCTATTTTGGTTCCCATAAGGGAAGCTCTTAATTTCCATTTGCCCCCCAAATCAACAAAGTCCACTCCCTCCTTTGATTTAAGTACCTGCTTAGAGCGGCCTTCTCAGATAATACTATCAGAATTAGCATTTACATAACTCCTGGTCACACTCCTGATTCTTAGACTTTGCTTTATTTTTCTTCCCTGATACGTTGGATTATTTTGTTTATTGGGTTTTTTTTCTATCCACTATAATATAAAGCCCACAAAACAGGGATTTTGTTGTTTTTCTTTCCTATACTTATACAAATTAGAACAGTATGTAGCACATGTGGGTGCTTCACAAACATAGATGAATTAATGAATGGATTCTCCAAGAAAAAGTTTATTTTACTCTATCCAAATCTTAATTTCAAAACAGACCTCAATTTGTAAATCAGACTGTATGCTGTCTTTTACTGTCTCATTTTGTCCTCCGCTTTGAATTTATGTAGTATTCCTTTTTGCCCAGTCTTCCCGCCATGCTGATTATACAGTACTAACAACGTGCATGTCTGTGAAAATATCTTCTGGCTTTTTCTCTTGGAAATCCTCCTTAATCAGTTTTTTTTTCTCTTACACTCAATTCCTTCACTAAAGCTTTTTATAATGAATGTACGTGGTGACTATTGAGAGCGTATGATAAATAAAATGAATTTCCTTGCAAAAGTACTTAGACTCAAGAGTTTAAACACTTATGTGCTGATTTTAGTGTAGGGTCTCTAAAATTTTGATGGATTCTAAAAGGCTTCAATTAGGATAAAGTATAAAAAAACAAGTTTTAAAAGTGCTCATATAAAATCTCTTTTGATTTGAATGTTGATATTTTGTTACATTTCATTGATCTGAAAGGTAGTAGGAAGATGTGGCAATATTATTAGCTATTATGTAGTGTCACTGTTATTATTGTTACTTTTTTCTTTTTTGGTTGTCCCAGGTCATATGGAGTTTCCAGGGCAGGGACTGAATCTGAGCTGGGGTTGCTACCTATGCCACAGTTTTGGCAACACCAGATCCTTAACCAGCTGCACTGGACTGGGGATTGAACCCATGTCCCTGTCACAGCAGAGACACTGTGGATCCTGTTGTGTCACAGAGCTCCATTAACTGTTAACTTTTCAAAATGAAAGTAGAGATTCATAAAGAGCATGAGACCAGCAAGAAGGCTAGAACGTTGGCTTTGGGAAAAAATAATTAAATTTGTTGTTGCAATGATTTTGTGAGATATAACTGATTCATTATGGCTCCAGGACATCCATCCCATTCACTATTTTTTTTTTTCTGCTTCAGAATAATGGACTGCTATTCTCCTCCAAACAAGAGGAAATTTTACTGTGGCATCTGGTTGCTTTCCTTTTGTTTCTTTCAAACAAAATACTATGTATTTCAGCTCAGTTTTTTTAAAGTGCTGTATTTACCAGTGTGCTTTACAGTGCCTAGCATATTTTAAATTAACATTAAAGGAAAACGATAGTGATGAGCATCATAATTATTTAGTAATAGCCCCAACAGCTGCCTGATTTTCTTTTTTGTACTTACTTGGAATTTCTTTTTATATTTTCAGAGTGGGAAAGTGTGGAAAATATATGTTTTCTGAAGGTAGGAATATAAATCATATTACCTGGAAGTTTAGTCATATTACCTGGAAGTTTAGAAAACAGAGCCTCACTTTGTTTTCTCCAAGGAGAGCATAGAAGAGTAATGAAAGTTTATGGCAATGATATCAACACATTTTTGTTTTCTGAGAACAGAGTACTATTTCCCAACAGCCTTTTTTTCTCTCTCTCTTTCCTTCTTCCTTCCTTCCTTCCTTTCTTTCTTTCTTTCTTTCCTTCCTTCTTTCTTTTTTTCTTTTTCTTTCTCCCTTCCATCCTCCCTCCCTCCCTCCCTCCCTTCCTTCCTTCCTTTTTTTGCTGCTGATAGAAATGAGGTGATGGTAGTTTTATTATTATCCTCATAAACATCTGGCTACTTAAAAAAATTAATTTCTTGACCTGAAAGTCTATATAATAATTGGTAATTTGACCACAGGTATTTATTGCTGTTCTATAGTCTCTTAATGTCTTATACATATTCACAACTCAGCACCTTTTTGTTGTTTGATGATTTCCTCCCCATTAGAGCATGTATTCATAGGGCAAGGTTCACGATAACTTAGCTTTTCACACTAAGCACAAAAACCAAGTTTATATTATGAAATCACTATATAGACTGAAATGACATACTAGATGAGGCTTACATGTTTTCTCTCAGATACTTAACTAAAGGAGATGCAATTACAAGAGTTTTTTTCATTTTTTAAAGTTTTATTGTAGTATAGTTCATTTACAATGTTGTGATAATTCTGCTGAATGACAAAGTCAGTTATACATACATATACACCCATTTTATTTCAGATTTTTTACCCACGTAAATTATAACAGCGTATTGGATAGAGTCTTCTGCTACACAGCAGGTCCCCATTGACCAGTCCGTTCCATATACCTCAGTGTACATATATCAATCCCAAACCCTTGGTCTATCCCTGTCCCCCCACCTGTCCCCTTTGGTAATCATAAGTTTGTTTTCGAAGTCTGTGAATATGTTTCTGTACTGCAAATAAGTTCATTTGTATTCCCCCCCTTTTTTTTTAAAGATTCCATGTATAAGTGGTATCATATGATATTTGTCTTTCACTGTCTAACTTCACTTAGTATAATAGTCCTTAGGTCCATCCGTGTTGCTGTAAATGACATTATTTCATGTTTTTTATGACTGAGTAATAGTCCATTGTATATACATACTGCTTCTTTATCCATTCTCCTGTAGGTGGTTGTTTCCATGTCTTGACTATTGTAAAGTGTTGCAGTGAACACTGGGGTGAATGTATCTTTTCAGGTGACCATTTTCTCCCTATAGATGCCCAGTAGTGGGATTGCTGGATCACATGATAGTTCTGTTTTTAGTTTTTTGAGGAACCCCCATACTTTTTTCCATAGGGGTTGTACAAGTTTAAATTCCCACTACCAGTGTAAGAGTGTTCCCTTTTCTCTACACCCTCTCTAGCATTTATTATTTGTAGACTTTTTCATGCCCGTTTTGGCTGGTGTAAGGTGGTACCTCATAGTAGTTTTGATTTGCAAATCTACATGAGAAGTTTTGTCCCAGGAATTTAACCATTTAAGTCTCTCCAAAATGTTTGTAAGCATAGCCAACCTTTTATGTCTCTGTGTTGATGTTTCTAAAACAATCTATTTTCTACCCGACATACTCTGTATGTAAGATAAGCAAATAACTTGGGAATTAATTTTCTCTTCATTTGCATGAGTCTTAGAGCATTGGACTGGGAGTTTAAAACGTGTATTTTCTACTTTCCTTTTTGCTAATATGCTATGTAGTGTGGGAAATTAGTAAACTTCCATAGGTTTAGCCATTACAGTCTGGAAAAGAAGAGGGGTGATTTATGCTATCTCTATGGTCCTGTTCAATTTCAACATCTCAGAATCAAATTTAATGTATTAGTTATCTTCCTTAAACTGTTGAATTTGAATTCTCACCACTTCATTGTCTTAGATAACTTATGTCCCAGATACCTTTCTCTGACAAGTTAACCTTATTATGACCTTAGAAACCACTGTATTCTGTAGATAATAATTATAATGATAACAACAATAATAAACTACCTCAGTGTGTATTTCATTTTGTTTCTATAAATCATATTTAGTTGGCTTTGTAAAAATAATCAGGATAATTTTACCTCTGATTATAAGCAAAGACTCAAAAATGAAAGCTCAGTATTGTTATTAAGAGCTACTATTTATTGGTTGCCTAAGCAGTAAGGAGTGTGAGGTGACTGTTTTATTTTCACCCTCACAGTGACCAGTTTGAAGCAGGTATTAGTAGTCTCATTGTCCTAGCTGTCTAGTTATAAACCAAGGCTCAGAGAAGTATAATCATCAGCCACATTTCCAAGGTTTTACATAACCCCCCCACAAAAAAAAATGGTGAAGCAAGGATTAAATCCAGGTCTTATTTTTCTTTTCTAAAATTAAAATAAGAAAAAAAAATTCAAGGCAACATCTTAAATCTAAAAACGTGTGTCACATGGGAAGCTAGAAGTCTGTAGAACATATAACATATTTACAAAAGCATTACATAAATCAACAACTGTAAAGGAGTCATTTAAAAATTAAAGCATGAAAATAGAAAGCCTGTAAAAAGTGAATTTTGACAGGGTCAGAGAAAAACTTTTTTTTCTAACCTTTATTGTTGTTAATATTACATAAACCCAAACTTGCCACATATACCACTCACATATTCACTTTCCATTTTGGGGTCCTTTAAGATAACTGTGTCTGTGATTTCATATGCATCTTTGACCAAAAATTTTGTAACCTACCATTCCTGGAAAATACTGGAGGTGGCATTCATTTCTATGATCCTTCCTATGAAAGACAGTTTTTTTAAAGATATAGTAATCAAAGCTCAGTCCTCATTGCTTATTGCCTTTTGCTTCAACTTGTTTGTTTGTTTGTTTGTTTGTTTTCCTTTTTAGGGCCACACCTGTGGCATGTAAATTCCCAGGCTAGGGATTGAATCAGAGCTGCAGCTGCTGGCCTATGCCATAGACACAGCAATGCCAGATCTGAGCTGCATCTGCAGTCTACACCACAGCTCATGGCAACATCAGAATCTTAACCCACTGAGCTTTGGGGTGGAACCCACATCCTCATGGATACTAGTTAGGTTGGTAACCCACTAAGCCACAATGGGAACGCTCACTTCAACCATCTTTTAAGCCATAATTCCAGTAAACAATTTTTTATAGGAATCATATGTCATATTAAATGGTTATTTTGTTTTTATAATATGGCATATTTCCATCCAAAAATAATTCATTGTCCTAAATTATTCTGAAAGAAATTTCCTAAGGTGTTGAAAAGTGTTCATGCTTAATTTTATGATGTAACAATTCATAAATACTGTATTGAGTACCAGCACATCTAATTTTGATGTTTTCACATAAATTGCGGGAGTGGGCAGGTGTTCCAAAGAGAGAAGAATGTATAATTTAAAACATTGTAGTGGATTGCATATGAAAAGTGAGGAAAAGGGAAATTCCAAGGATGAATATATTGGGTTTCTCTTCATTGCAGGTGGATGCCCGGTGACATCATTCAGAGATCAAAGAAATTCAGAAGAAGACCAGATTGAGGGCAGAGAAAAGGTAAATCACTAATATTAAATACTGCTGTATTTGTTCTTATATTTGATATTTTTTCAATGTTCTTATTTTGGGAAAATCCCAAAATATAAACATAAAATTTACTATCTTAACCATTTTAAAGTGTACAGTTCAGTAGTATTTAAATACCTTCATAATATTGTATACTAATCATCTCCATCCATCTCTAAAATTCGTTTTACCTTGTGAAACTGAAACCCTGTACCTATTAAAGAATAACCTTCCCCTCATTCTTCCCTCTGCACAGCCCCAGGCAACGACTATTCTACTTTCTGTCTCTATGATTTTTTAAAATCTTCTTTGTCTTTTGAACAGCATATTGGAAGTTCCCAGGCTGGGGGTCCAATTGGAGCCGTAGCCACAGTCTATACTAGAGCCACAGCAACGCAGAATCTGAGCCATGTCTGCAACCTACACCATAGCTCAAGGCAATGCCAGATCCTTAACCCACTGAGCATGGCCAGGGATCAAACCTTCATCCTTATGGATCCTAATCAGGTTCGTTAGCAGCTGAGCCATGAGGGAAACTCCTGTCTCTATAGTTTTGACCCATATAAGTATCTCTTGTAAGTGAAATCATACAGTATTCGTCTTTTTTGTGACTAGCTCACTATATTTAGCATAATGTCTTCCAGATTCACTCATGTTGTAGCATGTGTCTGAATGTAATTTCTTTTTAAGGCTGAATAATATTTCATTGTATATATGTGATATATATATCACATTTTTCTTATTTATTCACCCAATGATGGATACTTAGAGTTTCTTCTACATTTTAAGTGTTGCGAATGATGTTGCTATGAACATGGGTATGCAAATATCTCTTTGAGACACTGCTTTTAATTCTTTTGGGTATATAGCATAGATGAAATTCCTGAATCACAAGGCATTTTAAAAAATTTTATTGGAGTATAGTTGACTTACACATTTGTATTAGTTTCAGGGGTACAGCAAAAAAAAAAAATCAGTTATTCAGATACATATATATATTCATTCCTTTTTAGATTCTTTTTCCACATAGGTTATCACACAGTATTGAGTAGATTTCCCTGTGCTATACAGTAGGTGCTTGTTACCTATCTATTTAATATATAGTAGTGTGTATATGTCAGTGTAGCTAAAAATTATTATACTAAGTGAAGTCAAAGACAAATATCATATGAAATCACTAGTGTGTGGAATCTAATAAAAATGATACAAAATAACTTACAGAAATAGACTCAAAGATTTTGAAACCAAACTTATGGTTACTAAAGGGGAAATGTGAGAGGGGAGAGGGATAAATTAGGAAGTTGGGATTAATATATACATTTTTATTTTTTGATGAATCACCATGCTGTTCCATAGTGGCTGTAGCATTTTACATTCCTATTAACAGTGCACAAATGCTCCAGTTTTTCCATATCATTGCTAACGCCTTTTGTCTTATGTTTTTTTTTTTCTTCTGATAGTAGCCATTCAAATGGGTGAAATGTGGTATTTAATTGTGGTTTTGACTTTCATTTCCCTAATAATTATTGATGTTGAACATCTTTTATGTGCTTATTGACCATTTGTATATCTTCTTTGAAGAGATGTCTATATTCATGTCATTTGCTCATTTTGAAGTGCGTTGTGTGGTTTTTCCATTGTTGAATTTTAGAAGCTCTTTCTATATTTTGGTAGTAATTCCTTATCAGATGTATAATTTACAGAGTTTTGCTATATTGAGCTATCTAAATGGAGAGCTGAAGAGACAATTGCATATGTGGCTCCTGAACCAGACAGGGATGCAGGGAGAATATCTCCAGGAAATCAAGGCATAGTTAAGACAAAAAGCTGCTGAGAACTAGCAGGAAGATAGGCTATCAAGAATGCAGACCTAAATAAACATTTCTCCAAAGAAGACATATGGAGTGGCCAGTATGCACATGAAAAAAATGCTCAACATCACTAACTACTGGAGAAATGTAAATCAAAACTACTGTGAAGTACTACCTCACACTGATCAGAATGGGTATCATTAACAAGCCTATAAATAACAAATGCTGGAGAGGGTGTGGAGAAAAGGGAACGCTCCTACACTGTTAGTGGGAATGTAAATTGGTATAACACTATAGAAAACAGTAAGGAGTTTCCTCAGAAAACTAAATATAGAACTGCCATATGATTAAGCAATCCCACTCCTGGACATGCATCTGGACAAAACTTTCATTCAGAAAGATACTTGCACCCCTGTGTTCATTGCAGCACTATGCACAATAGCCAAGACATGGAAACAACCTAAAAGTCTATCGACTGATGAATGGATTAGGATGTGGTACATTTACACCATGGAAAACTACTCAGCCATAAAAAGAGCAAAATAATGCCATTTGCAGCAATATGGATGGAACTAGAGACTCTCATTCTAAGTGAAATAAGACAGAAAGAGAAAGGCAGGAGTTCCCGTCATGGCTCAGCGGAAACAAATCTGACTAGGAACCATGAGGTTGCAGGTTCGATCCCTGGCCTCACTCAGAGGGTCAAGGATCTGGCGTTGCTGTGAGCTCTGGTGTAGGTTGCAGACATGGCTTGGATCCCGTGTTGGTGTAGCTGTAGTGTAGGCAGCCACATCTGTAGCTCCGATTAGACCCCTAGCCTGGGAACCTCCACATGCTGCAGGTGCGGCCCTAAAACAACAAAAGACAAAAAAAAAAAAGAAAGAAAGGCAAATACCATATGGTATCACTTATATGTGGGATCTAAAATATGACACAGGCAAACCTATCTACAGAACAGAAACAGACTCGTAGACAGAGAACAGACTTGTGGTTGCCAAGGGGTAGGGGGAGGAAGTGGGATATACTGGGTGTTTGGGGTTAGCAGATGTAAACTATTACATTTAGAATGGATGAGCATTGAGGTTCTGCTGTATGGCACAGGGACCCATATCCAATCACTTGTGATGGAATGTGATAGAAGATAATATGAGAAAAAGAATGTGTATATGTATAACTGGGTCACTGTGCTGTATAGCTGAAATTGACAGAACATTGTAAATCAACTATAATAATTTTTTTAAAAAGAAAGAAAAACAAAAGAATGCAGAGCATAGCAAAATGCATTGCAAATGTGCTCCAGCTGATTTCTTTGCTAAGAGTCAACAACTTTCATCATCATTAAAGCCTATGGTGGCATAAAGTCTATTATTTTGCATTTTGTCTAGCATCTACCAATTTTTATGACCTAGGACTTAAAATTCCACATTGGTGTTATCTATTAAAGATGTAAATTTGTGTTGCTGAAATTTATCCTCTGTCTGCCAGTGCCAAATGGAAACACAGAGACAGAGTTTTGGGTGAAGAAAAAAAATAGCTTTATTGCTTTGCCAGGCAAAGGAGGTTACAGCAGGCTAATACACTAAAGACTGTGCTCCCCTTGAAAAGAATTGCAAGGAGTTTTATAGGAAAAAGGAGAAAAACAGGTTTTCAGATAGGAATCAGGATTGGGACAAACATGCATTCTTCTTTCTTTGGGGGAATCTTGGTCATCAAAGCTGGGGTCAGGAGATCTCAGCATGATCATGATGGTGGTCTTCTGCATTATTGCCTAGAATAACAGTACTCGTGAAAAGGGCATATTGGTCAGAGCAAACTGGGAAAGTTTCTGAAAAACATCATGTGCTAATAATCTTTAACCCATAGGCAATTATGCTCAGTGTGCCTAATCTTTAGCTTATAGGTGATTTTGTTCAGGGTGCAATTAAGCCAGGGAGAAGATCAAGGAAGGACTCCAAGCTGTTCAGTTTTAAGGTATTCATTTCTAAAACAAGCATAAGGAATATAACTTTTCTCTTAGGTGTATAAGATGCCTATATTATTATGTGTATCCCTTGAGAGGTAACCAGGATCCTGCCCCAAGGCTGTACTGTTATTACTTGATTGTTCCTCCCTTGTTTGCGGACCCTCCCTTCCCTGATCAGCAACTGTCTCAAGCTGTCCTTAGGATCTAAGGGAAGGTGATGGTTGCTGAATGAGGCCCATTTCCTAAGAACAAGAAATGGGGGGCGAAGAAAGTCTTTTGTGCCCAGGAGCCCCACAGGATCCTGCTCAGTTACAGCTGCAGCATTGCACTTGCATGTGACTGAGTGGAAAATACAGTTTGCAGCAACTACAAGTATCTCCTCTTGTCTTTCTGGCTTTGCTGTAAAAATGTACCTTAACCTTGGGTATGGAAGAAGAGGGAACAAAAACAACTTTATCTGTGGATAAAGAAAGTTTTGAGCAGCAATAAGGACTTCCAAAGAGAGACTGTGTCTCTCTATTGCTTCTTTTTTAAGTTAAATTTTATTGGCGTATAGTTGACTTAGAAAGTCACGTTTGTTTCAGGTGTACAGCAACATGAATTAGTTATACATATACAGATGTCCATTCCTTTTCAGGTTATTTTCCCATATGAATCACTACAGAAAATTGAGTAGATTTCCCTGTGCTGTACAGTAGGTCCTTTTTTCTCATCCATTCTATATATAGTTGTGTGTATATATCAATCCCAACCTCCCATTTTATCCCCCTGCCAGCATTTTCCCTTTGGTAACCATAAGTTTGGTTTTGAAATCTTCGAGTCTGATCCAGTTTTGTAAACAAGTTTCCCTGCATCATTCTTTATTAGAGTCCACATATTAGTGATGTCATGTGATATTTGTCTTTCTCTGTTTCTAATGCTTTTAATTAAAATACAGACATCACTGACCTTTTAGGAGTAGGAAAATAACTAAAGAGCAGATTTTAAATAAAAGCTACAAAGAAAATCCTTGATACTTACAACCTGCATTTCTTTTCACTACCCTAACTCAGTTCTTTAAAATTTTTCTTAACATTTTCTTCAGACCACTTTCGACTCTGTTTTTACTCATCTGTTCACTCACATACACTTACCATTAGCTGTCAATCAATGTAATAAAGTAGCATCAAAGAAATACATTACCACATGAGATTAGTGATTTTCCCATGTAATCCTGACAGCAAGAAATAAAGCCAGGTTCTTTTTAGAATCCGTTACTGCTAAATAAACCATAAGGATTGTGAATGACAGTAAGTCATCTTAAATGATTAACAGAGAGTCTAAATTTTTGGCTCGCCGGTTGCTATTATGATCTACACTGGCTGTCATTGTGAGGTCTAGTCTAAGCTGCCTTGAGAATGACCTAACTCACTGGTTAAGTAAATTATGCCACTATAAATTATGAATACAATGGAAAACTGCACAGGCATTTTAATGAGACAGATATTTATCTACCAGCATAGAAAGTTTTTACTCTTGATATGATGTCTCAGGTTAGGTTAGGTTCCCAAGAAACATATTCTGAGAAGGAGCGACAGGTTCTGAATATTTACGTGGGGGATGAGGGAATGAGAAATGCAGAGTTAGATGCAGGGAGAATCTGACTTGCATTCCAACTGTAACTAGGACTGTAATTGATGTTACAGAAAACTCTGACCTGGGGTGGTCCTTCAGAGTTCTGCAAAATATGACAAAGTGGAGAAGGAGCATTGTATTTCCACACGGTACCCTCCTTGACTATGGTCTTCCTTGAGAGGAAACGTTGGGCCAGGGAATTCTTTGTGACTGAGTTTGGAATAGAGCTAAGGTGGCCAAACAGCTGTGATCTTTTGAGCCTCCATGAATGAGTTCTTTGGCTTTGATGAGAGATCTGGACAGTGTCCCACACTAACCACCTCGGTCATCTCTGCATTGCTCAGATCTCCTTACTTTTTACAGTAAATTCACTCCATTTGGGATGTGCTTCTTCAATCTCCTAGGAAAACATAAGAAAAAAAGAAAGCTTAGTAGGTTGTGTCCACTGGAAAAAAAAAAAAAAAAAAAAACAACACACAATGTGAGAGTAGTGAGTAAAGTTTTACTGGGGAAAAATGAGGACTATCACCCAGGAAGCAGCTTTTCAGATAACTCTGAAAACCCACTCTGAAGGGGGAAGGTCAGTATAAATGTGACTTTTGTGAGGGGGGAGGTCCATGCAGTCAAGCACATATTTTGCAGAAGGTTACTGCTAATCATGAGGAGCTAGTGTCACCATGAAGAATTTTAGTGCTTTGCGAGATACGAAGGGATGCAAGAACCAGGTTCATACAGTCTTCTCCTGAAAAGATCTGTCCAAAGACCTGTTCTGTCAGTTTTCCCAGAACACAGAGCACGTCACTCCTGAAATCCACCCTCCACCCTGATGCTGAAGGTCAGCATATGCAGTGGCTCATGATTTAATCCTTGTAGAGGCAGATGGCAAGTGCCTAATTTCAGTTGGCAGATGAATTGCAGTTCTCAAAGATGCAGTTGATCTACAGTTCATATTCTGAGATAGCCGTTTGTATGCAGCACATTGATTTACATCCATAAGCATAAAGTGAGTGAGGAAAACAGGATTGAGCAAAGGGAGAAGCTGGCTTGTAAGCTTATAGAGAGCTCTGGATCTGGGATGGCCCTTCAGAACTGTCCAGATTGAGGCTAAGGAAGTTGAGTGTTGGTGTCCACATATCAGCCACTCATTAGCTGTGAATTATGTCCTGGAATGTGAGCTTCACTTTGTTTGTAACAGTTCCACAGTTCTGTGTGGCCAAGGGTAACTGCTATTAAGTAGCAGGGTCATGAGTCATCAAAAGTGTCCTAAAGAGAGGATCTGGGAAGAGTACCACAGCATTCTCTGTGTATCATGATGAAGATGATTATGATGACGTTAAAGATGATTATCAAAATAATACTAACACTTTTATAGCACTTTGATGTGCCAACACTATCCTAAGATCTTATTATTTGGTCCTTCATTTAATCCATGTAACAACTTTAAGAAGTAGGTACCACTGTTATCTCTGTGTCTTGATGGAAACAGTGAGTCATGGAGAATTTGAGCAGCATATCTTAAAGTTACATAAGTATTAAGTGATGGAGCCATGATCTAACCCAAGGAAGTGAGACCATATTAAGTTAAAAAAAGGAAACATGCATGAAGGTAGAAAATATCTATTCCTTTACATCAAAAGTGTATGTAAATGTAAAGATGTAAATACACATTTATATTAGTAGCTATAGGTGAAGTATAAACACATTAAAGATATAGGCATGTATAGATATATATGCATGTATATATGCATGTGTGTGTATATACATATATATACACACACATACATTTATGTGTGTATATATATATACATATATATACACACACATACATTTATATGTACATATATTTGACCCTTGAACAATAAGGGGACTAGAAGCAGCAACCTTCTTCACAGTAATCATGTAGTACTATAGTATTTACTATTGAAAAACAATCCACATGTAAGTGGAACCATGCAGGTTAAAACCATGTTGTTCAAGGGACAACTGTACATGCACTTGCACACGTGCGTGTGGGAATTTGCCACACATAGTGCCATAGCTTGTAACAGTGGTTAGTATTAGAATCTAGTATGGAGAAGTTAAAATCAGGGTTTTTTTTTTTACTAATTGTTTTTTAAAAGTTTTTACAATTCGCATATTTTATTTTTGCAAGGAGCTGAGCAAAACAGAATATTTAAGCCCCCGATTCAGGCTGTGTCTGTCACTCAGCCACTCATGCAACCTCCATCACATAGTCTATCCAGGGTAAAATATATTTACAGATACTAGGAAAAAATTTATTCCCATTCCCTCAAAATTTTACATTTTGATCCTAACTTTTTTTTTTTTCATTTTATCGGACATTTTTATTTCAACTCTGAGTTTCCTACCCATGGGGATTTCACTTATTTATGAACTCCTGTATTTACAGCATGATCCACTGTCAGTAGTCTTCATTTTTCCACCTGAGCTAATCTGTACATGAATATAGGTCATGTGGATTTAACTTCTTTAGCAGTGAAGAGATCGATTGCAATGCCGTCAAAATGTCTTCTTCTCCATGGAATCTGGGTATGTTTGAATGATGGCACCTGCCCACAGTGAGGGTGAGGGGCACCTTTGCAGGGCCATTGCGGTTATTATTCATGACCCCCTGCAGGAGAAGGGCTAAGAGGAGTTGTCAAAGCAGCAGGAGAGCCTGTGGCAGCTCTCTGAGGCTGGGGGCTGGAGGAGAGTGTTCAATCCATTTACAAACTCAAATGCCCCTGTAACCAGAAACCTCTCAGTTTAGTACTTATCTGCTTGACCTTGCTGACACCTAATTATTGCAAGTTCCCATCTTTAAGAATTATGGGCATTTGGTGTCTATGATCTCACTTCCTCCTTTCTCTTTTTTCTGTTACTTAAGTTGTTATTCCTTACCTTCTGTGCTTCACACTAAGCCCATTAATTTCCCTTTATAGAAAGGCAGTGATCTTTTGTCATAGCTATCTCAGAAAAGGAAATGCCAAAGCAAAACAGCTGGAAGACGAGGAAGAGGAGAATATGTCGGTTCATGATTCACTTTGAAGGCAGAGAAATATCCAAGGTCTTTTACTGTAACTTCACTTATGTCAGTGGGATTTCAAAGTCCATAACAGTAAGTAATCACTTTTCAAAAAATCTCAAAGAAAGAATGTAAATTTTTGGAGCAGGAATCGATTTTGGTAATTAACTAGTTACTTCATTTTATAGTTGAGAAAAGAAATGTAGAAATATTGACCAAATTTATCAAAGCCACAGAATCCTATAAGGAAGGAATTTTGTAATCTGGAGCATATATCAAATAGGATTGAGAGCTGGCACAGCAGCTAGAAGAGTCAGGCTCTTAGAGTAAACCTTGGCATCCAGAATATATAACCCATGGAGGCAGAGACTGTTCCGTGCCTTCCATGGATCTATGGGCCGGAAAATTCACTGAATCCATCCTCATGGACATGGGATTTTGTGTTTGCCCACACTTTCTGGAAATTTCTTGTTGATAATGACATTGGGCCTCATCTTCCCAGATTAAATCCCAATGTTAAAGAAAACTTCCTCTTCCACATGTCTTTCCAATGCTGCATTGGAAAGTACCTTTTTTATTGGGCTTGCATCTTTGGGGTTGGAATGGGAGAGAGAGGGGTTGGAGGAGGAGAGGAGAAGTGAGACCCTTGGTTCATGCACAGTTCATTCTTAGGATATTCTCTTAAAGAAGGTCCATGAAAATTATCCAAAAGACTTTTTCAAACTACACATAATTTGTTCATAGTTGAGCTCTATTCTCTGCCAGCAATATTTCTCAACCCTGACTGTACATTAGACTCATCTAGAGAGTTCTAAAATGACATTTATGGCCAGCCCCAATCCTAGACAAGTTAAGTTAAATTCCCCAGGGAGGAGATCTAGAGATCGGTATTCAGTATCAAAGAGAAACCCATATGCAACCACAGGTGAGAATTTGAGATCTTCCTGGAGGAACTAACTCCCACTCCGCCCCCATTCCACTGAAAATCCTGGCCATTTGGAGCTATCATTACTAACTGAAAAAAGTTGAGACAGAAAAATCCAAGAACCATCACCGCTGCTGTTTCTGTAAGGATGGAGTAAGAGCCTCACGTAGAAGGAAGAAGCACAGTGATGACCAGAAAATGAATTTAAAATTATAATTTACATCACACTACCACTATTTTTGCAAATGCAGTATTAATGAATAATTACTTCTCCCACATTTGTCAGAAGTAGGATAATTATTTCACTGTTTTGTTTTTATAGCTAGATGTATTTTTCTGAGAAAGTGGTATCTTTACAAGTAACAAAATTTTAGTTTTTTGAAGTTATCATAGCATTACCATTGAAATTAACTGATAAAAACAAAAATTACAAGGAACCTAAAACATAAACAGAAGCTGAAACTATGTTATTTTATACACAATAGTACATTCCACAGCTCAAGTTCATAAAGTCCTATATGGAAATGAGATGATGTAAAATTTACCTCAATACTATGTTGAAGGATCTCATAATGTGGACACACTACTTTGTTTAAAGCAACAAATATACAAATAGGTGCTAATCAATGTCCAAGTACTTTACTTAATGAGATTTGTCCTCATTATAAACATTTTCTAAGAACCTAAAATTGGAAAGTGTTTTTCTAAAATTGAAAAATAGAAAATTACCCTGAAATAAAAATTAGGCACTCTGGATGTTATTTTTGGTTTCTGTTTTTTTTTTTTTAAGTGCATTTGGACTTCTCTCTCTATGTCATCCCATCTATTCCAGTCGTTCAAAACCAGGACAAGTTTGTGCTCCCTCCAGTCAGTACTGGACAATGCTGAGAGACAGTTCTGATTGTCACTCCTGAAAGAAAAGGGGGCGCTACCAGCATTTAACAGGTAGATGCCAGATGTGCCATTAAAACCCTGTGATACGGGCAGCCTCCCACCAGAAAGAATGATGTGATTCAAAGGGGAAATAATACAGAGGCTTAATAGTTTTATCTCTCTCTCTCTCTCTCTCTCTCTCTCTTTTTCTTTTTTTCTTTTTAGGGCTGCACTCACAACATGTGGGGGATCTAATCCGAGCTATAGCCACTGGCCAGCGCCACAGCCACAGCAACACAGGATCCAAGCAGTGTCTTCGATCTACGCCACAGCTCAGGACAACACCAGATCTTTAAGCCACTGAGCGAGACCAGGGGTCGAACCTGTGTCCTCGTAGAGGCTAGTCAGATTTGTTTCCACTGAGCCACGATTGGAACTCCCGTCTTGTTTTAAACTAACTAGCTAGAATTTTTATATTTTCTTTAAAAAAAAAGACAAAAATTTTGCTATTTTAATCAATATTGTAATTCAGTGACTATTGTTAAATGTCAGAAAGTGTCAACTTGAATCTCTAAATAATACCTATGCTCTATTGTAAACCCAAACAGAGATCTATCAAGTTATCTCCTAGTGTGTTCATACTGTGTTAGTGTTGTTAAGTCACTTATGTAATCTCTCGTCATTGGTAGAAAAGAGCAGGTGCATATACTGTATGAAGGGGCTTGCTCAACATGCATTCCTACTTCCTCTTAGCATATGAAATAACTATTAGGGCTTTGCAAATGGAATTTTAGAACTCCAGTTCACTCACATAAAAGTCACATAATAATTTCTCGAATTCTTTTCGATAACTCGTCATTCATCCAAGAGCTTGACAATCCGTCCTTTTTCTTCCACTTTTATTTCTCTAGCATTTAACTAAAGAGTTTTTGATATAATAGGGCCTCAACAAAGATTTACTAATTTTAATTGGGAGGTGAGCAGCTTTCCAATTTATACTTGGTCTTGCCAGTACTTTTTTTCTTCATAATATACCCCTGGTCTACCTGGTATTAGCAACTTAGGAAGGAGGGAAGTTTACTAAAAATTTTTCATGGTCTTTAACGAAGCAGGCTTTACTGTTTTTAATGCAACAGGGAGGTCTAAGAGGGAAGGAAGATGGAGATAAAGCAGGAACAGAAACCAGATAGCAGTATGTAAGAAACTGGGAAAAAGAGAAACTACCCCCTTCGGATATAAAGCCTTTCAAATAATTTTGTCAGCAAATGATCCTAGACTTTCAAATAAATTTGTCAGCAAAAAAAAAAAAAAAAATCTATCAGCAGGAGGAGGGTAGCTATTGCAAGCCACAGGTCAAGTGACATTTATTTTTAAGGAAAATAGAGCATAGAAGGAATAGGGCTGAACATACATTACAAAGTTAGAAATCCGAATCATAGAGACAGAATTTGAAAATGTGCAAATGGAAGAATGATTTCAATAGAGCAGAGAGAGAAGAGCAGAAACCCAAGGTTTGCAACATCTTGGGAAACAGAAAAAGAAGGTCTGTTTAAGGTTACAGGAAAAGCAGAGAGGATCTTTGAAGTATCCTTTAGTATTACTTGAAATATCCCTGAGGTCAGAACCTCTGGCATTCATGTCATCTGAGAAAACAAAATGATTTGATATGTGTTTGATATGTGTCATTTTGTCTCCCACTTCCCTTCCTTTGTTCATTTTCAGCTGAGAATCCCCACAATGACCCTTACTCACATACTTAGTGCTCTGACTGTGCTTCTTCTCATCCAGAGTTCTATGTTTACCTCATGCATCCGAGTCATTTCCAGGCAAGGAGGATGCCCTGAGCATGGACTAGGCTGTAGTGCAGTCTAGTCCTGGATCGGAGGAGAGGCCAGACTGTAGAGATTAAAGCCAAACAACTGAGAGGAAGCTTCCAGGAAAGTGACTTACAGCCAAGCCACACACAGGCCAACTGAATCATGTTCAAAAGTGGGCCATGCAAAGAGAATTAAAACTCCAGGAGAACAGACGGCGTGTCTTTAAAGGCAGAGGACTAGAGGAGAGACTGACTGAAAGAAGAGGGATAAGTTCCTTTATAAACACCTTGGATCTCTAGTATGAGCATACGAGGAGCTGCTAAAATCTCAGACTCTGACCTGTTAACCTACTATGTTTCTTGCTCTAAAACTGACTATTATATACTGCTCCTCTCCAGTTATCTCAGCTATATATTAGGGAAAAAATCAAATTAAAAAAAAAGCCATAGGATTATCTGATTAAAATGTATGAGAGTTGACCTCCCTAAGGAGTAATTTGTAAGTTTAAAATGAATTTTTTTTTAAATAAGTGAACCTCAAATCAGTAGAATGTGTTGGAGGAAGTAAGGAAATCCATGGCCTGAATATTGGTAAATTAGACCCGCTAACTTGTGGTTTCAATTTAGCTATTAGAAATCTGGATCTTATTTGGCTAAGTCTTTTCTAACTTTGCATTTTCTATATTTTCCTTTACTTTTTCCTTTGTTCTTAGTAAAGTTATTTTCAAATTTCAGCTTTTCTTTGTTAGACAAGGAGTAAGAGAGTATAGAGTTTTTGTCCATTTCTGGGTCTTGCAGAAAAGGAGACAACTTTGTGTCTATGGAAACTGAAGTAAAGCCAAAAGAACCAAGAGAAAGTGGAAACCCTTGGAAGAGAGAAACCATTCAAACAGCCATGATTTTTGCCTGTGATGATCTTCATCTTAATCTATTTGGGTTTCTGTAACAGAGTGCCATAGGCAAGGTGGTTTATAAACAACAGAAATATATTTCCCGGTTCTGGAGGCTGGGAAGTCCAAGATCAAAGTCTCAGCAGATTTATTTTCTGGTGAAAGCTCACTTCCTGGTTAATAGATGACTGTCTGTGTTTTCACATGGTGGAAAGGGGCAAGACTTTCTGTGGTGTCTTTTATGAGGACACAAATCTCATTTATGATGGTTCCCCTCCATGGTAATCACCTCCCAAATGCTCCACCTCCGAATACTATCATATTGGGGGTCAGTTTTCAATATATGAAGTTTGGGGCAGAACACAGTCTATAGCAATCTTGCATATAGACCTTTCTTTTTCTTCACAGTTTTTATATACTTATTTCTAAAACCTAGCTCTCTGTAATACTATTTTAAGAACTTGGCTGCAGAGTCTTGCTAAAATAGAATCTCCAAGATTAGAGCTCAAAATCTGCATCTTTATCGAGCTCTTCCGATGACACTCAAACTGCCAGGAAGCCTGCTCTACATGACACAGTGAAGTAAAAGTACTCTGAATGAATCCTGTTTTGTTTTTGCATTTCCATCAAACTCTGAGAATTGGAAAGGATTCAACATGAAGAATATACTGAATATAACTGAAGAAATAACTTCAGTTATTTCATGACATCTAGGAATATCCTCAACAGCAGCAAAATATCCCCAATCATTATATTACTAAATGAAAATTTTCCAACCGTTGATTTTTACCTCCATTTTATTTTATTTTTTTTTCATATTAACAATGAATTTTATTTCAGTTGTAGGTGTACAAAGATCATAAGTCAATACAATAGATTTTGTGTCCCAAACCCACAGTGCATCCCCCCACCCTCCAGATTGTCTTATTTGAAAAACCAAGGTTTTCCAAAATCTGTGAGTCATTGTCTGTTCTTCAAAGAAGTTCATTGTGTCCCTTTAGTTTCCACATGTAAGCGGTAGCATTGGGTGTTGCTGTCTAATTGTCTGACTGGTTCCACTTCGAATGATAATTTTTAGGTTCATCCATGTTGCTATAAATGTTATTCCGTTCCTTTTAATGGCTGAGTAATATTCCATTATGTGAATGTATCATATCTTCCCTATCCACTCCTCTGTCGGTGGGCATTTAGGTT
>PVHT021183696.1:27944086-27965115 GCA_004024745.2 Catagonus wagneri | reverse complement strand
CTTCTATCGCGTAATCGCCCCTCCTACCTCTTGATATGGTCTCCTCTTTGTCTTCTGGAGTAGAGTATCTTTTTTGGAAGTTTACGGTCCAGTTGGTTGAAGGCTGCTCAGCATTTGTTTGTAGTTTTGCTGTTTTTCGGGAGAGAAGTTTAGCTCCAGTCCTTCTATTCCGCCATCTTAATCCAATCGCCCCCCCATTCTTTCTTTATTTTCTTCTCTTTTGCTTTTTTGGCCACCCCTTGGCACGTGGAGTTCTCGGGCTTGCGATCAGATCTGAACCTTGGTTGTTTTACCTCCATTTTAATTTCCCCAATATTTTTACAAGTGGTAAAGAAAAGTAAACACATTACTGTCAAACAACTTGTAACTTAATTGACTAGTTAGCTATATGCCATGGCATACCAGATACAGGAAACCTGAGGTTGTCTGTGCCTCATCTATAGTGGCTGCTCATCAAATATTTATCTGTTGACTAAAAGAAAAAGAGAGACATTTTATAAGGAAGAAGAGAAGACAAAATAGAATTATGTAGTCACGAAAAACAATGAACTTATAATTTGGTTCTTACCTTCCTGGAAATGTTGTGTTGCTCCTTAATAGTTTCCTTGACCTATAATTTTACTTCTTGTCTTAAAATTTTTTGGAAGTATAACTTTTATACTGTGGAATACACTTATCTTGAATGTAAAGCAGATGAAAAAGCACCTGTGTTACCACACCCCTATTAAGATAGAACATTTCCATTACCCTAAGAATTTTTTCCTTTCCCTTCTCAGTCAGTTAATCCCTCTGAGGTAATTATTTTCTGATTCCTATCATGATGCATTAGTTTTGTCTGTTTTAGAAATTCATATAGGTAAGATTTTTTTGAAATCATCCACATTATTGAGTGTATCTGTAGTTTATTCTTTTTATTAAGTAGTATTCTGTTGCATGATACCATTATTTGTTTATTCATTTTATTGTTGAACATTTGTATTGTTTCTAGCTTTAAGCTATTACAAGTAAAGCTCCTATGTGCATTCCTCTAGGAATCTTCTGTTTGACATATGTTTGCATTTCCTTGTGTAAATACCAAGGAATGTAATTGTTAAATGAAAAGATAAATATATGTTTGACGTTATAAGAAATAGCAAACTAGTTTTGTACCAGCAGTGTATGAGAATTTTGGCTGCTCCAAAAGCCAATATTTTAGGCTGTCAAAAATTTTAATTACAACCATTCTGGTTTGTGTGAAGCATTGTCTACTGTAGTTTGACTTTGCATTTTCTTGCTGACTAATGCCACACTTTTTGAACATGAGTATTTGCCTTTTGTGTATCTTCCTTAGGTTCCTTTGTAAGGTGTTCACTCAAGTGTTATGCTCCTTTAAAAATTTTTGTTGTTCCTAAAATGTAGGAGGTTTTGTATACTATGGGCAGAATTCCTTTGCCAGATACAAGTGTTCTGAATATTTTACCCAAGCCAGTTTACTTTTGTGTTTACATTTTTATAGTTTTTGCTTTAGTTTGCATAATTTTTATGGCTTATCTTCAGTTCACTGATATTTTCTTCAGCAGTACCCAATCCGTGATTATTTTTTCATTTCAGATATTATAGGGTTTTTTTGTCTTTTTTTGGTCATTTTTTAGGGCTACACTCACGACATATGGAGGCTCCCAGGCTAGGGGTCCCATCAGAGCAATGGCTGCCGGCCTACACCACAGCCATACCAGATCCAAGCCGCTTCTGCAACCTACATCACAGCTCACAGCAACACCGAATCCTTAACCCGCTGAGCAAGGCCAGGGATCAAACCCCTAACCTCATGGTTCCTAGTTGGATTAGTTTCTGCTGCGCCACAGCAGGAACTCCTATAGTTTTTATTTTTAAGATGTTATTTTTCTTTCTTTCTTTTTTTAACTTTGTCTATAGTGTTTCCATGTTTTTTAAATTGAAGGATACAACTATCCTTCGATGATAATAATGTATATTATATACCTTATATATAATTGTATAAAATTATGTAAATAACAGGAATGCAATATAGTGAGTAACAATTTTAAGGTTTATACTCCATTTATAGTTATAAAATTTGGCTATATTCTCTATGATGTGCAGTATATTCTTATAGACTATTTTATACTTAGTAGTTTATATTGCCTACTCCCCTACTCTTATATTGCCCCTCCTCTCCTACCTCTCTCCACTGGTAACCAAGAGTTTATTCTATCTGCAAGTCTCTTCTTTTTTGTTGTATTCACTAGTTTGTTGTGATTTTTTTTTTTAGATTTTACATATAGGTGATACAATCAGTATTCATCTTTCTCTGACTTAGCTTAATGCCCTTCAAGTCTACTATCCATGTTGCTGCAAGTGTCAAGATTTCATTTTTTGTTATGGCTGAGTAGTATTCCATTTTAGATTGATATATAGACACTGCATCTTATTTATCCATTCATTCATTCCTAATTGAAAGATCCTACATTCCTAAATGTAAGATCGGATACTATAAAACTTGTAGAGAAAGACATAGGCAGAAACCTCTTTGACGGAAATGAAAGAAATATTTTTTGGATCCATATCCTAAAGCAAAATAAATAAATAAATAAATAAACAAATGGTACTTAATTAAAATATCTTTTGTATAATTGTCAATTCTCTACTAAGATTTTTCCATTGGTTTAATTTATTGGATTTATTTGTCCTTTAAATCCTTGAACATATTTATCACAGCTGTATCAATGCCCTATTTTATAATTCTATCTGTATTATCTCTGTGTCCATCTCTACTGACTATTCTTTATTTTTTCTGTTTATGAACATATCTAGTATTTTCGTTTGTATACTGGACACTGTGGATGTTACATGCTCAAATTCAAATTACATAATCTTTTAAAGACTATTGAGTTTTGCTCTAGTAAGTGATTGATTTACTCACAGATCAGTTTGATCCTGTCAGGGGTTGGGCATGTCTAGAATAGCCCTGCTCTTAAAACTTGGTCTTTCTGAAATCTGAAATGAAAGTCAGTGGTTTTTTAGAGATGATTATCTACTCTACTTAGAACTCCAATACTCTCAGAACTAAGCAACCTCTAGAATTTTTATTCAGCTTCCATTTAGATCTCTTTAAGACTCATGATGCCACACACCCTGTGCAAATGCAACTTAGTGCTTCATAAAAGAATCAAGAAAGACCCCACACAGGTTTCTTGATTTCCTTCGCTGTGTATGTCTCTCCTCCTTGGTATTCTGTCTTATAAATTTCAACTACCTCAGCAGTCCCAAATCCTTCTGATATCTGCCTCTTTTGTCCAGTAATACTGTTCTCCATATTTGTCTCCAGTTCTCTGTGGCTCAGTTTGGAAGATGTCCCCAGATAGGAAACTGAGATAAATATGGAGTTTATCTGGTATATGTTCCTGTTTTAAGGATCACAGCTCTTCCCTTTCTGTGAATGACAACATCATTTTATTGCTGTTATGGCCAGACAGTATATCAGCACCTGCAATTCTGTATTGGCTATATTCACAATTTCTCCCCTTCCTCTGTGAAAATAGTTACCTTTGCATTGTGGATCATTATTTTTAAAGTACTTTCATACATTATCTCATCTTATTCTCAAAATATTATCCAATGAATTAGCACTGCTGATGATAATTAGGAAAAAAGAGATATTTTAAATTTCATATTTCTGATAACGTTATTAAGCCTCAAGGAGAATAAGTGATTTTAGCCTAAACCATATGGATTAATATCCAGTTTTCTACTTTTTATTTCAGTACTCTCTCCATTGAGCAATGTTGTCTCAAGGAGAAACAAAATTCTTTGCTCTTTATGTTTTCTGGGTTTTTATTTTTGGTTTTTGTTTAAGCGTATGCTTTCTTTTTACAAGTTACAATTTATCAGAAATCTAGAGATGTTTTATCATATTTTCCCTTAGGCTTTGCACTTTCTGATTTTGCTTCTTTCACACACTGAGAAATTCAGTATCAGATGTGACTATTTTTATGGCTGAGCTGATTAGGAATTTTTATGAAACTATGAATGACTGGTAGTTTATTTCAATGACAATTTGGATGGGGTTGTGAAAAAACCAACATAATTTTAGTAATGTAATTGTAATGTACAGAGATAGACCTTTCATCCCTGTTCTGATTGTAAACTTGTCACAGTTGTAATTTAGTATTAATATAGTTATCTCTGCCACAACCCCAGTACCATCTTTGACTCCAAGCCTAAGGCAGGTCAAGGCTTCCTGTCTTGTTAACCACCAGTCCTTATTACTTTATCTGACTTATAAGTGGTGCTCATTAAATATTTATTGAATGAGTGAACCATGAATATTGATTAGTTCTTGCCAGAAATTTTGCATTTAATTCTGAGTTCAAACTTAACAAGATTATGCCAAATTAGATGAAAGTGAAGGAAAAATGACCTGGGTGGCAAATGGTATAGGAATAATGGTTGAAAATAAGTCCCTAAGGGGGGCAAATAATGACTACTTTAAAATATTTGAGGTTGTCTTATGAGGGTTACATGGTAGATTTTTCCTGTAATGCTTGATAGAAAATCACTGGGCCTAATGGGTGAGGTTTCAGAGGGGCAAATTTTCAACTCAGTAAAAGACTTTTCCAGGTAAAGGTGTACAGTTGGAATCAGGGCCTTAAGTATATAATGGGCCTCATGCTCTATCTTGGTTCTGGAGACTAGATTTATCAAGTTGGGAAGGTAGAATTAACTTTTATGTCATCTTGGATAAAAAATCAGTTCAGCTTTCAGTTTAATCTCTAGTTAAATTTTTAAAAATGTGATTCCATCACTCAGCAAATGCTTACTGAACTCCCAGTATGTACAAATCCCCAGGATATAATTTACACTGTAGAGAGGGTTTGTTTTCAAACAAACAGAAGTTCTTTTCCCACCCCTCCTTTATTTGGAATGCTTTGCAAACAATTTATGGGGGAATCAAATTGTCCTTGGATTGGCCATTAACAAATATGCAATATAACTTAAAACAAAATTATCTATATGTTTGAAAATAGTGACACTAAGAAATTTGAACTTTCTCAGCATCACCAGCTGATGTGTATCCATGAGGCTATATACATGACTACATTAATAAGAAAGACATTACCCTTATCTACTAATAAAGCATGTCCTTTGCCCTCCTGTGAAGGCATACATGATAGTCTCTAAAGACCTGTGACATAAGCACACATATTGAGAAATAACTAGAAAATGCCAAGAACTCTACATGGCATAGCTATTGCTATGGCCGCTGTCCAAGGCTGGGAGTCCTCAGATCTCGAATGCTCTGCCACCTCTCCTTGCCCCTGTTTTGGGTAGGGCAGTTTACCCTCTGATAACTGTTCTGATTCCACCAGTCACAGAAGAGTACGCTTGCTGCTGTCTGGATGTGGTAGGCACTTTCATTGCTACATACTGGCAGGCCCAGAATCTCCTTTCAGATGTCTCCCTCCCTTCTGCCAGCAAAACATCCACTATCATTCTTTTTCTTGATGTAGCAGGTGCTGACAGGGCTTGCTTTCCTCTTCGGAACGTGATAGTCTCTTTTGTTGCTCTGCTGGGCAGAAATATTATCTTTTGGTGCTTCCTTTAGTCTCATGGGATCCCCAAACTGTGAGGAGATTATGGAGGAAATTGTGAAAAGAGTTCTCCCCTTTTTGTGAAGTTCAAACAGTGTTTCTTGGGCATTGGTACATGACAGAGTTCAGCAAATCCACCTTTTAGTACACTTTTTTAGGCTTCTCTCTTCCTAACATTTGTATGCAAGGGCCTCGGCCAGCTTCAGATTTTTACAAGAGCTGTCACACTGAACTCAGAATCTCTATTCCCTCCTGATAACTCAGGTTTTATAACTAGGTCAGAGTCATAGTTCCAGGATCCATGATACCTCGAGTATAGATCTTTCCTAGGTGTATTCTCACTCTCCATGCAAACTGATGCTTTTCGGTTTTGTTCATTTATATTCCCCCTTGGCCCCAATGCTCAGCTATGTCTCAATGTCCAGAAGTAAACACAATATAGGTCTATTGTGGATGCAGGACCAAGGAACACTTTTGGATTTCTGAGGTTGGGAAATCATTGCTAGAGAATTGGATTTTTCTGGTACATATTTCAGAAATAATCTATAGATCATAAGTGAAACTCAAAGGAAAGATAGATTTCATGATGTGGAAAAGTCAAAGAGCCAGGACTACTATATGAAAGTAACCATACGCTGACCTTATATTTTTTCCTTCTTTCTAGAATATCTGCAGTGTTTTCTCATTACTTTCTAAATCAAATACTAACTCGGTGGAGAAAGAGCTGTCTCCTACCTTTTGTAACTTTTGAATCTGCTCACTCTTTGGGACGATAGTCTTGGAACTACTGATTCCCCACACTTTGTGTGAATCATGGCACTAGGTAGGAATCTGATCTTGCACGAAATGATTTTCCTGCAGTAAAACATGAACATATTGCATCTTGATAACACCGCTTTTATTTTATTTTATTATTTTTTTGTCTTTTTGCCTTGTCTAGGGCTGCACCCACCGCATATGGAGGTTCCCAGACTAGGGGTCTAACAGGAGCTGTAGCTGCTGGCCTTCACCACAGTCACAGCAACGCGGGATCCGAGCCATGTCTGCAAACCTACACCACAGCTCATGGCAACACTGGATCCTTAACCCACTGAACAAGGCCAGGGATAGAATCCACAACCTCATGGTTCCTAGTCGGATTCTTTAACCACTGAGCCATGACGGGAACTCCCGATAACACCCCTTTTAAAGTAAGCAAAACTTATATTCATTACTGGGGGATTTTATGAGTGAAATTATAGTTTGGATCCATCCTCTCTCCCTCTCTTTCTCTCTGTTCCTCTCGCCCCCTCTCTCCCTGGAACATGAATGACTATGATGAGCAGAGTCCCCGTGCTAACCAGCAAGGCATAGACAAGGAGAAAATAAAATAAACTTTTGTTATGAAAAGTCACCAAGATTTGAGTATGCTTGTTAGCACACAGCCTAGCCTATACTGATTAGTATACATATTAATGTAAATTAAAAAGCTAGTTTCTTGGCATATGATCCCATTTAAATTACAATGACTTATTGAAATTCTCTGTGCATAAGGAATAGCACTAGGTATTTACCTGGAATGCAGATAAAGAAATTAGCAAGACTCCCTTCTCTCTCAGAATTTATTCCCATGAGAGGTTTATCTTTAATAGGAGGGTACAGAGCATGTTATGCTGGGCGGTTCTATTCTGCATGATGGAGAAGTAAGCATAAGAATTATCAAGAGGTACAGCATTCACCTGTGTGTGTGTCTGTGTGTGTGTGTGTTTTGGGGAAGAAAATGGTGTTTTTTTCTAGAAATCAACTCCCTAAGTACAAAATATAGGAAATGCAGATTTAAGTGGTTCAATATCCGAGGTGTTTAAACCAAAGCAACAAGGTGGGAAGTAACAGAAAATATTACCAAGGATTAGCCATCTACCTGGGCAACCTGAAGCCAATAGAGAATCCTGGGGAAAGGGAAGGCTTGAGGATATGTAGTTGAGACTCTCAGTTGCTTCAGTCTGCAATATTGAAGTTCTGTGCAAATGTAAGTGTAAAGGGAGATCTGGAGTGGTAGCCAGTGATCCAGAAAATAAGATAATCAGAAGCATCCACCATTAGTAGGTGGGTGGTCACTCAGGGAACCTACAGCCTGAGCTCAGAGAAACACTACTCCACATGAGAAAAGATCATAGGCTCACATGGGAACTGAGCATCCAATCAGGTCTCTATAGTACGTGACACTAATGTAAAAAACAGAGATTCTAAGAACAGCCTTCTCCTTTTTTTGCAAATCTGAGTCTGTTACCTAGCTTCTATGTGCTTTAATTTCTTAATCTGTATAGTAATAATAGTTTAACTACAACTTCCTTATAACTGTGTGTGAGCATTTAAGAAATTAACCATATAAAGTTTATATAATAATGTCTGGTAGATAATGCTTAGCAGATGAAAAGATGCTCAGCGTCACTAATCATCAGGGAAATGCAAAATCAAAACCACAATGAGATATCACCTTACATCTGTCAGAATGACTGTCATCAAAATGATAGGAAATAACAAGTGTTGGTGAGGATGTGGAGAAAAGGGACCTCTGGTGCACTGTTTCTGGATTGTAAATTGCTAAGTCACTATGGAAAACAGTATGGAATTTCCTCAAAAAATTAAAAAATAGGACTAACGTGTGATCCAACAACTCCATCCCTGGGTATATACTGGAAGAAAATGAAAACAATTTGAAAAGATATATGCACCCAGATGTTTGTAATGACATTATTACGCAGCCAAGATATGGAAGCAACCTAAGTGTCCATCAATAGGTGGATGCAAGAGTTCCCGGTTGGCTCAGCGGGTTAGTGATCTGGCTTTGTCACTACTGTGGCTCAGGTCATAGCTGTGGCACTGGTTTGTATGTATTCGATGTAATATTTCTCAGCCATAAAAAAAGAATGAAATTTTGCCATTTTCAACAACATGGGTGGACTGAGGGTATTACGCTTAGTGAAATAAACCAGACAGAGAAAGACAAATGCTGTATGTTTTCACTTATATGTGGAATCCAAAAAAATAAAGCAAATGAATAAATATAACAAAACAGAAATACACTCACAGATACAGAGAACAAACTATTGATTACCATTGGGGAAAGGGTTAGGGGACAAGACAAAATAGGTGAAGGGTGTTAAAATGTACAAACTACTATGTATAAAATAAACAAAATACAAGGATGTAATGTACAGCATAAGAAATATAGCCAATGTTTTATAATAATTTTATGTGGATCATGATCTATAAAATGTTGAATCACCAAATGCTTAGCAAAAGTAAACTACCATTTTTTATTATGGCTGCCATTATGTAATCATCCTTTCCCTGGAGTTCCCAGCAGTGAGTATAATGGTTATCAAAATTTGGGTGATTCCATTAAAAATAAACATGTAAAATTATACTGAAGCCCAGCTGGTTTGTTTGAACCAGCATGGCATATTAAGCCTAGTAATTAAATAATTATTTTTTTCTTTATTTGCTTTGGTGTCTGGTTTTATTATTTTGGTTACATGAAAGTATGTATTTGGCTTTCATAAGAAGAGTTTAGCAATTCTCTCTAAAGAAAAAAGAAAAGCTTTTGGTGATGCCTTTTCTGATTTTTATTCCTTCCTTTTTAATCCATTATGCTTTTTAAAAATTTATTCAGTACATTTTGGTTAAAATTCTTCCTCCTTCTTCCCACTTGCTTCCAAAAATGCATTTGCTATTAAACTCATTTTGTAAATGTGATACATTGATATGAGTTTCTTTCACATTTTTATGATGCCGACACCAGCAAAAGCTAAGAGGAGGTTGAAATTGTTGGGGCTTTATATGACTTTGATGACAGATATTTTTAAGGATTTCTTTTCTGCTCTATGAATTTGAGCAGTGTAGCTCCCCCCCCCACAATGTATGAAATAACTTTCCTATAAAGTTAAGAAAAGGAACGGTGATTAGAAAGATTAAGCAGACACGCTGGATCTAAGAAATGAAGACCAAGAGAAAAAAGTGTATAACTGAGATTCATCAAGGATATTTCAAGGCTCATGTCTGTTTTTGTCAGTGATTACTTGGGTAATAAATACTTTGCTCTTATAATAAAGCTAGGCCGGCTTCTGAGTCAGACACTCTGGTAAACAGTAAAGAAGTGTTTTTAAACATTCTTTGCTCTTTTGATGATTGTAAAAATGAAAATGACATATAAATCTTTGCATATATTTAGTTTGAAGGCATACTACAGAAGACTAGTATTTGGACCAAGAAGGGATTTTTTTTTTTTTATAAAAGGAGGCAGATGGGTAGACAATGATTGTGAAGGGGTAGAGGCTAATTTGTGCAATAAGAAAAACACTAATATTCACAATGACACTCATATATTCAAAACTGTATTCCTCCGATGCCTCCCCTTTCTCTTCTTTCTAAATATTAGGCATGCACGTTTGTTTATGTGCTTATTTAAAATTCTTTTGCTTATTTACATGAATCCTCATCCCCTCCCCCACCCTTATTTCCCCCAATGCTCTCAGATGTGTTGCATGCCTGTGAATTATACCCTAAGTGTGACAGACGATGACTATTTGGAGGATGCCAAGAAGCAGTTGCCGTAGCAACAATAACCAGGGGATGCTTCTCAGAACTTCTGCCTCCTCTCTCCCTCCGTCATTTCCCCTGTTATGAGAGATAACATGGTTACTAGAATTAGTTGAATCTGGTCCCCACTCCCCGACCCAGCATAGTAAAAGAGAGAAAGCTTAGAAATGTCTGCTTTTTGCTTATTATTCAGCCTATCTCTGCAGTCAAGACTGAAAGGAGGGGGGCTCTTAGAAAAGAACTGTGTGCTTTCATACTAATAAATGCTTGATGGTGGGAGGATTAATTGTCAGAACTGCTACCACAAACCACTTGTGAGGAATGAAAAAAATCGTTGTTGAATTTCCATACATGGGCTAAAAGAACAGTATGTAAATTGGATTGCAAGACACTATGTTCTGTGAGTGGAAATTTCTGGTCTGTTCTGAATCTGATATAGCAGATTTAATTTTACTTTGTGAAATGAAGAAAACTTAAAAAAACGAGAGTGTAATCTAGACAGCAAGATGGAAAACTTTTTTCAATTACCAGTGACTTCATTGATATTTACATATAAATATTCAGATTAAACCAGACAATAAAGTTTAAGGATAATTCTATTTTCTAAGAAAAGCAGAGTGGATTTCTGTGAAGCAAAAGAAGATTAAGCTTCAGGGTCCCCTTTCAAGGCCCTGTATCTCAATTTGCATTTGTACGTATATTACTTTTATTCTTAAAATGTCACACCCTGACTATATACACTTTAAGATACGCAAATTCTGGATCCACTCCTCAAGAGGGGAAATATAAGTGATTAATTTGATTACATATTATTTCTAACCTTGTAGTTTTGTTTTAAATATTCAGCTGTGGTTTTACTTTTTTTCCCTCTTGCTCTAGGGGGTATTATAGATCTTTCATTAATCTTAAGCTTGCACAAATTTAAACAACACTAACAAAAATGTACATTCTGTTTGCATCACCGTACTTTCAAAATCATTTAATAAAATTATGAGTAGAAAATGAAATGGTCATAGAAAAGAAATAGAACAGATCGAGTTACTTAAAAATAGTTAATTTATCTGCTGTATTATTTGGAGTATATTCCATGTAATGTCTGTAGGAAACATTAGATTTCTGGCTGGAAGAAGTTTTTGTATAATCTTAATAAATATAATTAAATAAGTGTTTTACAAAGGTTTCTTTAGGATTGTTTTTCTACATATTTGAATGAATTTTTTTCATCACATATATCCAATAATTTAGGAGGGATATGCCCGACAATAGCTTAGGGGTTTACTTAAATAAACAGTATTTTGTAAATAATATGCTACAAACTTTTAGTAATTATTTAACTCCAGTAGTTCATGGTAAATCTGGAAGAATTTTGAAATGTATAGTGAAACTAATATCTTTGTACTCCTAGTAATCACATTTATCACCATTTACCTTTTATGGAAATATCTAGTTCCTCCATTGAGATGTATTCTCTTGAAGGTCTATATTTTAATTTTATAACTCAAGAGCACAGCACCTTGAATCTAATAGATTCTATTGTGTACTGTATTATTTGGATCTGACATAATCAATACACCTTTTTGAGAACTTTGCTCTAGAACCCTATAGCTAATAGAGCTAATAATATGAATCCCATGGTGGACACCACTTGGGATATTTATTTTATTTTGTTTTTTTCATTTTATGGCTATATCTGTGGCATATGGAAGTTCCCAGTCCAGGGGTTGAATCTGAGCTGCAGCTATGACCTATGCCACAGCCATAGCAATGGCAGATCCTAGCCACATCTGCAACCTATGCCACAGCTTGCAGTAATGCCATATCCTTAACGCACTGAGCGAGACCAAGGCTCAAACCCGCCTCCTCAGGACAGCATGGGTTTCTTAGCCTACTGAGCCACAATGGGAACTCTGGACTTTTTATTTTTATAAAAATATTTAAATATTTTAAAATATAATATATTCACATAAATCAAAATTTTAAAGGTACCAAAAGAAATATGTGCATTGAAAACACGCTCCCTCCCACTCTACTTGCAGTGTGCAAACTGTATAGTCTTAATTATTTTCATTCAACACTCTTGAAGATTGACCCATATCTGCAATCAAAAAACTGTGTTCTCATTCTCTTTTATGTCTACAGTTGCCTTATAATTTATGTATTCCAATAGTATTACTTATGAAACTGCTATTTCATTGATGGCTGTTTAGATATTTTCAATCTTGCTTCATAAAATCAAATTACAATAAGTAATTTGCACATGATACCAACCATTTTGCACAAATGGGAAAATGTATATAGGTCATATTGCTATTTCTGAAACAAGGGCCTATAACTATGTGTTTTTCTGTATTGATAGATACTGCCATATTAGTTTCCATAAAAGATGAATTGATTTGCATTCAAGATCAAAATACCCTTTTTCATTCTTCTAGAATGTGCTGTCAGACTTTTCACTCTTTATCAATAAGATAGGTAAAAAATGCTGTCACTGTAGATTTAATTTATATTTCTTACTTTTTTAGTTTAGGCATTTTTTGAATTTTTTCTTCACTTTATTATAATGTCGCTTTTATCTTCTTCCTCCCATTTGATATGATGTGTGATCATTTATTCATTTATATGTGTCCTTGGTCATCATATGTCTCTTTGATTATTATATAGGCTCCTGACGGTCAATATTTGGCTTTCTTGCTCATCGCTGATTCATTAGCTTCCAGCACAACACCTTCTTTAGCAGATATTCAGTAAATTTTTGTTGAACAAATGATTTAAGGGAGTAGTGTGAGTCAACCAGGAAGTCTCTAGGTTGCTGCCACAGAACTCTGTACACTTGAATCTGTGCCCAGTTACCTCTGAGTCTCCTAAAATAATTGGTATTCTTTACTATGTGTTGAAAGTTGGCTGAACTATTCAAAATGGAGTTGAAAAACACAACACTTGAAGAGACTAATACTTAATATTTTAAAATATGACTTCCTTATGGAGTCTCCAGAATATTTAAATTGCAATCATGGTTTAGTCTTCCAGAAGGAAAAGGGTTCTCTAGTGAGAATTCTAGGTTAGCTTAATTTTCAGTACTATCAGGAAAAGAGAAACAAAGATAAATCTAGGAAACAGAGGAAGAATAAGTGTGTTTATTTACAGACTCCAGTGTTGCGTTGGGCAGGGATGGAACCAGACCCCCTGTAGAGACAACACTGAGTAGTTATAATGTGAGCCACAGGGCAAGTCCAGTGTTGCCTTTTGGGAACTGCAACGCTTTTCAATTAAATAGTACACAAATTTTGCTGCACTGAACTTTGTCATTGCATAAGAATGTAAAATTTCTAGGGATGCTATTATTCTAAAAATTAACTATCACCTAAAACATTGGGCTCCAATCATAAAGTGGATAATGATTTAAAACTCTTTCTTTCTACAGGAAATACCACATCCTGTGCTCTGTGAATTCTTTCAGCAATTACAGTGATTGTTGAAATGTAAGGTAGATTTGTAGTGTATTTGAGTGACTTATACCAAAAAATGGAAAAATAATACTGCGTTTTTAAGCAGAATTCAGCAAATGGTACCCAGGTTTTTTTTCCTCATTTGAATAATAATGACTCTAGTGTAAATAATATGTAGTTTCAGGGTCTACCTAGTGTTGCTAATCATATTAGATTACTAGAAGCATAGAAATAAGTCTTTGTTTTCCTCTGCAGTGCATTAGATTTACTAATCCTATTAAGACCCAAAGCTTACTCTGCAGGACCTGTTTGAGATAAGATGGTTTAAAGGGCTTTATCAATATAAAAGTTTGGCTTTATTTAGAGCAGGACCACACCTCTGAATTGTCATGTTAACTGATTTTGGGATTTGCAGTGAGGAAATTAGAGAAAGGAGATTGGAGATCTAGGCAGTTGGGAAAAAAGAATCACTGGTGTCAGGGAAAGAGAGAAGGGCCTTGCATTATGACTTGGGCAGAAAAGAGCAGGCGTAGCTAATACACTCTGGGAGACATGTTACTTTATAATCAATTTTAAGTTTATTTTTCTGCATCGTAAATCCTTGACGCAACACATAAGACTTCTGTTTAGTTCTTAAAACCAACACAATCTCAGATAGACCGTTGTGGGGAAGCCAAAGTATGTATTCGCGTCTTCGGATGAAATTGAATAGACAGAACAAGCTTAGCAAAGAGATCCAGTGATGGGATGGACAGAGGCATTAGCAAAAGAATCCCAGCTGTGCAGTCAAAATCGAGAAGTGACAAGTGAGAGTCTGGATATCTAAGTGCAGTTCACATTGCGCAGGCCTCAGAAACAGCTGAAAGGATGTCCGGACTTCCTATGTTCATGAGAGTGGGACTTAGATTACAGTTATGTAGTGACAGGTAAGCTAAGAAGACTGTAAAGTTTCTGGATATACAAATGGCTTAGAGAAATGGCTTAAGGGTATTTGTTACAAGTCCTCGGTATAGTTCAGCGGTGGTTCTTGTCTCATATTTCAGTGCTTACATTATGCGCTTTCAAAGATTTATGGCTTTACGTTCACAACCATTAGTATCTTCTCCCTAACAACAGTATAAACTCCTTGGAAACAAAGGGACTAATTCCATTACAGAAACTTTATTGGATAAATTTTTTGAGGATTAAATAGTCTGTAGTCTCAAAACACTAATCCCATGAAATAGGATCTTAAATATGTTATATATCTCCTTTCTCCTTTGGAATGTGGACTTTTTTACTTATTATGCATTTGCTTTTTTTCTTTTATTATCATCTTCACTTAACTTTGAATGTTTTATAATCCCTCAGTAGCACCTGATTTTTAAGGTTCCTTGTGAATAACCAGGCAACTGAACCAAATTCTCCTCTTATGCTAAAAGTAAAAACCAACAGTTAATTCATATCTGAAAGCTTTACTCATATTTTAGGCACGTCATGAATGCTTAAGTTCGTATGTCAGGTATCTGTCCAGCTATTTATACAAACATGAAATACAAATATGTTTTAAAGTTCTGAGCAGACTAGTAAGCAGCTGATACTTCTAAAAAAAATCTTATTTTTTTCATCCAAAGGATCTTGGATTATATGAATTGAATTTATTTCTTATGACTGTGAAAGCCTAGAGATTAACAAGTGTCAGGACAGCAGTGAATAAATAATACTCATCTCACCCCATTCGGGGTGGGAAAACTTGAGGAAGGAGGAGAGGAACTGAAAGCAGTTGGTGTTTCAATCGCATGCACCCTCAGTCCCTCACTGATGGCAGTGCCGTGTTTGATCATCCATCCTTCTTGTTCCAGCCCATGAATTAAGGATATAAACCACCCCAAGGATGGATGTTTTACTTTCTTTTCCGTTCATTTTCAGGAATCATAATTCCAGTCAGGCTGGGCATTTTAGGTGGTTCCATCATGGTTTTGAATAGTGCATTCCTAGGATTGGTAGCTGAGAAAAGTTCTCAATAAAAAAAAAAAAAATTAAATGGGGGTGGGGGTGGTGGAATAGTTGTTTCTTCTGCCGCCGCTCCTGTTTATGCATGGCACGTTCCCAGAGATTGTGCAGCTGACGCACAGCAGACTTTTAGTTTTTGTTCAGGTCTGGTTTTGATCTGCAGTGTTCAGGGATGAGCAATTCCTTTCAAGTTATTTGCAAACCTTGTCAAAGCTTGATTGCAGCATGACATTGATGACAGACTGATTATTACTTGTCTCAAAAAGCAGCGTAAGAACATATTGGCTTTCATGCAAACATCCAGCTTGTCATTAGCGTACAGTGCAAATGGCAGCGGTTTTATATCGGAATCCTGGAAGCATAGGCAAAAGGAGGCGTCCCTTTCTATTGGTCCTAGAAGGATTTCAATAAAATTTTAGGGACAGTTTTTGTTAAGTGAAATTCTTATAGCAAGACAAATGGTCTAGCTTTGAAATTTCATTGGTTATCTTGAGAGACATTTATTCCAGTAGGCTACACAGAAAACATAAAGACATATAAAATGATATTAAAATATAAACAACTTAATTTTTCTCGTAAAGCAAATCTGCTGAAGTTTGGAAATGAAGTCACTTGCAAAGTTCTATTTACTTGAAAGCCCTAAGTACTAAATAATACTGATAAATTCTCAATAACATGAGCCAGATCCAACCAGATGAGTAAATTAACTACTTGAGATGTGAATTAGACCTTTCAGTCAGCACTTTTCCTTTTAAACTACAGAAAGTCAATTGCATTAAAGAAGCATGTATATTCTGAAATCCTTTCCAGAACTAAAACCTTATGATTTCAATTTTATTCAAGAGTCACTAAACTTACCTATATATCAGCTTGATACTTAGGAAAAATTACTGGTTGGAAACAAATGGTATCAACAATCAGGATCATGTTCTGTCTCCTCATATATGTTCCTTTTGCTCTTTCTTGTGTCTCTATGTAGAAAGTTTAGAGGATAATCTCATTTGGCCACAGCTATGTTCACAGAGGGAATAACAACCTCAATTTCTTTTTTAAAAATATTAACTATAAGAAGATGACTTTTTAAAGGATACTTGGAACTTTTAATTTAAAAATAGGTACATGACAAAATTTAAATCAAATGTGTAGAAGGATATTTAATGGAAGATAAACATTTTTCCTACTCTAAAATACGGATTTCCAATATTTTATCCCAAGGGATAATCACTGATATGCAAATATATGTTTATTATCTCCCACTTTTACATCAATTGACACAAAATTTAACATAGTATTCCTATCTGTCTTTTATTCTCTTAGCAGTATTGGAAGCTATGGAGAAGCATAGGCAGTCCTGAATTTCTCTTACTTGGTATGGTCAGATCCCAGAGGTGACTGGAGCTAACATTTGATTCATATAAGACTGATATATTTGCTCATAAGTGTGCCTGAACTGGTCCATGTTAGATAGCAGATTGCTAAAAGAGATAGAGGTAATTATTCTAAGAATAAGAACCACTAAAACTCCGACACATTTGAGTTTTAGTTTGTGGTAGTCAATTTTGGGCCACAAGGAATAAAGAACATTCCCTCTTTTCCCTGAGCAGGACCTCAGTTGACTTTCTATGACCCAAAATGATCATCACCTTTCTCATCCATCTCAGTCACCATCATTCACAGAAGGGAAACTTGCAGGGCAGAGAACCTTGGATTTCCAACGTGGAGAATGCAGCCGAACCTCCAGCTAGGTGTATCTGGCTTAATAGAATTAACATCTCACTCCTGTTACCTAAATAAAAAGACCCAGTATACTCTGCCCATTGGAGTCTACCAGTCGCCCTCAGATTGTAATAATAATTTAGATGCTATACTTCTAAACCATTTTGTTCCCAACACACATTGCAAAATAGAAACTTCCAGTTCAGGTTGGTGTCCTCAGTACACATAGCTAACTCCCCTAAACTTCTAAATACCATTAAAAAAGAAATATTCAGGAAACCTAAATATATTTTATAGCCTAAAAATCAGAAACTAGAACCTAAAACCAGATTCTTTCTGAAATCAGAATTACATTGATTTTATTTTAGTGGCTGTGATGGTTAATTTACATGTCAGATTGGCTGGCCCGTAGGGTGCCCAGATAGTCGGTCAAACATTATTCTAGGTGTTTGTATGTTTTTGGATGAGTATAACATTTAAATTTGTGAATAAAGTTGAATAAGGTAAATTGTCCTCTGTCACTGTTGCGGGCCTCATCCATCAGTTGAGGGCATAAATAGAATGATAAGACCAGCCCTCCCCAAGCCAAGGGAGAATTCTGTAGAAAAAGGCTTTGGACTTGAACCTAAGTATCACCTTTCCTGATTTCTACCCAGTAGCTTTTGGACTTGCCATCTATAACTGTAGAAGCCATTGCTTATAATAAATAGATTTATATACATGCATACATGCACACACACACACGCACACATCTACACACGCACACACATGCACACACACGCACACCCTATTGGTTCTGTTCTTCTGGAAAACCTTGGTTAATACAATGAACAGATCGAAGCAGAGTTAGCAGCAGTTAGCTTAAACTGCACAGCGTATGTTACATTTAAAGTGAGTTGTTTTCTCCACTGAAATTAAGAAAAAGTTTTAAGTATTGAGTTGGCAGACAGAGAATAAAAATGAGCAATGATACCAAAGTTCAGATTTTATAATCAAAATGACAGATCAATAATAGGCTTGAAGTCCAACTGACCTAGCCAGCTGTGTGTGTTACCTCTTATTTATCTGTCTACCTATCTATTATCTATTTATCATCTATGTAAACAGCTAGCATTTGAGGGAACTTACTGTGTCAGGTGCTATTTTGCATACAGTACATAGATCATTTCATTTAATTATCACAACTACCTTACAAAGTAAGTACTATTTTATGTTTATTTAACATATGAAGGTAAATTTTCATATAGTGAACTAAAAATTTAATATAGTGAATAGTTTTTCAGGCTCAGATAGATAGTATGGGCTGAGATTTCTGACATCAATGTCTAGAATTATTTGGTTATAGTTACCCAGCCAGTAAATGAAAGAGCTGAAGTTAGAACCCAGGCAGTCATACTCTAAAGCTAAATCATCATGTTCCATGAAGAATTCTTCAAAAATTACATGGAGCCAGCATGTCTTTAATAGTAAACCCTGATTAGGACATTATCATAAGAGAAAATTACAAGCCAGAATCTCTCAGGCATACTTTTACAAAAGGTCCTAAGCAAAATATTAGCAAACTGAATCTATCTATCATCTCTATCTATCATCTATCTAGTAAATAATAACATAGTGTATTAGTAGAATATTGCAAAGTTGATTTTTAATATTAAAAAACCCATGCAATTCACCACACTAGAACCATAAAGGAGAAAAATAATGTGATCATCTAAATACATTTGGAAAAAATATTCAGTAAAGTACAGTATCCATTCATGACCAAAACTCTTACCAAATTAGAAGTGGAATGAAATTTCATTAATCCAATAAAATATATCCAGAAAAGAACTTACAGGACCATATTACATAGTAGCAAGTATTTTTATCTTTTCTCTAGAGGTGGAAAACATTTATTGCCATTTAAAATTTTTTAGCATTATACTACCAAATGCAAATATGTCAAGAAAATAAAGAGATAGAGATTGGAAAGAAACTTTTAAACTGCATTATTCAAAGAAGGCATGACTATGGACTTAGAAACTCCAAAGAATCTACAAAAATTATTATAATTAATGTCAATTTAGTAAATCACTGGATACATAACCAATATACAAAATTAATTGCCTTCCTATAAATCATCAGCAAATATTAAGGAAGGAATGAAAATACCATTTACAATAACACAACTGCCCCCAGATACCCATAAATAATTCCTATGAAATATATCCAAGTTAGCTGCATTGTAAACAGCAAAACAGTACTGAGAAAAAAAATATTTAATCCAAAAAATGGAGAGAGAGAGCATTTTCTTGCATTAGAGGACTCAATATTAAGATGTAAATTTGGTGAATTCCATTGTAACACAATGGATTAAAGATCTGGCACTGTCACTGCAAGACTTAGGTCACTACTGTGGTGAGGGTTTGATCCCTGGCTGGGGACTTCCACATGCCGTGGGTATGGCCAAAAAAAAGATGTAAGTTTTTCTGAAATTGATCTGTATATTCAGTGTTATCTCAGCCAAACAACGGATGGATATTTCTTTTTCTTTCTTTTTTTAATGTGGGAAGGGTGATTGGTCTGCTAATTTAAAAATGTATGGAGGGAGTTCCCATTGTGGCTCATCGGGTTAAAATTCTGACTAGTAGACTTTGAGAACAGACTTGTGGTTGCCAAGGAGGAGGGGGAGGGAGTGGAGATGGACTGGGAATTTGGGGTTAATAGATGCAAACTACTGCCTTTGGAATGGATAAGCAATGAGATCCTGCTGTTTAGCACTGGGAACTATATCTAGTCACTTATGGTGTAGCATGATGGAGGATAATGTGAGAAAAAAGAATGTGTGTATATATATATATACACACACACACACACACACACACACACACACATATATATATATATATATGTATGTGTGACTGTGTCACCTTGCTATACAGTAGAAAATTGACAGAACACTAAACCAGTTATGGGAAAAAAAATCGTTTAAAATAAAAAAGGGGTATCACCCAAAAGATAAGTAGATATAATCTCAGAATAAAGAATCACAGTTTAAAAAAAAAAATCCGACTAGTATCCATAAGAATGCAGGTTCGATCCCTGGCCTTGCTCAGTGGGTTAAGGGTCTGATGTTGCCACAAGTTAAGGCATAGATCCCAGACATGACTTGGATCTGGCATTGCTGTGGCTGTGGTGCAGCTCCAATTCAACCCCTAGCCTGGGAACTTCTGTGTGCCACAGGTGCAGCCCTAAAAAAGCATAATAATAATAATAATAATTAGTATTTCAAAATGGTAATCACTTTGTTGGAAAATTATTTGGTATCTACCAAAACTAAATATATGCACATAACCAGTTCTGCTGAGTTATATACACAGTAGACTATGTGCTTATGGCAACAAAAAGCATGTAAAGTGATATTTTCTAACCTTATTCATAGTAGCTCTAAACAGAAAACAACCCAATCAATTATCCATAAGCAGGAAAGTAAATAAATACATTATGGTTTGTTTATGTAATGATATATTTAGCATCTATGAATGACACTTTCAGTGAATCCTGATAATGCAAAAGGAAAGAAATTGCTTGGTAGAAGTGGAAAGGTCAGTAGAAAGAGTTAGAAGGAATTGTGGAATTCTAATTTTTCATTTACACAATAGGGAGCAAATAGGTATTTTCTAATATTGATGAATCAATAAAATGGAGAGATGTAAAAATATTATTT
>PVHT021183696.1:27826127-27943086 GCA_004024745.2 Catagonus wagneri | reverse complement strand
CTAGACAAGATTAAAAGCAACTGACTGTGAGAATTTTATTCCATTATTGCTTATTTTTAAACAATATGTTTGTATTGTTTCATAACGAACACTTTTAAAGTTGTAAAGCGTATTTCATATTTGAGTATACTGAATATGAATTAAAAGCTGCAGGACTCCCATTTCACTAATGTTGATGTAGATACAACAGGACAGCCATTAAAAATATAGCAGAAGCCAAAATCTGTCCAAGTCAGGGCTTCAAAGAGATTGCAGCTGAAACTCTTCTCACCTACCAGCCTCAATAAAGACCATTCCCTGGATCCTTACACAAACAAGCATATGCATTAGTCAGTGCGTGAGATTCAGTGGGGAGGACTTGGCAGAAAGACAAAAAAGAGTCTCCAAACTTCTTTGGAAAGTGTTTTGCCACTTATCCTAAAGTTATAACTCTGCCAACTGGAGCCAGTGGGCTATTATAAATTTATATATGCATTTAATCTGCCTGGAGAATTTTTTTACTTATATGGTACATCAACATTTCAAAACAACCTTTTAAGATACAGAATCTTCCAAGAGGAAGCCTCTTTATATGTGAGAGGCAGCTTTCCTTCTGAGGGACAGCAATGACTAGTTTGTTTGAGTACAAAACTGACAGTTGGGAAAGTCTGAAATATAATTCTGGCTTTTCTACTCCCTTAGGTTGGCCATACAGAATAAACACGAACCTGTTAAACAAGCAGAATTTTGGAGGAAGTACATATACATATTAATGAAGAGCTAGAAACTCTACTGTAATAAGGGTTAGAGAAATCTCTTGACCATTATCTGAGTGACCTTGTTTGATTGGATTTGGATGGAAACCATTGGCAAATTTAGCAGACTTCACGAGGCTTTCCAAAATGAAATGAGAATGAGATAAAAGGATTCTGTTGAAAAAGTATGCAAGCCTGTGAAATTGTTTTGCCTTTATATTATGAAAAGAAGGAAGTTTAAAATATTGGAAATGGAGTTCTCGCTGTGGTGTGGTGGGTTAAGAATCCAACTGCAGCAGCTTTGTTCAATCCCTAGCCCAGCACAGAGGGTTAAAGGATCAGGTGTTGCTACAGCTATGGCACAGGTCATAACTGTGGCTTGGATTCTATCCCTGGCCTTAGAACTCCCATGTGCTGCAGATGCCACCATAAAAAATAATGCAGACAAGTAACTTGTTAACATTAATGGAAATTAAAGAAAAAATTAATGAGATGATGACATAATGGTATAGCCTGAAAGAATAGTTCTTATAAAAATTCATTCTGTTGCATTTTAGAGGAGCAATCTCATCTTTTGATAAGCCTCCTACACGGAAACTTCCTCATCAGGCTATGTCAGTCTTTAGCCTTAGGCATCTCCAGGAGATTGGGCTCACTAACTGCTGGTTGAGATACGCTCTGCAAATAATATGACTAGTTGTATATGGGGACTATTTGCAGTCTCTTTTTGTTTGACTTGCTGTAAGGAAACAAAATTCACCACAGAGTCTGAGAAAAGTTACCTCAAACTGTCTGATGGAAAATGGGTATAAAACAAAAGGGCGCGAGATCTCAACAGAAAGCAACTGGGGGATTGCAGGATTAAATAAAGGATATATTAAGTGGATAGAGGTGTCAGTAGAACAATTCCAGTATTAAGGAGACCTCTTTCATATGGGCCATCTAAATCCTAGCTTGGGAATTGGTAGAGTTATGAAATGGGTTAATCTTTTAACTAGATTATTGGTCAAGGATTCAAACTTCTCCAAAATGAAGCCTAGTCTTTTAAATGCTGATTAGCAAATTCAGTCCTGAACCAAATTTTTGAGGTGGGCTAAGATATTGGAATAGGACATGAAAAATAAGTGATATGATCCTGTATGATTTTAGTGGTTCTAAGTCTATAACTTACAAAAGTATACCTCTGACTATTTCACAAATTGTGAAGTTAAGTACCAGAATTTTATTGAGGAAATGTAATAATTCAGAGAATCCTTATAACTTGTAGGAAAGGTAATTTTCATGATTAATCACGTTGTAGATTTGCTTACATAAGCATGATTCCAAGCTCTTTAGTGTTGCCCTTTTGCTATGTCCATTGCAAGAAGATTTCATAGAAAACTGATACCAGGTTTGAAATCTTATATGTATCTGTGGGGCATTACATGATCGAAAATTCCTTGGGCTTTGTTGGGCTATGTTTATGCTTTATTTTTTTTAAACTCATCTACACAGTAGAATTACCTTAGGCCGAGATTTTCAATTTCCATCCTTTTGACGACTTCCAATCACTGGAATCTAACTACTGAGTCTCAGATCATACATCCAACTATTAACATCTGCACTTTGATATCTTAGAGGAGTGATTTCAGACTCCTGATGTCAAAACAGAACTCACATTTCATTCCAAGCTTGTCCTACTCCTAAATTCCCTATCTTTGACTGCTATAGTCCCACTATTTGGAGAATATTCGTCTCTCCTACACCACATTTCCTGCCTTATCCTGACTGATCCTACATTCCTTTCTGTGACGTGGAGGAGATTATCCTTTGTTGTAGTGATTAAATGGAAAATTAAGGTTAAACACTTCATTTACCTTAAAGCATTGTGACATACTCTTTTATTACAGACACACACATATATGCTCATTTACCTATATACAGACACACACAATATATTTAGTGTAAGAGAAGTAGCCAGAATACCATTCATTTGCACAAATTTTGAAAGTGCTGGGCATGAGAAGGCTTTCAGGGGAAATTTTAACTTGAGAAGCAGGATGGAAGGCTTTACAGGGTTTTAGCAAGAGAGGATCCGCTGATGTTCAACTAACTTCAGAGAAAAGTTAGTCAAGGATGGTTCTCAGAAAAGGCAAGGCTTTTTCTTGGAGAAAAAGAGGGATTAAGATTGTGTGCAAAAGAGAGTGGGCAAAAGAATCCATGGGACAAGGACGTGTAAGTGCCACCGTGAAGTCCCTCAGCTCCTCAGGATTTCTCAGTTTCAAAAAAAAAAAGGAATAACAGAAATAAAAGAATCCTGAATAACCTCTATATTATAATACAATTAGCAAGCTCATAATGTATTTCCATTGTTTTTGATTTGAAATCTTCCTTGATTGTAGCCTTTACTAAACAAGGATATGCTTGTATTTATGTAAATATATTTAAATTGCTTAAGTATACCTATTTTTACATCAAAGAATCATGTTTAAAAACATCTCCGTAACCTCACTTTAAACAGAAGCATCAAGTAGTAATTCAAAAAGTATATACTCATTATATTTTTATAAATGTTTCAGTATTTGTTAATGAAGCCTTCTAATACAGGATTGTACCTTTCAAAGTCCAAAGGTAGAAATAAAGCAATGTTTTATATAATGTCAATATTTTTAAAAAAATTCATGTAAAAGATCATATTTTCTCTGTTTTTATTTAAAATGTATTTCTTGTTGGAGTTCCCTGGTCACCTAGTGGTTAAGGATTCAGTATTGTTACTGCTGTGAGTCAGGTTCTATCCCTGGCCCAGGAACTTCCACATGTGATGAGTGTGAGCCAAAAAAAGAAAGTATTTCTGGCAGGTGTGGGTTTCAGTTAAAGAATTCCAGGAGTTCCCTTCATGGCTTAGCAGTTAACGAACCTGACTAGGATCCATGGGGATGCGGGTTCAAACCCTGGCCTCGCTCAGTGGGTTAAGGATCTGGTGTTGCCATGAGCTGTGGTATCGGTCACAGACACGGCTCTGATCCCGCATTGCCGTGGCATAGGGCAGCAGCCACAGCTCTGATTCGACCCCTAGCCTGGGAACTTCCATATGCCCTAAAAAGCAAAAATAAAATAAGATAAAATTAAAATAAAATAAAATAGAATTCCAGAGCTTATACTGACAAGTTGGTGTTCATGTTCAAAAATAGATATACAAAGGAAAATTTTCAAAGGAATTAATATACAACATGTTAAAACAACTGAAGTGAGAGAAGGAGAAACAGAAACTTCTTGACAATATCAATACTGATGTGAGAAGGGATTTCACAATAAACTAGGATCTAGAATTGAATATAATAATGAAACCATGTGTAAGTTAAAATGTTGACAGTTTAAATAATCTGATAGAATACATGGGATATTGAAATGTGTTTGACAGAAAGAGGGTTGAAAGCAGAAAAACAGGAAAAACTGTTTAATAGACTTGCTATAGATTTTAATTGAAATTAAATATTATATATGAGCAAAATATCTGGAATATTAGTAGTGAAAGCAAAAAGAGAGAAACAACTTACGAGTAGAACTGTGGTCTTCTGTCAGTCCATACTGCCTTCCATTTCTATTCTCTTTCTGAATTGTCAAATCTCAAGCCCCTTAATTGTTATCACTCTTGTCACAGTCTTAAGTAGTATGGTTGCGCCCTCAAGCATAGCCTCTTGAAATGCCAACCCTCTTGGAAGAGTCCCCTCTAACTGCTCCATCTTACAACATTTCAGCAGGTATGTATTTTCTTACGCGTGAGATCGAAATTTCTGTGAGATGAGCAACATGAAAGTGAGGATGATTCCTTTGCATTAAGATCTCTGAACTAATAGAGGAATCATTCATTCAGCTTTGGCAAGAATATCACAAAAATGATGTTATGTTCTTAATACATCATAATCAGGAGACAAATGAGGGGGTTTTGTCCTATATCGAAGATATTAACTTTGATCCTCTGACTAAAGTAGTATCTGCTAAGTTTCTCCAAGGTGGAATTGCTATTTATGGGAGTTCCCATTGTGGCTCAGCGGAAACGAATCTGACTAGTAACCATGAGGTTGCTAGTTCGATCCTTGGCCTCACTCAGTGGGTTAAGGATCTGAGATTCTTTGTTCAAAGAACTTTGTTCAAAGTTCAAGTTCTTTGAACTTCTGGAATGTTTTTTTCCCCATTTTCATATGCTATTTTAGCATCTATTTATTATTAAAGATTGATAACTAACTTGATAATGTGTTCATTAGTTGGTTTTCTACTGTAAGGGAGAGTTTTCTTCCTTCCTTCTTTCCTTCCTTCCTTCCTTTTTGCCCTCTTTCCTTCTCTCCTTCCTTCTTTCCTCACCCCCATCCCTTTCTTATTTTAGTATTTCATTCAATGGTTAATTAGCATTATGTATTTTGAGTCTGTATGTATGTATCAGACTCAAAATAGTCTGATTTGGCCAGTGAGAGCTCCTTTAAGTCCTTTATCTTCCTGATATATTCAGAAAACTGCCAGCACTTCCTTATTTTCTGGGCACAAAGATGTCCATAGAAAACTTTCTGTTTTGCTAAGATGTCCTGGAATCCAGCCTGTCCTTGTCATTTTGAGTTAAAAGGGGTTAGATTGTTAGGTCTTCTCTATCCCCTTTCTCCTTGGTTAGATGCTGTGTCCCAGCCAGGAGATTGATGAATCAGCCTTCTGTGCATCCACTGATATGAAGTCATCACTACTCAATCTAGAAGATCCCTTAAAGATGCTGGAAGTTTTTTTTTTTAATTTTTAAAAAAATTTTATTGGAGCATAGTTGACTTACAATACTGTGTTAGTATTATAAATACTAATGAAGTAATCAGTTATATATCTATGTCTATATCTATATCATCTATTCTTTCTCAGATTCTTTTCCCATATAGGTTATTATGGAATATTAAGTAGATTTCCCTGTACTATACAATAGGCCCTCTTTAGTTTTCTATTTTATTTATGGTAGTGTGTATAGCTTTTTCATTTACTTAGAAGATGCACATCAGTCATTTTATGTTCTTTCGGTCTTTGCCATCAATGTTAAAGGTGAAGGAAGTTGGAAAACCTTGCTTACAAGGCAGGTGAGACCTACTAGAAGCCCATTAATTACTCCATGGTTATTTGTGTGACCATCAACTTTAAATAAAAGTTGCTTTCTTTATTGTTTAGGATCCTAGCAAGACGCTGGATTTGTCTCAGGTGGTTCACATGAAAAAAAATTTTTCATTGAAATATAGTTGATTTACAATATTTTGTTAGTTTTAGGTGTACAGCAAAGTGATTCAGCTCTTAGCTCTCTCTCTTTATATATATATATATATATATATATATATATATATATATATACATATATACATATATATATAAAAGTTACTCTTTTTCAGGTTATTTTTCGCTACAGCTTATTACAAGATATTGAATATAGTTCCATGTTCTATATGGTACAACCTTGTCGTTTATCTGTTATTCTGTACAGTAGTGTGTATACGTTAATACTATACTCCTCTCCCCTTTGGTAACCTTGAGTTTGTTTTCTGTGTCTGTGAGTATGTTTCTTTTTTGTAAATAATTTCATCTGTACTTTTTTTTAGGTTTCCACTTACAAATGATTTCATATAATATTTGTCTTTATTTGACTTACTTCAATTAGTATGATAATCTCTAGGCCCATCCATGTTGTCACAAATGGTAATATTTCTTTTTTATGGCTGAGTAGTAATCCATTATGTTATATAATCGCATCTTCTTTATCCATTCTTCCGTCAGTGGACATTTAGGTTGCTTCCGTGTCTTGGCTATTGTGAATAGTGCTGCTGTGAATATTAGGGTGCATGTATCTTTTAGAATTACAGTTTTCACTAGATATATGCCCGGGAGTAGGATTGTTAGATCGTATGATAATTCTATTTCTAGTTTTTTAAGGAACCTCCATATTATTTTCCACAATGGCTTTACCAGTTTATGTCCACCAACAGTGTAGAAGGGTCCCCTTTTCTCCATACCCACTCTAGCATTTATTGTGTGTAGATTTTTTAACGATGGCCACTCTGGAGCGAGGTGATACCTCATTGTAGTTTTGATTTGCATTTCTCTAATAAGTAGTGATGTTGAGCATCTTTTCGTGTGCCTGTTGGCCATCTGCAGCATGTCTTCTCTGGAGAAATATATACATATTTAGGTCTTCTGCCCATTTTTAATTTGGTTTGTTTTTTATTATTGAGTTGTATAAACTGTTTTTATATTTTGGAAATGAAGTCCCTGTCATTTGCATCATTTGTGAATATTTTCTTTAATTTTGTAGGTTGTCCTTTCATTTTGTTTATGGTTTCCTGTGCTGTGAAAAAACTTACAGGCTTGATTAGGTCCCATTTGTTTATGTTTGCTTTTATTTCTTTTCCCTAGAGAGACTGATCTAAGAAAATATTGCTACGATTTATGTCAGAGAATGTTTTTCGTATATCCTCTTCTGAGAGTTTTATAGTGTCGTGTTCTATATTTAAGTCTTTTAAACCACTTTGAATTTATTTTTTTGTGTGTTCTAACTTGATTTACATGTGGCTATTCAGACACAAGCAAAGTTTTTCATAAAAGAATAATGCATAGAGTTTTAAGCAGGGATAAGAGAGCACACAAGTTCTAATAATACTAGGAAACCTCAGCCACTCTGAGGGTCAAGTGAATGCAGGAAGGACACGGGATTATGGTGGATCCCTGGAGTAAGGATGGAGGAAGCCTCTTTGATGAGAACATCAGCCACCGCCACACTGTGGCACCAAAGCAGGAAGGAAAAGGAGAGTAAATGCAGACTTTTCTGTCTTCCCACCCTCTTCTCCTGCCAGTGCTCTTGTTAGCCAAACCTAACTGAAAGTGAGCTTGCAGGAGAGCCAAGGACATAGAGAGGCTACAGTGACATTGCAGCCAAGGAGAGCTGCAAGGCCATTGCAGCTTGTAGCAGTCAACCTATAGGAGACAATGCTAGGGGTCTCCAATTTAAACAGAACCAATTATTTATAATATATGCATATATAGTATAAATAATTATATATATATAAACTCTTCTTCCTGTATATATATGAAAGAAGAGTTATTATAGAAATTGGCTGACATGGTTATGGAGACACAGAAATATCACAGTTTGCCAGCTGCAAGCTGGAGATCTAGGAAAGCTAGTGGTGTAAGTCCAGTGGATTCCAAAGAGGCCTGATATTGGAGGGGCAGGAAGCCCTGACTGTGTAGGTGCCATTCTAAGTCTGAAAGCCCCAAAACCAGGAATGCCAGTGTCCGAGAGCAAGAGGAGCTAGATGTCTTGGCTCAAGCAGAGGAGTATAGTCATCTTTCCTTCACCTTTTTGTTTAATTTGTGTCCTCGGTGGATTGGATAATGTCCATCTTGTTTGGGAAGGCCATTCATCTGCTTTGCTCAGTCTGCTGATTCAAATGTTTATCTCTCCCCCAAACGCACCTAGAAATACTGTTTTACCTGCTCGCTGGGCATCCCTTAAGCCAGTCAAGTCGACACAGAAAATCAACCATCACAAACACAGGGAGGTCAGAGAGGGGAGGGAAATGGATTCTATGGGAAAAAGAAGACAAGCCCAGGCCACATGCTCAGACATAGTTTTCTTTACCATCACGGGGGAGCTTGCTGCAATTTGCTCTTCAGCAAGGTGGTAGATGCTGAATTTCCTATGCCTAGTGCCTCAAAAATGCACTTTTAATTTGGTTCAGTAGATTCTTCCACGAACAAGTGTTATCGTATTTACTTTATTAGAAGGGGCTTGCACCTTTCTCCTGCTCTTGAAAAATCCAATTTGTTGTTCCACTGAGAGAAAGTATGTCAGGTGCATGTGCGGATAAGGCAGACATAAACAAGTCCATATTCAGATCACACAATCTAACACTGTTAGAAGCTATCAGTTAGGGTATTTTCAGGGGGATTGAAGTTTGTTATGAGAGAACAAAGAAGCAAAAGTCATACTACACAATAAAAATGGAAATTAGTTTAAATTCTCGGCTCCATTTTCTGAGCCAATGAACGTAAAGTTCATGTTCTGCACATCTGTTTGCCGAGGTGGATCTATAGTTATGTTAGGGTAAACTAAAATAAACCCCAAATAGGTTTCTAGGGTCACCCTCAAAGCTGAAAACATATATCTCGGTCTCTCTGTGGGTAGATTTAGGGACATACTACTTGGGGTTTTTGTGCAGGTTGTGATTTCCTCATTTTTACAAGAATTGTAAAATTACAGTATTTTCCCATTATATTTTCCCTTTCAAGCTTGGCAAGCAAGCCGTACTGAGCCGGTGCCAATCTTACATCCATGAGATACTGAAGGCCAAATGTCTGCATTTTAGAAAATTTAATTATAAGGAAAAGAGAATTTGTAAAAAGCCTACTACTGATAGAAATGTTTTCATTCAATATATTTCATCCAATAGTGAACCAAAGCAGTTTTCTTTCTTTTTCTTTTTTTCTTTTCCTCTTCCTGAACCATTTTGCTGCTGTGTTTACAGCCTGGTACTGCGGCACTGGGCTAGCAAGGGAGACTAGGAGGCAGACCTGACCAGACACAAAGGTGATAAAGGCTTGTCTCATTTCAATGTTCAACCAGGGTGGAATGCAAATAGCAAGCAGTGCATGACAAAAAGTAAATTAGATCTTTAAAAATCCTTCTTTTAATAATCTTAGAAGATATTGGCAGCTCAGGTAAGGCTTTTCTACGAATACAGGATTTCTGGCTCAGCAAAATCGCCTTAAAAGCCAGATAAGGAGCAATATAAATTTGTCCCTTCAATATAAATGACATGCCTTCCTTTTCCACAGTGCCTTTTGAACACACAAATACAGACACACCTTTATTTTTTCTGATGGTTCTCATTCTTTAACTTGTTTAATGATATGCTTTCATAGCAAACGTTTTAAATATCTATCGCAGTAGCACATTGACCTAGGTACTGGCAGCTCCAAGGTCAACATGATACAAAACATCCTTTCTGGGAGATTACAAGTTGCCTTGGAGGAGGCATACACAGACACAAGCAATCCAGTACAACAGAGCACAATGCTCTAGTATAGGTTTGATGCAGTGCTTGTTGTAGTACCAGCAAAAGAGCAACTGGTTCTGCCTCTAAATTAAAAAGTGTGTCCAGAAAACATACAACAGAACTGGACTGTGAACGAATTTGTCAGTTATAGTAGAGATAAATACTCTCTTGGAAGAGGGAACAAAATATGCAGAAACACAGAGTCCTATGATTATGAAGTCCATTCAAATTGGCACCCATCCATTTTGCTAATGTCAAAATAGAATGAGACCTTCAAGAAATGTGGAGCTAGCTCTTGGCACTTAACTTAGAGGTTTCAGACTAGCAGTGAAATATATATTGAGGTTGATCCATGTTTGAATTTTGATCCAGTCTTGGGCCACCTGGCTTCTGAGAGCTTTAGTGTTCTAATATCAGAAATAGTGAGAATACTCTGGTAGAGGACTTATTTTGTGTTGATTAAATGATACAACTTGTAGAAGTACAGGGCACCTGAGAGACTCTTGCAGACTAACTTATTTGTGAATGAAGTTGATTTACACACGTTTTGAAATCAGATAACCTTGTTTTCTAAATCTCTGAAACTAATTAGCTAAGTGAGCCTGGGCCTGTTAACTAACTGCTCTGAAGGTCAGTGTTTTAATCTGTAAAATAAACACAGTGGGGCTTAGTAGCACTGTTGGGAAAAACAGAAATACTGAAATGAAAAATAAACTCAAAATGGATTAAAGATCTAGATATAAGACCAGATACTATAAAACTCTTAGTTGAAAACATAGGGCACTCTCTGACATAAATGACAGCAACAGTCTTCTCAGATGAACCTCCTAGAGTAATGACAATAAAAACAAAAATCATCAAATGGGACTTAATTAAACTTAAAAGTTTCCTTATAGCAAAGGAAACTCTAAACAAAACAAAAAACAACCCACAGAATGGGAGAAAATAATTGCAAATGAATCCACTGACAAGGGATTAATCTCAAAAATTTATAAATACCTTTTGCAGCTCAATACCATAAAAACAGACAACCCTATCAAAAAATGGGCAGACGATCTACACAGACAGTTCTCCAAAGAAGACTTACAGATGGCCAAAAAACAAATGAAAAGATGTTTAACATTACTCATTATTAGAGAAATGCAAATAAAACCACTAGGAGGTACCACTTTACACCAGCCAAAATGGCCATCATCAGAAAGTCTACAAACAATAAATGCTGGAGAGGGTGTAAAGAAAAAGGAACCCTATTATACTTGGTGGGAATATAAATTGGTGCAACCACTGTGGAAAAGAGTATGGCAATTCCTCAGAAAACTGAAACAGATTTACCATTTAACCTAGCAATCCCACCCCTAGACATCTATCCAGAGAAAACCATGGCTCAAAAAGACACATGTACTCCAGTGTTCATTGCAGCACTATATACAATAGCCAAGATATGCAAACAACCTAAATATTCATCAACAGATGAGTGAATAAAGAAGATGTGGTACATATACACAATGGAATATTACTCAGCCATTAAAAAGAAAGAAGTAACAGCATCTGCAGCAACATGGATGGACCCAGAAACTATCATGCTCAGTGAAGTCAGTCAGACAATGAGACGCCAACAGCAAATGCTATCACTTACACGTGGAATCTAAAAAAAGGACACAACGAACCTCTTCGCAGAACAGATAGCGACTCACAGACTTTGAAAGACTTATGGTTTCCAAATCAGTTGGGGGGTGGGGAGTCTGGGATGGAAATGCTATAAAATTTGGATTGTGTTGATCGTTGTGCAACTATAAATGTAATAAAATTCATTGAGAAATAAATAAATAAATAAATAAATAAATAAATAAATAAATAAATAGAAATACTGAACTGCAGGGAAGCCTTCTGACATACCACCTAGCCCACAGCAACTGCTCAAAAAATGAGTGAAGGAACAGTGATGCAGAAGAGAAAACATTTTTATTTATCCTAAAGCATGATGCAGGAATTAAGGGCAGTGCTGTATTTAGCTGAGAAGTTACCCATTCCACTTTTTAAGGAACCCATGGCATCCTACTTCCGTTCCAAAATACTCTTTTAGAGAAGGCATTTAGCATTAGCCCCCCTCTATTCTGCAGTTTGTGGGGAAGATGATGGTGAGGAGCACGGTCAAGGCCAAAGGGGAGGTTGAATTAAAGAGGACAGAGAGAAACAGGAAGTTCTTGTTTTTAATGTTCTGGAACTTTTTCCTTCAATCCTCACCTTCAACAGAACAGGTTTCTGATATCAGAATACAATGGAGAGGCACACACTGAGGAAAGGCCAGGTAAGGACACCCAGAAGGTGGCTGTCTGCAAGGCTGGAAGAGAGCCCTCACCAGCAATTGAAGGGACTTGCACCTTAATCTCAAACTTCCAGTCTCTAGAACTGTGAGAAATAAGTGTTTTTTTTATTTTTTGTAATTTTTATTTTATTTTTTTATTTTTTTTAAAGAACAAAATGGATGTAAGAGGTTCCTAAAACATTCATCTGGGGTAGATTAAAGTACACGTGAGGGTCTCTCCTCCTGTTTTCTTTATGGAGCAGGTTTCTTTGTCTCCACAGCCATGTTCAAGCTGAGCTTGGCTGTCGGCAGCAGCAGAGAAAGATTTGTGATCTGAATCTCAGGCTTGGAGTTGTTTACTGTTGAGTATAGTCAGGCATCATTGCATTTTCTTCTCTTTTTAATATGTTACTGGCAATCGGGTGGCTTAAAGCCTCTCGCTCCAAATGGAAGACTTTTTTTTTTTTTTTTTTTGCTTTGTTCTCCCTTCCCTCTGCCTCAGACACATGGCCACCTGGCATATGCTGTGTATTCTCTGTGCAGAGACTGCCAGCTTGCAAACAAAGCCCGGGTGGACACGCACGGCCAGAGCAGCCACGATGGCTGTCAACTCAGTCAAACCACTGGTCATTTGGTCAAACATTCAGATCAAATGGTTTCTTTGACTGAATTAACCATAGGAACAGTAGATCCTGTCACGTATGGACAGAAAAGAACAGTAGTCCACAAGTTCTTTTCAATGCCTCACGTCGCTGAAAGACAATTCCGTAAAAACTTTGATATTTTAAAAATTCAAACTAGATCATTATTGGCCAAATGCACTCCAATTACTTTAGAATTTGCCAAGGGAAAAAAGCGAGAAAGGGCAAAACCATTAGTTTTCAAAGACAGTTCCCATTTCTCCCTAGAAAGTTATAAGGATTTTTAGAAGGCTTTGTGATAGCTATTCTAGACATAACAGGTACTATTCAAGATTGGTATATTTCAGGAGGTAATTTTCTATGCCTAAATTACAATAACAACCATTTGTAAAGAAAAGGGGATAAGCTTACAAATGAAAATAACTAATAGGATTTTTTTAAAGTGGTAGCCGCACATATTTTTGGAATTGCTTTTTGCTTGAGGTGGTACTTTTATAGCACAGCTTGCTTTACACAAAGAGAACACTTAATAGAGTATCGGAATTCCTGTCGTGCCTCAGCAGAAACAAATCTGATTAGTATTCTTGAGGACGCAGGTTCGATCCCTGGCTTTTCTCAGTGGGTTAAGTATCCTACGTTGCCATGAGCTGTGGTGTAGGTCACAGACGAGATTCGGATCCCGAGTTGCTATTGCTGTGGTGTAGGCCAGCAGCTGTAGCTCCAGTTCTACCCCTAGCCTGGGGGCCTCCATATGCCACGGTTGTGGCCCTAAAGAAAAGACCAAAAAAAAAAAAAAATGTGTGTTAAAAATTCAATGTCAATTCCCTTGGTTTTTCAATTTGCATTTCACTATGAAAGATAAATACAGTATTTTTTTGAGCTTTAGATGTATATACAATTGCAGCTATCTTTTTTGTAGCTATTTTTGCCAAGAGTATTTTGTTGGCAAACAAGGTACCTCTCACTAAGTTTAGCATAAAACAATGTATATACTGTTACAATAAGACAGTGTTCCCTCAAACTGGTACTTTTTTTCTTTCCATGTGTAGTGAGATTAAATAGCAGGGGTAAACTGAACTATATAAGAACATTGAAGTCCCAGGTCTTTGACAGGCAGTATATGGTCTTGATTTGTGACCAGAATTTACAGGATAAACCAGTGAGGGGTAAATCTAACATAATCATGCCCCTGCCATGGCCCAGGGAATTCAGGTTTCAAAGACAATCAAATGCAGTCGAAGTCAGCCGCTATAGACAGGAAGTAATATCAACTATTCAGCTGTGGTCAGATCAATTCAATTTTGTTGAGTACCCCAAATTGACCACACCCTACATTGAGTGGTAGGGTTTCAAAACAGATAGTGAAGGGCCCCACCTTCGGGAAACTTGTCTGGTTTATGTAAATAAAGCAAATTAATAATATGAGATAGTAGATAAAAGATGTCAGCTCAGTCAGTGTTTGATTCATCTCTCTCCTCCCTTTCCCCTGCTTCCATATCTGCCAACAGATGCTGAATTATACAGATTGTATCTCCTAGAATCTTATGTGCTCTGACTCGCAATTATCCAAGTTCAGGTTATCAAAATCCTTCTCCTATCCCAAGTCAAATCCTACTATTTCATTTCTTAAATTTTTCAGAATATCTAGGTCATTGTCTATACCCAAATCTACATCTATATCTATATCTATATCTATATCTGTATCTATATCTAGGGCTCTGGTCGTAGAAGTATATTTATCCTTTAATATATCTATATTTTCTAGAGAAAAACATTGTATGTGAACTTCCATATTATCTCTCCTAAGTTAACTTCCTACTTATTATATAATTTCTTTTCTTGACAGACTATATAGTTTGTTTTTGTGTGTAAAAGCAGCACTTTTTCAATGTATCTGTATTTTCATGGAGAAAAAACATGAATGTACTCTTAGCCAAATTTTACTAATATCTAACAATCTATTCTCCAAGCTGACTTTTCCACCTTATTTATGATGGTTCTTTATTTTGCACCCATCCTTTATTCAGTCCAGTTCCTCATTCCCAGGAAATATATATATATTTAATCTTCCTGTTATTGATCATGCAGTACCCCAAGCTAAACGTTTTCTTCCTTTCGTTTCCTTGTTTATAAATTCTATGTATTCCTTTGTTTGACTCCAGTATAACTTATACCAGGAAGCCTCTCCTGATTTTTCTCAGCTTGATGTACTCTCTCAACTTACATGTAACTATTATAACATTTTCCACATGTTGTTTGGCTTTATTACTATATAATTGTATTTTTAATTCAATATTTGTTGAGAATATACTGTGTGTCCAGTATTGCACTAAGAGCTGGGAAGTGAAAATGAAAAATCTCATGTTGTCTCTACCCTCAATCTAGTGGTGAGACAGACATGAGAAAAAAATACAACATCCTGTTGACAAGGCTCTGGACATACAGAAGAACAGATGCTATTATATGAATAAATCACTACATTATTATTGAGGGCATTATGAAATATATCACTGAAGGCAAACTGATTGGACTGAGAAGGAAGGATGAAGGAGAGTTCACAGAAAATCACACTGGGTGTACGTTGGGGTGGCATGGAACATTCCAGACAGACATACGCAAAAGCACATGTTTAATCTTTTATTTGAAGACAACTAAACAATTCCAAATGACTGGGACTTAAGATGCACAAAGAGAACTGGTAAGAAGTAAAACAGAGGCAGTAAGGAGTTAATATGGCCAAAGCCTTATCTTTTTACACACAAGTCTTTGGAGCTTAGCTTGTGGGTTACCGATAAGGCACATGATCAGATATGCATATTAGAAATGTCATATTGAAGAAGCTAAAGGATGAGGAGAACTAGTCAGATAGTTATGGGGGCGGGAATGGAACTGTTTTTCAACCTAAAACATGGGTATCAGAGACAGAGAGGTAAAGATAGAAGGTAGGAAATTTGCTTTGTGTCTGTCTTGGAAGATACCGTTACTAAAACCAGAGATGTGCGAGAGATGCACAAATTTTGGTTCAAATAGAATGATGGTGGCTCCAAATTGGGTGAGGTTAGTTGTCATCATTTATCTAGATGTTTGCATACTATTATTAACTGTGCTCTTAGACTCTTAGTTCCTTCAGGGAATTAACTGTAGCTTTCTCCTGTACATATTTTCACTGCACATAATCCAGAGTCTTGCACTTAGCAGTTGAATTGGGAATAAGTAAACTGGAAGAAGTTCAGGTAGGTCTCAGAACTGTTTTGATCTGGTTGTTTAGGGGTCCTTGGTCCACAACAGACCACCTCTGCAACTTCAGAGGCAAGGGACTCTCAAGAATGTACTCCTTTCTGCCCTAGGGGTTTCAGATAAACTTGGTGATTGGTATGCAGATGGTCCAGACGAGCTATGTACTCTTTCAGACAATGTAGTATTCCTGGAATGCTTTTGCTAATTCATGTGTCCTGTGAAATGAAAACAGTGGTTAGTGATCAGCTATGATCTAGCTAAGATGGCTTATCCGTTTCTGGATCTAAGATCCCAGGAAGTATTGAGAGGTTTTAAGTGAGAAAAAATATTAATGTACCAATGTCTCAAAGGTTATATCACCTCTGGAAACAACAGGGTATTGAGGTTTAAATCAAAAAATGCCTGGAAATATTCACCATAAATTTTCCCTTATAAATATCATTTGGCAACAAAATCATGACAATTTTTAACTGAGATGGAAAAGAAGGAAGCATATTAGGAGTGTATCCACCACAATATGTTTTTCAGTTTGTGTCCCTATTGTACTAATGTCATGATCCATTTAAGGATCTGACATAATATTTAATATTTTAAAACTCAGTTCAATTTATCTTGTGTTTGCTTTTTGTCTGTTTTGGAAAATGCCTGATTTTGTTTCTTATATCAACTCCTTTCCAGATTTAGTAGCAGTGTAAAATAGCATTTTAGTTTCAGCTGTTTCTGAAAAATGAAAACAATAGTTTTCTAATTGGTGGTATTTCAATTTCCTGAGAACAACTAATCCAAATTACAATTTTTAGAACATTTTTTTACGACAAAACTACTTACTCAAAGATATTTTCTGGTTCAATTTTCTGATATGTCTGATTGCTGTGAGCAAGAAAAAGAAAATAATTAAACTGAGGCGCTTCTTTTTTTAGTTATTGAAAATCTTATATAAACTTGAGAGAAAAACAAATAATTTGTGAAATCATTATTGCAGCATCACATTTTTTGAAATTGTTTGTAATAATGTTATACAACATTATTCTAGTTTGGATGTAGCTATTATAGGTTTTTATATAGCAATAACATGGTAATTTAACACAATGAATAAAAAAAGAGAAGACAAATATAAAGAGAATATTTAGACACATTTTACATATCAGCAAAGTGCTAAATGAAAACACCAGTCTATAACGGAAGATTAGTCAAGGAGTAACGTGAAAGCCATGATAACAGAGGGTAATTAGGATAGAATTCTTCAGAGGAGAGCCTCCCAAACTTCTTTGGGCTCACGTGCTAAAACAGCTGTTTTAGACCTACACACAAGTAAGATGTAGTTTTATGGCTTTGGCTGAAACTTGTTTTTATTAACATGATCCCTGTCTGGCTAAAAAATGTTTACTTCTGCCACTCTAATTTTAGGGGTTATTGAGTTTTATTAGGTGACACTGATTTAAAAAAAACCCTCAAAACATATACCTTCATGTATGGAGAAACCAGACAGTGTATAATCTTGGAATCAGTGTAGGAGTAGGGATTCCTAGCACCTTTTACTTAAGGAATGCTGCTTCCAGCTGAAGTACAGGGTTTGAGATGGTTTTATCACTTCCTAGACAAGAAAGCCACAATTTCAAGAAAGTCTCTTTGGAAACAAAGAGTGCATTTAGATGAATTAAAAAAAAGGGAATGTTGTAAGACACACTAGAAATATGACGCACCAGCCGTATTTCATGTCTCCAGAGGATATATGGAGATGGTAGTGAGTGTCGCAGTCCTGCTCTCAAGGAACTTTATTCAATCTGCATTTTGAGACGGTCTATAAAAGTCATATTCCTCCTTCCCTTGCTGTTAAGGGAAATATCTAGCTATCAATTCCCCCTTGGATTGGAAAGCAGAAAATACCATTATTTTATTTTATGACCAAATATTCCCATTGTATAAATGGTAGGGTCTCATCCTTGAGACATTTATGCTCTTTGGGAAGAGCTGTTGACCTAGTAGACAGGAGAGACTGCCTACTTGCCTATTTTATTATTTGCTCATTTACATCAAGGTAGGGGAATTTAAAAGTCATCCTCTTAAAGGGCTACGCGTGACCTTCCACCTCATATCATGGATCACTCAAGACAGAACCATATTTGAGCACGTGTTGGTACAGAGTTCTGTAGAATGTGCTGTGAAAGTTACCGAGGAAACAAGTGATACCTTACTCTGAGTTAATGCCATAAAATTGAAAGATGGAAGTCAGAATTTAGGTGCATAACAATAAGACTAACATAAATCACATTACTTCATGAATTGCCAAATGACATAGAGAAAAAAAATATTTCACGCACAGTTTTAACTGAGCTCGATCTTACAAGGAACATAAGATTTCCTGGGACTTATGCAAAGGCTATGACAGTCTACAAAAGAATAGAAGGGTAGTCATTATAGATTTGTATTAAATCTATATATTAAAATATATTCATGATTTCTTGATGATGAGGCCTAAAAGGATAGTCAGGTATTATTTTTTAGGGATTTTTCTCTGTTATCATTTAGTTTTTTTTTTTTGTCTTTTTGTCTTTTTTTAGGGCCGCACCTGTGGCATATGGAGTTTCCCAGGCTAGGGGTCTAATCGGAACTGTTGCTGCCGGCCTACACCACAGCCACAGCAATGCCAGATCTAAGCCACGTCTGCAACCTACACCACAGCTCATAGCAACGCCAGATCGTTAACCCGCTGAGCGATGCCAGGGATCGAACCCGCAATCTCATGGTTCCTAGTCAGATTCATTTCCACTGCACCACAACGGGAACTCCTGTTGTCATTTACTTTTGAATCCTTTTGCAAACGTGCTGTTTCCTGAGTTTTCTGATGTTTATCCTTTGTGTGATTCAAATTATATAATTTTATAATTGGAAAAACAGTTATTCATTATTTGTGTATTGCAAGAAAGCAGAGAACTGAATGCTGATAAAAAGGTTGAATGATGGCTAGGCCCCAAAACTATTTTCCTAGGCCACAGTTTGGTGAACACTGTATTAAACAGCAGAGTCACAGAAATTTTTTTTTTTTTTTTTTAGGTCTGCGCCCATGGCATATAGAGATTCCCAGTTTAGGGGGTTGAATCAGAGCTACAGCTGCCGGCCTACACCACAGCCACAGCAACACCAGATTTGAGCTATAGCTGTGACCCGCCCCACAGCTCATGGCAATGCCAGATCTTTAACCCACTGAGAGAGGCCAGGGATTGAACCCGAAACCTCATGGTTTCTAGATGACTTCATTTCCACTGGGCCATGACAGGAACTCCCAGACTCACAGAATATTAAAGGAGGAAGGATTTGAACATCACCTAATCCAGGCCCACCGTTTTTACAGATCCAGAGACTAAGCCCAGGGGATTAGGTGGCTCATCTATAGTCAAAAGCAAATTAGTAACTGAGCCTGAACCAAAACCCAAATATTCTATCTCATATTCAGTTTGTTTCCCCCAAATGTCCTAGTTCTCTAAATGGTACTTTTTAAATTTTTGATTTTTTTTGAAAAGGTATTGTAACTACTTTGTTCAAAATTTATAGAAGATGTCGAGTGAAAAGTGCTGTTTCACTCCTTGCCTCTTTTACCTACTGCTCATCAGTCTCTCTCTCCATACCCTCTTATCCAGGTCACCTCCTCCGAAACATTGCTCAAAATCACCATCTCACTGAGGTTTTCCTTGCCTACTCTACTCAGAGTAAAACCCAACACCCTCAGTACTCTAATCTCGCCATAGAATCAATCGTGATCTACCATATTGTTTAATTTACTTTTTTTCACTTATTGTTTGCTTCTCCACAGCAGGATACAAGATACACAGAGAAAAGAGCCTATTTCTTTAACTACTACCTCCCCAGTGCTTAATGGGAACTTAGTGAATTTGCTGAATTGAGTTAAATTGTGTGACTGTGTCTAAATGCTGATGTGTTTACTACACTTCTGCTTGAATATTCTATAATTTCCGCTTTCTGAATAATGGTGTTATGCTATCTGATTCATGGATATTCATAAATATTACATCTTCATATGAATTGTACCTTATATAATTATAAAGTTTCCCCTATTGTACCACTTTATCTTTTCACTAGGAATTCCACCTTAATTGATAATAAAATTATACCTGTTTCTTTTGATTTGCTTAGTGTACTCTTGTCCATCTTTTTATTTTCATATTATCTTATGCTTTTGTTTTTTTTTCCCCAGTGTTCTTTGTATGTTTTAACTAAGTGTCTCTTTGATTTTAGTTTAGTGTGTGTGTGTATGTATCTGTGCACATATATTTAATATTTAGAAAGATTTGATGTTTGTTCTCAGTACTATAATTATAATCTTAACATCTTTTTAAAAAATGTATGTTGACAGTTGTTTATTAGCTTGCTATAAATAGGAAAATTTTACATTTTTCTCACTTTACTCTCTCTCTTCTAACATTTGATTATTTTTCTTACTCTTTACCCTTGTACTATTAAATATGCATAAGCATATCATTTGACTTGCCAATTTTAATTGTATATTTAGCTATCAGGTATCTTAGATGAGAAAATCAGCAACACTTACTGTGCAGTTAATTCATTTTTTCCTTTCCCCAGTGAAAGTTTGTGTCATATTTATTACAGGAGGTTGGAAAATTGGTAAGAAAATAATTATACAAATTTGAGAAATCGATAATCCACATGTATTGATTTCCTGTTGCTGATATAATAAGTGAATACACACACAATGACTTAAAACAGCCCCAAATTGTCATCTTACAGTCCAAAATCGGTTTCACTAGTCTAAAGTCAAGATTTTAGTAGGACTAGTTATTTCCTAAGGGCAGTTCTTTGGGAGAATCTGGGTCCTTGTCTTTTTTTCCACCTTCTAGTGTTTGTCTTCATTCCTGGGCCCATGACTTCGTTCTCCAGTTTCTTTCTTTTCTTTTTTCTTTTCTTTTCTCCCTTCCTTTCCCTTCTGCTCTCTTTCTTTCTTTCTTTCTTTCTTTCTGTCTGTCTGTCTGTCTTTTGTCTTTTTAGGGCTGCAACCACGGCATGTGGAGCTTCCCAGGCTAGGGGTCAAATTGGATCTACCACTGCCGTCCTACACCACAACCACAGCAATGTGAGATCTGAGCCGCATCTGCAACCTACACCACAGCTCATGGCAAAATCAGATCCTTAACCCATTGAGTGAGGCCAGGGATCGAACCCGCAACCTCATGGTTCCTAGTTGGATTCGTTTCCACAGCACCACCATGGGAACTCCTCTTTCTCCACTTTCAAAGTCAGCAGAATAGTATCTTCAAATCTCTCTCTGCTTCTGTCATCATACCTCTTTCTCTGACTCTGATCCTTCCATCTCCATTTATAAGGTCACATATAACTGTTTTGAGCACACCTAGATAACCTAAGATTGTCTTCTCATTTCATGATCCCTAATTTAATTGCAGCTACAAAGACCCTTTTGTTATACAAGGTAAAATACTCAGAGGTCCTGGGACTAGGATGTAGATATCTTTGAGGGGCATAATTCAACCTAACATACTATGTTACACAGTGGCAACATATTTTGTAAAATCTGTCACTGTAAGCTGAAAAACTTAAATGTAATCAATAATAAATAAAATTCCATGTCTCTTGCACCTTTAAGCAATTATCTATAAATTTTATTCTTGAGTATGGCTGTCTGAATGTGAAATACATGGTCCATGCTTTCTTAAGTATCTTTTAGATGTTGCTCCATTGGCTCCTGGTATTGAAAGGTTCTGTGGAGAAGTTTAAGACTACTGAATCTGTTTTCCCCTTTACATGTACTGTGATACCATTGCCTATCTATTTACCTCTACTTTCCACTGTTTTTGATGACTATGTCTTGACCTGTTCTAGGTGATTTTTTTTTTTTTTTTAATATAACACAGATGTTCTTCTTCTTTGTTAGGAAAAGATAAACCCTCTTTCACAATTTTTTTTTTCACTGTCGTAAAATATATGTGACGAAGTTTACCATCTTAACCATTTTTAAGTTTACAGTTCAGTAGCATTAAGTACATTGACCTTGTTGTGCAACTGTTACCACCCTCCATTTTCAGCATTTTTACATCTTCCCAAAATGAAATTCTGTACCTATTAAGCAAAAACTTCCCATTCCCTCCTTCCTCCAACCTCTGGCAATCACCAGCCACCATTCTATTTTCTGTCCCTATGAATTTGACTACTTTGGACATAAGTGAAATCATACAGTATATGTCTTTTTGTGATCTTTCATGAATTTTAAATATATGTGTGTATATATATATATATATATATATATATATATATACACCTTTAAATATATTTTCCCGATTTTTTTTTGTCTTGTTTCTTCATCAGGGACTTCAGTTATATATATATTGAGGACACTTCCACCTTACTTAAATAGCTAATATTTTCAATTACTTTAAAGTCTTTATTTTTCATTTTTCTCTTTTCTATTCTTATTTTACTTACTACTTTTTTTATCAATCATTCTTTGCAGCCTTGATATTTTTCTTTAGTTCTGCAATTTTTTTTTGAGTTCTTTTTTAAGATAAGACAGTTTATGTTTCAGCTCACACATTTTCTTGACATCTCTTACCTGAGTTCATTATTTGTGTTTCTGGTTTGATGTTACAGAGGCTCTTGTTTCATGAGGTCATTTTTTGCAATTCACCATGAAATGGTTGTTCACATCTTTCATAGGCACCATAGCAATGAGTTTACTCTATGGTAAACATAGAATTATGTCTTATGCTTTATTTTGTATGGGTATCTTTGTACAGATGCTGTGCTAGTTCCTTTGTTTTACTCACCACTGAATGAGTTGGAGTTCTTCCTGGATAAACTATTTGAAGAAATTTTCTGTAGAGTTAGATATTTCAGAGTATTCTTAAAATTTTCAAAATACAAATTATCTCTCATTCGATTATCTCTCTAGACTGCTTTTTGCTAAAATTTCTCTTCTGGGAAATTTTTTTTTAGCCCTCTCTTCTCTCCTATCCAGATCACTTCAGGTCAGGGTGGAGAGCTGGTTTGCCATCAGTATCATTCAGACTTGTTCCCACCCACATTACAGCAAAGACCGGCTACAGTGTCACAGTTCACAATAAACCACTCACCTTCAGGAAATACACTTTTGCTGTACTTTCTGAAATAGGTCACCACCGAGCAATTCTATTACTCCGATATTATCTCCTGCAATTTCTTCTATGTACCATCTCCTCGACATAGACATTTGAATTTTGCTTCCTAGTTTCCTTGAAAATGCGGTAAGGGCGGTCTTTATTGTTCTTGTGGTTTTTGCATGATTTCTAGGATGAGGGAGTTTATGTGCTTACTTATGTGGGGGAGATTCTCTTAGTAGTTTCTTATCTGGGCTCCAGAAAGGCATAGACTTTTCAAACTGGGAAATAAATAAACTTTATATTATATTATACAGTACTTGAGATTAGGTTCCTGACATTATCTGTAGTGTGCTTCACTTCTAATATTATCTTTGTATTTATCGTTTTATTTATCCCTGTATTACAAAGAGTGCTTATTACAATATCTGTCACATAATAAGTACTTAACCAATGTTTGTTGGAATCCAATAGAGCGACTAGTAGATATAATATATCAAACTGATGGTCATCTTACACAAAATATGAAAAATTCTGTAGTGACCCAAGATTCTTTTGTCTAGTCAAGTACCTCACCAGTCAATACTTTATCTACCCAAATATTTCTTGATTGCTTTTTGTTTAAATCGTAGAGCATTAATTTTAAATACGATTATCGATAAACTACGAATTTAGACAACAGCAGTGTTGATATGTAAGGGATAATTTCAGTGCATATGAGAAGTTCATTTTACCTCATCATATAAATTTAATTTGATGTGCAGAATAAACAAAACAATGGTATAGCAATTTTTTTATATTAGTAATCAGCTCCAAGAATGAGCCCCATATTTATTTGCAACTTTCAAATGTAGATCCTCTTTCTCACCTGGTTCAGTAGTTTACAAGGTTTCACACTATGGGAATGAGCCATTCAATAAAAAATTTTAAATCTTTGATTTTTTTTTTTTTTATTGAGGAATAGGATGCCCTTTATATGGATTTTTCTCTAGCAGTTAAATGATTGTTTATTTTAACTTTTTGGTTTTCTTGCTCTATCTTTATGTAACATTTAAATAGACAGGATATTCAAGAAGCGATTTGTGTAATTACAAAGAGTTTTCTAATCTCTGGATTTCTATTGATATGTAATCTTCTCTAGAAGAAAATAAAAGCCCTTGGTTAGTATTCTGGGCAAGAAGATGTCAGTTTTCAATTATAATCCAGTATAAAGCAACCGTACTGAGCATGAACACTGTATTTTGTGTTAATTATCCTAATTTAATTGCTTTTTATTAATCTTAATACTTAATAATGGGATCATATCTGAAATGAATTTTTCAAGAAGCTTTGTAGAGGTTTATCATCACTCCCCCCTTTTTGTATTTTATTATAATAAATAGGAAATGGAAAACATTTTACATTCTTCACTGATGCATATTTTAAAAAATATTTCAATTCCCATTTCTTAAGAATAAAAATGTTTTGTTGATGAAACCTAAGATTGTCAATTCTTAAATAAGATATTATTATTAATATTTATTATTCCTAGAACATTTACAATGTCAAATACGAGGTATTATTTGACTTATTTCCATTTAAGTAAAATGTAGTGTTTTCTCATTTTGCCATATGGGAAATATATGCATGCCTATAATTTAGCTGAACTCCTGAAGAAATATAAGCTTCCATTGAGGAGTAAATAATCCACATGTTATATTAGAAATTGTTCAAGTTAAAGTTCTTATTTATCTCGGTGTTCCACAGAGTGCTTAACACAATGTGTATGTATATTTTTTACATATTATACATTTGTGTATACAAATGTCATATTAATTGTAACTTTCAAAAATTTATAACTGGGAGAATTTAAGTATTCTCGTAAAATCTACGTTAATATCGCTAGGGATTTTTTTTTTAAATTGAGTGTGTAGTATAGCCTATTTACAATATTGTGTTAGTTTCACTTGTACAGCAGAGTGATTTAGTATTTTGGCAGATTACATTCCATTATAGGTTATTATAAGATAACGAGTATAATTCCCTGTGCTATACAGTATATATATTTGACTATCTATTTTATATATAGTACCTGGTATCTGTTAATCATTTACTCCAAATTTTCCCCTCCCCGCTTCTTCTCCCCTTTGGGAACCACAAGTTTATTTTCTATATCTTGATTACTGTGACAGACAACAATAATTCCTCTCTCCTAATTTTCATGGGCTTGTGAAATACCCTCCCCTTAAGTAGGCTGGGCTTACTGATTTACATTTTTATTCTTATCTCTTTTTTCATCTTTATTAAAGTATAATCGACAAATGGAAATTGTATATATTTAAGGTATACAACTCAATATTTTGATATACGTACACATTGTGAAATAATTGCCCCAATCAAGCTAATTAACATATCCATCATCTCACATTTCCATGGTAAGGACACTTGAGATCTACCCTCAACAAATTTCAAGTGTATAATATAGTATTGTTAATTATAGTCACATTGTGCATTAGATCTCCAGTGCTTATTCATCTTGCCTAAATGAAACTTTGTACCCACTGATCAACATCTCCTTTTCCCCTCCTCTCAGCCCCTGGTAACCACCATTCTACTCTGCTTTCATTAATTTGACTATTTTAGAAGTGATAGGATGACACTTTCAATATTAGGTTTTTAAAAGACTGTACCTTCTATCTGTAATTCTCTCTTTCTCTCCCCCATGTTACTTATGCTGGAGAAATAGGCTGCCATGTTGCTGGCAGCCCTGTGGAGAGACCCCTGTAACACGCTGAGGAAAGGAAGCCCTCAATTCAACAGGCTACAAGGTATTGAAGCTCTTTGATAACTAACTCCTTGAGAGAGCTTAGAAGCAGATATTTGAGCCCCAGTTGACATCTCAGATGTAGCTCTGACCTACAGCTTGATGACAGCCTCAGGAGAGACCTTGAGCTCCCCACACCCAGCTAAATTGTGCCCAGATCCCTGACCCACAGAAAGGAGAGATAACAAGTGTTTGTTGTTTTAGCTGCTAGGTTTGGGATACTATGTTATGCAGCAGCAGACAGATACTACAGTTACCAATAACCTAGCCTCCCCAAATCAGGGAATTTTCTGACCCAAGATTACTAAGCTAACTTCTCAGAGGCTATTGACAAGTGTTTCTTCACAAATATGAGATTTAATAGGGGAGTTCCCCTCAAAGCTCAGCAGTTAACGAGCCCAACTAGCCTTCATGAGGACAAGTGTTCGATTCCTGGCCTCGCTCAGTGGGTTAAGGATCGGCATTACCGTGAGCTGTGGTGTAGGTCGCAGATGCGGCTCGGATCCCGCGTTTCTGTGGCTGTGGTGTAGGCTAGCAGCTGCAGCTCTGATTGGACTCCTAGCCTGGGAACCTCCATATGCTGCAGGTACAGCCCTAGAAAGACAAAAAGACAAAATAAAAAAAATAATAAGATTGAATAGACTATGTATCTAACAATTAATAATTTTAAAATGTTTTCTAAGATAAATTTGAAAGTTAATAAAATGTAAGGAAAAAATCTTTTAGCACATGAGTATCATGAGTTATTATTGAAGTATATATACTTCAAAATTGTATCAGTGAAATAGTTTATCCTCAGCTCTTTTTTAAGTTCCGGATTATATATACAGCTATACAACAACTCTACTTGAACGCTTTAACGTTATCTCAAATCTAACATGACTATAATGTGATCGTTTTCTCTTCCAAACCTGCTCTTGTTCTGTATTTCCTTTTCTAGTAAATAGCCTCATCATGCCTCCATTTTGGCACTCCATACAGTGAGGAGTTACCTGTGACAGGCCTTACAGTAAATAGGGGACAGGTTAATTTGCCGCAATAAGCAGTATGTAATTCAGCATTGGCTAAATAACACAGAAGTACATTTCTCCTTCACATGGTTTCTAAATTAGTGGTCTGAATAAGTTGTTGGGCCAGCCTTGCTATCACTAGTGTATGACTTCCATTTTGGGGTTTAAAGTAGTTCTTTAAATGCTGGCCATCTCTTGGAGGGAAAAGAGGAACAAAATGCATGATTAAACAGTAGCAGGTATGGCTGTTGCTCACATGCCACTGGCCAGAGCTCAGTCACAAGAACACATCAAACTACAAGGGAGTTGTGATCTGAGCAATGTTATCCTGAGCTGATTGGCCAGGAGCCTAGCCAAAATTCAAATGGGCTACCATGATTTGAGATTAAGATTATAGATTCTTAGGGCAGAGAGCCTGGGTTCAAATCCCTGGTCTACTATTGACCAAACTGTGATCTTGAGCAAGGTGTTTTGCTTCTCTCTGTATCAGATTGCTCATACAGAAAATGTACCTAATCTCATCTCCTTTACAGGGATATGTTTATATTTATAAAGTATTTAGAATAGTGCATGGTACGTGTCAGTATTTTTCAGTTAAAATGAGTGTTATTAAGCAGGAGACAATGAATATTGGTTGACTGCATGCACTGAACTTTCAGTCCCTTTCTTTTATTCTCCATATTTAATCTGTCCCAGACTTTACTGATTTTTCTTCTTGAACTGTATCCATATTTGCTGTAATGTCTTTGAATCTAATCTCCCTTCTTTCTACAAAATCTGCTCTCCACACTGTGAGAAGATTCTTTTCACATCAAAAGCATGATCGTTTCATTCTCTATCCATTATTCTCCATGGTTTGTCAAAGCTTCTTATGGTTTTTGGATGGAAGGAAGGACGAAAGGAAGGGAAGGAGGGAGGGAGGAAGAGAGAGATAAAAGAAGTCTCCTTTTTAAACCTTACAGGGCTTGGAGTTCACATTGTGGCTCAGCAGGTTAAGAACCCAATGTAGTATTCACGATAATTCGTATTTGATCCCTGGCCTCGCTTAATGGGTTAAGAATCAGGTATTGCCGTGAGCTGTGGTGTAGGTTGCAGATGTTGCTGATTCTGTGTTGCTGTGTCTGTGGTGCAGGCCAGTAGCTGCAACTCTGATTCAACCCCTAGCCTGGGAACTTCCCATATTCCACAGGTGCAGCCCTAAAAAGAAAATATAGATAAGGAAATAAATAAGTAAACCTTTTAGGACTCTATACACATGGGCTCTGCCAATGCTTTTGTCTTCCTCTTCCCTGGCCTCTCAACCCTGTAGGTGAATATGTCTTATTTTAGTTTCCCTTGTAGTTATTCCAGGCTTCTGGTCACAAGGTTCTTGTATGTATTCTTCCTCCTCCATGGAACATACTAGCTTTTAGCTTGACTCCTATTGTTTTTTTGAGATGTAAATTATTACTTTCTCTGTCAAATCTTGGTAACCACCCACCTGTTTAAGGCCATGTCCCCTAATATTTACTTTCAAAGTAATATAACCCTTCTGACAAAAAAACACATCATAATATCAGATGATGTAAATTTATTGTTGGGTTGTTTTTTTCTTGAACATTGGCCTTTTTCACTGTATTAGAAACTTTTTAAGGGTAATGATTATATCTGTTTTATTACTGTCTTTGTTAAAAATTATATTTCTAGTGCCTTGCACATGCCTGGCACTTGGTAGGTATTCAAGAAATACCTGTGCTAGAAGACATGAATAACTATGAATAAAATTATTATATGTTAATGATAAAAAGTAATACAAATGAACTGCTGAGAACAGACTCAGGGGTGTTAGTAGGCAAGATCTACTTGCATGATAAATTAAGATCATCTCCTCTAAGATCAGGAATAAAACAAAGATGTCTACTCTTGATACTTTTATTCAGCATAGTTCTGGAAGTAATAAGTAAAGACAAAAGAAATAAAAGGAATTCAAATTAGAAAATAAGTAGTAAAAATGTCACTGTTTGCAGATATTATACTGTACTTAGAAAATTCTAAAGGTCTACCAAAAAATCAAGGGCTTATCAATGAATTTGGCATATCACAGCATAAAAAATAAATATACAGAAATATGTTGTGTTTCTATACACTAACAGAAATCAGAAAGAGAAATTAAGCAAACAATCCCATATACTGTCTCATTAAAAGAACAAAATACCTAGGAATAAAACTACCTAAGAAGGCAAAAGACCTGTACTCTGAAAACTGTAAGATGCTGTTGAAATAAAGCAAAGATAACACAAACAGATGGAAAAATATTTTTTATTTTTGGATTGGAAGAATCAGTATTGTCAAAATGATAATACTACAAAAGGCAATCTGCAATTCAGTGAAATCCCTATTAAATTACCAATGTAATGTTTTCACAGAACTAGAACAAAAAAATTTAGATTTATATGGAAACACAAAAGAACCTGAAGAGACAAAGTAATCTTGAGAAAGAAAAACAGAGCTGGAGGAATCAGGCTTCCTGGCTTTGTAATTTACTACAGACCTATAGTCATCAAAACAGTACGGTACTGGCACAAAATAGGCATATAAATCAATGGAGCAGGATAGAAAGCCTAGAAATAAATGTACACATCTGTGGTCATCTAATCTACTGCAAAGGGGGCAGGAATATGCAGTGGAGAAAAGACAGTCTCTTCAATAAGTGATGCTAGGAAAACTAGCTACATGTAAAAGAGTGAAATTAGAATACTCTCTAACACCATACACAAATAAACTCAAAATGGATTAAAGACCTAAATGTAAGAGCAGATACTCTAAGCTCTTAGAGGTAAACATGAGTTGAGCTGTCTTTGACATAATTTTGCAGCAATATCTTTTTGGATCTGTAATGGATATAGAAACAAAAATAAACAAATGAAACCTAATTAAATGTAAAATCTTTTGTAGAGTAAAGGAAATCATTGAAAAAAAATGATAACCTACGAAATGGGAGAAAATATTCATAACTGATGTAACCAGCAATGGATTAATCTCTAAAAAATACAAACAACTCATACAGCTCAATATCAAAATACAAACAACCCAATGAAAAAATGGACAGAATATCTAAACAGACATTTCTCCAAAGAAGACATACAGATGGCCAAAAGGCACGTGAAAAGATGCTCAACATTGCTAATTATTAGAGAAATACAAATCAAAACTACAATGAAGTATCACCACACACCAGTCAGAATGGCCATCATCAAAAAGTCTACAAGTAATAAATGAGGTAGAGGGTATGGAGAAAAGGAATCCTATACTCTTGGTGGGAATGTAAATTAGTACAGCCACCATGGAAAACAGCATGGAGGGTCCTTTTAAAACTAAAAATTGAAGTACCGTATGATCCTCCAATCCCACTTTTGGCCATATATCCAGAGAAAACCATAATTTGAAAAGACACACACAGCCCAGTGTTTATAGCGGCACTATGTATGACAGCCAAGACATGGAAGCAACCTAAATGTCCATCAACAGAGAAATGGATAGGAGAAAATGTGGTGTATGTATACCTCCAATGTAATATTATTTGGTCATAAAAACAATGAAATAATGACATTTGCAGCAACATGGATGGACCTAGAGATTATCATACTAAGTGAAAGTCAGACAGGAAAGAGAAATATCATATGATATCACTTATATAAGGAATCTAAAATCACGGTACAAATGAATTTATATACAAAACAGAAATAGACCCTCAGCATAGAAAATAACCTGTGGTTACCAAATGGGAAAGGGGGGGAGGGATAAATTAGGAGTTTGGGATTAACATGTACACAGTACTATATATAAAACAGATAATCAACAAGGACCTCCTTTAGAGCACAGGAAACTATACGTAATATTTTAAATAACCCATATGGAAATGAATCTGAAAATTTGATATTTGGATATATAACTGAATCAGTTTGCTGTACATCTGAAACTAACAAAACACTAAATCAATTACACCTCGAATTTTTAAAAAAGAATGACTCGAAGTTCCCATTGTGGTTCAGTGGTTAACAAACCTGACTAGTATCCGTGAGGACACAAATTCAATCCAGGGATCTGACATTGCTATGAGCTGTGCTGTAGGTTGCAGATGCAGCTCGGATACCACATTGCTGTGGCTGTGGTGTAGGCCAGTGGCTACAGCTCCGATTTGACTCCTAGCCTGGGTGTGGCCCTAAAAAAAAAAAAAAAAAAAAAAAAAAAGAAGAAGAAGAAAATGACTCAATGAGAACTTTATCTTCAAAAATGTACTGTGGCTTTTTAAAACATTTTTCCATTAAGCAACGAATCTATGGGAATTATAAAATATACCCATTTTTAAAGACTAAAGACTTTTTATTGTTAGAAAATTTGTAAATATGCTCAAGAACCTGGTACAATGAATCTTCACGTAATTATTAGCAACAACAATCATCAGTATTTTGCCACACTGTTTTCATTTATCTGTTCACCTTTGTTAATGGGGTATCTTCACAAATCCCCCAAAGAATGTCATTTAATTCCTAAATGTTTTAGTATATTTCCTTAAAATAGTAATACAAACGTTTTCTCACATAAATCTAATGACATTATTATTCAATACTCAATCTGTATCTAATACCAAGTTGATACTCACATTTCTTCTCTATCTAAAATTCTTTTTACATCTGGTTTTCTCAGCCTTGTCTCATGATCCAGACAAGGTCACTGTACTTGTTTATTATAGAGTTATGAATGTTTAAAAATGAAAAATAAAAACTATGTGTTCAATAATAAATGTCTCTCTTTGGAATTTGAGATCAGATTGCTAAGAATATGTAGATTTTGAATAGGCATATTTTAGTAACCACAGCATGGCAAAACAAAGATGGCTACAAATTTTTGAAATGCCTTCCACTCCAAAGTGGTACCTATGACTTCTTCCCTTGAAACGTTGACAACTTAAATATGATAGAAATGATGTCATGCCACTTTGGGCCTTAAGAAACTGGATGCTTCTTCCTTTTGTCTCTTGGAATACTCTTTGCAAACTTTGAACTACCATGGAAAAAATCTGACTCCTACCAAAAACTACCATTTAGGAGAGGCTTTATGCAGGTGGTGGAGTGCCAGCTAAATCAGCATTCCAGTCATCTATCAAGACTCCAGATGTCTTAGACCAGTAGAGCTATTATAACAGAATACTATGGACTGGGTGGCTTATAAACAACAGAACTTTACATCTCACAGTTCCAGAGGAAAGAAGTCTAAGATTAAGTCACCAGCAAATTTGGTCTCTGGTGATGGTCCGCTTCCTGGCTTATAGATGGCCATCTTCTCACTGTATCCTCACATGGTAGAGGGGCGACAGACCTCTCAGACCTCTCTGGGATTCTTTTATAAGAGCAGTAATCCCGTTTATAAGGGTTCCATTCTCATAACCGAATCACTTCCCAAATGCCTCACCCCCAAAGATAATTCTATTGGGTTAGGATTTCAATATATGTATTGGGGTAGGTATAAAGATTCAGTCTGTGGCACCAGACGTGTATGTATGCAGCTATCTGGTACCCTGCAGGCAAGCCCATCTGTCAGATGAATGGCACTGGGTGACCTTCGTCACCACCCTGTGTATCTGAAGAATTGACCAGCTGAGCTGGGACTAAATTCTTGACTCACAAATTATAAGGTAATATAAAATAATGTTGTTTTAAGCTACAAAGTTTCAAGGTTATTTGTTAAGTAACAGTAGCTAACAGGAACCTAACAGAAAACATGCTTTTCTCAGAAATATCCTGAAACTTCTAACCCTTGTATAAAAACAGTAGGTCATAATGCACCTAAAATTCACTAATATAAGCATATAGTAACTTAGGTCTGCCATTTTTTCACTTTAAAAAAAAAATCTCTCCCTAACTTTTATTCTGGAGTGCATTGATACTTTTGTTAACTACATTCTTGTCAGTAATATCTTAAGCTTTCCTCTTTGTCTCTAAATTCAATATAGCTGTACAGCTTACCGTTGAACATTGTGGGGGCAAGGGACACTAATCCTCCTTGAAGTCAAAAATTCGTGTGTAGACTTACAGGCTGCCCTCAGATCCATGGTTCCACAACCATGGAACTACATATGCAAGCATCATGTAGTACTTTAGATCACACTTACTGAAGAAAATTCACATTATAAGAGGACCCATAAAGTTTAAACTTGTGTTGTTCAAGGGTCAGCTGTATTTTAAACACACACATGAGTGAACATTTTATAAAAATGCCCATCCAGGTGAGAGTCAGAGAAAGATGGAGGAAAATAAGTAAAGGCCTGAGACATGAAATGTCTACAGTTAACTTCTAGGCTACTGGCTTCTATTTGTTCCAACTTTCAAAGCTTAACTAATTTCATTATATGATTTTTTACTTGTGAGGAAAAATGAATTATTCTAAAACTTGAGATTTTTCAAAGATTTTCCTTGAAAAACTAAATTCTGCTTTGAGAATACCAGTGAGTTAAAGTTGAAAGACTAATCAAATCAGACTTTTTTTTTTCCCCATGGAATTTATCTAGGAAGTGAGACTTCAAATCAAAGAGATTCTTCACAGTATCTAAGCCTATGCATTGTACTCTGCTGACAAGATGCTCTGTGGCCCTTAAGAATCCTCTGATGCTCGTCCAAACAGACTGTTCACTTCACTATCTCTGGAAATATACGTGTATTTAGAACTTTCTTTCTTAATTGTCCCTCATAAGTTTATACTTTTTCTCATAATCACCAACATTATCCTCTGAAAAACTGTGGTCAATCTCTTCCTTGGTGGTATTAAAAGAGCCTAACATTTAATATTAGGGCAAACTAATTTCTTTTGATTTACAAGTATATTGTGAGGCCTTATCTTATAATCCCCATAAAAAAAGGTGCTATACGTACTCTTCTTTAGGTACTTTTTAGGTACTGTTTTCTCCAACAGCTTTTCTTTTTTTCTTCATCATTTCTTTTCATTGTAAACTTCAGTTATAAATCTGGTGACCAAGCATAGCGTCTGTAACCAAAGTACAGAGTATCTGGTTCTCTTTCAAACAGACAAGAACATATTTCTCTTTGGAGTGATCAAAGGGAGAGGGCAGTTGGCAAATTTCAAAGCACGATTATGGGTTAAATATTATCCTATTCCCACTAAAGCCAACTGCTGAAAGAATTCATTGGCAAAGAAAGAGTCTCACTGTTACTGGATAAAGTTTTTGTTTAATTTTATTTAACTGGACAGTATTAAATTACATTTCTTTCTTGTGGTTTCCAAATAATAAATTTGAAATACACACACACACACACACATACACACACACACATCAATGGCACAATGAAAACATTAAAACTTATAGTACATTTTCCAGGAACCAAATAGCTGGCATCCTGCTGAGGTGTCCACATTTAGAATCACAGTTGGTCTGGGGTGATTCCCAACCAACAGCAAGTGCTAGTAGGTTTTCTTTCCAAATGGCCCTCGTAAAAGGCAGATATAGGGCACCCTATAATTGTAGATCTCTGCCTGCTTTTTAAAAAAAGAAGTATCTGGAAAACAACAGGATAGCACCTATAGCAAAAACAGTAGTCACCCATCTAATTTATAGGATTAAAAAAAAAAAGCCTCCTAGTGAACTTTCAGATGAGTCAGTTACATCGTATCTTCAGCAGACAGGCAACTGACTTGCTTCTTTTAGTTTTCTGGTAATACTGTACTTCCTTTCACAAGTCAGGGGCACTTTCATGAATAGAAAAAAGAATAAAAGCACCCCTGATTTCATTCTAATTTAGCTGTTTTTGCTAAAAACAAACAAAAATGGTAGAGTGTAAAAGCAGGTAGGCCTGGGATTGTGCTATTGAAATTCATTGACAACAGTTAGATAATAAACTCACTCTGTGTCTGCTAAGAAAAGTTAAGTATTAGTTGCTTAAGGCATTTTGGTCAAGCAGCAAACAGATCTCATTCCCACTGTGCAAAATCTAGGCTTTGAAGCTATGGGAGCAACAAAACCTAAAATAATCTCTGCCCTTGATATATTTTAGAAGAGAGAAATCTCTATAGATGACAGTACATAGGAGAGGTTTTGCATGGTTGACCAGTTCTCTCAAGAACAGAAAAAAAAAAAAAAAAAAAAGGAGAATAAAGCATAGACATCAATTATATTTAACCTGGACGAATGTCTTTTCCGTCAGAACAGCCTGAAATCAAATCCTGGGTAAACCCCATAGCAGCTGGTGTTGCCTTGGGGCCTGTTACTTAACTTCTCTAAGCCTCACTTTCTTTACCTCTTTACTGGGGATCAAAGAACACATTTCTCAGGGTGACTGTGAATATTATATTACTGGAGTAAAGCAAATTCTGAGCTACATGTTTTACATTACTAACTTTGAGTTTAAGTTATGTAAACTTTTATGTTAAAATGGAGGTATTTTACTGAACTGGAACTGACAACACCTTAGTAAAAATTTAATAGCTAACATCACGATGGGAGTTTCCTTAAATGGCGACATTTTCCCAAATGGAACTTCCGCTGAGCTTAAATTGTCAAGTTATTTAAAAAGGTACAGTTGGCTAATTTACACTAAAATTTAAAGCCAAAACTTGAAAAATGTTTCAAGATGATTGAGTTTTGTCTGATTGTTGAGTTGAGTAATTTAAGGCTACCACAGAGTACTAAACTGGAGACATAGATAAGCTGTGCCTGGTGCGTGCCAATGACAGATGTTTGTAATCAAACTAAGCTAACTGCAACTTTCTGAATTTCCTGGATTTACTTCATTTGAAAAAAAAATCTGAGACCTTGTTAAATGTGTGAGGCTTATTTGGAGTAATTGAAAGGGCTAACAAAATGTAATGAAACTATGACATTGTAATTTGAATAAGTTATAGCTCAGTTGTGCCTGGATCGTCTGTATATTGGTACTTAAAATTGCAAGAAATATTGTAAACTTTTTTATAGAATGTATAAAACATTGTCGTACATGATCTTCAGAGTAGATATTTCCAATTGTCTGTTATGTTTCTTCTTGACTATTTTTCATACTAAACTTGTTGCAATCAGCTTTAGTTATTAGATTAGTCAAAACAGAGCTATAAAATATCTATGTGCAAGTATTTAGGCTCTTCTAAAGGATTAGAATTGAGTACTGGAACTTGCTGTGATAAAACAGTATCAATAACAGCAATGAGGAAAGTAAAATGTAAAAGAAATAGGGGGCTTGACTTATGAGAGTAAGTTTCTTTATATTCATTGTACTGTCGTGATAGGAAGTGGCTAGAAATGTTTTTTTCAAGGATCTTGTTTTTACTAAAATAAAGATAGGGTGTAGATTCATCTGATCCTTTACCTAAGAACCACTCTATGCTGCTTTAACCATTAGTCAAAAAGAAATAATATGTAAGCATCATTCAGTAATAACATGCTCTACCCATGTATTCTTGTCTAATTATAATCCTTATTAGCATACCACTTTTCCCCAAAGCTAGAATGGGATAAGGAACAGAGAAAGAGGAGGAGAATAACTAATGAACCATTAAAGTTCCTTTATGGTTTATTTAAATAAAATCTAATCTTATAACAAAAAATTAAAGTTTCTAGATCTTTGGGGAGCACCGCCATTTAAACACATGGCTTAGAGTGACAATATGTAGCATGGGCGATAGAGCGAGAAAATCAATGAGATTAAAAAGAAGATAAGAATGAATTTTTATATCATTAAGAAAAAGAAAGCAAATGACATAGAGAAACAGCAGTCCATGACTTTAACAACTGTCATCAAATAAAGCACACTGCTTCTAGAATTACTCACCTACCAATTTAGCACCAAGATGTTGATCTCTTGCACACCATTCCCCTGAAAGGGACAGAGTTTTTTTTTTTAAACAATTATCTGCTAAAAACAGAAAAAGAGATTAGTTTAAACTAGATTTCCAAACATCTAGAGAGCTGATGGTAACAAATATCAAAAGTTTGATTTTGGTCACAAAAAAGTAAATAAATGTTTAAAGGCTTTGGTTTGATAGTTAATTTCAAATAGTGCTCATTAACATTAAACATATAAAACGTTGTAATATAAAGGACAAAATGATTATAATGAGATATGGACATATTCTGTTAATTTCAAAATAATTGGAAATTTTGAACTGTAAAGGTGTTCTCACAAAATCGCATTAATATCTCCCTGTGAAATATAGATATAATTTTGTATATATCTGTGTAGGTAAAGCTGGATATTGGGAAAAGTAAACAAGCAAACTAGAAACATCAACAACTTAGAAAATCAAGAAGGTGGTCACCACTGGTGGCACATGCAATGATCATGTTGGAAATGGCCCAATTATATGTAGCAAGGTGATGAATTCGCTATTGTGGGAGAAAGGTAACTTGTAGACTTGAACTAAACCCACTGTCCTCCAAGGTGAAACTTCTGAATTGACATGGTTATTGTATGGAGATGTTGAGGAAGTTAAATAAATAATTAATGGAAATGGGCATCATTTGAGCAGCTGTTAATAGATGTAGCAGTGACAAAAGGAGCCGGGGGGAAAGAGCCAGAGGCAGAGGTGGAGAGGGAAAGAAGAGGCTATGGAAGTTCAATTCCTTACTTGCTCAGTGGCCTCAGAGAAGTTTTAGGCTCCCAAGTGACTCATGGAAAGAAGTATAAGTGATTGCTGCTTCTGTGCTTTTACTGGTTAGTAGGGAAAGATGGCTGACTATATGAGATATGGATGAGGTATGGATGGGAGGTGGACTTTGTGGTTAACTGATTTGGTAAATATGGCTTGAAATTTTGTAGGAGTTTATAGCCTGGAAAAAAGATTTCAAGGTGGAGGAGGGTCAATGAGTTATCGTTATGAAACATTCATCTACTTACCTCAACTCAGAGCAAAACAGATAATTACTATTTAGTTCTCTTTCCTTTTATACATATACATTTTTAGCTATATATAGTTACATGTATATATGTTTAGTTATAGTACATATTTAGTTCAATATAGTATAATCATATATGTTGTTTTAAATATGTATGTTTGTGTGTGTGTGTGTATCTATATCTATATCTATATCTATATCTATATATATTTACTTCTCGGCAAGTCACCTATCTCACGATCCCTAAATTTCCTCATCTATAAAATTATGTTTATTTATGGTACCTTTCTGAGGAATCAAATGTTTGGCAATTTTTGAGTCACCTATACTGTAATTAGAAGTCATGACTGAAAATGCTTTGTCTTCATCCCAAGAAAGAGTCACTTTAAAGTGAGCATTACTTCTATTGTATCTTTAAAGTGCCTCTGCAGGATTTTATATAATCCAACATGCTGGCAAAACAAGGAAAAATAGTGTCCTAAACAGCAAAATTGCATTTAAGCTTAGCTCCATTGCATTACTTAAGGATTCACTAAGAATAATAGACATCGAAATAGTACAAAACTACCTCCACATTAAGGGATCATACAATATTCATTACTTCTGCTAAAATAGTGCATAACAGCACTTTCTAAACTAGTTCACTTTTGGTTTGCCTGATGGCTTTGAGCAGTTATTTATGTAAGTGTACCGATATCAAGGGAGATAATATATATTATTAAACCATTATCTGTATATCTGCTTAAGCCACTTTTGAAAGGTCTAGTAGTGTTTAACTTAGACTTTTCAATTAAATTAATCATTTGAGTCCTATTTTACATAGTAATTATTTGAAATATCAAAAACTGAAAGTTTTATTTTAAATCACCCTTTTACTTTAAAAATTTAGAAACCAAGTGGGGACATTTTTATGCTATCAATATCCTTTGGATCACTAATTAAATAATAACCAGGGTCCAGCTCTATTCGGATACAATGTCATCTGATATTAGACATAATGGAAAAAAATAACCTCCAAATAATTGATTTTATCCTTACTTCTCACTTTAAGATACCAACAGGAAATCATAATAGAAGAAATCAACAGAGTTAAATGCATAAAAACATGTTGCTGTCCTGCACAAATTGAGTCTTACAGCCAGTGAATAATAATGACTCATTTCTCTTTAAAATTATAAAACTATAGATTGAATTGCCATAGGCATCTATATTAGTCACTTACAGAGGAAACTTTTTTCAGTGACTACAGACATTCTGGAGCTTACATTGTGTTTTGAATAGGTTCCAAAATATCAAACTTGGGTCTGGGTTCTTTTTTCTCAGCTGGAGAGAATGGAGAGGGCAGTGATATGAGTTTATAATTTTTGAACTTGATGAAGCCCACACTTTCTTTGAGTAGTGCATGGTGAAATGGAAGCTAAAGAGATAAATCAAAATATAAGATATCTCCATAAATGGAGATGTCGGTGATATTGACAACCAGTAGTGCTTCAGAAATAGAAGTAGGAGTGAGGTGTAAAGCAGGTGAGTTCAGGCATTTCAGACTCCAAATCTATGACTCAGGGCTTCTCTTGACCTTTGATACAGAGCATCTAGCCAGGGTTAGGGTAGCTCCTCATTTAAGTGTAATTAAATCTGATCTGAGCCAGGAAAATCAGGACTTTTCAAAATACATAGAATGTGTTACCTGGTGACAGCTTAAGCTAGAGGAGAGTTTTGTGCTAGTTTATGAAAATAAAAGGGGGGGTGAGGATGTGGAAGACATAGCGTAATGGAAAAAAGAAATTTATGTAGAAATTGGCAACATTAGATATTAGGTTTAATCAGCATTCTAGGTCAGATGTTTGACTCTAGTAGACATTAGAAGTGCTGGCAAGATTTAGCCATCCATTAAAAATTTATGTACAAATAGACAGAGTCATATAAATAACTTTTCAAGGAAAGGATTGTGAAAAATGTGGTATGTATGTTTATATAAAACACCAAAAACACTGACAAGATTAGGTCCTTTGAATCTCAATTCTTTCTACTTTTATTACAAAATTAATAGGTCCTGGACTTCCACAAGGACTGTTTGTATTTGTTCAAGAAGCCTCAAATTCTTGACTGCTAATATGGCATAAAATTGTCCACATAAAATAGAATAAAACATTATAGAACTGTTTAAGTGATCCTTCAGACACTTAGTGAGAAATGCTGCTTAGCTAATCATGTCAAAGAATAGAATTTCAACAAGTTGTGGCTGAATTCACTTGAATCATAGCAAGAGTGTTTGTTGAGCACTCTCATTTGTCTGCTTAAGTGAGTCTTTTTTGCATACTGACCTTTATATTCATGACTCAGCAAAATTGCACATCACAAATGACAGCAACCTCTAGGGTTGGTTTGAAGCTTCCAAACCTCAAATATTAAATTGATAAATTCTGTGGTCCACTGCATAGCATTAAATTTCAGAGACAATTTATGAATGTCCATTTTGTGCTTCACAAATTGGTCAATTTCCAATCGAATTAAACATCCTTTAGAAGATCTTATAAAAAATGTTAGGAAATTACTCCTGAATTATTACAGAAATGCAAATTAAAACTGCAGTGAGCTACTGTCTCACACTGATCAGAATGGCCATCGTTAAAAAGTCTATAAGTAATAAATATTGAACAGTGTGTAGAGAAAATGGAATGTTCTGACATTGTTGGTAGAAATGTAAATAGGTGCAGTTACTAAGGAGAACAGTACAGAAACTCCTCAAAAAACTAAAAATAGAGTTGACATATGATCCAGAAACCTCACTCCTGGGCATATATCCAGACAAAACTGTAATGAGAAAACTTACATGCACCCATACATTCATAGCTATACTATATTCAATAGCCATAGCATGGAAACAACCTAAATGTCCATGGACAGATGAATGGATAATGAAGAAGTGGTTTTATATATATATATAAATCTACAAAGAAATATTGGAATATTACTCAACCATGAAAAAGAATAAAAATGCCATTTTCAGCAGCATGGATGGATCTAGAGATTATTTTACCAAGTGAAGTCAGAAAGACAAATATCATATGATATCACTTATATGTGGAATATAAAATATAATGTAAATTAACATATCTATGAAACAAATAGATTCACAGACATAGAGAATAAATTTGTGGTTGCCAAGGGAGAGGGAGTGTTGGAAAGGATGGACTGAGAGTTTGCAAACTATTGTATATAGAATGAAAAACAATAAGGTCCTACCGTATAGCACAGGGGACTATTTTCAATATCTTGTGATAAACCATAATGGAAAAGGATATGAAAAAGAATATATATGTGTAAAACTGAGTCAGTTTGCTGTACAGCAGAAACTAACATTATAAACCAACTATACTTCAATAAAATTAAAAAAAATATTTCCTGAAAATGTGCGGGAGCACTGTATTAGCATAATGATTATTTAGATAATTTAATGAAATTGAGTAAAATTATGTATATATACATATGTATGCAAGTGTATAAATACAATTATGTGTGTGTGCATAGATAGGTAGATAGATGATAGATAGACAGGCAGATAGATAGGTAGATACAGGCTGAAGTAATTTTTGTTAAATGTATCCTAGTTTTTTTTTGTAATCATAGATGTTGATTCTGTCTGTATATACCCTTAAGATGGGGGAGGTATCTTAAGAAGGTTACCTAGTATTTTGTCACTAGACTTAACCATTTACCCAGGTACAATAGCTGCAATATCATAGACTCTTGGAATTAAAAATAATACTTGACCCATTTTTTCCTGTCTAAACACTGAATCATCACTGCAATATTCCAGGCAGATTTTAATCCAGTCTCTGTTTAACCGTATCCATTTTGTTTTTGAGGGAAATTGTCCTGTGAATCTAAAGTCCAAGTGTCTCAGTGAGGTTCATTTTTCAAGCTCCCAGTCTTCTGACCTATTCCTCCTTTTGATTAAGAGAGTGCTGGAGAGACAACTACTAAGATCTTGTCTTACTCTCAGATTTTATGAATACCTCACTCACAAGGAATCTATTCAAATTCTGCCCTGCTTTTGCTATTAGAGGGTGTTCCTGGGATCCAGCTTAAACTTATCCTTCTGTGCTTTCAGCATCTATTCTCAGAATCATCTCTCTTCATCTTCAGAGTCTCAGTTAGAATCCGAACACTTATGCTTCTTAGGAACAAGTTCTAAATTTTAACACTCCATAAGAGCCAGGACTTTCTTATTTATGTGCAACAATATTCTTTTGATGAAAGTGAAGTCAGTCTTTGGCTCTCTCCTTAAAGAAGCTAAAACAAAAGGGGCCATCAAATACACTCTCTGCTGGATTACACAAACTATTATGTATGATGGAGTGGACCCCCATCAGTAGGCATGGAGATCACCTGGAATGTCCAGATGGTTCCTCAGAATGAGGGTTTTCAAAAGACCATTGCTAGACATATGTGTCTGGTTAGAATGTTTAACCTTCGTGGTCTTTAATCATGTAGTATTATGTGAAATGCCACTGGCTGAATGGTTTGATGGAGTGTTTTCAGGCTGTAGACTTTCCAATCTCCGGGCCACCACCAGAGGCCCTGCAGACACTGGGAATGTGGTCCCTACAGTCTGAAGGCCTCACTCTTGGTCTGTAGAAAAGAGGGCAGATGGAAATCAGCCTTCACATTGTGTAGCATGGCCATGACGAGTGTATGATCAGATGATGAATAAGAGACAGAGACAAAGAGAGACCAACTGCTGGGGTGCGCAAGGCAATATATCTGTTCCAGTTCTTCCAAGTCTCCTTTCATTATTGATAATCTCAAAGATATTTTCCCCTCAAAATTAAGTTCATGGAAAGAAGATCCATTGGGGGATTTTTAATTCTCTGAGGGCAAAAGCATCATCTGCCATGGAAGTCCATTACTCTGCTGAAGTACCGATGAAACCACCAAGGATGAAAGGCCCATAGTTGTTGATGTTAAGAGCAGCTAAAGTCGGTGGGAAGTGGTTTCACAATAGAAGACATTTGCATCCTGTCCTAATACTGACTGTTGGCTCTGTCATTTTTTGCTGGAGCAAGTATCTGAACTTCTCTGAACTTCAGTATTCACATCTGTAAAGTTGGATAAGTTTCAGGGTTGTAGTGAAAATTAGATAAAATAAACCATGCAAAGAGCTTGTCATGGTGCCTGAAACTTAGTCAACTCACAAAGCAGTGCTATTATTAACTCTTTATTAGGATTCTAATTATTAGAGCATGCTTGCTAAGAGTGTTAATAATGCTTTAGCAGCATAACTTGACCTGGGACTCTTCAGTGTGGGGAAGTGCCTTGTCCTGTGTGGTGATGATTTAGGCCATTTTAGTGTTCATTCATCTGACATGAAGTTTTTCTACTCCAAATTTTATTTTAAAAAAACATCGTTGACCAGACCCCGCTTTGATACCTCCAAAGAGCACTGAGGCTTGATGGCGACATCTCCTGCTCCCTTTTCAGAGTCCTGATTCTATCCAAATAGAAGCATCTGAGCTCTCTCTTTCATGTATTTGTGGTTGGGGAGGGGAGGTTGGGGGGGGGGTCAGCATCTTTGTTGTTGTTGCTGAAGCTCTGGAAAGAGAGCAGTACATGGAGATGTGCTAGCCAATTTGGCAGCGTGCTTTTTTCAGCCCACTTGGCTGTGCACAATATCCTGTCTGAGTTTGGGAAGATCTGTCTGCCTTTTTCCTTTGTAGAGAGGCTATGAGAAATGAGGCAATGGATTTGTCTTATACAACAGCCTGGAAAAATAGGCCATGGCCTAACAAATAAGAAAAGTTGCATGGCCTCATTCCAAGGAGTTTCTGGCTGGAGACTGGAGGACAGGTTGAGACGCCTTCTGATAGATTTGGTATTAACTGCCCTCCTTCCTGAAACAAGTCCTGCTTAAAGTAAAAGGTCGGGGCAAGGGGATGGGCAGGAGGAGGTGCGGACCCTTACACAGTGTGATACCCCTTTATCAAGGGTGAATTTTATGCATATTTAGAGGTCACAGGTCAAACCCCACATCCCAAGATCAGCAGTAAAACCCTGCAACCCTCGTATAGGGCGGTGAGGTGTGACAAGGGGCAGGTGTGACCTAACCCCAGATACTCTTCATTTAAGACTGGTTTACACCGTTTCTTTGTCATAGAACCTCAAATGACCACATATCCCTTTTTGCTATGCTTATCTTCTCAAAGTGCTTTGTCCTCATAGGGTCTGCCTGTTCCAGATGACTTGTATTTTTCTCCTCCTCGTTTTCTTTTTCCATCAGCGAGGGAGCCCCAGAAAGGAACTGTAACTGGAATTTCTCACTCTGTACTCCATCCCCTCTCTACACACACACAGACACACACACTGCCATTTTAATCGCCTTTTCCAATGCTGGCTGTGTGATGTCTTTCCTATCAAGCACTCTTTTTGAATTTTGGTTCGAAATTCAACAAACAGGAGAGGCTGGAATATCATCCATCTCCAGAGGCGGCTGATCTGACTCAGCGTCTGCACCAAAAATACCGCTCTGAAAAAGATGCGGTCCCTGCCTCAGTGTGAACACCTAGAGTTTCTACGTTCATTGTTCACTTAACTCTTGCACTGCCTGCAATGGGTTATGGTGGCCATGGACCAAATCTCTGTTTCTTCATCTCGGAAAAATGCTCTCTGGAGCTGCTTTCGGGAGCTATTCACAGATAAGAGCAATCACGAGCCCCGCGGCGTGGCTTCCTTCTCTGTATTCTGTGACACTCTCATCCCAGCGACAGTGTCTGGCAGCCACACAATGAGCCCCTGCGTGTGTCAGGGAGATGGATGGTATCCGCAGTGTCTGCGTCTCTGCGCTGATGCCGCAAGCTCCCGCTGAACCTGACCTCGGGGATGCCAGATTCTGTGCCATTGAATTCTAAAGGCAAGCCACCCCCTTCCTAGAAATGTCTTATTTTCTCCCAACACAAAATACTTTAATGGAAATAATGGCACGCATTAGATACTTTGATGGATAGCACATTATACTTTCATCCTTCATATTCCTGATTACAGGACTCTTTGTTTTTGTCTGGTTGCTCTGTTATTATTTTTTCAAAGCTAAAACAAAGAGGCTACAAGTACAGGTGGTAGTTCTTTACAAGCATTTCACGAAACTGTGCTTTCTTCAACTGAATGAAATCAGAAAAAAAAAATGACAAAGGATATGAATGAGCCTCCATTTCCTTATCAGGGAAGTAGCCAGTTAATTGGGGGGAAGTCTGTTCTGATCTAAATTGACTGGGTTTGGTTTCAGCATGAAATCAGTTCTGAACTGTGCACATATGTGCCACAGTGGGGTCTTTGGTAATGGATTATCAGGACGATCTCAGTGCTGCTAGGACCATTCAGGCACATCTGAGCAAAGTGGGATTATGTGTGATTGGAACCAAAGGACCAACAACGATGACCATTCCTACCATCTGTTTTCTAGGGCTGACTTACCTTATATTGTCACACAAAGCCCCACTCTTAGATGGGCAGCTTAATTCTGTACTACTGTCATCTTGATATTAATAATTTGTCAGCAAAGAGGACCTGAAGGTTTCATTTTGCACTGGCCCAGCAAATGATGTCACTAGCTGTGGTGCCAGGCACTAGATCTATGCTTTGCCACAAATAACAGGATTTCTCCTCAGTTTTCCTTCCTTCTTAGTTTTGATTGAGGTACAACAGGACTGATATCAGCATAGATGTTAGGACACCAAAGTGAGCAGGAGGCAGCCTGACCTTCCCACATGAAAGGTTACATTGGAAATGACCATGAGAACCTGTTCCCTATGACTTTGTCCCTTCAGCCAGATCAAGGGTCTAGAAAGGGTTTGAGAGAAGATTTGAGCAGGTATCTCTTCACAGAGAGCAATTCCCTTGCTGTGACCCCCACTGCCCTCGTTGTGGTTGGAAAGATGAGGTCTTAAGTAGGACACAAAGGACTGGTGCTTACTCGTGCCTGAGAAAGTTACAGCAGACTATGGCTTAGATACAATTCATACTTGGAAATCTATGAGCTGAGACCAGAGCCAAATAGAGGACTGAACAGAAGTGGTATAGTTTGCTGGAACAAGGGGTGGTGCACAAGAGTTGGCTGTGGATCATCCGGAAGAGAGCCTTGCCGTAGAACTATCTTAGATCTTCCTAGGTCTCTCTTGGTGTTTCTAGGGACATGGGAAGACCCCAGAGGAAGGATGTTCAGTGGTGAGAAGTAGCTGAGGCAGGATTCAAGGACCTAAAATAGAAATGCATCTGCTAGGACCAAGACAACCATGAGAGAGATTGGCAAAGACGACATTCATAAAGCCCTCTAAAACAACCATGAGGATGAGGCTCACCTGTAAGCATTTGCATGGCCTTCCACTAGGAACTGCAAGCTTTAACTATCTGATAGACCATAAAGCACAAAGCCACCCAGGTATTACTTCTTCTTTCTTTCTCCATCTTTGAGCCTGAGATGAAACTGAAGATTGAGAGAGGGGGTGAGCTGGAAGGGAGAAGCACTAGAGTCATTGCACCATGTAAGTCCCAGTCCGAAACAGGTGCCAGCTGGTTGAGGGGTTAAATTGCATGTTAAATCAGATTTGGAGTTTTCACTGCTCTATCAGACTAAACATTCTGGTGAATGAATCCAGCCTGTGTTTCAGTTGAAAGTAATAGTCAGATCTCCTTTTACCTAATAATGAGAGGAAAGGCAGAGAAAGCTGTCTGAGTGTTCCCTCCAGGGACAATGGAAGGTTTTATCTTCTCCCACTATCTCATTAAACTTTATTCAGTGATCACAGTGCACACACATCATGCTTGTCAACATCTTGGTCACATCTTTATTACCCATTCCATCACCCCGATGTTTGGCAGAAAGTACTATCCAAATGTTGGAAAGGAGAAGAGAAACACAGAGGTTAAGGGACCTTAGCAAATTAATAACTGGTAGAGCTAGAATTTAAAGCCTGACTTGTGTTTATTAAGGTTTATTCTTTTAATCATTAGGCTAACTCTCCTAAATTTAAAAAAATCATTTATTAAGTACCCGCTATATGCCAGGAATAGTGTTAATGTCTTCACATAAGTGATTATTTTGTTATTCCTTATATAAAGCATGAATTAGTTACTCTTCTTGTTATCTATAGGAGGAAACTAAGATGAAGGGAGTGTCCATAACTAGTCTGAAATTACATGGGTAGCTCTTGACTGCCTGACCTCAAATTTAAGCAGTTCATTAAAAGAGAAAAACAAAAAAGGACTGTGTGAGAGAGAGAAAGATATTAATTTCTCCCTTCTTTTCTTCTCAAATAAGTCATATCTTTGCTAAAATGAAATACTTATGGAGGTCCTCCTAATTATATTGAGAGTAGTAGTCACCAAAAACAATGTAATTGTAAGCTAGGCTTGGTCTCATGAAGAGGTACCGTGAATACAGAAAGAGAAAACTAACAGTCATGACACCCTTAACCAATAATGAAATGACCAACTCTGCATCACTCACTCTTAAGTGAAACTGTAACGTTAGAGAGAGGGCTTCTCTATCCTATTTCCAGGAATATCCAGAGAAGTCTTCATGGAAAAGGTGAGTCATTGATCATAGTTTTATTTAAACAGTTCAAGAACAACAACAACAAGAAGCATCCAGGTTTTGTGGGTGGTGGTGGCAGAAATAGCAAAATTACAGGACTGGGAATAAATATAACCAACAAAAGGAGAAAGCAGGGAAAGAGTTTTCTTTTAGAAAGGCTAATGTTTCTAGAAGAGTGGGACATATACTGTGGCTCTGTTATTTGTGCAGAGAGCTGAAGTCAGGCTGATGGATGTGAACATGATATGGTGGGAAAGGAGAATCCATGGCAGGTTTTTCTGTAAGTGATTAACCAATAATGAAAGATAAGTTTCCAAAATAGGAGTTCCCACTGTGCTGAAATGGGATCAGCAGTGTCTTGGGAGTGCTGGGACACAGGTTCAATTCCCTGCCCAGCCCAGTGGGTTAAGGATCCAGCATTGCCACAGCTGTGGTTTAGGTCGCAACGGTGGCTTGGATATGATCCCTGACCTGGGAATTCCATATGCCATGGGGTGGCCAAAAAAAAAGAAAGAAAGAAAGAAAAAAGTTTCCAGAATATTTGCCTAAGAGTGATATGCTGGCTAGACTGTTGTGAAAAAGGGCATAGAGTCAGTGAGAGCGACTAGAAATAGGTTAGAGTTGCTATAATATGGCGCCTCATTTCAGCCTCTGCATAATGGACTTTTGGGTTCTCTCAGCTTTCTTTCTTGAATGCAAATAGAAAGGAATGGGAGTGGGAGTAGAAAATCTAGAATAGAGATATGGTGATTCCAGGTATGTCTGTTATCTGTAAATTCTAATGAAAGAGCTGTAGCCCTGAAACAAGGTGGGAGTTTGCTTTTTTCACTGTATGTTAAATAGTGAGTTTAAAGATCATAGTTTGGTGAACCAAAAGAGCAAAGCACATCACAAATTCGCAATATCTATACTAGTATATAGAAAAATCATCATTGTGGTACTGGTAATCATGATGTGATAGAAATAGAAGTGACTTAGGAGTCGAAATGATGTATTTTCTTTTGAAGCACAGTCTTGCCTTATGGAGAAAAATTGTTTTAGCTCTTAACGTTTTAAAATCAGCAAACAATTCTAGTTTGTTGCCTGCTGCACTTGTAGACAGTGGGATATTCAAAGAAAATCCTGAACACTTAAGAATAAATTACTTCTATTTAAAATTCCCTAACATACTTTCTGGAGTTGGAATGCCCCCTCAAAACTTATCATTAAAGGCTTTGTTGCAAAATGCCAGGATACCATTGAATAAGGTAACAATGAGGCAGGGAGGGGACTCTTAATTTGCCTGAAACTTCTCTTACAGTATCTTGATAATAAGCTCTGATGGACTCTTGGAGGGAAGGGGAGGAATGCTTGGTGAGGGAGAGTAAGTCATTGATGTGGTGCATTTTCCAAATCTCTCACTGGCAATATCCATATTATGGTTTCTATTTGAAGTATTGACAATGGAGGAAACATTACTAAGAATGGCTGTCATGGATCAGCCAGAAAAGCTCGAATCTCCCTTTCCTTTCACATCCACTTGTCTAGTGTGTCTCTGACATGAAACAGAATCAACTCAGAAGGGGCGAAGTAAGGTTACCTAGGATCCCAGACAAATTTCTTTTAAGTTTGGCTTATTCCTTTGAATGATTTCTTAAAAATTGACCTTTCTGTTGAGGCATTTTCTAGAACAGTAGGATATCTTATTGAAGCATGCCTGTTGAGAGTCTTTGAACGCCTTTTTTTCTCCCCACAGCTGCACAGATCTACTTCGGCTTTGGACCAGAAAAAACAGTGTGATATTTTTCCTCTTCTCTGGAATATTCAGTTTTTGTTCCCATTAACTGTACATTTATGTGAAGGAGTGAAATATAAATGGATCTTTGAAATCAGATGTTAATTTAAAAACACTTTGTTTCTGTGCAAGTTATCGGTCAATTACACCCCTGTGGGTATAATACACACAAGGCTGATTTCTTCAGGGATTTATATCTGGAATAAATGCAAGCTGCCCTCACAAACCTACTCCTGAAGAGGTAATAGATATAGTCCATGATTTGGTTAAAATAAAACCTTTCTCAGGAACATCATATACAGTACTCAGCAGGCAGTTTTACTTAGGTTGAAATGATGAATCTCTGAAAATTCTCTAACTGGTTCAAACACTTTGCTCAAAATGAAGGGCCTGGTAAGTCTTATTTTTTTCAAAATGTTTTCCTTTTTTAAAAAATTGCAACAAGTCAAGATTATGGAGATAAATAGTGATTGAGAAATCTAGCAGTGCACATAATTGTGTGACTAGTTTGTGAAAGAAGAGAGGACAGAATAGCAGCGAAGGAAATAATAAAAGCACGAAGAGTTGTTCTAATGAAAAGCCGTGTGAGAAGAAATCCCAATCCTAACTGACACTCTTTTGACTCTAAGCCTTGTTATTGTTGCTATCCCAATTCATTCCTAATAACTTAAAATAGTAATGTCACTGTCAGTAACCTGTTAGCCCAGAGAAATGCTTCATCTTTTTTCTGTAATTACTCTTGAGCCAAACAGAAATTCCGTAAATACCAAGAGGGTCTAGGCAAATAATATTTTATAATATAATTCTCTGCCTATCATTCATTTCCTTTAATTTTTTTGTACACTACTATTCTTCTTCAGATTATTACTGATGCAGTGTTTGATACTAATACAGTCATTACAAGTAGCTAATTGTGTGACTCTGCATAATAGGAAAAGGAAATCCTGAGTCACCCAAAATTACAATCGCAGAGATAAAACTTTAGAAATTACGTTCAGTTAAGATGGGTCATTCTATTATTTGGAAATACTATTTCATATTTGTGGTACTTGATAATTATCCAGTTATGTACATGTACTATGCATATAAATACGTGGTTTTATGAAATGCCCAGTGCATATACATATGCTGTTTTATTGCACTGTTTGCACATCTACAGAGAGCATTTATCTTGCATATCAGAAACTTTGTACCCCTTGACAATAACCTCCTCATTTTTCCTTTCTCCCAATCCATAACAACCACTATTCTACTCTCCTCTTCTATGAGTTTGACTATTTTAGAATCCACATATAAGTGAGATCAGGCATTATTTGTGCTTCTTGGTCTTATTTCACTTAGCATAATGTCCTCCAGGTTTATCCATATCGTAGCAAATGACAGGATTTTCTTCTTTATTAAAACTGGATAATATTCCATTGCATGTAAATACCATATTTTCTTTACTTAATAATCCATCAATTAACATTTAACTTGCTTCCATGTCTTGGCTACTGTGAATAATGCTGCATAATAGCCATTGTAAATGCTGTGAGGCATATCACATTATGGTTTTGATTTGCGTCTTAATGATGGTTAGTGATGTTGAGCACATTTTCATATACCCTTTGGAGAAATGTCTATTTTAGACCCTTTGCTCATTTTTTCACTCGGTTATTTATTAATTTTTCTGTTGAGTTATGGGAGTTCCTTGGATATTTTGGATATTAAATAAACTATTATACATATATACGGTTTGCAAATACTTTATCCCACTTTTTAGGTGTCTTTTCACTTTGTTAATTATTTTCTTTGCTATACAGAACTTGATGTATCTCAGCTTGTTTGTTTTTGCTTTTGTTGCCTGTGGTTTTGGTATCATATTAAAAAAAAAATCATTACCAAGACCACTGACAGGGAGTTTTCCCCCATGTTTTCTTTTAGGAGTTTTATAGTTTCAAATCTTACAGTTAAGTCTTAAGCCCTTTTTCAGTTGATTTTTGTGTGTAGCATAAGGTAAATTTCCAATTTTTTTCTTTTTGCATGTGAATATCCAGTTTTAGCATCACCGTTGTTAACAAGACCGTTCTTTTCTCATTTTGTATTTTTGGTACCCTTGTTGAAGATAAGTTTACCATATGTGTGCGAGTTTTTGTGTCCTCTGTTTTGTTCCATTGGTCTATGTGTCTGTTTTTATGCTTATACCAACTGGCTTTGATTAATGTAGCTTCGTCATATAGTTTGAAATCAGGAATCATAATGCTTTTATCTTTGTTCTTCTCGCTCACAATTGCTTTTGATATCAGAGGTGTTTGTGGTCCTATGTGAATTTTAGGATTTTTTTTCTATTTATTTCTGTGAAAAGTGCCTTTGGAATTTTTATAGGGATTGCACTGAATCTGTAAATTTCTTTAGGTGTGGACATTTTGACAATATTAGTATTTCCAATCTGCAGACATGGAATACCTTTCCATTTATTTGTGTCTTCAATTTCTTTCATCAATGTTTTATAGTTTTCAATATACAGATTTTTCACCTCCTTGGCTAAATTTATTGCTAAATATTACATTGTTTCTGACCCTATTGTAAATGGGATTGTCTTCTTAATTTCTTTGCAAATAATTAATTGTTTGCATATTGAAACACAACTGTTTTGCATGTTGATTTTTTTCCTGTATTTTACTGAATTTTCTTATTAGTTTTAACAGTTCTTCAGTGAAGTCTTTTATGGTTTTCTATATATAAGATTATGTCATCTGCAAACAACTTTATGTTTTGGAAACACGGTATACTAAAACTTGTGGGATATACTTCCAAAAGGGAATTTTATAGTAATAAGTGCCTACATTAATATAAAAGAATGATCTCAAATAAACAACCTAACATTACACCTCAAGAAACTAGAAAAAAAAATAGGTAAAGCCTCAAGCTAACAGAAGGAAGGAAATGATAAAGATTAGAGCAAAAACAAATGAAGCAGAGACTAGACAACAAGAGTTTTCAGAGAAACAGTTGATTTCTTTAAAAAAGTCAATGGAATTGACAAATCTTTAGCGAAAAAGAAGAGACAAAAACAAATAAATAAAATTATTTTTTATATAAAATGAAAGAAACCTTACAACTTAAAAGCATAAAACTATGAAAGACTATGTGATATTACTATGAACATTGTTATGCCAACAAATTAGATAGGAGATTAGTGGATTGATTTCTAAAAACATACAACCTACCAAGATTGAATCATGAAAAAATAGACAATCTGAACAGACCAGTAATAAGAAGACTGAATGAATAATCAAAACCTCCTAACAAATAAAAGCCCAGGACCAGATGGCTTCACTGGTGAATTGTATGAAATATTTACAGAAGAATTTACCCAGTCCTCTCAAACTCTTTACAAAAACTGAACATGAGGGAAAAGTTCCAAACTCACTTTACAAGGACACAATGATCTTGATACCAAAGCCAGAGAAAGACATTACAAGAAATAAAATTACAAGAAATAAATTTTCTATAAAGCCACCTTGAATGATTGTAACCATGCTCACACTTGCTTTAGAATAAAGCTTGAGGGAAAAAATCTAATTATTATCTACTGGACTGATATTGTGATGGAATGGATTATTTGTTTGAAATATCCTAAGTGGTCAAACAGCATGAAATACTCAGTTTATTCAGAAATATAGACAATTAGGAGTAAACAATAGAAAGAGAGGCCTTAGAAGTTCTGAAAGCTCAAGGTTGCAAAAAATATTTTGACCAGAAGGAAACAGACAAATCTGCTGCTGGCTAGACATGCGATATTAAATTATTAATCCCTAACCATTTTAAGCTCCAATTTCCTTATCTTTAAAATGTGGATATTAATACAACTCTGCTTAACTCAGAAAACTAAGAAGAAATATTATGTTAACTTATGAAAGATGTTTTGTAATCTAAAAATTATAGTCCTAAAGTCATTCTTTTAAATAAGAAGAGACAAGCAAATTACTGCATGAAGGCTCTCCTACCCTTAAGACTTAAAGAGCTAATGGAAAATTATTAGGCAAAGGATCTATGTTAGAATAGGCTATGATAGTCTGCGAAAGTCAAAACAAAACTCAACTATGGTTTGACACAATAGAAGTGTATTTATTGTTCATGCTATATATCTAATAGATCAGCGGAGGACTCTACTCTACATAATCACTCAGAGACTGATCTGATGGCCAGTATGACATCTCAGAAAAGATCATCTGAAGTCCCAGCAGCAGAGAAGAGAGACTGGAAAATCATAAATGATAATACTGGGAATTTCACTGCTTGAGCTGTTCAAAGACCATTGGCCCTTATTTGCATTGGGGTTAGGAAGCATAGTAGAGCAAATGGATTTTATTAAGCATTACTGTTTCTACTATAGTACTTAATTTACATTAGTGAGAAAGATAAATAGAAGAATGGAAGGTTTCTAATAACAGTCAAAGCAGCATGGCACTTTTCCAATTCTTTGATTCCTCAGCATCCACTGAGAGTCCAACAATTCACTTTAATTCTGACACTTTCTACCTATAATTAATTAGCACAGTCCCCACCTCTGAAGGACTTAGATCCCACAAGACTGCTCCCACTTCAGACATCAGATACAAATTCCGGAGCCCACTAGTCATTCTTATCACCTAGCAATAAATTCAAGGGTTTCCACTGTACCCTCCTTAACTTTGATAATTTGTTAGAACAACTCACAGAATTCAGGAAAACATTTCTGTTTACTAGTATTATGCTTTTTTTTTCTTTTTAGGGCCTCACCTGAGGTATATGGAATTTCCCAGGCTAGGGGTCTAATTGGAGCTATAGCCACTGGTTTGATCCCTGGCCTCATTTAGCATATCGCAATGCCAGATCCTTAGCCCACAGAGTGAGGCAAGGGATCAAACCTGCGTCTTCATGGATACAAGTCAGATTTGTTTCTGTTGAGCCTACTGGTATTATTATGTAAGATGCAACTCAGGAACAGCCAAATGGAAGAGACTCATAAGGTAATGTACAGGGGAATAAGGTGGATGATTGGACCTTCTGTGTCCTCTCAAGGCACATGACCTTCCAAAACATAGCAGTGCGTCACCAAGTTTCTTGAGCCCCATAACTTAGAGATTTTTATAGTGAATTTTATAATGTAGGCATGATTGAATAAATCATTAATCATTAGTAATTGAATGCAATTTCCAGCCCCCTCCCCTTCTTGGATATTGTGAAAGAGGGTGAAAATTCCAACTCTCTAATCATGCTTTGGTCTCTCTGGAGACCAGCCCAATCCTGAAGATATCCAGGATTGGGTATAATATTAACAGTCATAATAATATGAATGATGACTTGGAGCACCTAGTCATCAGTCATATTATTAGTCATATTATTGCCATGCAAAAGACACTCTTATAACTCAGGAGATTTCAAGAATTTTAGGAGCAGGGTGGTAGAAAGCATGAATGAAGACCAAATACATTTTTAAAAAATTATTCTGCACATTCTAAAACAAATATAACTCTCTCCATATACAAAAATTAATTCAAAATGGATCAGAGACTTAACAATAAGAAGTAACACTATAGAACTCTTAGAAGAAAAGCTAGGCAAATAAATTTGTGACTTTGGATTATGCAGCGGCTTCTTAAATATGATACTGAAAGCCAAATCAGCAAAAGAAAAAATGGAAAAATTGGATCTCATCAAAAGTAAATACTTTTGTGCTTCAAAGGACACTATCAAAGAAATGAGATGAGAATCCACAGATTAGGAGAAATTTTGCAAATCATATATCTAACAAGATAGTATATATGAGACACAAAGAATGCTTAGAACTCAGTAATAAGAAGACAATCCCAAGTACAAGTGAGCAAAGTATCTGAATATTTTTCTAAAGAAGATATACTATTGGGCAATTAGCATACGAAAAGATGCTCAACATCATTAGTCAGCAAAAAAACATGAAGTGATAGATGAACTATCATTTCGCTCCCAATAGGATGACTATAACCAAAAAGAAAATAATAGCAAGTACTGGGGAGGATCTGAAGAAGTTGGAACCTTTATACATTGGGGGTGGGGAAAATTAAAAACAAAATGGTGGTTTTACAGTTTCACCAGAGGTTAAATATAGTTACCATATGACCCAGTAATTCCACTCCAAGGTACATATCCCAAAGAGAAGAAAACATGTATCCATACAATCACTTGTGCATGAATGTTCATAGAATTATTATTTATAATTGCTAAAAAGCTTAAAGGACCCAAATGTTCACCAGTTGATGTGTAAATAACATGAGGTATATCCATACAATGGCTATAAAAAGAAATAGGGTACAGATACATGTTACAATAGAGATGAACCTTGAAAACATGTTAAGTGAATGAAGCCCACTAAAGACCACAAAGTTTATGATTCCATTTATTTGGAATGTCTATAAGAGGCAAACTGGAAAGAGAATAAGATTAGTGGTTGCCTAGGGCTAGGGCAAGGAAGATTTGGGGGAAAAATAAGGAGTGTCTTCTCATGGATACAGGATTTCTTTGTAAGATGATGATAATATTCTAAAATTGATTGTGATGGATGGTGGAACTCTGTAAATACACTAAAGACTATTAAATTGTACACTTAAAATTGATGAGTTGTGTGATAGGTGGATATCTCAACTAAGGCTGTCTGAAATAAATAGTAACCAGAGAAGAGTAAATGGAAAATGCTGGGAAAATTTGTTTACTTTGAATTCTCCTGTATACATCAGTATAGGGTGTTTTTCGACACAATCCTATAATATCCTTTGTAGAGCATAATGCAGATATTAAAAGAGAAAATTTTTAGACAAATTGTCTTCAATACAAATTAAAATTTTTATATTATTATATTTATTTTATGTTAAAAAAGAAGGAAGTCGAGGTTTACAGAAATTTAATGTACAAATTGACAAGTGTCCGTGGGTGGTCTGAGGGTCTCAGGCACTGATTGATGGCTTTCAGGATCTTTTGTAGGGAGAGAGTAGCAGTTCAGCATTTCAGTGGCACCTTTAGATTAACCTGCCTTCTTCTGTCCTCCCAGAATTACTATTGCAAAATATTTATCTCTGTATGGTTTAGATGCTCTCCATTAAAGAATAAATTTATCACCTTTTTTTGAATAACAATTTTTAAATGATCTTTATCTTTTCCATTATAGTTGGTTTACAGCGTTCTGTCAATTTCTACTGTATAACAAAGTGACCCAGTCATGCACATATATATACATTCTTTTTTTCACATTATCCTCCATCATGTTCCATCACAAGTGACTAGATATAGTTCCTTGTGCTATGCTGAAGGATCTCATCACTTTTTTTTTAACTATCTTATCTGCAACCTTTAAAAGTAAACTAGAGAACAGAATTTGGTAGCTGATTTTCAAAGAAGTCTTCCAAGTGAAGACTTCATCTCAGTATGAATTGGTGAACTAAAAGTCACATCCGGTAGTCACATGATTGAAGGTATGGATGGGAAGCTAGAAAAGTCAAGAGGAGAGTGGAAAAGTGGGACACAAAGAAAGAGGTTGATGGAGAAAAAGAATGCATAGAGAGGCACAGCAATGATTCAACAAATGTGTTTCAATTACCTATTACATAGAAATGTACTGTGAACATTCTGAGGCTGTAGAAAAAAAACTCTGCAGTCATGGAATACATGGTTTGATGTTGAGGTTTGGGTTTTACTAATGATTAAATTATTATCTATAATTAAGTAATTATAAGCATTTGATGAATGGAAATATGAATTCACTTTGCCTGGAGAAGTCAAAGCAGGCTCCAAACAATGTCATATTGGAGTTGGCTGTTGCTGGATGAGAAGGAGCTTTCTGGACTGAAAAAAAAAAAAACATGAGAAAAAGATACTGCAAGTAGAGGGATTTACTGTTTGCATGATACTTGATGGAATAGATAGGGATCCTGGGATGTTCCATTCTGGATTAGAAAATGCATTCTCAAACACTGAAAATCACAACAGGAATAATCTACCACAGTTGAATAAATTGTCATTTTTCTACAGAATCCTTATAAATAAAAACTCTCTTTGGTCCTAGAAACATATTGTTTCAAGTTTTTGCACTTTATACTGCCTACCTGTCACTTCTGAGTTCAATAAAACATTTTGATTTTAGCTGTTTTCTTCTACAGTACTTTCATCTGCAAATGTTTCAATATCAACTTGCATTCCAAATGTTTCACAGCCATTAAATTCCATTGCTAGACTTTAAAAGCCATTTGACCTTTGTAGGAGAATTTCAGCTCTCAAAAAAAAAGTGTGTCTTTGTAAAGAACAATCCATTTCTAAGACATTTAACCAAAACCTCTTTGTCTGCAGTATTTTCCCCAGAGATAAGGGGGTTACTTTAGATAACTTCAATAATAGTTATTTTAACTAAATATTAATCTTAGTGGTTAAGCTATTTTATAACCTAAAAATAAATGAGATGTATAGAGAATCGGCTGCAGTAATAACAACAACACACACACACACACACACACACACACACACACACACACACACACACTTTCTCTGTTCTAACATTTTCCAGAGAAATTATTTAATTTACTTCAAAAAGTTCTTATGTTAGGCCCAATATCCTGATTATGTGTAGTTTGGGGAGGTGAGTGAGTGTCACAAATCATTATGATTATGAGCTTGAGTCTGTCTCGAAGCAGAAAACTGGTCTAGGCCTCTGGCACCAAAGAAGATTTTGTAAGAAATATGTTGTCTGGATGTCATGACTTTGTAATCGGCTTTCAAATAATTGTAGTAACAAATACGAGTTATAGAATGAACTCAGCCAGAAAGGTGAGAGATTCCCTGACTTCACCAGTGTGCTTGTAGCCTGAGCTGTGCTGCTGATGCCATTTGGCTCAGGTCAAGTCCTTGAGAACATCTTCTGGGACGTGGAGTTGCTTGGCCTTGAGAAATCTGTCATACCCGGACACCCAGTTTCCCTCCCTGTCAGGATTTAACATTGAGGATACATCTGTGCCTCACAAAAAGCAGAGCAGGTTTTTGGGTTTTTTAAAAGAAATATATAATTATTATGCCAATATTTTTCTTCATTTGCATGAATATTTGGATTAGTTTTAAAATAGTTTACCTTATGAGTGGCTTTGCTATCTCTTATGAATGGACCTAACAATAAATACTAAATTTCTGAAAGCTTCAGAGACTATATTAAAGCCTGTATTATATATTTCTGAATTTAACTTAGAACATGTTACAGTAAATTGGTAACCTATAAGAGAAAGTAGAGTTTTTGAATAATCGTTTTGCAAGAACCAAGACAAAATGGGGAGGTTTTATTTTTTATATATAAAATATTAAAAATAAATAATTTCTACTATGTGGAAATACAAAACATCTAAATTTACCACATGGGAAATTTCTGTGAGGAAGTCAAAGATGAAAATATAATTGTTGAGAAAAACAAACACATTTAAATCACTTTGTAGTTTAAGATGGGCTTATTGCCATAAGAGTACTCTCTTGGATGGTTGTATAGCACCCCATATCTTCTCCTTTGGACTTTACAGGGAGAGCAAGAATGAAATATTTTGAAATCTTCCAATTCTTTATTGAGTATAACATGCCAAAATTGTAATTATGGAGCAAAAAAAACCATAAAAACAACAGCTAAGTATCAAGTCAATGGGGTCTCTTTGAAAAGTGCTGCTCAGAGCCTATGATTTCAACAGGGAAAAGCAGAGATGGGATAGCATTAAAGGTAAAAAATGATATAACATTTTATTACCTCTGCCTCCCCAGAAGCTCCTTATTGGATATCCATTCAAAAGAGAATATATAAAAAGCAGTAAAACTACAATCCTTAAAGAATGTTTTTAGCACTACCCAATAAAATTTCTGCAAGTCTAGAAAGCATTTTGTCTTATACAAAAATAAGATAATAAGAAAATGCTTTATGACATTTATAGCATCAGGCCATTTACCTGAGTTTTTCATGCAGTCAGGTAAGAGGAAAATCAGGGTTTCTTCTGGCAGGAGGAATTAATTAAGATGACTTAAATAAAATCCTGTGAGGAGTCTAGGAGATGGCTGATATTTGAATAAGACTTTTTTCAATAGCTGAAAGCTTTATGGTATACTTTATGAGTTGGAATATCTAGTCCTCATCATCTATAATTGTTTTCATAGTTGCATATAGGTGGTTAAGCATAATCTAGTTAAACACATGACCAATAGTTCAACAGGGCTAAAATGAAGTCTTAGTTTGTCAATTTAGTAACAACTGTTTAACTGGAATGAACTGCTCAGTTGGACCATTCCTGAAACAATACAGAGGCAGTGCTGTGAAGGAATAGAGTTATCTACTGCACTGGAGCGGAATGGAGTGTATGGTAGAGCAGAGGACACGCATTTCTTAGAAACATGGGCAAAACCACTGCTAATATTTGAAGTCTCTGGGGCAAGAGTGCAAATAGGGATATACATGTGTTATATCTAATTATTTCAAAGTTTTATTTCTAGCTACCCAAATGTTAAGCAAAATGTTTTATTATATGCAACCAAATAATAGAAAATCAGAAAATATGTATAAATCTATGGTTTTGGGATGACTCAGGGATTGCTAAATTCAATTATTAATGATTGTGGCTGGATAGTCTCTTGATTGACCAAGGACGTCTGGTTATGTATAAACAAGCATTTATAATTCATAAATTATTATTTTTGTATACCATCCATTTATTTGCACCTGTTTCAGCAAAATCATGATTTGCTTGACTACCAAGATTTTCACATATTCTAATGTTCTAATTCACATGTTCTAATGATATTTAATGATGTGAAGAACTAAAATAATATTTAATTATATTCAAAGCTTTACAATAGTTGCATTATTTTCATTAAGAAATGTACACTAAAGCAAATATAAAAATTAAATCAAATTATCTTTCATGTATGCTTCAGAAAGTTATTTTTCCTCTTAAATAGTCAATAGTATCTACTAATATTATGGACAAAATGCAAATAATCCTGGGTGAATATAATTTTAAATCTAGATTTTACATACAACTGAATTTTTAAGTTTAATTTTTTTTTGTCTTTTTAGGGCCACACCCACAGCATATGGAGGTTCCTGGCTAGGGGTCCAATTGGAGCTGTAGCCATCGGGCTACACATAGCCACAGCAATGTAGGGTCCAAGCTGTGTCTGCGACCTACACCACAGCTCACAGAAAGGCCAGATCCTTAACCCACTGAGTGAGGCCAGGAATCAAACCTGCGTCCACATGGATGCTAGTCAGATTATTAACCACTGAGCCATGATGGGAATTCCAAGTTTAAGTTTTTATAGTCAAGATTTTATAATAACATTGTTTTAAGTATAATCTATAATAATATTGAAATACTATGTTGGACACCTGAAACTAATATAATATTGTAAGCCAACTATACTTCAGTTAAAATAATGATGAGTCCCACTAAATTACTTCACAAAAATAAAACTGTTCTTTATTCTAATATTCAGTAGTAACCCAGATGGCCATGTAGAGAATAACTTATCTACCATATACAACTATTGTAAATGTTATACTCCTTCTAAAATACCCCCATACTACAAGTTGGAACACCGAGAAATTATATTTTATTAGGTAAGAATTTGTTGCAATCATGCCATCTGAGAGAAGCATCTGGCTATTTTCTTTGTCTTTTTCCCTCACCTATGTTCTTCAGCTGATCACATCCTCTGAGTCAGTGTCTGTCTTCTAGGTCAGTAGCCCAACAACACACCCAATCATGAGTTTGGATATACAGCACAGAGAAAAAAAGTTGTGCAGAAGCTTTTTCCTGGGGCCTAAGGAATATACAGTTAAGAGAGCAGATGTTTTGGATTGTAGGTGGTGCTCTTTTAGGAACAGAGGCATCTGTGTTCCTTAATAATTTTATTTTGTGTGTGTCCTGCCAAAGCACCACTGGGCAAGGGCCACTGTTGCTGAAGCTAGAGGATAACACTGAATATAGGATCTGGACTCAGACTGCCAACATTTAAATTAGGGCTTTGATATTTATTACAGGACATATCAAACTTTTCTTATGGACCTTTACAGGTCCTTCCAGCCATACCTTCTCCAGGGCCTTTAGCTGCCAATCTGTCTAGCCATTGCTGTAGCAATGATCTATACACAAGCTTCAGATGGCTTCAGAGAAAAGCAAATCAACTCTAATTCGAGCCTTTTCCCTGCAGCGCCCTTTTCTGCTGCATTCCTATTGATGAAAATACATAAAATGCCAGCGGATCCTGTGCTTACCTCATCCAGAACTAAATGTGGGGAAAACATTTGACCAATGGGACTCATGAACCCATGAGTAATTCTTTCCATTTCCTCTTCTTCAGTGGATAGACAGTCCTGAGATGCATTCAGTTCAAAGCCTCTCAAAAGATTTCCTGAGAGACCCAGGCAGTTGCACTTGATGGGAAATGCTGATCAGCTCAGTCATGCTACCCTGTATTAACTCTCTCCTTCCCGGCCTCAGTCTCTTTTTCCTAATTCCTGCTTCCTTGGTTTTGCATTATCAAATAAAACTTTAGCCCATAACCCTTTGACTCAGATTGTGCTTTCAGAGGAACCCAGGCTAGGAATATGTATGACTTTAGGTAAGTAAACGCTTCTGTGCCTCAGTGTCCTGATATGGAAACGGTTAATATTGTCTCTTGGGATAATTGCACTGCTTAAATGCAGTCGTAGTGAAAAAAACTTAGAACATTTCCAGAAATGCAGCGAGCAGGACCTGAGGCAAAATTCTATGTATCAATCACTTCTACATTTCCTTTTCCCTGTTGCATAATTTTTTTTCAAATAAGCCAATGTTCTTGGTTCTATAACTATTTTTTCCTTCATATATACGTGTGTGTGTGTGTGTGACATAAACTGGATTAGGCACTCTGCTATATGCCAGAGATTTTAATAAAAATCATAATCCTTCTCTTAAACAAGCTCATAGCCTTGCGGAGGAGGCAGAAAAATAAAAAAGCATAAATACAGAGTAATATATACTGACAGAGATTGGCACAATACTATGGAAATAGGAAGCAGTTCCCTGAAATGAGAGATTTGAAAAATTCATTTTAGATGAAACTAGAGCTCAACCAAATTTTGAAGGGCACACAGTAGTTAGCTGGGAATTGCAGTTATTTCAGAGAGAAAGCAATGAATGTACAGGCCTTTCAAAGACATGGAAAAGGAGAATCCATTTAGGTCTTACAAGCAGTTCTGCATTCTTATATGTAAAGCTCAAAGTGAGGAGAAGGAAAAGATAAAACCAAAAAGGTGCAAGGGCAATGTTTCGAAGAGTTGTGTACATTTTCTTATGATGTTAGTTTTTATCTTAAAGACATTCAAGAGCCATAGAGGTAATTTAGGCAGAAGAGATAGACTGTTAAAAAAAAAAAAAAAGCCCTCTGTAGTGGTAGAATGAACTGGAGAGAACAACACAGGGGGATGAATTCAGAAACTAATTGAGACCAAAAAATGATCTGAACCCAAGAGTGGCAAAAGTGGTAAGGATGGAGAGGAAGAAACTGATTCAAATTTTGTTAAAGAGCAAAACAGACACATAGGTAAACAGATAAATAAATAATAGGTGCGTAGATTGATAATAAAGATATTACAAATAAATAGGTATGCATAGGTATTTTTGACCGGCATTACAAGCAGATAGATATTTATGTTACATGAGTATATACAGATATGTATGCTGACTTACAGAGTGATGGATTGAGAAAGAATTCCATATCATTCTCAGATCTTGGCCCAGAGCCCAGAAGCGTAGAAGATGGTACAGATAGTCAATTTAAGGCATCTCAGAGAAGGAGGCATTAGGGGAAAGTAGTATTTAAAAATACTATCTGAGGCTTTGAATAAGGTTTATTCTTTTGAAAATTTCCTTTAAAACTTTCACATACAACTACATATAAATGAATGCTAGCTGTTGAGGTTCTTTTGACCTTATATATTCAGCTAAGAAAACTGGAACACATTTGCTTTGTTTTCATCACTCCTTTATAATTTTCCACAGAGTCAGGAAAAAGAAACAACTTTAAAATGTCAGTAAATGGTTATCTGAATTACACAAGGAAAACAATGAGGAGTTGACAATTTCCATGTATTTGTGGACTTTAAAATATGTTAATGATAGATGTCATAGATGATAAATACAATGGTTTAAAATCATTTGAGATAGAGAATTTTTTGGTGGAAGCTACATAGATCCTTCAGGATAGGACTCTCAGGAAGTGATATTTAAGCTGAAATCTGGACAATGAAGAATAACAAGCCAGATAAAAGCAAGGGATTGTTGTATAGAGAGAATCGTGTTATATAGACTGATTGAACTGAAATATCTCTAAAAACATACTGTTTTATGGAAATTATACTCCCTGCAAGGAAATGCTTAAAAACTGAATGATTTCAGTGGCATGGCTTCTAGGAACTGAAGCCAAGTGCTCAAAAATAAAATTCAACTTCTTAATCACGTTCAAGAATTGAATGCTTGGGCAAAAGACCAACTTAGAACTAGATCCCCAGACTTTGGTTAATTATGAGAATGCCAGAGTTTCATAGACTATGGCATAAAAGTCACCCACGGAGTTCATTAGACTAACTTGTGGCATATCTTAGGCTACTGAAATGCCTCAACAGTATGGAAAAACACAAGTTAAATATATTTGAAGACATATAATTTCATAACCCAGCGTGTATTCCATGGATTTCCTTTAATCTGTATTAAAGCCAGAGCACCATTATCAAATGAAAATAAAACTCTATTCCCTGTATAAATTCTGACTCTTTACATATTAAATTTTAAAAAATTAGGTAAATTCATGGGAACCAAATGAACTGGAGTTTTGTAAATGTGAATTTTCAGCACTGCCATTTTCTTTGGCAGGGATGGGATCGGTTCTAGAACAAATACCAGTAAAAAGCCTTCTCCATTAATTACATGTGAAACCACCAGCTGATGGCCAAAATTAAGGTTTATTTTCTTTTAGTTTTCTATGCCCCAATGCCACAATCACTGAAATAACTGGAAATCATTGAACAAAGATAACAGAAGTAAAACACTCATGTGCAAAACCTATCAACATAATTCTGAAGAGCGGTACAGTATAACCTCCATGATTTTAATATCTATTCCACATCTGGCTCTAGTTTCACCCGGTAACTATTATATTAATATGCCCAGAAAACAATGCCTAGAACATCATGAGTGTTTGCTGAATGCACTATTAAGATGAAAAACAGGAGTTCCCGTCATGGCTCAGCAGAAAGGAATCCGACTAGGAACCATGAGATTGCGAGTTCCATTCCTGGCCTCGCTCAGTGGGTTAAGGATCCGGTGTTGCCGTGAGCTGTGGTGTAGACTGCAGACGCAGCTCGGATCCCATGTTGCTGTGGCTGTGACTGTGGCGTAGGCCAGCAGCTGTAGCTCCGATTAGACCTCTAGCCTGGGAACCTCCACATGCCGTGGGTGAGGCCCTAAAATGACAAAAGACAAAAAAAAAAGATGAAAAACGTACAATAGTGGCCCTCAAAGAGCTTTCAATCTACTAAACTTCCTTTGAAGTTCTTGGGGCCAATTCTCTTGTAAATTCAACTAACAATAGACTTCTCTTTAAAGGAATCATTAGTAATCACTGACATATTTCGAAGCAAAGTGAGTATATTTACTTAGATACTGGTCAAGTTGCTGAAACACTGAAAATATCTGATAAAATTATTTGGGAAAACTCAAGTTTGGAGGCAGGGTAGAAATCCATTGTAAAGATAGGGGTAGTGAAAATTAATTATTTTGTGCTTTAGATTTTCCCAGTATGAGAGCTAGTTGGAATACACACTGTTCTGCATAATGTAAAAAACCCTTGATCTCTACACAAATATCCACCCCACCCACTGAAACTAATTTTAAATTTGTATGCATTTTAGTATTTTTTCTTTTTGCTTAAAAAATGCCTTCCAGGACCTAGAGTAATTTTAGATTCTTGAAGAGTTTTCCAGTCGTCTTTAGCGTACTCCTCTGTTAAATCTTTCCTGACAAATAACTTCCCAAAGCATTCTCTCCTTTCCTCATCCACCACTACTTAGTGTGTTCTGTTTGCTTTTGTTTTCCTGGCTAACACATCTTGCATCATCCACACACCAGATATTGTCCTTTACATATCTTGGTTTACAATATATGTGAATCATATTGATTGATTTGTCTCATTTAGATTATAATAGGCAACTTCATTATTCTTATTCCTATGTCATAGGTGAGGATGCTGAAAGGTGGTTTAAGTCTAGAGTTACCCAAAGTGTAAGCAGGTAGCAAAAAAAAGGATTTGATCACAAGAGAATGACTCCTGAGTCCTCACATTTGGCCACTACATTCCACTGCCTCTTCCTGACCATTATATTTGCACACAGCGCCAGTGCAATATTATCTTTTGCATCATGATTTCCTCTTCTGCACTGGGGGTTCATAGGAGAAACATCCATTTTTTTTTTCATTTTTGTGTTTAGAGCCAATTTGGATATCTGTCATCTTGGTGCGCAAAAACATATTTGCTGAATAAATGAATAACTGATTGGAAAGGTCATCCTCGTCAAAGGCACAAAATTTTTAAGGTTTCCATAAAGAAGTGAAATTTTGCCAATATGATAATACTATCAAGAGAAGTATTGATTCTTGAAATTTTTCAAAATTTCTATCATGTTTAGTGGTGATTTCTATCATGTTTAGTAGATGATCAACTTGCTGTAAAAATAATACAGTGTGACAGAATAAAAAGTTCACTTGCTAGATGAGGACTATTTTCTATTCTTTTTTAAGTATGTAGTTAATATTATGAGTTGTGTTTTCAGTGACATACACTAATTCTTTTCCTTATGTTCACCGTCAGCAAAAATACGGCGCAAGAAAAGTTACTCTACTTCCACCTACTATAACCAGATTCTTTGTTTTGTTTTTTCTTTTTTCTACCATTGTTACAGATGCAGGTTACAGCTGGCATTTTGGTGCTTTCAAGTTGTGATGTTAGTTGTCTGCTTCCCAAACCAGTTGTTCTTACCCTCTTAACCATGGGCTATCTGCTTGACTTTTCACTATTTTTCATGCCTTACACCTGTTCAGATGAACTGTGTATGTTCTCAACCTTCAGTTCTTTATTATGTGAGACCTTTTTGAAAAAAGAAGCAGGAATGGAGAAAGAGAGGATTTCTCTGGAAGAGTATTGTCAAGTGACATCAAGTTCAGGTCCATGTTTCCCTTACAGCCTTTCAGTACTGTACACCAATTCTTTCTCAGGAAATAAATCATTCCATAAGTATTTTGTTCAATACAAACTGTGCTGAATGCTTGATTTTTCTCAACACCCTCTCTTTTTTTCTTTCTGGCTCTTCTCTTTCTACTGTTTGTGTTGAGGAGAAATAATTCAGGCATTCTCATTGTGGCTCAGCAGTAACAAACCTGGCTAGTATCTGTGAGGATGTGGATTCAATCCCTGGCCTCACACAGTGGGTTAAGGATCTGGCATTTCACCGAGGTGTGGTGTAGATCGCAGACATGGCTCGGATTCCATGTTGCTGTGTGTGAGGCATAGGTGACAGCTGCAGCTCTGATTCAACCCCTAAGCTGGGAACTTCCGTATGCCACAGCTTCAGCCCTTAAGAAAAAGAGAGAGAGAGAAAGAGAGAGAGAGAGAGAGAGAGAGAGAGAGAGAGAGAGAGAGAGAGAATTCAATGAAGTCAGTGAACTGGCTCTATCTGTGATGAAGTTTGTGATGGTCTCTAAGCACACAGTGTTGCTTTGCAGGGTCATCGATGAGAAATGCGGAGGGTTGAGCTGAGGCTACATTGCCAAATCAAAGGCAGATTTGTAATGAACCTTTCAAGCATACAGTGAATATTTGGTTGAGCAAAAGATTTTACAGTGAATCCATAGTTTACAAAACCTGAATAGACTCCTGGACAGTGGGAATATAGAAGAAATTCTAATAAAGGGTTTTTGTTGTTGGTTTGGCCATACCCATGTCACGTGAAAGTTCATGGTCCAGGGATGGAGCCCATGTCACTGCAGTGACAATACTGGATCCTCAACCCTCTGCACCATAAGAGAACTCTGAAACGTAGTTTTTTTTTCCTTTTTTTTGCATTGATTCCTTTGTTACTAAAATACTACAAGCTCTTTATAAAACTGGAAAATATGGTAATGCACAAAAGAAAAAATGAAGAAAACCCATAATCCTACTACCCACAAATAACCATTTGTTGATATGTTAATATATATTTTCAATTTTTTGTGTGTATACACACAGATGATTAAGACCTATAAATATCTTTTATTACCTATTTTGTTCACTTAATATCATGAACAATTTCCTGAAGCATTAACTATTCTCCTAAAACACATTTCAGTGGCTGCAAAATATTTTGCCATATAGACTGTACACTGTAATAACCAAACTGCATTTCTGTGTGTATTTGATTTATTTGGCATTTCCTGGTTTTTGAACATTATTTAAAAGTAACCATCATAATAATGGTCTCAAATGCCTTTGATGTCCTACCACTGTGATTTGGATCTCACCACTGAGTCCTGCGACAACTGTGGTGCACGATTCCATTTGTGTTTCAGTTTGCAATAGGCTGATAGTACCTCTCCTAAAGCAGGTGTCTTTTTCTCACCCTGAGGCCGAGGATGCCTAGAAATTGGCACAATCCATAGAAAAAGAGGGGGATAGACAACAGAGGTACAGCCTACAGTGTAGCCTTCTCCATCTGGAGAAGAGCTCTCATGGATGGATGCTTTCCCCAGTGAATCCTTGATTGAAGAGCTCTGAGGAACATTCTACAGGCTCTTGAGGAGATCCCAGGTGGGAGGAAGCCTAATTGGTGACCTTGACAACAGACCCTTATTGGTTTCTCTCCATCCTTCATAATCTCTTCTCCTTCATTCCTGCATCCTGCTTTTACCACACAAACACAAGTCCTTTTCTCAGGCTCTATCTTGGGGAGTAAGGGGAGGCAGTTTAATTTGTGTCCTTTCTGTAATTCTTTGTACATGTTTCTAATTATTTCCATTGAACTGAATATAGATAGTATTTCTGAAATGAAAGCCATGAACAACACTTACAACCAGAATTGTGATACATATTACACATTGGTCAATTTTAATTGAACAGAAAAATACCCGTTACCTAATTACCTTGTTTCTCTTAGATCGATTTTTTATTTTTTAACTTAAAAATGTCGTTCCATATCTATTCAGCAAACAGCAATTTTATTATCTTTGGGATAATCTTGAATTTTTGAAAAAACACCAAGGAAAATATATTTGCTGTCCACACTCCATGACCATACCTCTGATTTCTATGAAATCTTTTTCTCAACCAGGAATTTCACTGACCTTTAAGACCTGAACGTAACGAATCTTCTCAGAAAGAATAAAATGCCACAGTAAAAGCTGTTAGCATTGCATTTCTACTCTTAGAAAAACCAGTAGAATTCACCTTTAGAGATATCTGCTGGTAAATTTTTCCATCTGCCAATTCTCAATCACTTACTATTTGTCTTATAATATAATCATGCTGTAAAATGTATTCAAAAGCAAGATATTTATTTGAATAACTATGTAAGTGCTGTGCTTCCTTTGCCTGTGGAGGCCTAACCTAATCATTCCCTAGACAGCTAAGGTGCAACACCATAATTTTAATCCACCTGCTCTGGCTCACATCCAGTGTTTCTGTGATTACATCACAGGCCCAGAGTGATAAGCTGTTCCGTGTATTTTGGTTAGGAATGTTTTATAGCAGCTGCCACTAGACCTCAAGGTTAATGAGAGCCTTTCCCTAAGAAAATTGACTCTTTTCACTTGAAAGAGAATTCAACTGCATATAGTCTCTTAAGCTTTCTTGAGCCTTATTTTTATTGTTGCCCTCATAGCTCTAGTTTCTTATTTTATAAGAATTATGTGCATCTTTAAGTAGTCTCTGCATAAACACAAATGTTCTTTATTTGACAGTATTGGCAGCTTATGTTTTTTTAGATGACTCTTTTTTAAGTTTCACTAAAACTTAGTTGATTTACAAAGTTGTGATAATTTCTGCTGTACAACACAGTGATTGAGTCATACCTATACACATATCCATTTTTTTCGGATTATTTTCCCACATAGATTATCACAGAATACTGGGTGGAGTTCTCTGCTATACAGCATGTCCCTGTTGGCCAGTCGTTCCATATGCCTCAGTGTGCATATGCCAATCCCAAATCCCTAGGTAACATATTTAGGCATGCAAATTTTAGTTGACTACACCCATGGTTATGGGTTCTTTCAATTAATTCCTTTATGGAAACCTTTAGCCATAGAGATCTAATATTGTTGCTTACATATTTAACTTTATCTTAATTATATATATTCTTTTACTCACAAGGATTTAAGATATCTCACCAGTAAGACATAGGCATAAATGGAAAAAAAAGTTAGAACTGTGGTAAAAAGAAAAATATAGATCTACCACCCCAGTGATTAATACAGTGATTAATACTCTGGTACAGTGACCAGAGTGGCAATAAAACCAAGAAGAAGTTTTTCAAGAAGGAAGGGATGACAAGCCTTGTCAAACACTTCTGGGAGGTCTAGTGAGGTGAGACCATAGTCATGTTCCTTGGAGGAGGCATCCTGAAGATTATTAGTGACCTTGAAAAGAGTCGGTTAAATGACATCTCCTGGGCTATGCTCGGCCATGAAGCCAGATTGGTATAGGTTGCAGAGTGAATAATTTCTGATAATGGAGGGAGAGACGGCAAATGTTGATAACTCTTTTGAGCAAGTTTTTTTTTTTTTTAACAGAATTAGAGTGAGATGGGAATGGAGCTGAAATAGCTAAGGAGTCTAGGAACACGTAGAACTCATTTTGAATTTGGGAAATACTAAAATGTGTTTGTATGAATGTAGATTATCATAAGATAGTTTATGCTTGTGACCTTCCATTAAAGTCAAACACATACCTTTTTAAAAATTATTGGAACAAATAAGAGTCATCATAATTCTTCTTTTAAGAAATTTAACAGACACTGTTAACAATAAGTAAAACATTTCATTGAAGTTAATTTGAAGATACCAGATAGAACATCTAGGACATACTGGGGTGGGTGAGGAAGTATCTTAACAGGCATGGTCCACAGAGGAAACATTCCAAGAGAAAATATCATTTGACTTCTCCCTGTCATGAACATACTGCTAATCCATGCCATCATAATCTGGCCCTTCAAGTTGGCAGAAAGTATCAACCCAGTGGCTTCAACCCAACTCCAAGTACCTCACTTTAAATCCATCTTTCACTCTCTCATAATCTGAAGACCCAGTAGCATGCTAGTCATTTTACAATCCTGGGTCCTAGTGATTTGCACGGGCATCGATATACAAAAACCAAAGATTTCTGTGCTTCAGAGACTAAACGTACAATGAAAATATCCACAGTCTAGCCTGCGTTTATCTCTCTAACCCTCATCTCTTACACTCTATGCTTGAGATGTACCATATGCCCACGGAGTACCCTTGCCTTTGGGCAGTCAGCACAGTCTTCCTCAAAGTGACTGATACGTATACACAGATATTCTCACCCCTGAATCATTTCCTCATATTCCTGAAGATAACTAACTCCCTCACCATACTTTCTTTGCATTCCTGTTGTACTCATTATGATTTTTATCATAGACGTGTAATAAAAGAGAGAAAACAGAGCCTTGTATAAACTCTCTCTCATTCCAAGACTATAATCTCTTTCCTGGCAAGGACCACATGTTATTTGTCTCTGTGTTCTTTGAACTCACACTTAGTAACACTGAAAACCTATTAAAGAAATAAAAAATAATTAATGAAAAATCATCTGAGACTATAAAGTTTTTATAAAATAATTATCTTATTTAGTCATCACTATCTTCTTGTTTAATCCATTAAACAGATTTAGCCATTAATTTAACTCTTCCCTAGGCTCACAGAAATTCTTTTAATATCTTTTTTGAGTTTCCAGTATAAACCAGTTGAAGATTTTACCCTTCTTTTCTCACTTTCTTTGGTGTTTTTAATTTTCATGTATTGTCCACTGTGAATAGTGACTTTTGTATGTTTCAGTGACTGTCACATAATACATTTAAAATACCTCTTTACCTAGTATATTACCATATTTCTTGTAAGGAAATAATCACAACTATGAAAAATGCTCTGATGAACTTTATTATGTCTTTTGTTTTTAGTTTTTGCATTTCTAATGTTTTATTGAAGTATAGTTGATTTACATGGTTGTGATAATTTAATGACTTTTGAATGACAGAATTAATCAGGAGTACCTGGAGTTAAGATGCTATTAAAAATGTGACGACTAATAGAATCGCACTTGGAACTGGAGGAAACAGAGAGAATTCCCTAATTACTTGTGAAATTAATACCTTCATAGATCCAGAAAAAATGTATAGTAATGGGATTATTTGGGAAGAATAATTGTAGTAAAGTTAAGATTGTAAGAACACATGAATATTCTAGGTCTAATATAAATATTCTAGGTCTCATATAAATCATGTAAGTCACTAAACTAAGGAAGAGAAGGCTAATACCTAAATAAATGTCAAATAAAGGTAAGGGTTGACAGGCACATATCAAAATGAGAATATTGATGACAGAGAAATTTGGAGGCAATGAGATCTCCCAGCACGGTCTTCTGTGATAAAGGTAATATTCCCCAGGGTAGACATCAGATGTAATGCTTGCTCGTAGGGAGAAATTAGATGGGCTTCTAACAGTGGAAGGGAACCTTGAGGAAACAATCACAAGTTGATGAAATTGAATTCCTTTCCCTAAGGGAAGGGAATGGAAATGTCAGCAAGATTAAGAAAATTAACTTTAGGAAGCTAATTGTATCAAGCTTGAAAACTAGTACAATGAATCCTTGGGCTTCTCTTAGAAAGTGTAGTTCAAGGAAGTTGGCTATCAAAAAGAATACAGTTCTGCCCATTCAAAACAAATTATACCAGGATATTTGAAAGCCAAGAAGGGAAACCAGCCAATATGACTAAACTCCAAACTTTGGATGAAGTTAAAGGGCCAATGAGAAGGTCACATACAGTTCAATTTAGAAAGAACATTGCAAGAGGGACTAGTATAATCAGAGCAAATTAAATACCAAATAATCAGATATAAAACATTTTAAAAGGATTTTCTTTTTTCAGATTGAGATAAAAACCACAACTAAGGTGATATAAATATTTTCTTCATTTCCTCATTCCACAGATATTTATTAAGAACCTACAAGTAACTAAGTATTATTTTAGGCACTGGGCATTCACCAGTGAACGTAACAAACAACATTCCTCACTTGTGTTCTCTTGTGGATTTAATTCTTTTTTTTTTTTTTTTGGTCTTTTGTCTTTTGTCTTTTTTAGGGCTGCACCCAAGGCATATGAAGGTTCCCAGGCTAGGAGTTAAATTGGAACTATAGCTGCTCTCCTACACCACAGCCACAGAAATGCAGGAACCAGGCTGCCTCTGCGACCTACACCACAGCTCATAGCAACTGTGGATCCCTAACCCACTGAGGAAGGCCAGGGATTGAACCTGAGGCCTCATGGATCATAGTCAGGTTCATTAACCGCTGGGCCACAACAGGAACTCTGTGTGGACCTAATTCTTAAAATTTATAAACACACCAGAAAAATTCATTGAAACAACTGCCAGTATATTCTTTAATTTCAGTTCAGTTCTGCACACTTTTTGTAATGATGAAGTCATGCTATTCAAAAATGATAGTGCTGTTGACAAAATCATTTATAAATTCTATTCACTCAAGTAAGAACTAATACCTTTTAGAATATTCAATAATTAGAATTGAAATGCAAACTTGTTGATATTATTTATTCCCTTAACCAGATTATCATGACACAGTGAACACTACTTTTTGCCTTCACAATATCCACTCTTCTTTTTTTTTAAGAGCATCCTGATTTTTTCAAATAAATACTATCCCACCCCATCCCCACACAAGCAGTTAGATATTTCGATGAAGTAAAACCCACTCTTTCCCCAGGAAGAGATTGATAGTTCAAGGGGCAGTCCCGTACCCCTTACAGTAATGGACATTTGTTACCATTTACTCATGGAGGCTCCAAACTGTTCTTTAATTTTTTTTTTATGGCCACACCTATCGCATATGAAAATTTCCAGGCCAGGGATTGAATCTGAGCCATAGTTGTAACCAACGTGGTAACACTGCGTCCTTAACTCATTGCCCCAGACCAGGAATTGAACCTGCAACTCCAAGGCCACCCGAGTCACTGTCAGATTCTTAACCCACTGTGCCACAACAGGCACTCCTGTTCTTCAATAAAAAGTGAAACCATTGACGGTGACACACTTATCATTTAAAAAGAAAAACTCTACTCTTGTCTTTTGTCCCCGAAAACACTTTAGGACATTTTTTTAAGAAAAATAAAACCCCTTATTTTAACAAATCTGTTGATGTTCTTCTTCTCTAGCATTGAGTTAAGTGAAAAAAAAAATTATAACTGGTATGAGAAGGTCATGATTGCCCAGTGGAACTGCTTTCCTAGGTGATTTAAAATTGACTGATGTTCTACTTGACAGTCCTTTCCTAACTGATTTTACTCACACTTCCCAAATAGTTCCCAGGAGACCAATGACTCAAACCCGGGCTCCCTCTTATGTTACAGACTTACACTCTCAAGTGTTTCTTTGAGTGTAAAAGACAAGCCTTACTCATACAGCAAACCTGAAGTCCTTCAGTTAGCCCCACTGCCTTCATTTTCCACCATGGTTTACATAGCACCACTACTCAACCAGAAGACACTGCCTCAATTCCCTCTCTCTCATTTATTCCTGAAAACAGTTTGGCTATTACGACCCAGTATTTCTAAATCTAAATTTCCTCTCAAATTAGTCCACTCATTTCCCTTTCTGTAGCTAGTGCCTTATTCAGAAACTTAATCAGTTCCTGGATTACACAGTAGTGATCTAACTGGCCTCTCCCTGCTCCCCTTCCTCATCCTAACATCAGATTATTTGCCTACCAGGGATGTGTTTGTGCATGCATGTGTGGTGTGTGGGGTGTGCGTGTGGTGTGCCTGTGTAAGCACTAAAAGCTTGGCAAAATGACACAACTTTTTCAGAAGGGACCCCCGTTTTATTCCCCTGCATGAACCCTGTATTACTGTCAACCTAGGACTTACATCATTTCCGGAACATACCTTTCTTTCTTCATTTCTTCACAGTGTTTTCTGGGATGCCATTTCCTTGAGTCTCTTTCTGTTCAAATACCTACCATTCATTTCCCAAATCCCAACCTAAGCTTCATCTCCACTTAGAGTTTCTTTTCTTCTTTTCCTAATTCCCAGGCACAGTCCTTTTCTTCCTCCTTTTCATGCGTAGCATCAGATTTTGTTTGGGCTGCTCCTGGATTGGCAGTCATGAGATGCAAAGTGTGCAGCTCCTTGAATTGTCACAAGAGGAGCGATACCACCTGAAAAAGAACCCTTTCCTTGAACTATTCATGGTATAGAAAATAAATGTCTATTGTTTTTGATCTTCTGTATATGTATGTTCGGGTATATTTCTTAAGGCAGAGTATCCTACCAAAAATAATACAACAATATTTTCTTTAGTCTTCAATTCCTATGCAATTAATTCCTCCAATTTTCTATAAAGAAGAAAGAACCAGGAAATAACAAAGATGTTCCAAAGAATTATGTGGAATAAACAGAGGGAAAAGAAGAACATTCTCATTTAAGTATTCTAGGGTTTCAAGGCTATTTGACTTCACCTGATTTATTAAAATTCTAATTGTAATAAGTTTTCTTACAATTAAGGACAGCTTCTACAATATCAGGTCTCTGAAAATTTTGCTTATTAATTTTCATTCACGGAGTTCCCGTCGTGGCTCAGTGGTTAACGAATCCGACTAGGAACCATGAGGTTGCAGGTTCGATCCCTGACCTTGCTCAGTGGGTTAAGGATCCGACGTTGCCGTGAGCTGTGGTGTAGGTTGCAGACGCGGCTCGGATCCCGTGTTGCTGTGGCTGTGGCGAAGGCCGGCGGCTACAGCTCCTGTTAGACCCCTAGCCTGGGAACCTCCACATGCCGTGGGTGTGGCTCTAGATAAAGGCAAAAAGACAAAAAAAAAATTTCATTCATAGTTACAATGAAGAATTTTATTTTTGTTATAAGAGAGAATCAGTGGTTTTCTCCACTTCAGTTGTGATTGAAAAGGTTTTGCCACTTGGTGACATGTACTCAAATTTCAGTTTCAGTACTTTTTTCTGATATTAAAACTGCAAAAATAGTGGCATAATGTCCATAAGGTCAAATTGTATATCCTTTTGTATCTTTTTCTACTGCATCACTAAGGCAGCTGAATTTTTAGTTCTCATTTTGTACTGAATGTTTTAAGATGGCCACAGTTTCCAAAAAACAGCTGTGATTCATTTTGGACAGGACTTAAATATATAAATTTCACATGAGTTTGGAGGCCACTAAAGTCATGGAAGAAGTATCTCATGACTTATAAACATGACCCATTCTGGGCAAAGGACCACAAGGTGATAAGTGCAAGAGAAATATCCGAGAACACTTAAGGTGAACTATTCTTAACCAAACCATAAAATAAATTCATGATGATTTCATATTGTTATCAAATTGTTTTTTTTTAATTTACAACAGCAAAATTTGATTTGTTATTATACTCTTTCCTTCTGTAGCCTCCTCTGCAGGCGTTACCCTATGAGTTTGCACAAAGTCCAAATATCAATCACATTCCAGGCATTTCTTTTGGCTTTGTGTGTTGTTCTTCTCTTTCCACCCATCTGCCAAACCTACTTTACCCTACAAGATTCAGTCTTTTGCAGTTTAAAAATTATAAGACTCTTTAGAATTTAGAGCCTTAATAATTTTATATCAAAATGGATTTCATTGTGTGCGGGTATGTGAAACTATTTGATACTAAATGAATGGATGTGCATGTGCACTTTTTTTTTATAAAGGAACAATGTTATAACTGAACAATCTTATTTTAAAAAATAATTATTATTTTATTGTTATTAAATTCCCCATATTATATAGCTACATGAAAAAGCTGACTGCCTAAGACAAATTTTATCACCATTCACTTTCTTTAAACATAGTGGAAATATATTTTTTAGATTTTTGATTGGGAATTATTATTTTTTTATTTCTTAACTGCATTGGGGTAAGTTCAGTGTGTATTAATTAGAAAGTTCTTATTCTGAAAGAAACAATAAGTTTACTTATAACTGGATTGTTTCTTCAAACAAATACTTTGACAGTAAAGTTATATATAGGAATACATTTTTAGAGACTTTAAAACTACCAACTTATTAATATTTCTAAATCCAGTGGTACATTCATTTGTGCAAGGTATGGCCCACAACTAAGACAATTTTATTATAACAGTCATCCATATTATTGTGGAAAGCTATTTCCTCAGGATAAAAATATGTATCTAGTCGGATCAGTCTTACAACGCAGATGACATTTGCTTGTGGAGGTTTTCCTTGATAAGTTTTTCCTGACACAGGACAAGATACATGTGGGACACAGATGAAGAGGAGCTTAATTATCACAAGCCTATTTTGATTCCTAAATTGATTTACCTCTACTGGTCTTGTGACATGGACCCCAAGAGTGAGGCTTCATTGTAGCAGACATCACTGCCATTCTTTCCATCATTAAAGCATGAATAAAGATCTGATGTGTCAGTTAAATGAAAAGTAGAACATAGTAGGGTTATTTCTAAGATTAAAATCTCATCTAATTAGCATGGGGAGAAGTTAAACTGAAACACTGAAAAATTTTGTAGTACTTTTGAGAGCTGAAAGAATACTGTTAACGTCTCTTTTAGAATTATTGGGCAATCAAACTCTTGTTACATATTTTGGAAACCTTCTTTGTAAGGAATCTGGTTACTCCACAGATTCATCACATGAATGCTGTTTACATTCTGAGAAAGAATGAAAAATTGTTCACTGTCATTTGAAAATTTCTGAAGTAGAGTTTAGCTTTGCCCACTCTTGCCCGCCCTCCAAAACTTTGCCAGAAACAATAGCGAATACTGCAACAAATTTAGAGTTCATCACTCCAAGTGACACCAAGTGACACCAAGTGACATAGATTTAAACTTGAATGAAGGGTAAAGACAATCTAAGGTATTGTACTTAGGTCTTGTCTACCATGTTAAAAATACTGGTTCCAAAATATTAAAGTGATTTATATAAATAATATTAAATTTTTCTCACATAAAGCTATTGTATAACATGAAAATGGTTGGAAAAAAATCTGTTGATTTAGGAAAAATGTGTTAAATTATTGAATTAATGACTAGTGAGTTTTTAATTTCACCTTATGTTTTTGTCAGTGTAAGTTTTTATTACAAAAAAATTCTCTTCCATCTTGGCCTTTGATTCTTACATATTACTGTATCTGAGATTAATACTGCTTAACCTTCAGTGGTTTGATAAACATTTGTCTTGTCTAGTGCTGCTTTATTTTTAATATTTTTAATATTTTTATTGTATTTATCTCCCTTGATTCTTTTCTTTCATCAGGTGACTTGGATATTATATATCGTATTTTCATTCTTCCTATTTCCCTATGAATACAAATATTGATCACCTAGTGCAGTTTTATATAGATATCTAAAGTTCATCACTAACTATAACCTCTTCCCAATTAAGGCAAGGATTTTATCATGTTTTTTTTTTACTTGCCTCCTATTTCACTTCATCTTTGCCAACACCTATGTCCAGTTTACTTAGCTAGCCGGTGTTACTGTTAACATTTAGTTGGTACTAAATATAAGTTGTACTTGTTTCTTTGCTTACCATTTTCCTTTGTATCCCAAGTTATCTTCTTTTCTTGAACTTTCTAATTGTTTATTGTTTACTTTTGCTCTAGAAATGTTTACTGAGTGGTTTCTCAGTAATTGTGAGTCTCCCCCACATTAGTAAAATATGACTTCCCCCCTTACACTCCTTTATTCTTTGATTCCAAACTTGGAATGTACGGGAGTCATTCCTACATATAATAACAATCAACATTCTCATGACTCAAAGTAATTTTTTCCTAACTAAACCCAGTGTCAAAACACATGCCTGTGTTTTAAGATAACCTGGATAGATTTAAATTTATATCATAATTTTCATAGAAGAATCTCCCCAAAAGCAAGTTGAGTTTGTGCGTTAGAATCAAGAACATTGGGCAATAGAAAATCTCATGCTCGTCCTGAATCTACTGATTAGTCCTGTGATGTGGAGAAAAATATTAGATTTTTTTCAAACTATATCTCTTCATTGGAAAAATAAGCAATTTTCAATTTTGATAGTCTCTAATATTCTGTATAAATCTAAATTAGAATTTTTTAATCTTTTTTTAAATTAGACTATAGTTGATTTACAGTGTTATGTCAGTTTCTGTTGTACAGCATAGTGACCCAGACATACATATATATACATTCTTTTTCTCTCATTATCTTCCATCATGTTCTATCCCAAGAGACTGGATATAGTTCCCTGTGCTATAGAGTAGGAACTCATTGCTTTAATATATTTGGGCAAGATGGTATGTTGCACTAAAATACTACTTTATCTGAATGTCTAGAATTGGTCCTGCTCTAGTTTAATGTTTCTATTATTTGATGGCTTAAGTTCTGAAGGGCACAAACATAAAGACTAAAGACGATATTGTGGCATTTAATATACTCACATAATATAGGTATATAATAAGTATTCCCCAAATTTATGAATATTATTGTTCCAAATAACTTTGTATTATCTAAAAATATATCATGGAAGTCAGTTAAAGAATATGTTAAATGTCTGTAATTTCACATATATTAAAATATCAGGCTTTAACTAAAAAGAGAGCAAAGATAAATCCTAAACATTTAATAAGCTGAAAGCAAAAAAATTGCATTGAAAGTCCTTTACTGTAAAGCTGAATTTGCAGTTCTTATTTTTTTCCCCTTAAAAAATGGCAAAAGGCATTGTGCTCAATGAAAAGAAAAAGATAAAGAAACAGAAAGAAAGCAACTTTATTTACCAGAAAATCCTTGTTGATCTGCAGATAATGTGAAGTAAAATCACTCATCATCAGGATTAGTTCTAACAGCATCTGCAAAAACCAAAGGAGAGCTGTGACATGACAGCTCTTTTGAAAACATCCATCAGAGTCATCTGCTTCCTCTTGTTATGTCTTTCCTCTTCAAATATGTCCTCAGCCTGTACATCTGGAGAATCCCCTGTTCTGCAGTAAATAATCTCTGTTTCATGAAATCTGTGCAATTTATACAACACTTTCAACTGTCTTTAAAATAGACAACACCCTGTCTGGTCACACATACTGGGCCACTGAGTGAATATGTACCATTCTTTTTAGCCCTTTTGACAATGGATAAGGCCACCATCACAAGACATTCAGTTTATTTAAAATTGGTACTACATCATAGGGCTCACAAATCACAATGACATAAAAAGAAGTGCTATTCTTACCCCTTTCCACACTCACCTCATTCCTCATCTATCCTTCTAGTGCTCTACAGCAAGCATTTCAGTTCTGCATATATGTAATTAATTCTTAAATGATTACAAGGCCATGGTGGCTTTTTAAATAGGTGATACTTTTTTTAAAAAAACATTCATAATGGATTTTATTTCAATTATAGGTGTACATAAATCATCACTAGTCAATTTTATAGATTTTGTATTCCAAACCCACAGTGCATCCCCCCCACCCCCAGATTGTCTTATTTGAAAAACCAAGGTTTTCCAAAGTCTGTGAGTCATTCTCTGTTCTGCCAATAAGTTTGTGGTGTCTTTTTAGTTTCCACATGTAAGCGGCAGCATTGGGTGTTGCTGTCTAATTGTCTGACTGATTTCACTTTGCATGATAATTTCTAGGTCCATCCATGTTGCTATAAATGTTGGTAGTTTGTTCCTTTTAATGGCTGAGTAATATTCCATTGTCTGTATGTACCATATCTTCCCTATACACTCCTCTGTCGATGGGCATTTAGGTTGTTTCCATGACCTGGCTATTGCATATAGTGCTTCAGTGAACACCGGAGTACACGTGTCTTCTTGAGTCATGGATTTCTCTGGATAGATGCCCAGGAGTGGGATTGCTGGATCAAATGGTAAATCTATTTTGAGTTTTCTGAGGAATCTCCATACTGTTTTCCACAGTGGTTGCACCAATTTGCATTCCCACCAACAGTGTAAAAGGGATCCTTTTTCTCCACACCCTCTCCAGCACTTATTGATTGCAAATTTTTTGATGATGGCCATTCTGGCCAGTGTATTGCTACTCTGGCTTTCTTTTGATGCCTGTTTGCATGGAATATTTTCTTCCATCCTCTTACCTTCAATTTGTATGTGTCTCTAGAAGTGAAGTGGGTCTCTTGAAGACAGCATATATATGGGTCTTGTTTTTGTATCCATGTGGCATGTCTATGTCTTTTGGTTGGGGCACTCAGTCCATTAACATTTAAGGTAATTACTGATATATATGTTCTTATTGCCATTGTATTAACTGTTTGGGTTTTTGTTGCTCTTTTTTTTTTTTTTTTACCCTGAAGTTTTGATATAGGAGTCTATATACAAATGAGATTGTTTTATGTTATTGGTTTCTTAATTGCACGTGCATCTCCAGAGACCTGCATTTGTTCTCTCTTCTCACGATTTCTGATATTGGTAGCATAATTGTGCATGGATGATTTAGTATCTTTACTGTATATATGCCTTTCCTGGTGAGCCTTGTCACTTGTGGTGTTTTTGTTTCTGGTTGTGGCCTTTGCTTTTCTTAGAGAAGTTCCTTTGAGATTTGTTGTAAAGCTGGTTTAGTGTTGCAGAAATCTCTTACCTTTGGCTTCTCTGTAAAGGTTTTGATCTCTCCTTCAAATCTGAATGAGAGCCTTGCAGGGTAAAGCAATCTTGGTTGGAAGTTTTTCCCTTTCATCACATTAAGTATATAATGCCACTCCCTTCTGGCCTGCAGAGTTTCACCTGAAAAATCTGCTTACAACCTTATTGGGGTTCCCTTGTATGTCATTTGTTTCTTTTCCCTAGCTGCTTTCAATATTTTCTCTTTGTCTTTAATTTTGGTCATTTTGATTAATATGTGTCTCGGGTTGTTCCTCCTTGGGTTTATTTTATACGGTACTCGTGCACTTCCTGGATTTGAGTGAGTGGTTCCGTTCCCATATTAGGGAAGTTTTCGGCTAATATCTCCTCAGATATTTTTTCTGTCCCTTTCTTTCTCTCTTCTCCCTCTGACACCCCTATAATACAGATGTTGGTGCGTTTAACATTATCCCAGAGTTCTCTGGGACTCTGCTCATTTCCTTTCAATTTTTTATCTCTTTTCTCTTCCGCATTAGTGATTTCCACTAATCTGTCCTCCACCTCACTGATTCGTTCTTCTGCCTCCTGTATTCTACTATTGGCCTCTTCTAATGAATTTTTTATTTCAGTTATTGTATTTTGCATCTCTTGTTGTTTAATTTTTATAGCTTGTATTTCTCTGCTCAGTGTTTCCTGTAAATTATCAGTATTTGCCTCCAGTTTATTTCTGATGCCTTGCATCATCTTCAGCATCAACAGTCTAATGTCTGTTTCTGGGAGGCTGATAATCTCCTCATCACTGAGCTGTTTTTCTGGACTTTTCTCTTTCTCCATTATCTGAGTTATAGTTTTCTGTCTTTTCATTTTTATAGGTTTTTGGTGTGGTGACCTTTTTGCCAACAATAGAGTGGTAGCCTCTCTTAGTTCAGGCGTTTGCCTCCCCTGTGGCTAAAGTTGGTATGGAGGGGGCTTGCTGTAGTCTTCCTGATGGGAGGGAGTGATGTCTACCCACTGGTAGGTGAGGTTAGTTCTTATCCCTCTGGTGGGTGGGGCTTTGTCTCTGGATGAGATTGGAGGCTGGCTGTGTGCCTGAGGGGTCTTTAGGCAGCCTGTTTACTGATGGGTGGGACTGTGATCCCACCTGGATTAATGTTTGGCCTGGGGCTTCTCAGCGCTGATGGGGGGACCAGATTTTCCCAGAAATGGCTACCTCCAGAGAAATGCAGGCTGTTGAGTGTTCCCGAGAGCTTCGCCTCCAATGCCCTTCCCCCACAACAAGGCACAGTCAATCCTGTTTTCCTAGGAGATCCTCCAAGAACTGCAGTCAGGTTCCACCCGGATTCCTATGGAGACTGCTTTGCCCTGGGACCCAATGCATGTGAAAGTCTGTGTGTATCTTTCAAGAATGGGGTCTCTGTTTCCCCCAGTCCTGTGGAGCTCCTGTACACAAGCCCCGCTGGTCTTCAATGCCAGATGCTCCAGGGGCTCTTTCTCCCTGTGCCTGATCCCCAGGCATGAGGTTTTGACGTGGGGCTCAGAACTCTCAGTCCTGTAGCTGAGTCTCTGTGCTGCAGTTACTTTCCAGTCTGTGGGGCTTCCCACTGTGGAGGTATGGGGTTGCTTCTATCGCATACTCGCCCCGCCTACCTCTTGATGTGGTCTCCTCTTTGTCTTCTGTAGTATAATATCTTTTTTGGAAGTTTACAGTCCACTTGGTTGAAGGCTGCTCAGCATTTGGTTGTAGTTTTGTTGTTTTTGGGAGAGACCTTGAGCTCCAATCCTTCTATTCTGCCATCTTAATCCAATCTCGCCACTCCCTCTAGGTGATACTTCTTTAAAGATAGTTTTAAAAAGCCAGTATTTGAATTCATCTAACCTTAGAATCCTGAAAATGAATCTCTACTGTCAATTCTTTGTAGGCCAAAATAAAAGAACTGGTCTTGACTCTCAGATGGAATAGATAAATATAAAAAATATGGTTAGTTTTTATAACCATATAATCCAACTTCTTAAAAACAAGAATGTATCAACAGAAACTAAAAAGATCAGCATAGAACTTTTGTCACAATAGGCAGGACCTTTTAAAAGAAGATGGCAAATGCTTAGGTCCATTTACACTGACTTGCTTGCATTGGCTTCAGAAGAATAAAGATAAAAAATATGTACTGGTAAGAATAATATTTAAGAAAATATAACTAGAAGTATTTACTATGTAGAAATAAAGTCCCAGGAGCAGAAATACAGTGACCACAGGTATGTGAGCTTGTTAAAAAAACTAGTTAAAGGAGAAGGCACAGTATCACTAAATCAGATCATAAGGTCTGACCGCTGAGATGGTCTGTTTGCTATAACTTAGAACTCCAGGGAGAAAATGGTTCATGATGAACAATCCATTCTCCTTAGATTATTTGGAGCAATACAACACCTGAAATATTTCAAAATGAAGTCATAGTTCTGATTATCAAAAGTTTTATCTCATTTAAACTAAACAATCGATTACCTCATGTGCTTTAAAATACATGTTGTTACTTAACTTGGGTCTTTGGAAGCAGGTGAATTGATAGTGGACAGTTAAGTTCCTCAACTTAATCTTCAACCTCTTCCTTGTGTCTCTGTATTGCTAATACAAACCTTAAGCCAGAGCACATTTTTTCTTCAAGGTCTGTAATAGTAGGTACAAATCAGCTCTGCTATGTTGACAGCCTTAATTGAATATGCCCAACATTAGATTAAAAAATTAAAAGTGTAATTCCCTTCACCTTCCGGGGATGTTTTAAATTTAATTATATAAGCCAAAGGAGAGAAAACAATCAACCTCATCATATATTAGGAATTGTTTTCACCATTACCCATCATTCATAAGGAATCATGTCATATGATTTATTACCTAAGTGTTCAGACATTTTCTTTTTTGCCAAAGTTTACTACCAAATGGTATATGTAAATGATAGTAAGATTTGTCTCCTTGCCGTGAAACTTAGTTTATCATTTAAAATTTAAAAATCCAGAAGAGACTTATTTGATGCTACACTATTATGGAAGGAAAAACTGCAGACGTGATTGTAGGAGAAAATATTCCTCCCTCTCAGTTGCCTTGTGTCTGGGGTTCAACCCTTTATAGAGTACTTTTTCCTTCCCCACAGGGTCAGCACCCCTAATTGCATTTGGGATATGCTTGTTTTTCAAGACAAGAGGTAAGATTTTCCTGTCATTTAAATTTTTTAATGTTTTAAAGATCTCTATAAAAGTAATCAGCATATACATTTTTAAATATTAAAATGCAGATGATTCCATTAATCCCCTGCCTTCCTGTTCTTACCTTTTAGTCTTTCTCCTCAAAGGCAATTGCCTTGGGAGTTCCCTTTGTGGCTCAGTGGTTAACGAATCCGACTAAGAACCATGAGGTTGCGGGTTCGATGCCTGGCCTTGCTCAGTGTGTTAAGGATCCGGTGTTGCCGTGAGCTGTGGTGTAGGTTGCAGACGCGGCTCGGATCCCGCGTTGCTGTGGCTGTGGTGAAGGCCGGCGGCTACAGCTCCTGTTAGACCCCTAGCCTGGGAACCTCCATATGCCGTGAGTGCAGCTCTACATAAAGGCAAAAAGACAAAAAAAAAAAAAAAGCAATTGCCTTCAACAGTGTATCTGCTGAAGTAACTTCGATAAATTCACCTGAGCATGTACTGTATTCGTTTAAGTGGAAGTGTCTAGAAAATTGTTGGATGTACAGTTCTGAAATCTAGGCAAGAAATCTTGGATATGTGTATTGCTTTGGGAATTCTCAATATATGGGTGGTATTTGAAGCTATGAAAATAATATCTGTCTCACTGTTTGCTTTTTCAAATAAGTGTGGAAGAGCTCTTTGCAAAAGGATGGTATAAATGTAGAGTATTCTTAGAGAATAAATAGGTTTAAGTGTGGAAATAGGAAGATTAGTATTAATAAACCTTGGTAAGCTATTGCATATCTTGATGGCAAGTAGCTAGAGACAACAAGAAAAGAGAGATGATACAACAACCTGGGTAAAAAATCAGTTCAAAGAGCAGCAGGAGTGGAATGGAGGAAAAGAAAGTGGAACTCAGTCTTAGGTTTTCTTTTTCTTTTTTTAGGGCTGCACCCGAGGCATTTGGAAGTTGCCAGGCTAGGGGTCAAATTGGAGCTTCAGCTGCCGGCCTATGCCACAGCCACAGCCAACACGGGATCCAAACTGAGTCTACAGCTCCTGGCAACACTTAACCCACTGAGCGAGGCCAGGGATTGTACTGCATCTTCACAGATACTAGTCGGATTCGTTACCATTGAGCCACAATGGGGACTCCTAGTTTTTATTAAGATCAAACCTAGACTCCCTGTCCTGCAGCAAACTGTTCAGGAGTTACAAGGAGGAACCTGGGGTTAATAATTTCTTAAGGAGCCTTGCTGAATGCATCAAAGGATTTTCCCTGGAGACAGACATAACTAAAACAGAGTATTCTTGCATGAAAAATTGTATAGTAAGTAAAATTTGCCTTTTCTTCTTTCATCCATAAGTGCCTTTTATTTTTATACTGTGGTTTCTCAGAAGTCTCTGCTTCCATGTTCTACTCAGTTTAATCCCTTCAGATCAAGTCCCTTCATCTAGAAGTTTTTCCTTCACTTTCATCAAAACTCACCTGAAATTCCACTACTGTCCATGAAAGATTAACTGTTCTGAGAATTATTTTTCTACCAAATACATTTATAAAATTGGACAAAGGATAAGCAAGTTTACACATTGAGCAAGAGGCAGTGCACAACTGTGATCTTTGAGGTGGGAAAATAAATGAGATTGTTGGAGACCATTGAAACTGCTGAAGCTTGCAGTAAACAAATTTGGCACATGTGCAAAATGTAACCACGAAGTGATGGCTTAATGATTACCTGCACCTGATTTTGCTCATTAAACTACGTCACACTCCCTAATAAAAGGCATGTTAGCTAAAGCCTAGGTGCCTTTGTCCTGTGGGATGGAGTGTTTCCTGGCCCCCCACTTTCAAAATGGAAAAGAGTCTTGTGTGTTTTATTATCCCGCGCCGTCCCTCTTCCAGGATTCCTCACTTCCCTGCAGCGCTGGACGCAGCATGAGATAAAGCCTAAAATGTCCCTAATTTACATGTGGGGGGCAGTTTGCCGATTACAGCAGGGGACATTCAATCCAGGTCTAATAATCTAGCTGAGTTGGTAACTGAATTTAGAGCTAAGGGAGGAGATTGGTTAACATTTGTAGGGCAGAATATCCAAAAAAGGGGTTACACACACAGCGTTTTGGAGGTCTGCAAAAGTGTCCTCTTGAGTCTTTGATTGAATAGATATATATATAACAGATGAAGTAAAATTTCATAAAGCCAAGGAAAACACCAACTAGAGATAGTAGGAAATTCTCTGGAGCTTACCTATAGCTGGGAAGAATGTGTGCTCCCAGCAGTCAGAGGTGATAAACTGCATTAGGCATGCAGCAGCGGTAGACTCATTGGAAGTGTAAAAGTTGTTTTAAAACTTCAATAAAAAAGTGAAAAAGCTCTGTTTTTAGTTTTTTTTTGAGGAACTCGAATACCATTTTCCACAGCTGTTGTACCAATTTACATTACCACCGAAAGTGTAAGAGGGTTCCCCTTTTTGCACACCATCTCCAGCATTTATTATTTGTAGGCTTTTTGGTAGTAGCTATTCTGATTGGTGTAAGGTGATAACTCATAGTTTTGATTTGCATTTCTTTAATAGTTGTTGATGTTGGGCATCTTTTCATGTGCTTTTTGGCAATCTGTCTGTCTTTGGAGACACATCTACTTAGATCTTTTGCCCGTTTTTAAATATTGGGTTGTTTGTTCTTTTGATATTGAGCTGGATGAGTTTGTATATTTTGAAGATTAATCCCTTGTCAGTTGCTTCAGTTGTGAACATTTACTACCATATGATCCAGGAATCCCACTCTTGGTCATATATCTGGAAATAATCATATTTTGAAAAGATAAATGCACCTAATATTCATTGTAGCACTGTTTACAATAGCCAGGACATGGAAGCAACCTAAATGTCCATCAACAGAGGAATTGGATAAAGAAGATATGGTATATGTTATATGTATATATGTGAATATTATGGGTATATATATATGAATATTACTCAGACATAAAAGAGAATAAAATAATTCCATTTGCAGCAACATGGATGGGCTAGAGAATATCATACTAAGTGAAGCAAGTCTGACAGAGAAAGAAAAATATATCATTTATATGTGGAATTTAAAAAAAATGATACAAATGAACTTATTTACAAAATAGAAACAGACTTTGAAAACAAGCTTATGGTTATCAAAGGGCAAGGCTTGGTTGGATGGATTGGAGGGTTTGGAATTGGAAAATGCACACTTTTGTATATGGAATAGATGATCAATGAGGATGCGACGTATAGCACAGAGAAAGCTATTCAATGTTCTGTGATAACCTATATGGGAATGGATACATGTATATGTGTGCCTGAATCACTTCGCTATATAGCAGAAATTAACACAACATTGTAAATCAACTATACTTCAATAATTTTTCTTAAAAAGTGAAAGCATCAAACTTATTCTAGGCCAGAAAAAAGTTCAAAGCTATTTTAAAGAAAAATATCATTCCTCTAAACCTCATGATTCAAAATATCTTACATCTAAGAAAAAAATCAGCATGCCAAAGAGCAGGACTGACTCTATGGCTCATTGCTGGTAGGAAAAAAATCAATAGAAACAGACCTAGATATGAGAAAAATGATGGTGTGATCAGACAGAAATGCCTTAAGCATCTACTATAAACCTTAAAAACAGATTTAAATATATTAAGAGAACATAAGAAAAAGAAAGTGTAAAAGTGAAATTTTTAGAACTTCTAGAGATTTTAAGTACAATATTGAATGAAAAATACATTAGATGCAATCAATTACAGATTAGAAATTGCAGAAGGAAACGTTAGTGAACTTGGCATACAAATAGAAAATATCTAAGGTTTGGTTCATCAAGAACTGGTGAGATAATAAGTTGCTTTATATAAATAAAATTAGAGTCTGCTAGGGGAGAGATATTTGAAGAAAGAATGATCAAAATAGGAAGTTCCCATTGTGGCTCGGTGGTAACGAGCCTGACTAGTGTCTATGAGGGTGCAGGTTCAATTCCCTGTCTTTGCTTAGTGGGTTAAGGATCCAGCATTGCCATGAGCTGTGATGTAGGTCTCAGACACAGCTCAGATCCCATGTGGCTGTGGTTGTGGCTGTGGCCGTGGCCAGCAGCTGCAGCTCCGATTCGACCCTAGAATTGAATTCCATGTGGTACGGCCCTAAAAAAAAAAAGAAAACAAAAAAAGAATGATTTAAATATTTAAAATGAAAAAAAATTGTCACATTCAAAAAGAGCATCAAAGCTGAATAAATACAAACAACTATACCATGACACATTATAATCAAATTACTGAAAACTAGTGATAAAAAGGAATAAAGCGAAACTAGGGAAATAGCTCTCACACAGAGAATCACATACAAAGATACAACTTTTTCAGTTGAGGGAAAGGGTCTATAAATGATCATTTTTCAAATCTCTCAAGCTCAAAGTGAATAAAATGTCATGCAAATTATTATTCAATAAAGCTGATTATTTAAAAATGTTTGCTCAATCTGTGTTCTATTTTCTGTATGCCTGACAATTATAATTGTATTAAAGACCGATATAAGATAAATAACTTCTTGCCTAGGATAATTTTATCTCAAAATAGAAACTCTGGAGTGAAGATAACCTCAAAGACAGTGAAAATACCCTCAAAGATAGAACTTTTAACGGTGGACATTTTGAGTGTTGCAATGAAATTATTTGGGAGCAGGATAGATTTTCTAGCCTTATCAAATTTCACCATAGGACTGCTCGATAGATCCAATCCTGCAAAAATCAAACTTGCCTAGGTTTCAAATGTCTATTCAGACCATCATAGGGAGAAAAATTCATCCACTTCTCTGTAATTTGTCCTAGTGAAAAAATATAGTGGCACTAACATTCCAAAATAGCTTCGAGTCCTGAGGAAATTTTTATTTGGCTTTATAATGCATCATATATTTTTAGCAAGAATTTTTACAAAAATTCAATTTTTCGTAATAATATTGTGATATAGAAGAGCAACTTAGAGTTCCCACTGTGGCTCAGTGGGTTAAGCATCCAGCACTGCTTCAGCTGTAGCATATCTGGATTCAGTCCCTGGCCCAGGCACTTCCACATGCTGCAGATGCAACTGAAAAAGAAAAAAGGAAAAAGGCAACTAACTTCACAGAAGGTGAGGAGACAATATAATAGCACATATTTAAACATCCTCCATGATAGGGCTCTGTGAAAGACCTTAGGAATAAAAAGACATATCACCTTAGGTTTAGTGATTAGCACAATACCTGAAACGTCAATTATTCAGTATCATCTGTGCAATAAGTAAATATGATAAAACCAATGTACGTCTCGTCTTCCACAGAACCATACAGTTATGTTGGCTGGTGGGTAATGCAAAGATGAGACATTTCCTTGGACAACCCATCACAGCTTTAGATGCCCATTTTTTTTTTTCACTTAAACCTACATCCCACTATTTAAAAAGTTTGGCTTTCCTTTTATGCTCATTTAAATCAACCTGGTATGAAACATTTCTTTTACAAAATCCACAGGGTGGAAAATTTGCATATGAATTCTCAAGAATTGCCCAAATGGTAAAAATCCAACTCTGATTAAATAATGTCAGGATACATTTATCATTATATATCAGGATACATCTACACATCTATTAAAGAGAAAATTGATTCTGTTTAAAATCTTGTCAAAGTCTACTTGTTTTTTATAAGTCTAGAATTAATTTGCAAATAGTATCAAACTTACTGGAAGGACATGGTTTATTGAATTGAAATACAGATTCATAACCGTCTTCAAAGAGATGGATGCTTTATAGATTTGGGGTAAAATAAGTTTAAGGCTGACACCTGTTTTGCATTTCCCAAAAATAAATAAAAGAGAAAGTCATTGACGTTTTTGGGAAGCAACATACAAAAATAACTTCACTAGAAAGCTTAAGCCAAAGTAATTCTACAGAGAAAAAATGCAGGTAGATTACAGGAGTAACTGCATTGTAATGTATTTTTACTGAATCAGCAACCCAAGGGTAGGAGTGAGAGCCTAAATCTTCACAATACTCATTAGCAGCTATAACCACAAAATCAGAATTTTTGTGACAAAAGTCTTCAGCAGAAACTTAATAATGGCATTTGAGTTTAACAGTCAGTGTCTCATAATATACCTAGGGACTTAAACCAGTGACTTTTGACCCAAGTAATTTTCTTCTGAGATGACAGTGAATTGGATGGTGCAGATTGTACAGATATCATTAAAGAATTGCAATTGCATTCCCCAGCCTAAAAAAGTATTATAATCTACCTGTTTTCTACTTATGACATCGACAACAGTTAAATTGTTTAGATAGGTCTTCAGAGTAAATATTGCTGATACAATAGAAAAGCTGCGGTTTTTGTCTATGCTTATCACTTATCTGTTCAAATTACTTGGTCATGGCTTTTGATAGTTTCAGCTGGACTTCATTTAAGCAGAGTAAGAAAGTTGTAATTTAACCCATTGGTGCCATAAACTTTTTTGCAATGCATACATAATGTGTGTGTGTGTGTATACATGCATATATATGGTTTTATAAAATTCACACTCAAGTACAGAACTAGTCTCAGGCTAAATGGTGACGTTAAGTTCCCCTGATACTTGCTTTCATAAACCTTTGCCATTATTTTTTCTGTCTACTGTGGTGGATAAGAACAGTTCAAACAACAAAGCCAGCATATGATTCCATTCCTTTATATCTGTAAAGAAAGCAGTTCATGCCGTAGTTTAATATGACTCTTCTACCTATCATTTGTTCCTCTTTTAATTCTTACTCCTTCCTTCCTTCCTTCCTTCCTTCCTTCATTTCTTCCTCCCTCCCTTTCTTTCTTTCTTTCTTTCTTCTTTCTTTCTTTCTTTCTTTCTTTCTTTCTTTCTTTCTTTCTTTCTTTCTTTCTTTCTTTCTTTCTTTCTTTCTTTCTTTCTTTCTTTCTGCCCTCCCTTCCTTCCTTCACTCCCCCCGCCCCCGGCCTCAGGTCTCCTTTTATTAATTCTTCACCTTCCTTTCTGTACCCTGGTCTCATCTGCAATGCGTGCATTTTTAGTTTTTGTTTTGTTTTGTTTTGTTTGCTTTTTAGGGCTGCACCCAGGGCATGTGGTAGTTCCCAGGCTAGGTGTCGAATCAGAGCTACAGCTGCTGGCCACCGCCACAGCCATAGCAACACAGGATCCAGTCCACGTCTGTAACGTATACCACAGCTCACGGCAACACCAGATCCTTAACCCAGTAAGAGAGGCCAGGGATCGAACCCACATCCTCATGGTTCCTATCTGGGTTCATTAACCACTGAGCCACAAAAGGAACTCTGGTACATTTTTAATTTTAACACATAAATTGAATCTTCTTGTGGGAATATTCTTGGCGAGCAGACTTTCTTCAGTATCTCTAAGTAAAATCTAACTAAAAAGTTTGTGTTGAGACTTTTCAGGAATCAGGTCACCTAGAAGATGAAGGAATTAGTAAGATTTGATCTGAGGTCTGGGTATAACAAAGATACGAAAACTTTCTGTTTAGGATTCTTTACTTTCTCTTTGGCATAGATATTCTGGTTCTATAGCTTCACGTATGTGAATCTCAACCTTCTGGGCCAGACTTCTCTTTCCTAGAGCTGAGCTTCTGCTGGGAGGGCTAACCTGACTGTACAACGTTTCCTATTCCTGTGTATCCTGTGTTTTGGTTTCAATCCCCTCTTTTGGACCTGCAGGTACTTTCCCAACTCACTGGGTTGGGCTTATATTCTTCTACATAAGCTGATTCCTCCCCATTAGGAATAACTAGGAATGTTGAGTTTTTTATTGCTCTAAGAGATGTTCCAACATCCTACAGTGAATGGCTCTATGGTAACAATTTGTTTTATTTTTTTATATTTAATTTTATGGGAGTATAGTTGATTTACAAATGTTGTATTAGCTTCAAGTGTATCACAAAGTGAATCTGTCATACATAGAAATATATACATTCTTTGTTGCCATATAAGTTATTACAAACTATTGAGTAGATTTTCCTGTGCTATATAGTAGGTTCTTGTTAGATATCTATTTTATACAAGAGTGTATATATTATTCCCACCCTCCAGTTCTTCCCTGCTCCCAACAGTTTCACCTATGGTAACCATAAGGTTTTTTTTGTTGTTGTAGTTGTTTGTTTTCTTGACATTTTAGGGCCACACCCACGGCATATAGAGGTTCCCAGGCTAGGGGCTGAATTGAAGTTGCAGCTGTTGGCCTACACCACAGCCACAGCAATGCCAGATCTGAGCCACTTCTGTGACCTACACCACAGCTCACGGCAACACCTGATCCTTAACCCACTGAGTGAGGCCAGGGATAGATACTTGTTGGGTTCGTTAACTGCTGAGCCAAGATGTGGACTCTCCTAAGGTTTTTTTTTTTTTTTAAATTAAAAAAGCTTATTTCTAAACTATGTATCTTCTGTTATATTCACACAACAGTGATTGTCCAGGAGATAATGATAATATACACTGGCTATGTTGTCAATGTTAGGGACAAGGAGAAGTCAGCTGCAGTTTAGCTTTTTGTGTTTAGAAATCCAATCACTGCCTCAAACTTACATTGTGGTAGATTGTAGTCACACCCCAGTTCTTCCCACCTCAGGGCATCCATGCCCTTTGCCATGTGACCATGCAATACCTTTTGAAGAAGCGAGGGCTATATTTCCCCTCCTTCTTCATTCTGAATGTGGCCATGTGCCTTCCTCAGGTCCATGAAATGATTCAGAAGCGAAGCTGTTTCTGTTTTGAACCTAGTCATTGGGGTCTTGCATGTTTCAGTTTTACTCTTTCTTAAGGGTTTGCCTTTGTCAGAAGTTAGTCTGGGTCAGCCCACTGGACTTCAATGGCACATGACAAATGCCAGGTTACCCAGGTCACCCCAGCTGAAGCCAGACTACATCAGTCAAACAGCCAGCTGAGCTGCAGTTATCTGAGCAAGCATGGCCAAGGTTAGCAGAGCCCTTTAGCTGACCCCCACTTGATTACAGATATGTGCAGAATGAACAGTTATTGTTGATTACCACTGAAATTTTGTGGTTGTTTGTTTTGTGGTGTTACCGCTGCAGTATTATTGTGACATAGATAATTGGTACATAGAATTTTTCAAAAGACAATGTTCAGATCACAAAGTCAGCAGCAGTTCCAGAGGTGATCTCTGACTTCCTTTCCTCTCATTGATATTAAAACATTTCTGTGTACCAGTCAGTTCACTACAGGAAAGTCACTTGAACTTCTCTTTTTATCTCTAAGTTCTAAAGGCCAGGAATATCACCCTATCATTCATGATTTGGAGACTATTTTTTGGCAAACCTTTGTACCCATTTCTTGGTTTTTGCATGTGGAGTGACATTCATTAGCATAAATCCTGTAGCCCTTCTCCATTCCTCCACTCACTTCTTTGAAGAGAACTGAATTCCAACTGGAAAGTCTTTTAGTAAAAACTAGTTATAGAGTCAGTTGCTTGCAGAAAGCATATGACACGCTTTTTTGTCTAACTTTTTTCAGGCCAGAGCCCCCGTTTGAGAGTCTGTATTTTATCACTCTGAGCATGAATGGAAAGACTAGATAATTCTGAGTTTAAATATTTGTAAACCCCTTGTTGCTATTCCTAAAAGAAACTTGGTTTAAGATCATACTAGCTTTCCATTTGTCCATTTTTATTACTCTCTAATTTGCCTTAAAGTCAGATGGAAAAAGTTTTCTCTCCCTTTCTGTCAAATATCACTAATTTCTATTCCACCTTGAGCATCAAAGACCCTAACACGTCACACATGTTCCTCTCTTGTAGGCTACCATTTCTCCAGATGCTGACAATAACAACATGAAATGTAGAATTATATCTAGTTAGTGGTATAAGCCTAAGATCAATTAATTTGAGCTTTTGCTTTTTTCAATTATCAAAATTTACTGAGCACAACCTGAAAACCAATGAAGGAGACCATAGATAGGCCAGTATGCAATAGTCTTGACTCCAGCCTTTAAGAATTTAGTCATTCATCTAAACCACCAAAAATATAAAATCGTCAGACAAATTAGTCTGCATGAAGGAAATCTGCAGTCGTCTTTCAATGGATCATACACTAGCATTTTTTAATTCCTAAGTCTGATCGGAATTTAGGTATTTATTCAGCAATTTTTTAAAATTTTCATTACCTACTACATATTAGGCACTGTTCTTAGAAATGAGAATAAGTCATGAGCTACATAAGTTCTATTCATATCCTCTCACAGCTTTCATTCTCTTAGAGGAGATTGTAATAAATTCAAGTACACACTATAATTTCCAGTAATCACTGGTACTTTGGAGAGAAATAAAACAGTCTGGAGGAAGAGATAATGAGGAGTATAGGCACTGTATTTTAGATAGAGTGGTCAGGGGAGGCTTCTCTGAGGAAGAGATTTGGGAGCAAAAGCCTGAATGATATGAAAGAGAAAACAGTGTGATAGTCTGTGCAGAATGTTCCAAGCAGAGAAAAGGAAAAGTGACATCCTTGAGGTAACAAAGACAAGCTTATGACTTAACCTCAGAGAGGGATGTCCCAAGACTCAGAAAACGGGCCAAGGCCATATCCCATGAGGATGGAGATTGGAACTCCAATTTCGTATAGTACCTCTGAGGTCATAGAGGCTCAGGGACTAAACATGCCCTTTAAGAATAGCTGCCCCAGCAGATATATCTGTCTTCATGTGAACCAAACAGATTTGGACAGTTGACCCTGGGAAAAGCAGATATAATGGGATGAAATCAGACACCGTTCTTTATTTTTCTAAGTCCCAGGGTTCTCACATGGTCCCACGGTCTTGGGAAGAGTCGGGAAAAATAATTGAGGCTTGAGTTTTCACCACTAATCTTGGCAAACAGATGCTGAGATAGATTAAATGTTAGATAGAAAAAAATAAAGAAATATGGCACCCTGGCATCATTTCAGCCTATAATATATACATGTTTAAATGCATACAAACATATATATTTGAATAAGCATGTGTGAGATTTATGTGTCTGTTTTCAGCCACAGGGGGCAGAAATCTAATGTCGAATAACTTTAGGTAAAATAGGATTTATTGAAAAGGTAGAGAGAGTTGAGGGAATTAAAAGAACAGTGGAAAGGATAAGGGCATAATGGGGAAAATCTGCAAGTCTTAGAACCTGTACCTTGAACACTATCGCTACTGCTTTTGTCATTCCTTCCTTCATCGCTTTCCATCTGCAGGTGAGCCTTATTGAGCCTTATTTTCTCAATTTTCTGGTCAGGAGGAAAGCTGACCAGCAGAAGGCCTAGAATTCTCTCCTTCTAAGTCAAAGACCAGAAAGTAAAAAATCTTCACCTCCAAGTACAATTCAGAGCATCCAGGGACTCCAACTGGCCCTCTAGTCACAGTTTAAAACGTCTTTGTAGGTCGCGGATGCAGGGCAGGTATCGGCTCGGATGCGGGCACACTGCGTGCAAGCCATGTGGAGGCTGAGAATATGAAATTGCCTCATGAGATGATTAGTTTTATGAAAAAGACTCAGTTAAGCTGGGACTGAAAGGGTGAGAAGGATTCAAACAGATAATGTGAGTGAGAAGGGAACATGCTGGGGGCAAAATCATGGAAGCATGAGCACCAAGGCTACAAGGAAGGTGACTTGGTTAAAGGGGAGGGCGGGGAAGGAGTGTCATATACTGAGCATCTAGGATCTGCTGGATAATGGCTGGCACTGCATGTATATTTTTCTCATTGAATCCTCATGGATGAGTTTGAGTACTTTGGGCTACATGTAATAGGAATCCCAATTAAAACTGGGTCATATAGGAAATAAGTTGGCTCAAATAAGAGTACAGGGGTGGATCAGGATTTAGGATAGGTTTATCCAGTAGCTCAAAGATCTACTCATTATTACACAGTATAGCATCTTTCATTTAACTATAATGTGCCCTTGTACTGAAACGGGGTGTCCACCAACATTTACTTAGACAGCTGTGCTCAGTTCATATGCTAAATCTGCACTGACTAATTTAAATTGAGAAAAATTAAACATTTTGTTCTTCAACCACCACACTATCCATATTTTAAGTGCTTGGTGGCCATATGTGGTTTGTGGTTACATATACAGCACACAGAATTATTTCCATCATCACAGAAAGTTCTATTAGACAGCGCTGCTGTATTTTCCCTGAAATGCTTTCAGAGAATGCTCACTTTTTAGCACATTTACCTCTCAATGCTGAGATTTCTTTGGTCTGATCTTCTCATTTATCCCTTAATTGTACATTGCCCTTGGGTTGTTCTTTTGAATATTTCTTCCTTATACATATTATCTGCACAAAATAATAAATTTCAAGGGCAAAGAACTTTTCCATGCTGAATGATGAATAACCACTTGTTGCTTTGAATTTGAATACTACTATAAGATTTCAAATTGACATCCAAATACTCAACATGAATTTCAGAATGGCAGCATTAAAGTTTTATTTTAGAATAGTTTTAGATTTATAGAAAAATTGGAAAGATAGTACATAGAATCTCCATTTACCTCACATCTAGTTTTCTCTATTACTAATGATTTCTATTAGTATGATGTATTTGTTACAATTAGACAATAATGTTACATTATTATCAATTGAAATCCATAGTGTATTCCATTTTTTACCTAATATTCTTTTTCTATCCCAGGATTCCTTCCAGAATATCACATTATATTAAGCAGGCATATTGTCTTGTCTGTGACAGTTTCTTAGAATTTTCTTGTTTTTGATGACTTTCATCATTTCAAGGAATATTGGTCAGGTATTTCATAGAATGTCCCTCATCTGGGATTTGTTTTATATTTTTCTCATGATTAGAATGAAGCATTTTAATACAGCCATTTAGAGGCAAATTTTCAATACTTTTCAAAATAAAATAAAAGTGAGTGAAAAGAGCAGATGTCTGAGGATTGAGACCACAAAGCATTCATTACATCATGATTGGTACCTAGAATGCGGGGTGACAAAACTGTTTGTATAGGTAATAGAGTTGTACAGTTACATAGTACTAATTGAAGTCTTCAAAGGCTTAGACTAAAGAGTAGACAGAAGTCTTTATACAGGGAACATTTTAAACATAAGAGGGACAAGAAAGATAATCAAATCTTCTATTTCTACAAACTCTCTTTTAAAGCAGCCATTTTCAAGTTATTCTGAGAAAAAAATTCTAGGAATGTGAATTGTTCATGCCAATGTCTATAATAAAAGCAAGATAAATCCAGCAATATTCTTGAATCAAATATTTCTAAGAGAAAAATAGATGTTTTTATTTATCATACAGGTAAAATAGTAGCTGTATTGAAATATCTCTATTAGGGTTTTATAATAGGTACACTGATAATCATTTAACTTTTTTATTCCTTCTGGGATTGCCATACCACACATCTGCTTTGAAACACGGTGGTGATATGTTTATGTAAGCACATCAGAATAGTGAATATATGTGCTTTTATTGAGTTAGTTAGTTTTTTATGGTCTCACCTGAGGAATATGGAAGTTCCCCAGAAAGGGAATGATTGCAAGCCACAGCTACCTACACTAGAGCTATAGCAACGCTGAATCATTTAACCCACTGCACCGGGCCAGGGATCGAACCCACACCTCCACAACAACACCAAGCCACTGTAGTCAGATTCTTAACCCACTGTTGCATAGCAGGAAATCCTATATGTGGTTTTAGATAAGTCAGGGATGTGAAGCTTGTTCCTAATTTTCTTGATTTATAACAATTTTTGTCATTGCTACCGGGTGTAAGTTTGTTACTCTTACACATATTTCAGAAAACTTATTTTCTGAAATATCTATAAAAATGTATTTATATTTTGATCTGAACTTCGTAGATTTACTTTAAAATAGTTTTAGGCATGATAACCAAATTATGTACCTGTGCATGTGGTTGGTGAAGCTGGAAGAGCATGCAATCCTCCAGAGGAGTGAGGAAAACAAGTAGAAAGGAGTAAAAGGGGAAGCAATTACATGGGGGAAAGAAAGAAAGATATTTTATTTTTGTATAGCTTTTACTTTACCACTCTAGTGATGTTTATTTCATCACTCTTCAAATCAGCCAAATCTCAGAATCCAGACCTCTCTCTCCTTACACTTATAAAGGAGGAAGGCTGATATTGTGTTGGTGCCTAATCTGTACAATTTGGTATGTTAGGTAATTATAAACTTTGTCCTGTTTAATTGCATCTTACAAACTCCTGTTTAATTTAGTTTTATTATTTCCCTTTTGTAATGAAGAAACTGAAGCTTTAAGAAATTACATGATTTACCCATTGTCAGAGAGCCAGTAAGTAAAGAAGCTCATATTTAGGTCTAGGTAATTTCAAAACTCATGTTCTGTCTACTGATAAAAACATTTCCAAAATGGCTGGATTGTGTCAGGCTAACTCCTAAAGAACATATTCAAAAGCAATATAGTTTCATCTCTAACCTCGTTTCAAAGATCAGGAAGCAGAGACATTAATGTAAGACTGGTTCATCCAGTAGCTCAGAGATTATGCACTGTCCCTCAAGCTTGGTATTTCAATCAACTATATTCAATATGTCTCACAGCTGAGACAAGGATTTAGCTAGGCTCTACAGCAGATTAAACAGAAGGTTTAATGGTCCTAGCAAGAGTTTCCACTGACCTGAAAGGACAGATTTTCTAACAAAAGGACTCCTCCCAATTCATTGGGGCATGTGCTCAACAAGGCTTTAGGAGGTTATCTTTGTTTACAGACACATCTCCAAATCTCAGCCCAAACCAAACCTTGGCATGTGTGGTTAAATCACCATAAAGAGTCAAGAACACAAGTTGGGCCTTGGCTGATCATGCAGAATCTTGGTTAAATGATCTGCCACAGTTATTCTAGCTTTTTGAATGATTTTCAACCTGAGTTCATGCATTTGACTTTGATGCAAATGATAGCTCCAGCCACTAGGGAAAATGATCTTGGTTAAAACATGGATGTGTTTTAATCCTGTTTCTCAACATTTGATCATTGAAATACGGTTAAAATCAGGAGGTAGAAATATAATTACCCCATAATTTCAAAAACCCAGTAGAGAAATGATTGTTAGGAAATCTTTACGTGGGGTGTGTGTGTGTGTTTGCGTGTGTGTAGGAGCCTTGCAGAGGGTGTCTGCACTTAGACAATTATAACACCCTTTGGGGGATAGATGGTGATTTTGATGACACATGCAGAAGTAGTTTAAGAACATGAAGGGATTGTTTAGTGAAACTCTTACTTTTGTTTCAAATTACACTATATAATATTCACAGCCCTTCTCACCAAGGAATAAGAAAACTTATTCAAAATTTAATTTGTTCCATATTTTAGAATATACACGTCTTTTACATTGTATTTCATTGGCAGTTTAGTAGCTACACAAAGAATTACACAAAGAAAATAGATGGCATGTCTACCTATATTATCATGGTTGACTATGAACTACATCAAATATTGTTTGGACCTATGCAGGAACAAACATAATGATTATGGGGGAAAAGTTCATGATTCTTTTGGCTTTTTATTCTAGCACATTGTAAGAAATTGACCTGACTGTAACTTTTCTTTGGAATGCTTGTTGAAAAAGCATTACTGAGAGTTTTAAAACTTGGATTGAAACTTAATCTATATGGTAATAGAACTTGGAAGCGTCCAAGCTCAATTCAGACTGAAATGTCAGAAACAGTTTTTGAAAATGGTACATCTTATGCAGCCTACAGATAACGAAATAAACTATCTATCACTTAGTTTCCCAACCAGGGGCACAATGTATAAGGAAAGGAAATAAAAGTTCTAGAACATTTGCTTTAGCATGTGCCTGTCTCCTTTATGATATATTTCATCTGTGAAAAATGTAAAGGATGATTTACACAATGGTTCATATGCTCCTCTCCTCTTCTAAACCTTCCAGATATTCATTAAACACTTTTGTTTTCATAAAAAAAAAGTCTCTGTTACATTGTTTCACCTTCAATACAGGTTAAGTTTTAATTAAATTGCTTTTTAAATATACAGAATTGACAAAAGAGCATTTGTTAAAATTGCAGTGATTATTCTTTCCATTTCTGCCATCTTTCCCACCATCTCTCAATCTTATTTAAATATACAGAATTGACAAAAGAGCATTTGTTAAAATTGCAGTGATTATTCTTTTCATTTCTGCCATCTTTCCCACCATCTCTCAATCTTATGAAACCAAAACACACTAACATAGAGTACCAATATAACTAAACCGATTTTCAGTCTAAATTACTTGTTCTCAAATTTCAATTTATCTAAACTGATATTCAATCTAAAGCACTAATTCTCAGACTTGGCCACCCATTGGAATTATCTGGAATATTAAAAAAATGCTGATCCTCATGTCCACTCTACCAGATTTGATTGGTATGGAGTATGGTTTGGGATTTTTTTAGAAGTTTTCAGCTCCATAGATAAATCTAAATATGTGACAAAGTGAGAACCAACATTTTAGAGTAGTGGGTCCAATCTTGCTTGCACATTGGAAACTTTTAGAAATTCTTAAAAATATTGGTGTTAAGTTTCCATACTTCAATTTGATGTAATTGTTCTGAGGTACAGACAGAATATGAAGAGTCCCTCCCACACCCACCCAGGTGTTTCTAGTAAATGGCCAAGACTAAGAACTAACATTAGCATTTGACTTTTCATTAGATCAGAACAAGATCAATATAAATTTTGTATTTAAAAATTTTTTCACATTGAATTTTTAAATATGCTATAAGGAAAATTTGAGTTGTATTTATTTGCTTATTTTCTTCTCTTTAGGGCCACACCTATGGCTTATGGAAGTTCCCAGGCTAAGGATTGAATTGGAGCTCCAGTTGCCAGCCTAAGTCACAGCCACAGAAACATAGGATCAGAGCCACATCTGTGACCTACTCCACAACTTGAGACAATACCAGATCCTTAATCCACTGAGTGAAGCCAGTAATTCAACCCACATCCTCACAGACATTAATGGAACTCTGGAAAATTTGAGTTTTAAAATAGACTTTATTTGAATGCAGTTTAATAAATCAAGGCAAAGAATAACTGATAATTAATGTAAAGCTCTCCTGGAAGAAAAACCTTGTCCTCATTGTAAAAATGTAAGATTCAAGGACAAAGTTATTACTACTTGAAGAAAGAAAATTATAAAAAATGTAATTTGAAGGAGTTATTTTTAATGCAAATATGACAGTTGAGATCATCTTTGAGAAAACTTTATTAGGCACAAGTAAAAATGAGATACAAAAAAGAAAAGGAAGTTTTTTGCCAGATTTATCACTTTTAAAGAGTATTATCTATTCTCAAATAAATATTTTCAGATGTGTGAAAGTCACCTATAAATGTTTATTCTACTTAGAATTTTCATAAGAACACAAGCTCCTGACAACTAATGTAAACTGTCAATTGCTTAAAAGTAGAATGAAGAGAGAAATTATCTATTTAAAGCCTACAGTGTGTTTCTGAATGAAAGGTATAGTGTTGATTTTTTTTCATTTAATGAAAGACTTGATAACACATTCGGAGAGAAGCCAGGTGTAAACTGTTTTTCCACACTTGTGCAATGGGTTTATATGATTCTGTTACTATAGCTTGCTGAAGTGTTGTGTAAACACCGGATGAGTTACTTCTTATTACTTAATTTATACATGCTAATGCTTAAAGTATTTTTCTCCTCCAAAAGTATACCCAATTGCTTATACTCAAAATGAGTCAGTGGGAGGAGCATGTTCTCACTCTTCAGTATCAGCAGGAAAATTCACCCTATATATTTATGTAGGGTGAATATCTATATAGATATATAGATATATTTTTTTTAAGGCCGCACCTGTGGCATATGGAATTTCCTGGGCTAGAGGTCAAATTGAAGCTGCAGCTGCCAGTTTAAGCAACAGCCATGGCAGCACTGGATCCAAGCCATGTCTGCAAACTATACCACAGCTTGTAGCAACACTGGATCTTTAACTCACCTGATCGAACCTGCATCCTCACAAAGACAACCTCAGATCTTTAACCCATTGAGCCACAAGAGGAACTCATATATGTATGTATATATATGTGTATGTGTGTATATATATACACACACACATATGCGTATATATATATTTTTCTTTTTAATTGGGGTGATGTGTCTGTGTGTGTGTTTGTGTTGTATTTGACGACGGAACGTCATTTCTCTGAGCAGTTTATTTTTCTCAAGAATTACTGGCATTCACACTGTGGTGAAGTGGGTTAAGAATCCAACTTCAGGGAGTTCCCGTCGTGGCTCAGTGGTTAACGAATCTGACTAGGAACCATGAGGCTGTGGGTTCAATCCCTGGCCTTGCTCAGTGGGTTAATGATCCGGCGTTGCCGTGAGCTGTGGTATAGGTTGCAGACGCGGCTCGGATCGCTTGTTGCTGTGGCTCTGACGTAGGTGGGCGGCTACAGCTCTGATTAGACCCCTAGCCTGGGAACCTCCATATGCCGCCAGTGCAGCCCTAGGAAAAAGACAAAAAGACAAAAAAAAGAAAAAAAAGAGGAATCCAACTGCAGTGGTTCAGGTTGCTGTGGAGGTGTGAGTTCGATCCTGGGCCCAAAGCAGTGGGTTAAAGGATCTGGTGTTGCTGCAGCTGTGGCATAGATAGCTGTAGCTTAGATTCAATCCCTGGCCTGCAAACTTGCACTTGCCATGGGTGCAGCCATGAAAAATAAAAAAGTGGTTTCTATAATTCTACCATCTACATTGTAAGATAGATATTTTGTTAGCAGAACGGATGCGAACTCCTGTCTCTTCACATGCGTGATAAAATGCCTATAAAATGATATAATCAGTGTCTCATAAATAAAGAAATTAAGAATTTCTTTATTTGCCATTCACTAAAAAGAAAGAAAAAAGTTAAAGTGCATAGGCAAATGGCAGCAAAATGAGCATTTAGTCAGTACTGATAAAAAGAAACTTTACAAGTGCTTTGTGTATGTGGCAGACCTAGGAGAATCAATTCTTAAAGGAATTATCTAACCCTGGAAACTTCCTTCAGTTAATGACTTAAAATTTAAAGAAATACAACCAGGTATATAAAGTGCAGCAAAGATAATTCCAATATTTTTAAGCAAAAATAATGGGTCTTAGTTTTTAACTTTATTAAAAGTTAATAATTTTCCTCATTAATTATTCATTTGTGAAGTCTTTTTGGTTAATCTACATTTTTTTTGTCTTTTTTTCTAGGGTAACCCCCGTGGCATATGGAGGTTCCCAGGCTAGAGGTCAAATCGGAGCTATAGCCGCTGGCTGACACCACAGCCACAGCAATGTGGGATCTGAGCCATGTCTGCAACCTATACCACAGCTCACGGCAACGCCAGATCCGTAATCCACTGAGCAATACCAGGGATCGAACTCATAACCTCATGGTTCCTAGTTGGATTCATTAACTACTGAGCCACGACGGGAACTCCTAATCTGCATTTTGTTCCATGATTCATTATTATCTCTTCTACTGACTGGGTAAAATAAAGCTATAATTAACACCTAATTTCTAGTTATACAAACAATAAACATTTATGTAGTCAACTATTTAATTAGGGCTATGGAAGTTAAATTCACATTTGAAGGAGTTCCCATCATGACTCAGCAGTAATGAATCAGACTAGAATCGACAAGGACAAGAGTTCAATCCTGGACTCGCTCAGTGGTTTAAGGATCTGGCATTGCCGTGAGCTGTATTGTAGGTCACAGACAAGGCTGGGATCTGGTGTTGCTGTGGCCCTGGTGTAGGCTGGCAGATACAGCTCCGATTTGATCCCTTGGGAACTTCCATATGCTATGGGCGCAATCCTAAAAAGCCAAAAGAAAAAAGAAATCACATTTAATTATAAAATAAGTACACTGTTGATATTATCTAGTCCATAAGGAAACAGAAATAACCAAGATACAGAATAGTCCATTTATTAGTGTCTTGTAGATGTGTTTTAAATAATTGAAAAAGGTCAAAATTTCATGAATTCAATAATTTTTTTTTTGGTCACAAGTATTATGTCTGACACCAGGGTACAACAAATGAGATGTGGGGGAAAGTCCAAAACGGTTCTTCCTCAAGAGGGTTACAAGAGTAGAGAGAATAACTAGCAACTAAAATTCAGAGTGATGCTCGGGTATTCACACTAGTCATATGGGATCATGGAGAGGAGGTGTCTGTCACAGACCAAAGGTAATGGGGTAGGGCAAGGTAATAGGAATGGGTCTTGGATATAATGGCCAAGTTGGGATCTTAATGAATCTAAAATATCAATACACTTGTATAATGGAGAGGTAGTTAATAGGTTGGATAAATAAACATTCTAATTATGAGGGAACCTAGAGGTTAGAAAGTCTAAAAAAGATACTGAAATTAGGTAAAGAAAACTTGAGCACCAAGTCTGAAGTTTTGCTAGGCAGACAATGTTTGAAGAAACAATTGCTATGTGTGTTATCATAAGGTAAATATATGAAAGCCAGTAAAATATTCTCAGCATTTTCAGGAGGGGCGATGTTGGCAATAGCGTTGATCAACTAGATCACATTTAGGGGGAAAATGACCTATCTGGCAGCAGATTGAAGCTTGAAGGAAGTGGAGAGTTGAGTTAGGAGGGATGTAGAAGGCAGAATTCCAAAATGAGTCCCAACGATGCTAACCCTTGAATAACCTGCCTTATTTGGGGGTAGAAACTGTGAATGCGATAAGACATTCATGGTAATGTGGCATTATGGAGAAAGGAATTTTGCAGATATAATTAATATTTCCAAATAATTTGGCGTTATATGAAGGAATTTATTCTGAGTGGTCTATACATAGTCAAGTGAGACCTTAAAAGGATCAAGCTCTTGGCAAAAGAGATTCAACGTGTGAAAACTATTTAATGAGAGAGAAATACTCTATTGATGCTTTTGAAGAAGGAGCCACAAGGGTGGGTGGCTTCTAGAAGCTGAGAGTGGCCTCTGGGTGACAGCCAGCAAAGAAACAGAAACCTCATGCCCACTACTGCAAGGAACTGAATCCTGCCCAAACCCTGTGTGTTTAGAAGAGGATTCCAACCTCTATATGGGAGTGTAGCCAGAACGACACTGATTTTAGCCTTGTGAGATTCTCAGCAGAAAACCCAGTCAATCCATGACTGTAAGCTCTGACCTACAGCTAATAAATGGGCATTGTTTTATGCTGCTAAATTTGTGCAATTTTCCAGGCAGAGACAGAAAACTAATACAAACAGAGACACATCATTCAAAGAAGAAAATCACTTTACGTTATAACTTAAAATTCTCTACAGAGCCATTTAGAATTATCTTCAGCAGCAGTTTACCGTGCAAAAATTAGTCACATTACTTGTTAAAAACAAACAAGAATGTTGAAGTTAGGTACCTCAATGAGTTACTATATTGGGGGCTATTTCTATAATTGAATCACCTTTAATATGAAGGATTATCAAAGTTTTTAATAATAATCATCTTGTGTGCATCTGCCATTCTGTCCTTCAAAACTCTCCTCCCTGCAAAAATATTTCTAACTATATCAGAATTTTGATGACATCTTGCCCAAGAACCTGGATTACTTACCCCCATTATCATTCTTTAGTTAATAAAGTCTTTGTTTTCTTCTTACATAAAAAGATTTTTCCATAAAGAATTCCTGTCATTACAAATTTAGCTTGAAAGTTAATACTCATTTTAAATTTTGCTATATAGTGATAAATTTGAGTGTTTAATTTTATATAAGCACACAATCTTCATTTTCCATGATCAAATTCATTTCCACTGAAAATATAAGCAAAACAGGATCAATAAACAAACACCACAGTTATTTTTCCTAATCTCTGCTTAAATTTATTTTATTTAAAATTTAAAATAATTTTAAAATTTTAAATAATTAAATAATAAATTTATTTTATTTAAAATTTAAAATAATTTTTTAATTTTATATAATTAAATAATAAATTTAAATAATTAAATTTATTTTATTGAAAATTTTAAATAATTTTTAAATTTATTTTATTTAAAAATTTAAAATAATTTTTATTGATATTCATTATTATACAGAAGTTACATATAAAATATCATGGCAGCTTATACGGACTGAAAAGCAATGTTAAATATTTCTGTTTTAGAAGTGAAACTATTGGACTTCTTGTTGTGGCTTAGTGGGTTAAGACCCTGACACAGGGTCCTTGAGGATGCAGGTTCGATCCCTGGCCTCACTTATTGGCTTAAGGATCCATCATTGCCACAAACTGCAGTGTAGGCCTGGAACTTCCATATGCTGCAGATGCGGCTATAAAAAGAAAAAAAAATATGTGAAACTATTTACTGAAATTTTACAAAAATTCTATTAAATTTTATAAATATTCTAATATTTATTTTGTAGTGATGGTCTATGGAATAATATGTGTCGATCTATTGACAGATAATTTTCTTGATGATCTCTAAATTAATATACCATACTGTTTTAAGTTAGAAAGAGATTTTTCAAATGTGCTATTTCCTGGATTTCCTTTATAATAAAAACTTTCTTCCCCTCTGTTTTTTTCGTTATGATTGGATAGCTTCTATTCTGCACAAATACTTTGTTCTGTTTACTCATTACCAGCAACTGAAAATGTTTTTAAAGTATAACATATGCTTTAATTTCATGCCAAATAAGGTTTAGTCTCTTAAAATATCAAATAGACATTTTTATACATGGGAAGTAATATCATTGGGAATTTATTGTCTAAAGGAGATATATTAGGCAAGAGACTTGGAACTAAGTAATAAAAATATTTTAAAAATCATCTGTAAGGATAATATCTTAAATTTGTGACTAAATATCACACTTATTATGCCTTTTACTTTGGAGAAGAATGTACTTTTACTTTGTTACTTTGGTCAGTATAATTCATTTTATCAACGAGCTGTCACTGTGTTTAAACATCTGGAACCCATCATGCTCAACAATGGCCAACACTCATAACCAATCAAAGAGAGTTTACTATGAAGGGTAAATATTAAGAATATGATCCTGGCTTTGTTACATTAATTATGTGATGGAAAATATTGTCTCCCTTATATCTTGCTGCCCAAAGAACAGTTATTGCCACGCTCTTTAAACTTTAAACATCATTAATCATTTTATTAAAAACTCAATTTGTATAAATTTTTTAAAAATTCTAAATTATCCAAATGAAACCTGACAATGCCCTCCCCACCCCATGCCCCATAAGAATATTATGGAAAATACTTGTAACTTTAACCAAAAGTCTTGAGTGACAGACCCCATGCAATTAATTTTGAAAAATTTGGTCTCAACACTTCAAGAAACCACTTAAAAGAAGAGAACCTTTTAACTGCTTTCAACAGAATTCCATTCTACTTTTATCTCTGGAGAGGATTTCCCTGTAATTCTAGCACTTCAGCCAGACTGTTTGCACACGGCTGAACAGAAATAACATATATTTTTACATCAGCGTATTTAATATCACAGGTTCTTCCATGTACTGACACAATGTTGGCAGAATTAACAATACAGACATCATTAGTTTCCTAAAGATCCATAATTGAAAAGTCAGACTGCTGAAAAATGTCACCTTGTGTGTACTATGCTAAGGGAATAAAGCTTTGCCTAAGTCCTTAGAAGGGCAAATAAAGACTTAATTATGGCATGTGTTGGATCCATGGGCACTAAATTCCATTAGCTTTCGCATGATGTTTGAAATTTCTATCTCCAAAGAACCACTTCCCTTAAATTTGCAAAAATAGTTCAGTCTCCATCAAATCAGATCCCTATGCTCTAGGATGCAACAAAGACTTACATGATAAGTTTGAAAATTTGGGATTTCCCACGTGGCTCAGTGGGTTGAGAACCCAACTAGGACCAGTGAGGATGTGGGTTTGATCCCTGGCCTTGCTCAGTGGGTTAAGGATTTGGCATTGCTGTGAACTACGGCATAGGCCTGATTTGGCCCAGAGCCTGGAAACTTCCGTATGCCATAAGAGCAGCCATTAAAAGCAAATAATGATAAGTTTGAAAGTTGTTGTTTCAATATATTCAGGTACCACATGTAAAACTTTGTGACTCTAGGGCAAAAGGGGCCATTTTAAAGATTTGCTTGTTTATTAGAAGTAGAATTCCTGGCAGAGTATATACCTAATTACTTTGCCAACTCAAGTTACAGATGGGGTTTAAAATTTAATTTTTAAATTTAAAAATGTCCTAAAGGGGAAAATCAATTTCAAATAAAAACTCCAGTTCCTGATTCATTTTTCTCAGACTCTTTCCCTTCCCACATTCAGCTTTGCTCTGTATTTCACTCCCATCTTTTACTTATACTCTCTGCTTTGGACGGAGGAAAAAACACAAGAGTTTTTGGAATTTAGAAAAATTGATTGAAACACCAAATATTCAAAGTTCTCACATAAGCTTTGTATGTGCTCCAGTTTATAAAGATGTAAACCAAACCTGAGCTGCTATTTTGGTTCCAACAGGCAAGCATGATCTTGCATTAGAGGTGGGTCTGCACTGGGATGGGACTGAGTTTGCTCATAGCTCATGTCAACAATGCATTTAAAAGGGAGGGGTATTGAAACTGTCTATGTGCTATTAATTTCACTTTAAAAGATACTGTCTTTTAAAAGTCGTATATCTGCATCTTTTTCCCAACAGTCTTTTTTTAAGTGTACCTAAAATCCAGGAATGATGACTTAAGTGTAAGATTGCATCATGTGAACCTTACCTTGATACTGAATACCTAAGGGGGGGTTCTCCAAATAAAACCTCAGAGGACACTAGCACACTATAGCATGTGTTTTTTTTTTTTTCTGAACTGTGTATTTAAATGAATTCAATAAACCCTTGAATTCAACTAACCCTTGAGTCCAACCATTTGGGGTACAACCAACAAATAATGTGTACAAAAGTTCTGGAGGTGGACTGCCTAAGGTTGAGTTCCAGATCTCCCTTTATTAACTGTTTGTTTGGTTGGCTCCAAACAGCTACAAATACTGGTGCCTCCTTCTCATCCATAAAGAGGAAGTTATGGTAATTCCTATTTCATGTGTTTGTTCTGAGATTAAATAATTCACCTAAAGCAATGGATATCAGCCAGTGATGATTCCCGTGCCCGTCCACTACCCAGGTGACACTGACCATGTCTACAAATGCTTTTTTCCCCCCATAAATGAGGTGGACAATGTGTACCTGGCGTGGTGGATGGAGGCCGAGGACACAGCTACATGTCCTACGTTCACAAGACAGCTGCTCACAACAAAGAATTATCGTACCCATCGTGTCAACAGAGCTGTTTCTTTACTCTGATCTGAATCACTTGAAACAGTGCCCAAGGCAAAGATTTCACTTGACAAACATTAAAGTTTATTTATGTCTCCTTATCACATACCACTTTCCCATCATTTTCCATCTGTCCATGGTTTCTACACTTCATATTTTCCTTTGGGGGTTAAGTCTAACAGAGTGTGCCATTTCTTAAGCAGCTGATTTCAGATTCAAACAATTTGAATTTTTTCTAATTTGTCTCCAAGAAATACATTCATGGGACACTTGATAATAGATAGAAGCCTAATAACTGCTGTCCTCTGGCTTCTTACCTGGTCCCTTGTACCATATATGCTTTACAACAGTAAAAAAGAGAAGCTAAACACATATTAGAAAAATTTAATCTTGTGCTCTCCCTGTTGGTATACAAATGCAGAAATGAGAAAGCAGGGAGAGATCAGGACAGAGCAAAATGGTACCAACATACAGCAAATTCACCTACATTAGATGGAACAAATGACTACATTTTCATGGCCGATACTTTATTTTTTAGAGGAGATTCTACATCTTCTTGACCACAAGTGACAGATATGGACTCCAGTCTGAGCAGGGGGGAACACAGTGGAAGGATATTAACTTGCACAATAGATGGGGATGCCAAATAAACAGGCAGAACAGGAAGGAGAGGCAGCAGGAAAAGAGCAAGGCTGTTATGGCAACGCCATCTGGTTGGGATGTCCCCTTGTCCCTGCTTGGTCCCTGGACATAGCTTTCTCAGGACATACAAAGCCACAGATGCTGTATTCGCAACAGTACTAGTAGCCATTGGTCATGTTGTCAAGATTATAAATCTAATACTGGGTCAGATGCTCAAGCCATGAATGCCGCAGATAGGAAGACAGACTACATGGTTATTAGGCTTCTAGAATAGGAGATGAAAGAATAGTGTACAAATTTATAATGCAGACTTTTAATGGATAAGTTAGGTAACTCAAGAAAAGCTGATCTAAACACTGGGGGTTTCAAGATAGGTTTACAGTGCTATGTTAGGGAGTATCATTCATTATCCAGCTCTGTCCAATTCATTAAATCCATCCTTGGACAAGGCGGGACTCTCAAAGATTGTCTGAGGGAGCTGTGGTTTGTATTGATTGTATTTTCGAGTTAAAGCTTTTCCATTTGGGCAATTTGTTTTGTCACTTGTAAGTCTGTAAACATGGGCCAACATATTTTTTTTTTTTAAAAAAAGAGCCCTAGATTCTTTGTTAAATAGGAATTTCACATTGGGCGAAAGGTTGGCAGAGTTTGACTAACCACTCAAAGACATGAGCCTGTCCATGCTGCTGACTCAGAGAAATAAGAGGAACAAGGCCCAGAAGGCAACACTAAAATGTTATTTTCCTTTTCCATGTAATCTCAGTTTACAAAAGCTTATTAAAGTTTTTCACCAACTGTAAAGTTTATACAGTACATTGCTAACAGATGTAATTGTTGGACAGATAACACACTCACAAGCCATTTTTTAAACTTGAAAATGTGTCTCCAGGCCATAGTAGCTGTGACTATAGCCAAGGGTGTACGTGTGTATCATTATTAGTCTCATAAGTAATGTTAAAATGATCTTTACATGATTTTTAGTTGAATTTGGCAAGGGAAACCAAAGGCTAGTATTTGGATCATAGTTTCAAGGGGCAAGTTTCAAGGGGCAATTTTCCTGGATAGGTGATTACCTCTTAGAAAAAAAGTAGTAGAATTGCAATTTGGTCCATCAGGAATGAAGGGGGAAGATTTGCTTTTGCCTTATAAGGTTTAGTTGATAGAGTCCTTTAGTTAGATTTCTTCATTGTTTTGTGCTTTGAGAATTTCCTGGAGTTGCTATTGTGGCTCAGGTTAAGGATCCAGCATTGTCTCTGTGAGGATGTGGGTTCAATTCCTGGCCTCGCTAAGTGGGTTAAGGATCTGGCGTTGCCACAAGCTGTGGTGTAGGTCACAGCTGGGGCTCAGATCCGGTGTTGCTGTGGCTATGGTGTAGGCCAGCAGCTGCCACTCTGATTTGGCCCCTGGCCTGGGAACCTCCGTATGCTGAAGGTGGGACCCTAAAAAAAAAAAAAAAATTTCCTAAGAGTGGGAATCATCCTATACTTATTATTAATGTAATGCTTATATCCATGGCAAGCCATTGCTGGTTCTCCATAACTAATTAGACCTTTTTTTTTTTTTTGCCTTTTTAGGGCCACACCCATGGCATATAGAGGCTCCCAGGCTAGGGGTCGAATCAGAGCTGTAGCCGCTGGCCTACACCACAGCCACAAAAATGCGGAATCCAAGCCACATCACAGACACAAAAATGTGGGATCTGAGCCGCATCTATGATCTACACCACAGCTCACAGCAATGCCAAATCCTTAACCCACTGACCGAGGCCAGGTATTGAACCTGCATCCTCATGGATGTCAGTCAGATTCATTTTCCACTGAGCCGCGACTGGAACTTCTAATTAGACATTTTAACAATTATAGTCTTTTGATATTTGACCATTTTCCCCAATCAGTTACAATGCTTTAAATATTTATATACATTTATTTTATATTTCCTTGTCTTGTTATTCCAGCATCTGATAAACCAAATTATTTTCCTGTTGCTTGTATTGTTTCCTGATCCTAACTTGTGTCTGTGTGTACTGTGCATTTGTTAATAATTAAATCTAGTTGCTGGCTTTCATCCTTGAAATTCCTGCACCACTAGGTTAAGGATCTCCAGAGAAGAAATAAAGTTGCCTCTGCTAGTCCCTGACTGCTAACAACCGGGAACTTTAAGTGTCTCAAGTTGAGGGGGTCCCTGAGCAGTTCAGGGGGTGTAAATTAATGAGTCAGACCTAGGCTTACGATGTTAAGGAAATACAATTCTTACCTCATCCAGAGCCTTAGCAGAGACAGACAGATCTCTTTCTGGTTCCATTTGCTGCTATTGCTGCCGTCGCTGTTTTAACCAAGACTCTCATTGAGTTTATAGTATCTTAGATGTTCCAGCCTTGTGTAGGGCTCTCAAATTTAACTGCCCATATTGTGAAGACCAAGAAGTAGTTATTAATTTCCCCCAAACTCGAAGTTCCTGACAATAGCGCTTGGCCTCCGGACAATCGTAGCTCCCTATTTACTTACTATTCTGGTTTTAGCTCCTAGGGATTTGTGGGTATTAGAAAATGCAGGCTTTCCCTTACATTAAAGGAACAAAGTTATTATCAGTACATCTCCTTAATTTTAATACATTAGTCTACCATATAGGGACTTATTTTATGACCACTTGAACACTCAGATGTATAAAATTTACCAACCCCTCTAATGCAACCATACCACTTTCTTCAAGTATTTTCCTTAGGTTTTTTTCCCTGCTTGATTGTTAATGTTGTATCCATATGTGTATAGTAAATTATCTGTTGGATGTTCACTGTGGATTGCATCCTTATTCTTTATATAGTGGTTTACCTTTGTTGTTTACTACTTTTTTTTTTCCTGCTTTTCATGGCCGCACCCCAGCATATGGAGATTCCCAGGCTAGGGGTCAAATCAGAGCTACAGCTGCCAGCCTGCGCCACAGCCACAGCAATGCCAGATCCAAGCTGAGTCTGCGCCCTACACCACAGCTCATTGCAATGCATGATCCTTAACACACTGAGCAAGGCCAGGGATCGAACCCTCAACCTCATGGTTCCTAGTCTGATTCGTTTCTGCTGTGCCACAACAGAAACTCCCATCTTTTCATTTTCTGTCTCTTTTTGTCAGTTTGTTTTAGGAGATTCTCTTGTACACACTAAAGATTTTATGATGATTCAAAAATGAGTTTGGTCTACTTAGAGATTTTTAAATCAAGATATGTTTCATCTCAGTTCTGTTCATATATATTATACATACAATTATTTTATTTGTATAGTTTTTCAAACAGTCTCATTAGATATTTAATGATTCTTTTATATGCTTATTTTTGATGTGTGTCTGTGTGCATGCATGATGTGCTTTATGCATTTTTTTCTGATGTTTACCTTTAAAACCAGAGGAGGATCCAGGTTTTTGTGGGACCTAAAGCTTATAAAATTTAAAGAAATTTCTTCCAGAAAAAAAAGAGCGTAGTGAAACAAAATTAACCAGGCAAGTTAAATTTTCTTTAGAATCAGGAAATGAATCACAATAAAATGTAGCAAGTGTCTGTGCAAAAGAGGGCCCTTGAAGCTTAAGCTTCATTAGCTTCATGGTAAATACTCTAGAGTTTATTATCTTTTTTAAAATTATTTGTTAAATTGTGGCAAAATATAGAAGACAAAAAATTGACCATTTTAATCATTTTTAACTGTACAGTCAACAGCAGTATCTACATTCATGTAATTGTGCAACCATCACCACCGTCCATCTGCAGGACTTTTTTCATCTTCCTAAACTGAAACTCTATATCCATTAAATGATAACTCCCCAACCCCCCCCAACACCATTCTTTCTGTATCTATGAATTTGACTACTCTAAGTACCTCATGTAAATGGAATGACACAGTGTTTATCCTTTTGTGACTAGCTTATTTCACTTAGCATGTTGTCTTCAAAGTTCATCTGTGTTGTAGCATGAGTCAGATTATCCTTCCTTTCCACATCTGAATATTTTTTTTTTTTAATGCAGGCAAGTTCTTTCATATTTTATGCAGTGTTTATTGACTCCCTAGCAGAAACAATGAGGTAATTATACATTGATTCTCTCTTCCTCTTCTCTTTCCTTTTTCCTTACCACTTAACATTAGTTGATTTTGTTATTTACCTTTGATTTTAGAATTTTGTTATTTCATTAAAAAGTAATAAATGATCTCTTTGGATTCTTAGCCTTAAAATGAGAAAATCTGTTTCTTTACACTGCCTATGCCTTTATCATTCCCTTTTCTTAACAAATATTTTTATGTCATTTTAGCTGTGTCAGATTTACAGTATTGATATTCATTTCTGTAAGTGTAATTACTTGATTTGTTGGTATTTAATACTGTGCATGATCCATTTACTATCATTTCTCAATTAATATTTCTCTTGTCTAAAGTTGGTTCTCAAGTAGTTTCTACAAGGTAGCTTCCTGAGAACAATGTCCCCTGAGTTCCTCTATACTTGTAACCAAACGGGACCCTGTAGGGCTCCTGGACACAAAAGCCTTTCTGTGTCCCCCATATCTTGTTCTTAGGAAATAGGCCTCATTCATCCTCCATGACCTTCGCTGGGTTCCTAGGGACAGGTTCAGACAGTTGCTGATCAGGGAAGGGAGGGGGTTCAAAGACAAGGGAGGAACAGTCAAGCAACAATAGTACAGACTTGGGGCAGGATTCTGATTCCCTCTCAGGGGATGCACATAATAATATAAGCATTTTATATACCTAAGAGAAAATTTATGTTTCTTATACTTCTCTTAGAAATGAATACTTTAAAACTGAACAGCTTAGAGTCCTTCCTTGTCCTTCTCCCTGGCTTAACTGCACCCTGAACACAATCACCCAAAAGCTAAAGATTAGGCACCCTGAGCACAACTGCCTATGGGTTAAAGATTATTAGCACATGGTGTTTTTCAGGAACTTTCCTAGTTTGTTCTAATCCCTGATCAATATGCCCTTTTTGCAAGTAATGTTATTCTAATCAATAACCCAGAAGACCATCATCATGATGTGTTTGGATCTCCTGACCCCAGCTTTGATGACTAAGATTCTCCCAAAAAAAGAAGGGTGCTTGTTTGTCCCAATTCTGATTCCTATCTGAAAACCTGTTTTTCTCATTTTTACTATAACTCCTTATAATTCTTTCCAAAGGGCGCGGGGAGCACAGTCTTTAGGGCATTAGGCTGCTGTGGCCTCCTTTGTCTGGCAAAGCAATAAAGCTATTTTTTTCTCCTTTACCCAAAACTCTATGTTTCATTTTTGTACCTGCAGACAGAGGCCCAATTTTGGCTATATACTCAAAAGGTTTATCATTGCCTTTGTAAATGCACATACATTGGCTTTGTGTACATTTCTTTCCATAAGTTATTTGTGGCATTGTTCCATTATTTTTCAGGCTTGCATGTTAGAGGAATGTGAGGTCAGTCTGATTATTTCTTCTCATAGAAGTCTTTAATATTTTTCAGTCTGTCTACAAGCAATCTTTCTCATGAATTCTCTGTTTATTTTTCCTGTACCAATATGCAGATCTTTCTTTTTTAATTCATTTGTAATTCTCTCAAATTCAACCTTTTTCTGTTATTTCATTTCTCTCTGCAATACAAACTATGCATAATTGAATTTGAATCCTCTTTGTTTGAATTACATGTGTATCACTTTTTCTGTAATCCCTTGTACTTTAAAATTTTCCTCCCTTTTTTTTTAAATGTTATTTTTGTTTTGGCTCTTTATTCACTTTATTCCAGCTAATGTCAGGAACTTTCTACTAGAGCACATATTTGCAAAAATTTCTTACAGACAATACCCTGACCATGTTTAAGTCAAGCAGATATTTTTCTACTACCCCGGGGTTGTTTATGCTAATGAATCCCCTTATGACCCTTCCATCCTCCTTGACCCAGTCAGCTGAGATTGACAACTGTGAGGTTACTCAGAATTCAATCTCTCTGATCCTTACTAGCCTCAATAACAGACTGTTTCCTGTATTTATGGCTATAATGTGTGTTTAATTGTTGAGTCTCATTTTCTTGTCCTTTCCTTGAAATCAACTCAAGCACAGGTACTCTTCCAAATATTGAATTTCTATCCTAGATATACATTTTTGACAACATATGTGCTGAGGGGCTTTTTAAAACTGATACCTACAGCAGTAGGCACCCTGTTTTAACATGTTCCTACACCAGTGTTTCTTTATCAATTTAGGCAGGCATTTTGTAATTTGGAGTCTCAAAAATCCCTTGTTGGGTTGAATATGTTTGTTGGTTTTGCATATTTTCTTCTTATTTCTGTTGCTTTGAGGCAATTTCTGAGAGTAGAAGGGGGAAATTCTCATTTAATCTCATCATAATATACTCACATATTCTTTAACAACTGTATAAAGTAAGAATGTTCACTATGAAAAGGAGGTACTGGAGTTCCCGTCGTGGCTCAGTGGTTAACGAATCCGACTAGGAACGATGAGGTTGCTGGTTTCATCCCTGGCCTTGCTCAGTGGGTTAAGGATCCGGTGTTGCTGTGAGCTGTGGTGTAGGTTGCAGATGCGGCTTGGATCCTGCGTTGCTGTGGCTGTGGTGAAGGCCGGCTCCTGGGAACCTCCATATGCCGCAGGTGAGGCCCTAGATAAGGCAAAAAGACAAAAAAAAAATAAAGGAAAAGGAGGTACTAGGCAAATGCTGGTTTGCTTGTTTGCTTGAACTCACTGGTAGGATCTGGGTAAATAACAAAGAGCTTTTTTTGTTGTTGTTGTTATTTTATTTT
>PVHT021183696.1:27684369-27825127 GCA_004024745.2 Catagonus wagneri | reverse complement strand
CCAAGGTTTTCCAAAGTCTGTGAGTCATTGTCTGTTCTGTAAGAAGGTTCATTGTGTCTTTTTAGTTTCCACATGTAAGCAGTAGCATTGGGTGTTGCTGTCTAATTGTCTGACTGGTTTCACTTTGCATGATAATTTCTAAGTCCATCCATGTTGCTATAAATGTTGGTAATTCGTTCCTTTTAATGGCTGAGTAACAAAGAGCTTTTTGGTTCTTCATACTTGCTTGCATCCTGCACAATACACCACAACAACGTCCTTATTTTGTAGGCTGACCTGGAAGGAGGATTACTCACACCAGCCTGATTTTTTTTTTATCTTCATCGTCACCACTTTCTTGACTGCATCTCAAATGAGAATTTGAAGGAAACCATGTCTCCCATCACTCATAAATAATAAAACTCCCTGAGGCACTAAAATAGCTTTTGTGCTCAAGCCAAATATTTATTGATTCTAGCACTATGCTAGCATTGTGAGAGAGACATCAGGATATAAGACATGGTCTCAACTACCCAAGTATTCATAATCCATTCAAGGATAAAACTTTAATAGAGCATGAAAGGCAGTCACTAAGTAATGGTAATTTGTGTTGTGCTGATTATAATTGTAATGTGTCAAAGACAACTCAGTGAGTAGATTGAAAGGATAAAATCTTAATATGAGCATTTAGATAAAGGAAAATTAAGAAGAGTTTCTAGATGGACTCAAGCAATTGGTGAGAACTAGAAAAAGCGTGATATGTTTAGGAGACAGAGAAAAACAACCTGATTGGATGGAAAGTAAATTAAGAAGATAAATAAAGGGCAGCTGTGATTATCTTGAAATCCTGGCAGAGGCCTGTTGGTCCTAGTACAGTGTACAATAGGGAGTATTGCTGGATGACAATTTTAATTGTCTAAATAGACAATCTCAATAGACAGATTGAGAGAAGGAAGATCAACTAATAGCATAGATATGAGAAGTTTAATTCCTGGTTTTGGGCAGACCGGCAAAGAAGCTTTGATTCAAAAATATATCTCAAAAGCAAGTAGGCAGCTTTGGTGATTAATTTTTTAAAAAACTTGAGAAAAATGGAAAAATAGTCAAGTTTCTCCAAGATTTTTCACATTTGAACAATAGAATAATGGCAGTATTGTTTATAGGTTTGTAGCATTTGAGGAAATTTAGTAAATGATGCGTTCTACTTTATGCAAGTTGGAGGTCATGATGGGATATCCGAATATTGGTTTTTCTGTGATTTCTAGACAAAAATTGTCCTTGCTTGATTTCAAGAGAAAAGGCGCAACCTCTTTTATCAGCGACTGTAAAAGTTTGCTGGAAGCAAAAGGTTCTAGCAACAAATCTGGCTTCAGAAAAATAATAGAATAAAAGGATATAAGATAGTTATATTGCATTCTTATTTTAAGTGTATCTTTTTTTCCAAATATGTTTGGAGTTTTGGATTAATCTTGGAGTCCCACGGTTCCTCTGAACTCTTATCTAAGTGTGAGCACAAATGAGCAATATTTCTGTTTATCACTATTTAATCAGTTAACTGATGGAAATTCCCAGGCTAGGGGTCTAATTGGGGCTGCAGCTGTCAGCCTATGCGACATCCACAGCAACATGGGATCGAAGTCGCATCTGTAACCTACACCACAGCTCACCGCAATGCCGGATCCTTATCCCACTGAGTAAAGCCAGACATTGAACCTGCATCCTCATGGATACTAGTCAGGTTCATAACCCGCTGAGCTACAATGGGAACTCCAACTGATGGAAGTCTTGTTCAACTTCGTGTATTAAATTTTTAAATTAATTTTTTAAATTAATATTTTTTACTAATTTTGATTATAAAAGACCTACTCATTTACTACTGAAAAACGTAAGACCGTATACAAAGCAGATGAAGAAAAGATTTTAAAACCCAATTTATTTTGTTTGCTTGTTTAATTGATTTTTCATGGTGGCATCAGTTTAAGCAACACAGTGCACAAATAATTCTAGTAACTCAATTCTCAGACATCACTTAATATAACATATTTCAGATTCTTCAGAGAAGAACTCTCTGCAGAGCATCATAAAGATAAATAAAACAAGAGCAGTATAATTTTTGAGAGTTAAAAATACTGCATATGTTTTGCTATGATTTTACTACCAAGACTTGATTGCAATTAATTACTAGTTCTATTAATATTACTTGGATTTTTATAAAAGTTGTATCTTGAATCTCTTCATCTCATAAATCTGCTTAGTTCCTAGGTTCAAACATACATCAGAAACAACTCTTCCCTTCTCTTTTCAACTATAAATTCTTCATAGGAAAATTTCTCATTAATGTTTTTACTCTAAATTTCTTTTAGACAGTGATTTGAGCCTTTGAGTTCTAGGATTTTATTTTTACTTTGTAGTCAAGTTGGAAAAAGTCATACTGGAGACTATTTATGTTGCATTTGAATTCTGCAACAGACCCAACACATCATCTAAGGTGATTTCTATAGTAGCTGAAAAAAGAATATGGTTCTTATGATGAATGGTTGGTGTCACTACGAATATAACTATTATTATATTACATTTAATGAAAATCAGTTTTCTTCAGAAAAGTGAAAGGTGCTTAATAAAGTCATATGTAATTTGCCACCATTATTCAAATAAGACCATGCTGGGAAGCAAACCCTGAAACCACCCACTGACTGAGGCCAGGAAGACCTCCTGACTCTCCATCTGCTAGTGTTTATGAGAGTAAAAATGCCAAAGCTTCCTTTGTCTCTTTCTACTAATCTCAGATCATACTGTTGAATCCTGACCACAATAAGGAGTGACAGGAGAGAGTCTACACTCTTCTGTGTGGTGCCAGAAAAAAAGAAGAAATTAAGGAGAAAAATGTATTGATGCATTTTCCAAGTAGTTTAATCCAAACTCAATGACATTTCACAAAAGCATTCCTAAAGTTAAAAAGAACAGTTTATACATTAATTAAAATATTTGTTAAGAATATTCAACATACTTTAAATATTTTAATGAACTTTTGTTTTGGAATAATTTTAGGTTTACAGAAAATTTGCAAAGGTCATACATAGAGTTCCTGTGTACCCCTTCAGCCAGTTTCCCCAGCAGTTAGCGTTTTATATCAGTATAGTACATTTGTCAAAACTAAGACATTGACATTTGTACATGACCATTCACTTCTTAACTCTAGACTTTATTTGGATTTTACTAGCAGTTAGTCGTCAAGTCTTCCTGGTCTCTCTGGCCTATGAATATTTCTCAGTCTTGTTTTTTCTTCCACGAGCTTTGTGAGAAGTGCTGGGACCTGTATGCTATAGAATGTCCACCAATCTGAGGTTGTTTTATCTTTTTTTCTCATGATTAGACTGGAGTTATATTTTTTTTTAAAAAGCAAGCTTGGGAGTTCCTGTCGCGGCTCAGCAGTAACAAACCCGACTGGTATCCATGAGGATGAGGGTTCGATTCCTGGCCTTGCTCAGTGGGTTAGGGATCCAGTGTTGCCATGCATTGTGGTGCAGGTCACAGACATGGCTTGAATCCCGTGTTGCAGTGTCTGTGGTGTCGGCCAGCAGCTATAGCTCAGATTCGACCTCTAGCCTGGGAACTTCCATGTACCCCAAGTGCAGCCCTAAAAAGCAAAAAAATAAAAATAAAAAAATCCAGCTAGATGTCGCACTATACTTGTAACATCATGTCAGGTGTTAACAGTCACATGAAACCACTAAGAATGTTAATTTTATTATTTGGTTAAGGTAGCATTTCCAGGTTTCTGCACTAAAATGTTACTATTCTTCCCATTCCCTGCTCTGTACTCTGGAACCTAGTGATTAAGTCTAGTCCGCCCTCAAGTGTAAGCGGAGGGATGGGAACTGAGCTCCCCTGCCTGTAGGAGAAAGAACCTCCACAAATTGTTTGGATATGTTCTTCAAGAAAGAACTGTCTCTTCTCCCAGTTTACTTATCATTTATTTATATCAATATGGAGTCATGCACCTTTATTTCATACTTTGGTTTATTACCCAATACTGCATTATTTGTTTTGCTCCTTAGATTTTATTGTTGTTATTGCATTGGCTATTGGGGTCTTCTGTGTTGGCTTCTCATGTCCCTTTGACAATTACTCTTATCTTTTTGTTTTTGAGCACTTCTTTACTTTCTGAAATTATGAGGCACTTTAGGCTTATCTTGCATTTCTCTGCCTCAACTCCAAAATCAGCCATATCTGATATGGTTAGTAGAGAATGCTATGTAGAAACCAAAGTCTTGGTACTGGGTATGCTTTTTGCCACTGGGATGTTATTGCTTAAAGACACTGTCAGTGTAAAGGCTTAGGTAAGGAGTTCCCATCGTGGCTCAGTGGTTAACGAATCCGACTAGGAACCATGAGGTTGCGGGTTCAATCCCTGGCCTTGCTCAGTGGGTTAAGGAACCAGCATTGCTGTGAGCTGTGGTTTAGGTTGCAGATACGGCTGGGATCCTGCGTTGCTGTGGCATAGGCTGGCGGCTACAGCTCCTGTTAGACCCCTAGCCTGGGAACCTCCATATGCCACGACTGCTGCCCTAGAAAAGGCAAAAAGACAATAAATAAATAAATAAATAAATAAAGAGGATTAGGTAATATTTTTATGTGTGATAACCAGTGAATACGGGGGCATTTGAATGCCTTCCTCGATGGTCAGAATGTCTCATGATCAATGTTCATCTTCCATTCTAAATTAATATATAGATATTTTTGGCTTGTGAATTTGATCTTCTGCATTTGCTTAATAAGAAACAGTTCCCAGAATTTCTTGTACTCTGGACCGTGAATGGACTAGTAGTTCATTTTTCACCTCCAAACCTTCTACTGCCACTCTAGATATTAGTATTGTCTAAGATCTGCCTGAAATAGCCAGCTGGATTCTTGAAATCATAAGCTAACACACCCTCTCTAAGACCAATTTACTCATCTATAACTAAGAGGATATTGGTCTTAAAGATCTCTGAGGGTTTCTCAGAATTTTTTTCTATGATTCGCTCTCTGTAAGGCATTTTTCAAACTATACATTACTCATTAGCTGTAATTACATCCTACCTTGTTCCAGCCATGTCTAGTTGAGAGTAATGAAACATTGCTAATCTTAGCTTAAGGAAAAAATGGAATTTGTTATGAACATGACTTTGAAAAATAATGAGATAGCTAAAAATAAAATCAGAAGAACTAAAAGCTGGGTTTTAGGGACTGGAATTGGGCAATCAATACCTTAAGCTTCTTCTCAATCCTCTCAGACCAACTACCTTCATATAGCAAAGACAAAATCTTGTATTGTTTTACTTCTACATTTTTAGTGCTTTCCATCCAAGAGGAATTAAGATCTACCTTCATTCACTTCTTGTATAGAAAATTTCAGGAAAGTCCCCTAGACTGAACACGTTCATATTTTAAGATAATCATGTGTCTAGGAGATGCAGTATTGCATCTGAGCCAGTCTGCATTACTTGGCTAATCTAAAACCCTATGAAAAAAGGGACACCATGATTGGCAGCTCCAATATGACTGCATTAGAAGGAAAAGAATTTCCTAGAACTAACTGATACTGTTAATTCAAGGATGATGACTATAAGGGGATAGCTTAAAACAATTGCTATTATAATGTAGGGATGGGGTAGGGGACTGGGCATTACAAATTATTGGATGTAAGATAGGTTCAAGGATGTATTATAAGACAGAAAATACAGTCAATATTTTGCAATAACTGTAGATGGAAAGTAACATTTCAAAACTGTATGAAATTTAAAAATAAAAAGCGATCACAATAAAAATAATCACTTTTACTACTATTGCTACCAATATACACTATTATGTGTGCCCAGCATTAGTGGATTATAGCGGGTTGTGAAAGTTTATTCTTTTTATATAACTTCATATTTGCCAAGTACTTGATATTTACCAAGTTTTATATAAATCAAGTCAGTTTCCTTACAACGTGATCAGGCAGGTATTACTTTTATTATGTATTTATTTATTTTAAGATTTTAATTTTCCATTATAGTTGACTTATAGTGTTTTGTCAACTTCTACTGTCAGCAAAGTGATCCAGCCATATCTATAGATACAGATATAGATATAGATATAGATATATTCTCTCTCTCACATTATCTTCCATCATGTTCCATCACAAGTGACTGGATATAGTTCCCTGTGTTATACAGCAGGATCTCATTGCTTATCCATTCCAAATATAATAGTTTGCTTCTATTAACCCCCAACTCCCAGTCTATCCCATTCCCTCCCCTTCCTCCTTGGCAACCACAAGTCTATTCTCTAAGTTCATGAGTTTCTTTTCTGTGGAATGGTTCATTTGTGCCATATATTGGATTGCAGGTTGTAAGTGATATAATATGGTATTTTTATTGCTCTTTTATAGCCGAGTAGTATTTCATTGTTTATATATACCATATCTTAATCCATTCATATGTTGATGGACATTTAGGTTATTTCCATGTCTTGATTATTGTGAATAGTGCTGCAATGAACATACAGGTGCATGTATATTTTTCAATGACATTTTTATCCAGATATATGCTCAAGAGTGGCTCATATGGTAGGTAGTTCTGTATTTAGCTTTCTGAGGTACCTCCATACTGTTTTCCATAGTGGTTGTGCCAATTTACATTCCCACTAACACTGTAGCAGGGTTCTCTTTTCCCCACACCCTCTCCAGCATGTTATTTGTTGACTTATTAATGATGGCCATTCTGACAGGTGTGACTTGGTACCTCACAGTAGTTTTGATTTGCATTTCTCTAATAATTAGTGATGTTGAACACTTTTCGTTTGCCTGTTGGCCATTTGTGTATCTTCTTTGCCGAAGTGTCTATTCAGATCTTTTGCCCATTTTTCAGTTGGGTTGTTTGTTTTTTGCTGTTGAGTTGTATAAATTGTCTGTATATTTTAGAGATTAAGCCCTTGTCAACTGCATCATTTGAAACTATTCTCTCCTCTTCCATAGGCTGTCTTTATTTTTTTATTGTTTCCTACTTTTATTGTTTTTATAATTATTATTCTTACCTTATAGGTAGAGAAAATTAAGTTATTTGCCCAACACCACACAAGTCAAAGCAGTCATATATAGGTAGACTAGGCTTTGAATTTTCACATAAGGGACCATAAGAGAGGAACAATGTTTTTCTCCAGACGTGGAACTGGGAGGATATAAATCTGGACCTGTTAAAAACTACCTTCTCTCTCTGAATAAAGATACCTTCTCTGAGAATCAACCAAACACAGAGGGAAGCAGATCAAATAGTCAGAAAGAAACTGTGTTGTGAGGATTCATTTGAGTCCCCTGGACCGCCCAGACTGTCACTGGAATTAAATTTCCATAAACCAAGAAGTTATTTTTTCTTTGCTTAAATGAATCTGATTTAGATTTGGCTGGTTAAAATTTAGAGAATTTAATCTGATACAAACAGGTCTCTGGGATAGTTCTTCCACATTTTTTCAGTTCCTCTTTTTCTCTGTCTTTTCCTCCTCTTGCCAACAATTCAAGACCATTGGGGATCACACCATTAATGCTTCTTGCAAAATGGTCAGTTCCTAATATTTGGTCCCACGCTAAACAAGAAAGGGTAGAGGAAGAATAAATGAAAAGATCCCTCCAGAAACTTGTGTGTGATGCTTTTCCAATTCTGGTTGGATGGTTTATATAAAAAACTTGTGACATTTGTTAAGACCTTACTGAAGGAAAGGATTTAAATCTCCTCCAAAGAGTTTGATATTTTCCAGCAAGTCTGTGATAGCTCTAGTCTCAGTAAGCACATGAAACCCAAAGATTTGACAGGAAACACTTCAATCTGCTTCTTGTGCCATAACAAAGGTCATCAATTTCCATCCCAGGATGACAGAATCATCCTTACGACTTAATCCCACTTCAATTCAGCCAATTTTCCATTTTAGGGGCTTTATTTATTTATTTATTTATTTATTTATTTATTATCTTTTGTCTTTTTAGGGTCGCGTTAGTGGCATATGGAGGTTCCCAGGCTAGGGGGTTCAATCAGAGCTCCAGCTTCTGGGCTATGCCACAGCCATGGGAACACAGGATCTGAGCCGTGTCTACAACCTACACCACAGCTCACGGCAATGCTGGTCCTTAAACCACTGAGTGAGGCCAGGGACAGAACCTGTGTCCTCATGGATCTTGGTCTGATTCGTTTCCACTGAACCACGATGGGAACTCCGGGTCTTTTTTCCAACATAACTTCTAGTATTAATTTCTACCTCAGGTTTGATTAGGTTGCAGATAACACAAATTCATCTCAAATTTCTTTAAACACAAAGGATTTTATTTGTTTATGCAGCTGGGGGAGGCAAAGTAGTCTCAAATTTCTTTAAACACAAAGGATTTTATTTGTTTATGCAGCTGGGGGAGGCAAAGTAGTGTGAACCAGGAGCACAAAGGTTAGAAATGGAAAATAAGTGTCTTTGTTTCTCTGTTTGTCTCTCTCCATCTCCCTCCCTCTCTCTCTCTCTTTCTCTCCCCCCCCCCCCTCCGTCCTTTAATTCCTTTGTAAGTGTTGTGTTGGTAAGGCCTTTTGTCATCTGTACTTGTTTCTCTTGTTCTCCTTTCTTTCCTTCTGCAAAGTGGATTTTTCCATATGTCAGTAAACATGGATGCAGAGTACAAATACACTTAAAGCTCATGGAGTAAAAGGAAAATAAAGCCATACCTCTATAAGGAATGCAGATAATTCCAATCAGAAATTCCAATTACTTTAGTTAGATTTCTTTAGTTGCAGTTGAACTAAACATGGTGTTTATGGAAATAGATGCTTGTTTCAGGTTAAGTTGTCATTGTCTCTGGATGATAAATTGCTACTTTTTGGAGGATGAGCATCAAGGGACAAAAAAAATAAACAGGATCTACAGAATTTCACAGATTTTTAGATCAAGTCATCTTAGATCAAAATTGTCCAATGGCTTCTTATTATAGTCCAGTGCTCTCTAAGGACTGAAGTCATCTGGTCCCCAAATAAGCAACGTCTCCCTCTCTCTCTGAAGTCAGGGCCTTCATACTTGCTGTTCTCCCCACCCAGAATACTGTTCTCTCAGATATACCTAGATGTTATGCCTGCACACACACACACACACACACACACACACACACCACCACCAACACCACCACCACCACCAACAGCAACAACAACAACACACATTTTTCCTACTTATTATCTGACTCCCACTGGCATGTAAGCCTTAGGAAAGCAGGGATTTCTATCAGTTCTCTTCTTTACTGTATCCCCATCACCTGCCAGGATGTTGTCCTGCATGTAGTATACGCTCAATAAAAACTTTTTCAACTGAAATAAAGAGAGATCCATATTAAGCAATATATATAGACTCTATGAACTTCTCTTGACACAGGTCCATTTAGACATAGTATCACATCATGCTGGTGTTATCAGAGAGGAATATTTGTGTCACAAAATCAGTAAAAAATATTCATTACGTATGTCACCGAGAAAAAAACTGTTCAGGATATTGTAGATGATACAGCAGATATAAGAGAAACAGAATAAATTGTTGTTACCTTCTAGTTAAAGGAAAAAGATATAGATCTAGAAATCTGCTATACTGAGCAGCCTAAAGCCATGTAAAACTGCTGTGGATGCAACCAGCTTCCCAGGAATGGGGAGATGGGTCAGACTGGCTCTTTAGTAACAGGTAGATTTAGGATGGCCATAAAGGAGAAAGGAGATATGAGGAACAAAAGCATGTCACAGCCAAATACATTGTTATTTTTTCCAATTATAGATACAGAATGATAACTTTTTTTTTTAATGGCTGAACTTTCAGTATATGTAAGTTCCCAGGACAGATATCGAATTGGAGCTGCAGCTGCCAGCCTACACCACAGCCGCAGCAATGTGGGATCCAAGCCATGTCTGTGAAGGCAACGACGGATCCTTAACGCAGGGAGCCCAGGGATCGAACCCACATCCTCATGGGTACTAATCAGGTTCGTTTCCACTGAGCCACAACAGGAACTCCCAGAATGATAATCATTGTCTTTTCGCTGTTACTTTTAAGAGCTTATTTTAAGAACTAAGGCAAAGTCTAATGCATTATAAAGCAAATGCTTCATTTTTATTTCCTGAAATGTATAAATTTGTCCTTTTCCTAGACCTGTTATTAAAATGAGACTAGCAAGTAAATATGGCAAGGTTAACTCATAAGTTAATTAAATGCTCAAGTAAGATAATAAGGATACATGTTATTTAATATATTGTGAGGTCTCCAGAGAGACATTGGCTTCTTGAAATAAGAAAATAACAAATTTAAATGCTTCCAAATGGCAATAAATATATGTGTGATCTAAGGTCTCAGAAAACATGATAATCATTTAAAAGTATGTACATAATATCCTTAATTTCAAACTACCAAATCATTCACATTCTTAAGAAGGCTCAAAGGAGGTAAGATTTGATTTGTCATACATAGCTCTCAACTGGAAGAGGCCAAAGAAACTTTGATTACCCAAAGAATCCATGATCTCAGTAAACAAACATAAGAACCTCCTAACTTTTAATATATGCTAACAATTTGTTAATCTAAAGTTTTAATATGTAAAGGAGTTGAAATCTTAATCTTTTTTTGCAAGGACTCAAGTTTGTATCAGACAAAAGAAGGTTTAATTACAAATGTAATTGCAAAAAACCTGAATTTTGAATATGTACACCCAGAATTGTTAAGAAATATAGGAGATGCAGGAAAAGCTGACTGAAGCTTCCAAGATAGGTAGTTCTAAATCCAGAATCTCTAGAAAAAGTCCCATTAGGTTTTTATTTTTAGTGTTAGTGATTTTGGGGGCACGATGAATATGAAAATAAAGATTTTTTTATAGGTAGAATTTGCTAAATTCACAGAATAAAGAGCTCTGGAACCAGGAACGGGTCTATAAAGTAAAACCAAGCAAAAAGACATTTATTTCTTGCTTTTAAGGGTTAGATATTTTCATGTTGTTTAGTCAATGAGTTCTAAAACTTCTAAGCAATTGACCTAGGATTTAAAATCAAGCCATATTATCTGAATCCATTTTTAGAAATACTTCTGTACTGATTTTCCTAGTTGTAACTGAAATACCAGGGGCTTCTTACAAGCATATTTTCTTTCCAACTTCCTGACTTTGGAACAGAGATTATTATGCTGGTGAAAAATGTATCCAACCCAAAATGCCAATAGTAAAAGTAGATATTTTACTGAATATTTTGTTTGAGATATGATAGAATGTCTTAACCATATGCCATAGTAGTAAAATTCTATGAAACATTTAAAAACATCTTTCTCATAATTTCTGTCCCTGAAAACCACTTCATATTTCTCTGTTCTCTTCCATTTCTAAATAATCTCCTTTACTGTGCTCCCTAGCATTTGAATAATTGCTTGGCTTGCCCTTCCCAGTCAGTAAGATGAAAGATCAATGATTTTAACCAACCAGAGGGTCTAGCAGTCTTCTGTATGCTCTTGCAAGGCTATGTCTTTTCCTTTAGCCTGGGCACCTGTTCTTCTCCATTATTATATCACCATGAGTAGAAGGAACAGCAGCTATGTCTGCGTTTTTAGTACATTTTACATGTGCCTTCAATGGGCTTGTGATACATAGGTAAACAAACCTTGGCCATGTTTAACTCTCCAAAGTAAAATTAATCTTTAATAATGAATGAACTCAACACAAAGTAAACATTTAACAGTAAACAATGATAAGCTACTAGTCACAGAAATTATGGTTAGAAATATAAACTTTAGGAGTTCCCATTGTGGATCGGCGGAAATGAATCTGACTAGTATCCATGAGGACATGAGTTCAGTCTCTGGCCTTGCTCAGGGGGTTAAGGATCTGGCATTGCCATGAGCATGAGCTGTGCTGTAGGTCGCAGATGCAGCTTGGATCTGGTGTGGATGTGGCATAGGCCGGCAGCTGTAGCTCCGATTCAGCTCCTAGCCTGGGGACTTCCATATGCTGCAGCTGCAGCCCTTAAAAAAACAAAACAAAGCAAAACAAAAAAAGAGGAGTTCCTGTTGTGGCTCAGGGAAAATGAATCTGACTAGCATCCATGAGGATACAGGTTCAATCCCTGGCCTCTCTCAGTGGGTTAAGGACCTGGCATTACTGTGAACTGTGGTGTAGATCACAGATGCTGCTCAAATCCCATGTTTCTGAGGCTTTGGTGTAGGCCAGCAGCTACAGCTCCAATTTGACCCCTAGCCTGGGAGCCTCCATATACTGCAGGTGTGGCCCTAAAAGGAGAAAGAGAGAGAGAAAGAAAGAGAAAGAAGCAAGAAAGAAGAAAGGAAGAAAGAAAGAAAGAAAGAAAAAAGAAAGAAAGAAAGGAAGAAAGAAAGATGGATGGATGGAAGAAAGAAAGGAAGGAAATAGACGAAAGAAAGAAAAAATAAAAAATACTAAAAAATATGCAAGATAGGATATACAAGATAGGCAGACATTGAATTACCTTATATGTGTACAAAGTTCTGTTGAAGAAAAATTGCTTTCTTAACTTTAAAAAAATACTAAAAGCTGAAAAAATATTAATTGTCACAAAATGAAAAAAACTCCTTGAACAATAATACAGGCCAAGAAATAGAGCATCACAAAACTCCCAGAACCATCCTATTATGCCCTGCCAGATTAACTACTATTCTTACCTCAAATCGATAAGTTAATTCTCTCTGGTTTTTAATTCCATAAAATGAAATTATGTCACTTGGCTTGAGTCCTCCTTCCTGACTTCAAAATTATGTTCATGAAATTCATTCTTGTAGTGTGTAAGTTTGTGCATTTTCATTGCTGTATCGTATTCCATTTTATAAAAATGGCACACTTTGATTTAGGATTTCTAATATTGTTGAAAAATGGGATTGTTTTAACATTTGACTGGTACCTAGCTTTTGATTAGCTATGTGTAGTTATTTTTGTCAGGTATAAATTCAGTATGGGTATATTTAATTACCCATTTATAATCCTAATATGATTTATTAGAGACCAAGGTTGTCCACATCCTAGTCAACACTTACCATTATATGATTTTTGTATTTTCATTTTTCTTTAAAAGTTTAGTGGAACTGCCTGGTGAAGGCATCTGGACATTTCTCTATAGGAAGTCTTTTATTTGTTTGTTTTTTGGGCTTTTTTTGCTTGTTTTAGGACCACACCTAAGGCATATGGAAGTTCTCATGCTAGGGAACAAATCAGAGCTGGAGCTGATGGCCTACGCCACAGCCACAACACGGGACCTAAGCTGCGTCTGCAACCTATGCCACAGCTCAAGGCAGCACTGGATCCCACTAAGCAGCGGGGCCATGGATCAAACCTGAGTCCTCATGGGTATTAGTTGGGTTCTTTACTGCTGATCCATGACAAGAACACCTATAGGAAGGTTTTTAATGAAGGAAAAGACTTCAGATTTTTAATTCTGCATGTGCCTGTTGGCTAATTTTGTAATTTTAGGAATTTGTTGTTTCATCTAAAATTGTCAAATTTACTGAAATAACCTTGTCTGAAATATTTTTTTATTGTTCTTTAAAGTTCTAGGCTCTATAATGAGTTTCCTTTTCTATTCCTGATAATGGCAATTTATGCTTTCTATTTTTATCTTTGATTCATCTTGCAAAGAGATTGCCAGTTTCATTTGTGTTGTCAAAAACCAAACTTCTGGTTTTGTGTCTCCCACCCCACTGGTTTCTCTTCTTGTCTTTATTTCTTTACTTTTTTTGGCCACAACTGCAGCATATGGAAGTTCCCAGGCCAGGGACTGAATGCTCCACAGCTGCAGTGATACTGGATCCTTAACTTGCTGCACCACAAGGGAACTTCCTGATACTGTCTTTATTATTCCTTCCATATTGGGCTTTGGACTTCATCAGATGGCTCATTTTATTTAGGTCTCATTTGTTAGTTGGATGCTTGGATTACAGATCTTTAAACTTTTATTATTGACTAATGTAGGAATTAGGCAATTAACTTTACAATAAGAACGGTATTCAATACGTGCTACATGTTTTGATCTGTAGTATTTTCCCTTTTTTTTTTTTTTTTTTGCTTTTCTTTAGGGCTGCACTTGAGGCGTATGGAGATTCGCAGGCTAGGGGTCCAATCAGAGCTGTAACCGCTGGCCTGGGCCACAGCCACAGCAACACCAGATCCAAGAAGCCGCATCTGCAACCTACATCACAGCTCATGGAAATGCCAGATCCTTAGCTAACTGAGCGAGGCCAGGAATCAAACCTGCAACCTCATCGTTCCTAGTCAGATTCGTTTCTGCTGTGCCATGACAGGAGCTCCTGATCTGGGTATTTTCATTGTTACTCAACTCAAAATATGTTCTAATTTCAATTGTGATTTCCTTTTGACCCATTGACTATTTAGAAATGTATTGGATGATTTCCAAACATGTAGAAATATTCTACATGTCTTCTGTTCTCACTAATTTTCATTGTGATCAGAGAACATACATGTAAGGTTTCAATTCTTTCAAATGTTTAAGTAAATGTTATAACCCTGCATATGGTCAAATACCTCTTTATCTGTTCATGAGAGAAGGATTTTGAAATCTCTCATTATAATTGTAGATTTATTTCTTTCTCCTTTTAGTTTTACTTAATATATTTTGAATTTTTCTTATTACAAAAGAATTGCCAGATTTTTAAATAAAATTTACTTTTGATTATTATTAAATTCCCCCATTATCATTATTTAGCATTAATCAACATTTTTTAGTATAGCTATACCAGCAACCTTTTGGAACTGTTCAAAAAATAGCAGCATTGTCTGTTCTTTTATTTTCAGCCCTTTTACAGTCCTATATTTATAAGTTCCATTTGTTTCAAGATACACACATTTGGGTACTTTCCCCCCATAACAATCTCTGATTTTAATTGGAGTATGTGTTCCATTTAAATGCAACATAGGGAGTTCCCATTGTGGCTCAGCTGGTTACAGACCTGACTAGTACCCACAAGGATCCCTGGCCTTGCTCAGTGGGTTAAGGATATGGTGTTACCATGAGCTATGGTGTTACCATGAGCTATGGTGTTACCATGAGCTATGGTGTAGGCTGGCAGCTGCAGCTCCAATTTGACCTGGGAACTTGCATATGCCACAAGTGTGGCCATAAAAAGAGAGAAAAAAGATAAAATAAATGCAACATAATTATTACCACTTGCTTTAAATAAACAAATATACAATTTATATTTTAATTTATTATGTCTATAGTTGTAATCTTGGAATAGTACATTTTTTGTCATCTTATTTTCCTTTGTATAATTCTTTTAGTTTTCCTAGAGGTAACAAAACAAGTATTTTTGCTATTAAGATCTAAGTTCTAAGGTATTTCTAGGGAAATGAAAAGGCCTTAGAACTTTAATTCTATTTATTCCTCCTTAATTATGTGCTGTTGTTATATTTTGATACTCTGTGTACTTTATACTCCAAAGCCATCACTGTTGCTAATTTATGCTAAGTATTCATTTACATTTATCCACAGATTTTAAACTGTCTGTCTCAAGCTGTCATCACAGGTCCTTTCCAAGTGTCTATAGACCACCTTAATGAAGGTCTGTTGGCTACAAATTCAGCTTTTGTCCCACAATGTCTTTTATTTTTGGAGGAAAATGGCATTGAACATAGAATACTTGGTCGTTAGTTACATTCTTTCAGCATTAAGCCTAACATCCCCTCGTCTGCTGAATTTCATTGTTTCTGTTGAGAAGTCTTCTCTTTGTTTGTGGTTTGATTGGTTGCTTTTTGCTCCTCTGTAAACAATGTGCCTTTTTTTTGGCTCTTTTTGAGATTCTCATTTTGTCTTTGGTTTAATGCCATACTAGAAATTGTTCTTATGCATCCTGCTTGAAGTTTGTAATCATCATTGAATCTTGTATTTTTTTAAGTTGGGGAAAATTCTTAGCATAGTTCTACAAACACTATTTCTCTACCACGCTGTCTACTTTCTCCTTCTGAAACTCCAATTACACATATATTAAACCCTTGTTTTGTGCTCCTTGGTCAATGATGCTCTTTTTCTGTTTGTTTTGTAGACTTCTTAGACCCCTTGTGTCTGTTCATTTTCTTCTTAGCTGTATATTCTTATTTATTAAATTTATTTTCAGTTGTACTTAATGTCCTGCTAAGCGCATCTACTGAATTTTAATATTAGTTGTTGTTTGTCTTGTTCTAGAATTTCAATTTTTTAATAAGGAACAAACAGGGGAAACATAAAAGGTAACAGTCCCAACAGTTTTTAAAATACACATTTAATTATGGAGAATTTCATACATAAAAAATTAGAATCGTGCTAAGTTCTCCAATGTACCCCTCTCTCAATTTCAATATTTATCAAATTATGGCCAATATTATTTCAAATATACCCACCCCCACATCCCATACTGTTTTGAAACACGTTTCAGACATCACATCATTTAATCTATGTATCTATTATCTACACGTATTTAGAATGTCATTAAAAGAAGACTTTTTTCAAAATGTTGCACATAAAAATTAATAAGTTCCTATTATCTTCAAATATCTAGTAAGTATTACATTTTAGTCTTCTTAAAAACATCATACCTTTTAAAAGATTCTGAAATCAAGGTCTAAATTATGACTAGACATTGTAATTGTTAACTATATCTCTTTTTTTTTTTTTTGTCTTTTGTGATTTTATGGCTGTACCCGTGGCATGTGGAGGTTCCCAGGCTAGGGGTCTAATTGGAGCTCTAGCCGCTGGCCTAAGCCAGAACCACAGCAATGCCAGATCCGAGCCGCATCTGCAAGCTACACCACAGCTCAGGGCAACGCTGGATCCGTAACCCACTGAGCAAGGCCAGGGATCGAACCCGCAACCTTATGGTTCCTATCGGATTCGTTAACCGCTGTGCCACGATGGGAACTCCAACTATATCTCTCTTTTAAAAACATTTTCTTAGAGTATTTCTTTAATACACATGAATTAAAGCGATCATTATCAGTGTATATCTTGATAAATATTTGCAAATGTATATACCTGTGTAATTATCATTAAGAGCAAGATATGTAATATTTCCAGTGTCACAAAGGGTGCCCACTTTTCCTCTTCTCCATCAATGCTTTCTAACAATAATCACTATTCCAAAATTTATTACTACAAATTACTTTTGCCTGTGTTTAAATTTTATATAAATGAATTTATATGGTATGTGCTCTTTTGTATGAATATTTTCTCTCAACATTTGGTTAATCCATGTTATTGAATTCAGTTTGTGTTTCATAGGTTCTTAGTATTCCATTATGTGATTCTACCAACAATTATTTATCTGTCTTGCCATTAATGGACATTTGGGTTTACTCCCAGTTTTAGGTGATTAGTAGTTGTTGTGACTTTGTTAAACTGGCATTTAAGGAGAGCTCCATAGTGTTGGACGGTGAGCCGTAGTTCAGTATTCAAAGACCACAAAAAAGTTGCAACAGATGAGTTTGCAAGTCCTGGGAGGAAGTATACAACAAGCCAGGAGGGGCCAGATAAGGAGGTCAAGCCTGGGTGCAGACTAGGAGAGCACAGCAGGACCTGAGGCACCTATATATATAAAGACACACAGGCGGAGTGTTGCAGGGTTCCTGGGCTAAGGCCAAGCTGATTGATTCAAACCCAAAAGATCAGGGTTTTGGAATCATTGCCTAAGGGGAGCCCAATGGGAAGGCCCTGAAAAACAAAGGAAAATGGGGGACTAGGGAGTCACATCAGACACTTGTATTTATTTGTGACTCTTTAGGTTATTACCTGAGGCATGTGCTCAGTGGTGAGGCAGGTGTCAGTTCTTAGCCCCTGTGGACCTCTTGACCACACAGATGGATACCGAGTCTACTGAGTTCCTCTAAGTTACTATTATGGAGTAACAGAGGAACTGTCAACATAAGCTAAATCTCTGTTTACAGTCTTGTACAATATCATGTGGTAGATACATACACTCAATTTAGTTAGGGATACTTCATTATATTGTGCTTCCCTTTGATGTTCTTGGAAGATATTGTGTTTTGTTTTTTTTTTAACCATTAAATGTTTATGGCAACTCTGAACTGAGCAAGTCTATAAGTATCAAACACATTTCCTCAACTCGTTTCTCTGTGTCACATTTTGTTAATTCTCAAAATATTTCAAATTTTTCATTACCATTATATTTGTTGTCATGACCTGTGATATTTGCTATTTCTATTGCAAAAAGATTAGGACTTGCTTAAAGCTCAGATGATGGTTAGCTTTCTTCAGCAATAAAGTATTTTTTATTAAAATATGCACACTCTTCTTGTGTACATTGTGTCTTAGAACTTTATCTGTGATAATTTATCTGTGCTAATTTAGGGACTGTTTTAAGTGCACATTCTCTTTGATGGGATTGCTTTTGTTTCAGAGAGATAGCTAGAGGCACATTCCAGCACCATGTTTAACTATATTTTCAAGATGAATTTTTTCAAGTTAGCCATATGTGGTTGAATTCAAGTTTGTGGTTCAAAAGGTATTTTTTCCTACTCTGCAAAACTTATTCCAGGATAAACGTGTGTGTGTGTGTGTGTGTGTGTGTGTGTGTGTTGTCTTAAATCACCAAAGGTATTGTACTTAGTCTTTTGTCCTTTGCATTCAGTGTCTCATTAAAAACTAAAGATGTGCTACATGTATACAATGGAATATTACTCAGCCATAAAAAAGAATGAAATAATGCCATTCACAGCTGAATGGATACACCTAGAAATTATCATACTAATAATGACAGTGAGAGACAAAAATCATATGATATCACATATGTGGAATCTAAAAAAAAGGGATGCAAATGAATTTATTTGCAGAACAGAAACAGATCACAGGCTTTAAAAAACTTATGGTTACCAAAGGGGACAGACGGTTGGGGAGGGATGAACTAGGGATTTGGGAGTGGCATATGCACACTGAGGTGTATGGAATGACTGGCCAACAGGGACCTGCTTGATAGCACAGAGAACTCTACCCAATATTCTGTGATAATTTATGTGGGAAAAGAACTGAAAGAGAATGGATATGTGTACATGTATAACTGAATCACTTTGTTGTAAGCAGAAATTATCACACCTTTATAAATCAATTATACGTCAATAAAACTTTATTTTTTTTAATAGACAGGAAAAAATAGCTAAGTTCTAGACCCGTCAAGAACCAGCAGATACCTTTCAGGTTAGAACCAGCTTTAGAAATTTCTTGGCCTTGTGAGACTATATTTTTTCTTAGTTTATGGCCTCAGATTGTTCCCTTTAGTTTATACTAGTTAAGCAGTTATTTTGAAAGCTTTTTTTTAAGTGTACAAAAATCATCACAACCAAATTTAATAGCATTTCCATCCCAAACTCTCAGTGCATCCCCCCACCCCCCAACTTGTCTCACTTGGAAACCAAAGTTTTCCAAAGTCTGTGAGTCAGTATCTGTTCTGCAAAGAAGTTCATTGTATCCCTTTTTTTTTAGACTCCACCTGTAAGTGGTAGCATTTGATGTTGGTGTCTCATTGTCTGACTGACTTCACTTCACATGATAATTTATGGGTCCATCCATATTGCTATAAATGCCTTTATTTCTTTCCTTTAAATGGCTAAGTAATATTCCACTGTGTATATGTACCACATCTTTATCCACTCCTCTGTTGATGGACATTTAGGTTGTTTCCATGACTTGACTATTGTATGGAGTGCTGCAGTGAACACTGGCATACTGTGTCTTTTTGAGTCATGGTTTTTTCTGGAGAGATGCCCAGGAGTGGGATTGCTAGATCAAATGGTAATTCTATTTTTAGTTTTCTAAGGAATCTCCATACTGTTTTCCACAGTGGTCGCACCAATTTACGTTCCCACCAAATAGTGTAATAGGGTTCCTTTTTCTCCACACCCTCTCCAGCACTTCCTGTTTGTAGAGTTTTTGATGATGGCCTTTCTGGCTGGTGTAAGGTGGTACCTCAAAGTGGTTTTGATTTGCATTTCTCTAATAATGAGTGATGTTGAACATCTTTTCATGGTTTTTTTTGGCCATCTGTATGTCTTCTTTGGAGAATTGTCTGTTTAGGTCTTCTGCCCATTTTTTGATGGGGTTATTATTATTATTTTATTTTTTTTGGTATTGAGCTGTAGAAGGTGTTTGTAAATTTTGGAGATTAATCCCTTGTCAGTGGATTCGTTTGCAATTATTTTCTCCCATTCTGTGGGTTATCTTTTTGTTTTGTTTAGGGTTTCCTTTGCTGTGCAGAAACTTTTAAGTTTAATGAAGTCCTATTTGTTTATTTTTCTTTTTATTGTCATTACTCTAACAGTTGGACCTGAGAAGATGTTGCTGTCATTTATGTTGGAGAGTGTTTGCCCTATGTTTTCCTCTAAGAGTTTCATAGTATCTGGTCTTATACCTAGGTCTTTAATCCATTTCAAGTTTATTTTTGTGTATGGTGTTAGGAAGTGTTCTCTTTTCATTTTTTTTTCCAAAAGCTTTTAGAAAATATTTTATTATCATATAGATACTTTGCACTCAGACTTTCCTTCACTGATCTAGTCTATCATATTACCTGATGATACTTTTTATAAGTATTGTAAACATTTATAATTAAGAAATATAAATCATCCTAAGACAAAGTCTGCTCTTTTGCATATAAAGTTGCTTTGATCAATCCTTTAGTTAGAAAGTATTAGTTCTAGCTTTCAAATGGTAGTCAAAATTTAGGTGAAATATCAAAATCACAGAGGCAGCAGACTCTGATTCAAGAAAAGAAAAATAATAGCTAATTTCTTACAATCATTCTGTTTCTATGAAGTATAACTTAGCTATAGAATAGTACTAAATAAATTTCAGAATCTAACAATCAAAATGTAAGGATGATATCTAAAGCGATATTTTATCTATTCCAACTGATAACTTAGCTTGTGAGCATCGGCCTAATTTTGGTATTTACCTGTGAAATTATTTGCTTTATTGGCACACAAGCCTTGAAACTTAATTTTAGTGAAATGTGAAATCTTGCTGACGACTGATAAACAGGAAAACCCAATATTTCCTTTACAATGGAAATCACTGGATAAATTCTTATTACAAATGTGCATGTTACACAATAAGTATAAATGTTAAATTTTTAGGGAAAGAAGGGCTGTACTTTTCATTACACGTTAATATTTCTTTGCATTCATAAAACCATGGGGGTATATACAATATGCAAATACTTGCTATATTAAAAGAAAACTACAAGAGAATAGTTAGTGTGACTCAAGAATAATATCTACCGACTACCTTACAGGGTAGTTATGAAACTCAAGACAGATAATGCATGTGGAAATGCTGTAAAAAGTATAAGATGCACTCCCTAAAACTATCATTGTTTTCAGTAATAAGAGTGTTTTTTTTTTCTTTTTTTTTTAGAGCTGCACCTGAAGCACATTGAAATTCCTAGGCTGGGGGTTGAATCGGAGTTGCAGCTGCTGGCTCACACCATAGCCACAGCAATGTGGGATCCTTAACCCACTGAGAGAGGCCAGGGATCAAACCTCCCTCCTCATGGATACTAGCTGGGTTTGTAACCTGCTGAGCCACAATGGGAACTCCAGTAATAGAGGGTTTTTATGTCACTTTAGAAAAGAGAAGTATCCTACAATACTTCTGTTATCTCACGGAAGTCAAAGACTTTAGGCTTAATCTGAGTTTAGGATCAGGTGTTACACACTATTAAATAGCTATGGTTTCAATTAAAGATATATTTGAGTGAATATTTTTTAAGAAAACAGTGATTTTAAAAAAAGCAAAGAAAAGTTACATGAACATTCTGTCAATCGCTTTTAAAGGATATATGTCATTTAGTAATACAATATCATACATAAATAAAATTCAACTTAAAATTGTGCTCAGTAATCAAGGTTAATATCAAGAGTGATACATCGCGTTGGTAGCATATAATCTTGATATGATTTGCTAGGATTAGCACATTATATCTCTGGTCTTCCTTCCAAAATCCACAAGCCAGTCTAAAAATGAGAAAAAAAAAAAAAAATCCCAGTTGAGAGACATTCTACAAAATACCTGGATTAAAGCCTTCTCAAAGCCATCAAAAACAAGAATGAGAAACTGTTGCAACCTAAGATGTGATGACTAAATGTAATACCGTATCCTGCATGGGATCCTGGAATGGAAAAAAACACATCAGCGGAAAAATTAAGGATATCTCAATAAAGTAGGTAAAGTAAATAATAATAGATTGAGTTCCCATTGTAGCTCAGTAGGTTAAGAACCTGACAAAGGGGTTCCCATTGTGTCTCAGCGGTAACTAACCTGACTAGTATCCATGAAGACATGGGTTCAATCCCTGGTCTCGCTCAGTAGGTTAAGGATCTGGCTTTGCTGTGAGCTGTGGCGTAGGTTGCAGATGCAGCTTGGATCTGGTGGTGTTGTGGCTGTGGTGTAAGCTGGCAGGTATTGCTCTTATTTGACCCCTAGCCTGGTGACCTCCATATGCTGAGGATGTGGCCCTAAAAAGAAAAAAAAAGAACCCAACATAGTATCTGTGAGGATGCAGGTTCAATCCCTGAGCTCACTTACTGCATTAAGGATCCAGCGTTGCTGTTAAATTGTGGCGTAGGTCACAGATGTGGCTCAGACCCCAAGATGCTGCGGCTGTGGCTGTGACTTGCAGCTGCAGCTCTGATTTGACCACTAGCCCAGGAACTTCCATATACTGCAAGTATGACCACAAAAAGAAAAAAAAAATTAATATTGGTTCATAAGATGTGACAATGTACTATACTGATGTAGATTAATAATGTAATATAATAATGTAATTGATAATAGGTGTGGCATATTGAAACCAGGTGTGGCATAAACTGGAACTCTCCGTACTAATTTTTTTTTTTTTTTGTAAATCTAGAGCTATTCTAAGGTAGATTCCTTTAAAAAATGAATTAGCTGGTAGCAGGAATTTTTTTTTAAATGCTGCAAATACCAACTTGATTGATTATATTTTCCTTCAGGGAGTGTTTATTGATTTGTTCCTACTTCCTAATTCAGTAGTTATTGAATACTTTGGATGTTTTGAAAAAAGTTTCCATAGCACCTGGTCTTTTAGGGTGACATTGTTAACATGCTAAATTTAGCTATTGAGGAAAGTCCAGGTGTTTGCTGGAGTGTTTTTCTTTTCCCCAGTTATATAGGTTCAGTTCCATCCAAGGAACTCCATATTAAAACCCATCAAAATGAAGAACACTTTGACCTGATTCTGTCAGCCCAGCCTCAGCTGTATCTTAGCTCCTTCTTTCCCGACAGAAAAACATAGTTTCCAGACAGTTCTAAGGCTCCACTAATCTCTTTGTGATTCTATAAAAGCTCTGCTTCCATTTTATCATGTTCCTTAAGCCTGTCTCTTCCTAAGGTCCAATCCTCGTCAGCAACCAGGTAAGTTCCTGCCCAGGCTTGATGAAATTCCAGACTATATATTGCCCATTTTGGAAAACCTAAATATATCTAAATTTATAACCAGTGTCAGGATTAGAAAATTAAACTACCAAGCATCCTGAATTCAAAGCAAGATTGTTTCAAATCATATTCTAAAGGAGACTGCATTCAGATCTAAAAATATGAGATGTTCTTTTACTTCTTGCATTAATCTGAAAGAGCAAAATATTTTCAAGAGTGTTCCTTATGCAAACTACTTGGAAGCCTTTACAAAATTTTTATTATAGTTGATTTACTATGTTCTGTCAATTTCTGCTGCAACTTAGAAGACTTTTGCTCTGACAAGTTTTTTACGTGGTGATGGTTCTTAATACTCCAGAAAATGTATTTTTTTTGTTGTAATTATATTCACTAAAGGAGGTATATGTTAAAGTATCCGCATAGGGTTTCTCCACCTTGGCACTACTGATATTTTTGGCTGGCTCATCCTTCGTTGTGGGGGACTGTCCTATGCATTGTAGGATGTCTAGCAGCATCCCTGGCCTCTAGCCACAGGAGGCCAGTGGCACCCACTCTACAGTTATGACAGCCTAAAGTTTCTCCAGGCATTGTCAATCACCTCCAGGTGAAGACCACTGCTGTAGTACAATGATCAAAATTCAGTTCTATTTAAACTGCTGAAATATTTCATTTGACTTTTTTTTTTTTGTCATTTTTGTTTTAGGACTACACCCTTGGCATATGGAGGTTCCCAGGCTAGGGGTCAAATCAGAACTGTAGCTGCTGGCCTACACCACAGCCACAGCAACGTGGGATCCAAGCTGTGTCTGTGACCTACACCACAGCTCACAGCAGTGCTGGATTTTAACCCACTGGCGAGGCCAGGGATCGAACCTGCATCCTCATGGATGCTAGTCAGATTCATTTCCCCTGAGCCACGATGGGAACTCCTTGACTTGGATTGGAGAGGCAATATATTCCATGCTCAACATGCACGAAGGTCACTGAATTCATCCCCTTTGCTCAGTGAACATTCTCTGTATCTTCCTGTGCCATGCAAGTCACAACATTGCTCTGAATGGAGTAGAGTCTGAGTGCAGCGGTCTGGTTGGAAAGAGATCTATGGAATTTGTATTGCTGCTTCCTTTGCATGGGGAGCAAGTATTTTCCCTAGAGAGATGTTTATTAGCAGAAGCTATGGGAGCTGGAGCTTAGCCTTCCCCTCTGACAATAAACCTCATCCACCACTTGCATCCTTACTCCCAAGAGCCCTGCTTTGGCTTAGCTCCAGTAAACGGAGGTTAATATTTTAGAGCAGGTACACAGCCACACCCTTCATTCTACATATGCTCTAGCACTGCCTTCCTGCTCTGGATTTCTGCAGTTGTGGCAGAGTATGGCTCATAAAACCTAAAATATTTACTACCTTTCCCTTTACAGAAACAAATCGACAACTTCTCTTTTAAAATCCTAATGTGCAGATTATTTAAACTGCTCAACCTAAACCCACACACTGCAACAGGTTAGCCATAATCGTAAGAATCAAGCTTATGCAAGTATCTGATTCTGTACAGTTCACGCCAGGGGCAGGATTAATTTAGACCCAATCCCCATCCCCATGGGATTAGCAGCTTGCTACTTCACATTCAAAACAATTTTTATACTTTTGCTTATTCTGTTTTTCCATAGACTCAGCAAATCTAATACCTTTTACCTGCTGTTGTCAGTGTTATTCCCTGGCCCTTAGAACTTTTCCTGTAATTTGTGGGAGTGTAGTGGATGACTGAGGTCACCTAGGATCCAGTTCACTGTCACTGGATGTATTCATTTTCCTTCTAGTTAGGATGGGGTGACGGGGAAAAGCAGATGACCTTGGCGTAGGAAAGAGTATCCAAAACATTCTTCTTCCTTCTCCAGAATCAGTGGTCACACTGAAACATTTCTTCATTGTTTTGTTTTCGTTGTTTACAAGGAGATAACTGGATAACATTGTCTAGTTAACCTGCATAATTTTCATTTTGTTTGTTTTCTCTAGTAATTTTCATTTTGTTCAGGGATGTACAACGCCATATAATATGGGACTTTTTAAAGTTTTCCTTTAAAAATGTGTGAGGGTTAAAAAACAAAGCATATAGATGATACCTGTTATCTGTGATCATGTGATGTGTGCAGGAAGATATTCAGCAGGGTAATGGGACATAAAACCTACCACCGCTTACATATAGTGTAGTACTCCTTTAGGGAAAGACTATTTTGTAACCACATTGGAAATTCTATTGCAGAGACTACCTTGGAACACCACTGAGGAGGTGAACATGGGAAAAAAGGTAGAGGAAACAAGCTCATTTACAGCTCATGCTCCCCAAATGAAAGCCTTTCCATTTTCTACAAGATAAAGGTTTTTAATTTTGCACTAATTCCAATGTGTAGGGGTTTCTCCCGCAGGACGGAGCAATTCTCAGACACCAGCTGGGTGTCTTATAGTTCGACTCAATTCAACACACTCTGTACCTGGAGATAGCAACTAATTCCAAAGGTTAAGGGCTCAGTCCTACCTGATGGCCTCCCACTTCAAATAACAATTGCAATCCCAGGTTGTCTCTTTTGCTTCTGACCAACTGACTGTAGAATGGAGATACCAACAATGCCTTTTTGACTTTGATTAATTTGTCAGAGCAGTTCCTAGAACTCAGAGAAACACTTTAATTACTAGATGACCAGCTTATTATAAACGGATATAATTCAGGAACAGCCAGATGGAAGAGATGCCTAGGGCAAGCTATGTGGGAAGGGGCGAGAAGCTTCCACGCCCTCTCTAAGTGTGTCACTATCCCATATCTCGACCTGTTCACCAACACAGAACTTTTCCAAACTCTTTCCTTTTAGGGTTTTATGGAGGCTTCACTATATAGATATAATTGATTAAATCATTGACCACTGGCCATTCAGTCACCAGCCCCTCTCCCCTCCCTGGAGTTCAGAAGATGGGACTCTAAGATAAAACTCTGCATCACCTGTTGGCTTCCCCAGCAACCAGCATCCTTAGGTGCTTTCCAAAAGTCATCTATTAATATAACAAAAGGTACCTTTATTACTTAGGAAATTCCAAGAGTTTTAGGAGCTGTGCGCCAGAAATTGAGATGAAGACCAAATATATATTGATTATAAATTACAGTATCACAAACATTAAGCTCTTATCCTAGATTGAGTTCATATTTCACTAATTAATGAATTTTCCACCTCTTCCTCCTGTTCAACATTCCCATGACTACCTATGAGTTTTGTCCACTCTGCTTTATCTCTTTTCCTTCTTAAGTGTCATCCATTCAGTCCCTCATGCTCTAAAGCCCTACTCAATCTCCCTCTTATTTATGAAACTTTTCCATTTGAATCTAGACTTCAGAAATTTCTTCCTTAAACCAATATACCCATCCATTTTACAACCACATAATTACTGCTTTGAATATCTGTTAATTTGCTCTCTTGAACAGAGTTCTAATAACGTGTGTATTCATGACTTATCAGTAGATTTATTGAAAAGAGTATTGTTTCATTCTTTTGTGACAATTACAGCAAATGGCACAGGCATAAACCTGTTAACAAGGAATCTATCTTTGGAGAGAGGGAGATAAAGAGAGTTTTGTTTCATGATATCATAGTCATATAGTCATTTTCTGGAAAGCTGGAGTTCCCAGTTATAGTTTCCAGTCAGCTTGTAATGTGAAATTTAAGGGGTCAGTACCAAATGATAATCTTTTCATCAGGTATTATAAGGGATCAAATTGTGGTCCACCAAAAGATATGTCAACTCACAGCCTCATTTGGAATAAGGATTTTTGCAATTTAATAAGTAACTTCAGGAGCCATCAAATTCTAGAAGATGCAAGGAAATGTTCTCACCTAGAGCCTTTAAGGAATATATAGCATTGCTGACAAACTGATTTTGAACTTTGGGCCTCCAGAACTATGAGAATAAATTTCTGTTTTAAGTCACAAACTTTTTTGTTAGTGTAGCCTTAGGAAACTAATACTGGTATCCCCCCACCCCAAGTGGATGTCATATAGCAAAATCTAGGCCATTATTATATTTTGGGAAAATGAAATGTTTAAGACCTGCATCGAAGAATTTGTCTTTTTGACAGAAATATAGGTGTTATAAAATTTCCTCTTTTATATGATAAAATTAAGTTAAATAAGATTTGTTAAAATATCATTCAGTAGGTCACCGTTTTCGTGTAATCTAGTGAGAAGTCTATCATTGCAAGTAATCCATGCCCCATAACAAAAATCAGGTGTCCCATAACAGAATCGTTAAAATGGTGACTGAACATTGGAAAACAATCTCAGAGAATACCAAGAACTTTATCAACATACTCGCTCAGAGAAAAAAGAAGGAGGAAGAGGGGGAGTGGGAAAAGGAGAAGGACTCTACTTTCATGATGAAAGAAAAAATCAGATTTATTCTCCTGCCTTAACAAAGAGAGAACTGGGCAAAGCATATTAAAATGCATTAAACTACTGTTTGGATGAAAGTGGTCAAAAGATATCAACTTCTAGTTATAAGTATTAGGGATTTAATGACAACGTGATGACTACTTTTAATTCTGCTATATCGTATGTATGACAGTTGATAAAAAAGTAAATCCAAGAGTTCTTATCACAAGGAAAAAATGTTTTCTTTTTTTTACCTATTTGAGATAATAGATGTTACCTAAACTTATTGGGATACTTACTTGACAATATATGCAAGTCAAATTATTGTGCTGTGCACCTTTTACTTATGCAGGTATTCCAATTTATCTCAATAAAACTGGGGAAAACGCAGATAAGGTGGTATCAAATAAAAGGCACTAAAGATACAATTAAAGGCCAAATAAAATAATTAAAAAAAAACAAACACTACGTCTTCTGTACGTTAGATAACAGCCAATACAGGACTGTGATCCTTGAGAGACTAGAAACAAAAAAGGTGAGATTACAATTGCCCTGGATTTTTAGCCAGAGTTATATTCTAGAACCTGGAGTGGAGAGGATGGGTTCTAAGCAGATCATGACTGTCTCACTAATTTGAGAAGAAAGAGGCTGGAATCCAATAAGTTTAAGGAGTTCCAAAGAGGAGGGAGCTAGGTGGGAAAAGAACCCTAGAAATCTTAATAAGGCCCCTGGAAACTTAGCTAAATAATAAGATGTATACACACAGGACAAAACCCCATAACAATAGGAAAAGTTGATGGGGTGAGATGAGGGTCCCTTGGTTTGTTCCAGACAAAGTGAAGAGTCCTCACTGAACACTCTTGATATTCAATAGAGATGTAGAAAATGCCACATCTTAGGAGGGGAGCCAAATTATACTTAAAGGCTACTCCAGCCATATCCAAAGAAAAATAAAAAGAAACCTAAAAATGATTAAGAGACAGTACAAGTAACTTAACTGCCTTCTAGAACAAAGGCCACCACTCTTTAAAGGAGGACAACAATTAGTGACCACCAACACTGTAAAATGTACACATCTAGTGTCCAATCAAAAACTGCTGTGCATACTAAAAAAGAGGATGTCTCGTTAGACACATAACCAAGAGAAAATTTAGCAAAATTAAGCAGAACAAGAAATGATAGAAATGATAGAATGACAATTAGAAGAAAAGGATACTAAAACATCTATTATAGTTTTGTTTCATTGTCTATAAAAATGTAAATGTAGTGCAGAGACAAAAGAAGTATTTTTTAAAAGAATAAAATGGAATTTCTAGAGATGAAAAACAGAATATCTAACATGAAAATTTCGCTACGTGGGATTAATAGCCAATTAAACACTGCAGAAGAAAAGGTAGAGAACTTTTAAACAATGTCAATAAAACTACCTAAAATGAAACACAGAGAGGAAGATGAGTGAAAAAACTGAAATACATTATTGCGGGACAATATTAATTGATCTAAAACCCATACAACTAAGGTCCTGGAATGAGGTGGTGGCAGAACAAATATTTGTAGCTATAATGAGCAAGTTTTCCAAATTTAAGAAGAAACAATATAAGATGCACAATGAACCCGTAGCAGGAAAATACAGTGACGTAAAGTGACTGTAAAGATACATGTCAACAAGATTATGGATGAAAAAGGGGACAGCAATATAAATTCTACTGACATTAAAAAGATAGTAAGTGAATAATACTATGACCAGCTATAAGCCAGTACATTCAAATAATATATGAGAAGAGCAAATTCCTTAAAATGTATGATACCTGTAGTTCCTGTCATGGCACAGCGGAAACGAATCCGACTAGGAACCATGAGGTTGCGGGTCCGATCCCTGGCCTTGTTCAGTGGGTTAAGGATCCGGCGTTGCCTAGGCTGTGGTGTAGGTTGCAGACGCGGCTCGGATCTGGTGTTGCTGTGGCTGTGGTATAGGCCGGCAGCTGTAGCTCCGATTTGACCCCTAGCCTGGGAACCCCCATATGCTGTGGGTGCGACCATAAAATGACAAAAAGACAAAAAAAAAAAAAAAAAGTATGATACCCAACTGAATCAAAAAAGCAATAGAAAATCTGAATAGTCATACAACAATTAAGGAAACCAGAATTAAATCTTTGATGCCACAAAGAAATCTCCAGATTCAGATGATTTCATTGGTGAATTCTGTAATATGTGTAAGGAAAAACAACACAATCTTATGCAAACTCCTCTGGAAAATTATAAGAGTGTGGAGCAGTTCTTAATTTATTTTATGAGAGAGTATTACCCCAAGTACACAGGAATAATCCTCATGAATTTAGACACAAAAGTCCTGAACAAATACTTAATCCAGTAAATCTTTAAAAAGGGAATATATTATTAACATATGCGACTTTCCCAAGAATGCAGAGTTAATTTAACTTTTTATTATCAATTGTTATAATTCATCAAATTAACATACCAAGGGAGAAGAAACAGTAAACATTTCACTAGATTCAGAAAAGGTATTTAACAAAATTCAGCACTTACTGAATATCAAACCAGTGATAGAAGGGATCATTTTCATCTAGTAAAGAATATCTATAAAGATCTATAGCTAACATCATACTGAAAAGTATGATTGTTTTCCCCCTAACATTTGGAACAAGGAAAGGGCTTCCACATTCAACATCACCAACTAACACTGTAGTGAAGTGCAATAAAGCAACATAAAGAAATAAAGACACACAATGTGAAAGTAAGAAGTAAAACTGCTTTAATTAGCAAATGACATGATGATATACGTAGACACTCCGAAGGACTCTACCAAAAAACCTACTAGAATTAAAAGTGAGTTCCACAAGATTGCACAAGATCAATATAAATATCAGCTTTTTCTATGTACTAGTAACTAACAAATGATAATTAATTTTTAAAGTAGTTACAATTGCAGCCCAAAATATGGAATTCTTTGAATTTAACAAATTGCCAGACCTGCACACTGAAAACTATATATACTGCTGAGGAATTAAAGAAGACTATTATGGAGAATAATACCGTGTTTGTGGACTAGGGTACTCAATATTAAAAGTTGTCAGTTCTCCCCAAGATGACCTTAGATTTCATATAATCCCATTCAAAATCCCAGTAACCTTTATTTTAAGAAAAATTAGCAAAATAATCCCAAAAGTTATAGGGACATACAAAAGGACCTAGAATAGCCAAAACAACATGATAAAAGAACAAAATCGGAATAATTAGATTCCAAGATTTCTAACAAGTCTATAGCAATCAAGATGAGTATTGGTGAAAGGATTCACATACAGATAAATGGAATAAAATAAATAGTTCAAAAGAAGACCATGCATATATGGTGATTTGACTATAAACATAATTTAGATAAAATAATTCAATGGGGGAGAGAAGGGATTTTTCAACAAATGGTATTGGAAGTATCTACAAATAGACAAATATCAACACATACTTCAAATACACAGAACAATTAACTCAAAATAGATCACAGATGTAAAAATAAAAGTTAAAAAATCATGGAACATCTGAGATAAAATATAATATTTTTGTCTTGACAGATATTTGCATAGATAGTTGAAGTAACAATCGTAATTGGAAAACAGATATAATGTACTTCATTAAATATAAAAATCTCTTTTCAATAGAGTGTTTCAAATCGAAAATGCAAGACCCAAACCGAGAAAAAGCATTTGCAAATCATATCTCTGATAAAGGAGTTGTACTCAGAATAAAAAAAGAACTCAAGTCTCAATAATAAAAAGTAAAACAACTCAATTTTTTAAATGGGCAATCTATTTAAATATATTTCACCAAAGAAGATATACAAATGGCCTCTAAGTACAGGAAAAGATGCTTAACATCATTAACATACCTAATATGCATTAGGGAAATGCATATTAAAACCATAATGAGTACCATTATATTCCCATTCGAATGGCTACAATTAAGCTGACTGACACTTTCAAGTGTGTGTGGAGCTATGGAACAACTGGAACTCTGCTACATTATTGTACATTCTTGGGAGTGTAAAACGGTAGGATCACTTTGCAAAGCATTTGGGCAAGTTTCTTACTCAGATTAAACAATCACTTTCTATGTGACCTTGTAATTCCACTCAAGACAAATGAAACACATGTGCATACAAACACTTGTATTTGAATGTTCGTAGCAACTTTCGTTTGTTTTTTTTTCCTAAATAATAGTCCAAACCTGGCATCAACCCAAGTGTCTATCTACTGTTGAATGGAATGGATAAAGAAATTCTTGTAAATTTGTATAACGGAGTACTACCCACTGCAGCGGCAGCTAATCCCAGCAAATGTCCCTTCTCCATGAGTAAATTATTTTTAACCAATAAAATAGCTCATTTTGGAGGGGATGTTACTTCTGTGATTCTATCACTAGAGACTGCAGCATCTTATTAGCAGACCCTCTCTTTCGCTGGTTTTGAAGAAGCAAATTGCCTTTTTGGGGAGGCCCACCAGGCAAGGAAATGAAGTTAGCCTTTGGCTAACATCTATTTAGCATCTGAGACCATCAGTCTAAAAACCCCAAAGGAACTGAATCCTGCCAACAATCACATTAAGGGAACCCGAAAGTGGACTCTTCCCAGGTTAACTTTCAGACGAGTCTTCAGTGCTGGCTGACACTTGTTTGCAGGCTTGTAAGCAACCCTGAATCAGAGGATTATTCACATAAGTCATGCCCAGGTTGCTGAACTACAGAAACTATGAGATAATAAATGCATGTTTTTTCCAGACACTAAATTGTTAGTCATTAGTTCTGCAGTCATAGATAACTCATACACTCAACAATTAAAAAGAACAATCTAATGACATACGTTATGTATTGGTTTTCTACTGGTGGCATCACAGATGACCACAAACTCGGCAGCTACAAGCAATGCTCATCTATTAATTCACAGTTCTGTCCATCAGAAGTCTGGGCATGGCACAGCTGGGCTCTCTGTTCAGGTCTCACCAGGCTGAATCAAGGTATTGGCCACAGCTATGATCTCACAGGGCTCAGGGTCTCTCCCTAGTTCCCGTGGTTGTTGACAGAATTCAATTCTTTTTTTTTTTTTTTTTTTTGGCCACACCCATAGCATGCAGACGTTCCTGGGCCAATGATCAAACCTGCACCACAGTAGTGACAACACCAGATCCTTAGCCATTAGACCACCCGGGAACTCCCAGAATTCAATTATTTAGAGTTGTAAGACTGAGGTTGCAGCTTTCTTGCTGTCAACCCAGGGTTGTTCTCAGCTCCTAGGGACTTCTTGGTATTCTCGGCCATGAAGCCTCCTCTACAATGTGGATGCTTTTCTTTAAAAGGCAAGAGCAGAGTTTCTCTTATTTTTCAAGTATCTCTAACTTTTTCTAAAGGCTCATCTGTTTAGGTCAGAATCACCGAGGAAAGTCTCCCTACTTAAAGTCAACTTATTTGAGACTTTAATTATATCTGAAAGAAATCTCTTCACAACAGTATCTAGATTACATTTTGATTGAATAACTGAGAAAAGCTGTGCATACCAGGAGGGAAGACTCTCAGGGGCTTGCTTGGAATCCTGCCTACCACATCAAGTCTGGGTAGATTTCAGGAACAGTCTGCTGAGTGAAATAAGCCAGATTTAAAGAGGATGCATATATGAGTCCACTTATTTGAATCTCTAGAAAAGATAACTATGATTCCTGGTAATAAAAAACAGGTCAATAGCTGCCTGGATCAGGAGTGAAAGATTAACTGGAAGAAGACACAAGAATCTTTTCTAGGGTGAGGGAATCATTATGTACCTTCATAGTGATACTGGTTACACAAGTCTATGAATATGTCAGAACTCATCGAACTATACCCTTAAAATGTATATTCTACATAAAGTACTATTTATATTTCTATATAAAGCCCATTTATATTCTATATAATGTATACCCCAATAAAGGTCATTAAAAATAAACAGAATTAGCCAGAATCAGTGACCTTTGCCTCACTGTCACTTTTTTTTCTTTTTTTTCTGTCTTTTGCCTTTTTATCTAGAGCCGCACCCGCGGCATATGGAGGTTCCCAGGCTAGGGGTCTAACAGGAGCTGTAGCTGCCGGCCTTGGCCACAGCCACAGCAACGCGGGATCCGAGCCGTGTCTGCAACCTACACCATAGCTCACGGCAATGCCGGATCGTTAACCCACTGAGCAAGGCCAGGGATTGAACCGGCAACCCCATGGTTTCTAGTCGGATTCGTTAACCACTGAGCCACGAAGGGAACTCCTCACTGTCACTTTCTAAGTGTCATGAGAGGACATCTGGTTGGTCAAACATCATCTCACCCAGAAACCAAATTGCAGAGCAATCTAGCAAAAGCAATTTTAGTTTTAGGTATCATTCTTCGTGGAAAAGGACTGGACACTAGAAAGTAGACCATTCAGATGTTGAGCTAAACCAGGTCCTTCAGTTCAGGGTATAAATATTTTTCTTCATTCCTTCAGTGTATTTAGCAGGTCAGATAAATGAATCAAACAAATACACACACGTGCATACTGCAAACACATACATGCACACACTCCCCATGGATAAGCACTATAATTCCTAAAGAGGAGCAATGTGGGGAATGATAGTTGCTTATAATAAATAGTTTTTCATGTGAATATACAGAGCAGTTTTAGTCCTTTTACTGTTCTGCAAGCTAAGAGACAGAAGCCTGGTTTCTAGTCCTGAAATTTACTAACCTCTGTGGACAAATGCCACCACAGAGATGATCACTTCATTATTTATTTATTTATTTATTTATTTATTTATTTATTTATTTATTTACCTTTTTAGGGCCACACCTGAACCATATGGTTCCCAGGCTAGGAATCTAATTGGAGCTATAGCTGCCAGCCAACACCACAGCCACTGCAGGGCGGGATCCAAGATGCGTCTGCGACCTATACCACAGCTCACGGAAACACTGGTTTCTTAACCCACTGAGCAAGGCCAGGGATCGAACCCACCTCCTCATGGATACTAGTTGGGTTTGTTACCTGCTGAGCCACGACAGGAACTCCAGAGATGATCACATCTTGCTTTAAAACTGTGTTCTAGTTTTGATACTTAGGAATGGGAGCTATTCTAAGATCATATGAGTCCTAATAGGGAAAAAATGAGTTATTCACAGATCCTGCAGAAATCTTTAAAATAAAGTGTTTTTCCCTTTTATTTTTGGATCAGCTAAATTTATAGGGCAGCGATTTCTTCAATAACCTCTATTCGAATAAAAAGGGTGGAGTGGGCAGAGTATGATTCAGTCATTCTTAAGGCTAAATACTCCTCTGGGACTAAAAGAAGGGTGTTTTCTCTTCCAGTGACATGCATTTGTACTTACTTATCAAAAATAAAATATACAAATTAATGAAAAATTTTGAGCACATCTGGGAAGGATTTTCCAATGATAAGCTGCAGGAACATAACACTTGAGAACCACTGAGAAAAGAAATTATATAAATGGGACAAAGAGCAACATTTAAGCAAATCACCAATGTTCACTGGTTGTGCTTCTGCAGCACACATCACACCCAGAGAAAAATGAACTTAAAGCAATATTATGTAAGGAATATTGCCTATTTGATTTTTGTCAAACCTAGGCATACATACAGTAATTGAATTTGTCTATTGATATCTGCAGAAATTAAATATTTACCTTTTTTTGGCTTTTAGGGCCGCACCCGTGGCATATGGAGGTTCCCAGGCTAGGGGTCCATTCAGAGCTACAGCTGCTGGCCTATCCCATAGCCACAGCAACACGGGATTCGAGCTGTGTCTGTGACCTACACTATAGCTCACGGCAATGCTGGATCCTTAACTCACCGAGTGAGGCCAGGGATCAAACCGGCATCCTCCTGGATACTAGTTGGGTTCGTTAACTGCTGAGCCACGATGGGAACTCCCAAATTTACTTCTAAGACAACTTTCATGGATCTTTAAACCTAGGCTTTTTGACCAAGAAATGTTCAGATATGCTGTGTCATTCAGGAAAATTCCTTTGCATGGTGGGCAAAGATGGAGTGAGTGGTTTTGTCCATGGAAAATCTCACCAGACTTCAAAGTCATGTGCTCTCCTTGTCCTTGGAAGGGCAAATCTATCAGAAACGTGTTTGGTTTCCAGAAAACCCCACAGTGAGTTAAACAAATAAGGAGTTTAACTCATATGCAACAAGTCACAGACAGGCGGATGAGGATGAGTGCTGTGGCTCGGTGTCATCAAGGATCCAGATTTCTTCAGTAAGCCTACTGAAACCAGTCTTACAATGTGGATTTAATTCTCATGATTGCAAGATAATTACTCCTCCAGTCATCCGTCAGGGAGGAAGGCAAAGGGAATAAAGGACCATCCCGGGAAGTTTCTCTCTCTTATAAAGCTTTCCTAGAAGCCTCAGCAAGAGGCTTCTGCAGATTTAATCACTGGTCAGAATTGGGTCACGTGACTACTTCCGTCTACTCCTGAGGTTGCTAAAGCGAGGTTCAATGTTTTTAGCTGAACACATTTCTCCATAATTGGAATGGTTGTTAAGAGAAGTAGATGTTGAGTAGGCATTGAATAGTGGTTGTCATTGCCGGTGACTGTCTTGACAGATCAGCTATCTTGACACATCCTTCTCATCCTTTCAAATCTCTCTCTCTCTCTCTCTCTCTCTCTGTCTCTCTCTCACACACACACACGCACACACACACACACACACCTGTGCCATTTCATTCCACTCACTTACATTCAGTTTCTATGAGTTTCCTCAGTTGATTCTTTCCCTGAAAGGATAACTATACTCTTGGAGAATACAAAAACAAATGCTATTCACCTGGGTTTTTATGTCTCTAAACAAGTACTGAAAAATTCTGAGGTTCAAGTTACTGTTTAATCAGAATCGAGATTAAAACACTTCCAAAGAGTCCTAACTAACCCTGTGGCCTTTCTTTTTCAGCATTAATTAAAGATTAATATTCATTTCAATTGAATGTTTTTGGGTCAAGAAACATTTATTGAGCATCAACAGTGTGCTCAGCCCTTTGTTAAAGTTACCGAGCAGGATGAGACCGAATACCTCCCATCAGGGAACCCACTATCTGATACAAAAGATAGGTATGTGAACATACAACTACAATAGAGAAAAGCAGGGGCACAAATTAGCGGACAGTACAGCGAAAGAATGCTTTACTTTATTGGGGGTGGTGGTGCAGAAAGACTTCTCCAAAGACATGCTATCCAATACGGATGAGTAGATATTAGTTCTCATGTTTGCTGATTTTCAGTCTAATGCATTTCTCACAATCTAAAAATGGAAATTAAAAAAATGGCAATGAGATAGACAGATGTTATCATTTCCAGAGTAGAGTTCTACTCACATAATTCAGAGCCTTGCCTTCTCTCATTCAAAATGTTTTCTAATATACAGACAATGAAAGTTACATTCAAGGAGAAAAATAAGAAATATTGCAATTATACTCAAGTTCCTAGTCATTCAAAAGAAAATCTCGGCTTCTTATGGCCGTGATAGAATGAGTAAATATGAAGTAGGTGATTTATACTGCCTATTGCATAACCATATTGAATCATTTCTAAAATATAATAAACTGTAGCTAAATGTAAAAACATGGCGCTGAGAAATATATCTTCAATCATATTTTTAAATCTATCTATAAACAAATATACAACCCAAAGTGTTAATCTGAATTTCAATGAAATATTTGGGCTTACTCAAAATGCATTATGTTGTCTTCACTGTTTGTCATAAGTTTCATAACTATAGAAAATCTCACAATATGCTTGCATCTATTGAAAAACAAAGTAACTAATAATGCAGGAAATTGTTGTTCACAAAATATGCTAGGCATTATCATGATGAGCTTGAGAAATTTTTTTTTGTCTTTTTGCCTTTTTCTAGGGCCGCACTCACAGCATATGGAGATTCCCAGGCTAGGGGTCTAATTGGAACTGTAGCCGCCGGCCTACACCACAGCCACAGCAACGCAGGATTCGAGCCACATCTGCAACCTACACCTCAGCTCACGGCAACTCTGGATCCTTAACCCACTGAGCGAGGCCAGGGATTGAACCCACAACCTCATGGTTCCTGGTTGGATTCATTAACCACTGCGCCATGGCGGGAACTCCGAGCTTGAGAAATATTAAAATTCTCATTTATTTTTCATGCTAAATATTTCAGAATAAGAGAGGTTGTATATTTTTCTATGAACTCTACCCATACGATAATGGTCTAAAGTATAAGCGGCACTGTAGTTGAACTTGTTCATCAAATTATATACTTTGGACGGTCTATATAATCATTTTATTTTCTATCATATTTTATTTTATTTTGGCCTTGCCCACAGCATGTGGAAGCTCCCAGGCCAGAGATGGAACCTGAGCCACAGCAGTGACAATGCCAGATCCTTAACCTACTAGGCCACCAGGGAACTCCTATCTAGCCATTTTAGTTTTGGGGGTTGGGTGGAATTTCATGGCATTCCTAAAGGATCATGAACATGTTTTTCCCTTTCTTCCAATGGCTTCCTATTTTCCTCAGCATCTTTCCGTTTAAGACACATTCCCCAACATAATCCCCCACACCTAATCTCTAGAAAAGTAGTTAATAATTATAAAAATGTATCAAAATGATCTCAGACTTCTAGTCCTTTAATTCTTAACCAAATTCCTGAAGAGTTGAATGAACTATTTTATGTGAGTTTTGCAAATTTAGGAAACTTGCCTAGAGTCAGAAAGCTACTAAGTTACAAAGCCAACCCTGTTTTCTCACCCCGATTTCAGTGTTCTGTCAAAGACTTCCCAATTCTTTCCACTAGGTCTGCTAGGGGTGAACTGTGTGTTACACAATTACAGTTGATTTTCAGTGAGTTACATGGGTATTTCCTCTGTTATCACATGGAAGAACCAAGCATTTCACTGCTATCCTCTTAAATACCTTGCAGCTCAAACGGTCTACCACTCTCTAAATCTATAATTGCCAAGTTTCCTTCAACCAGGTTCCACGGAAGTTTCTAATATTTAAACAAAATATTTATTTTAATAATCCAGAAGGTTTTATTGAGCATCTATTTATGTTTCTAGCACTCTACTAAGAACAAAATAAATATAATACGCTTCAGTTTCTGTCTTCTAGGAAATTAGTTTATTTTACCAAGTTAATATAAGTAACACGATGGCTAGATATTTAATAACCACTTTACCCTAAATGCCTAGAACAGTGTCTGATAAGCCTATATAATCATACATGTAATAGTTAAGTGAGTTTTCAAGACTAGAAAGCATATCATGGGTGCAACTGTGAAGGAAAAAAAACGTAGCCAATAAGATACAGAGTGTAAAATGGAAAAACAGTAAAATTCTAAGCCCAGACACTCAAAGAACATACAAACATTCTGGGTAAATTAGAAATTCCTGGCAGGCTTAGCCAAAGTGTAGAAAAGCCAAACCTCTTTTGGACTTGTGTCTATCAAGAATCATATCTTAACATAAACTTTGAGCTATTTACAAAATTTAGAACATGTTCCACAAACAATAGTATGTGCTTATAGGCATGAAAGTAACAACATATCAGCTCAATCCATTTATACACGTGAAGGTAATATCTTCTGAAGGGGGGAGGCTAGAGGAGAATGAGACTCTGAAATAAGGAAGTACTTTCACAGCCAAATGAAAAGAGAGAAAATTGGAAATAACAAAACTATTATTTTAGCTAAAATTTGTACAAGTTTCCTGGCTTGGGAAAATTGGAAACTATACTCAATCTCATTGTATACCAACTAAATGCCATTAGGTTTGAGTATATCCTGTAAGTTTTCTAAGAACTATTCATTGTTTTCATTGCCCAGTGTGGGTCGAATCATTCTCAACCAGTTCTCTATCATCAAAATATAAATCTCTGTTTTATTAGTGATAGATGCCTGGTTTATACAAACCTTGCCTGACTACTATGAGTGGGTATCCTTTGCAAGATGTTGCTTCAAAGGCTGTAGTGGTAGCTACTCTGTAAAGAAACTGAGGCACAGAGGGTTGTACAAGGTCATGTAACAGAAAGTGTTGGGTCAGGTTCTGAGTGAGCTCAGGAAGTCTGGCTTCAGATCAGAGGCTCTAAACTCCTAAACAGAGCTTGTTTCTATTTATATCTACTAATCCTGATGCAAGTATGAAGTTCAATTCATGCAAATATATTTTGCCTTCTTGTGGATTTTCATGACATTAGTTTAACTCTAGAATGATGGACTCTTGCCATGCAATGTCAATTGCTTTGTATCTCACAATGTCATCAGTTTTTGTATGCTTAGGAAATACGATTTTAATACTAAGCCTGAAATCAGCAAGGAGGCAAACTAAGAGGAGAAAAAAGATCTACGATAATTTCTGAATTCCATCCAGAAGAAGATATGATGGCATAAATCTGGTAACTCTAATTTTCCAATCTTACAGGAAAATTTTAGAGAAGTGAGAACCTAACCATAGTCACCTACACCAAGCAGGCATGAACTTGTTAAACTATAAACTAAAAATTGATTCAGGAAGATTCATCCCTGGAGTGGGTGAGTTCCCTATAGAAGAGAAAACTCCAGTGAAACAGAAATTTAAAAGGCATAAGGGAAATGTATGGAAGTAATGAGAGAGAGGCTTAGGAAGCCTTCAGTCAAGATGTTATTCAAGCCTGATCTTCCTTAGTGACGGCTTACAAACTTTATCATGCAAAAGAATCACTTGGTTAAAACACAGATTTCTAAGGCCCATCCTCAGAGTTTCTGATTCAGTTTATCTAAGATTTGTCCAACAGGTTGCCTTACTAACAATTCCCCAGATATTTTTGATACTGCTGGTTCAAGGACCATACTTTGAGAATCATAGCTCCATAGTAATTGCATTCAATATGTATACAACCATCAGAAGGAGTATTCTCTAAGATAGCTACATTGTGAGATTATGCCTTATAATTAGGATGAGTATATGCTAGAGAAAAAGACTAAAATGACTAAATCTTGAGCAATAGCAGAAAAAGAAAAGGAAAATCTACCAAAAAGCATTTCAGCTGCAGGGGCAGCAAGAAACACCTTGTCTGGTGAGGGCTGCTCAACTAGGATAATAAAAGGAAACTAACCAGACCAGAGGTGATATCCACCCTGTCCACACTTGGCTACGTTGTCATCAATAAACCAGTAAGAGGGTATTAGAGGTAAACCTATATATATTAGTTATAATTAGATAAAGATTTGGACTTTGATGGTATTACAGGTAAACCTATATATTAGTTATAATTAGATAAAGATTTGGACTTTATCCTATATGAAATGGTGAGTCTTGAAGATTTTTAAACTGGAACATGACCTATTAGATATGGATTTTAAGAAATGAAAACATAGATCTACCAGGACTCTTCCAGTAGAAAGTAAAACAACTCACATTAGCTTTAGCTGTTGCCGCCTATATGAGGAGAAAGTTGGAAAATTTATTTTTGCTTGTATCTACATTTTCAAACAATATTCTCAAGAATTTGCTAATGTTTCCAAATGTTCCTGAGACTAATTGTATTTTGCTTAGAATTTGGTCTAATGTTGAACCATGGACCTGTGTCTATGGCCTCAAGTAACTGGATGGTTGGGTTGGTTAGAGCCCTAGAACCAGTCAACCTGGAACATGAGCAGCCTGATCTAAGTCCCAATTCCCCCCTAGTTTACCCCAGTGTACCTCAGAAATATTACCAATTTTTATTTTTTTTAATTTTTTTTGCTTTTTTTGGGGGGTGCACCTATAGGATATGGAAGTTCCCAGGCTAGGGGTCGGATTGGAGCTGCAGCTGCCAGCCTACACCACAGCCACAGCAATGCAGGATCATTAACCCACTAAGCGAGGCCAGGGATTAAACCCACATCCTCATGAATACTACTTGGGTTAGTTACCACTGAACTACAATGGGAATTCCACCAATTTTTAAATGCCTAGATATGAAAGGGATTGAGAAACACTGCTTTAGAAAATAAAGCAGCGTAGAATAGGAAATAAGCCATATATTTTCCAATTATTCCTAGGATGAAATGAATCTCTAAGTGTCTTAAAGTTCAAATCAGGTGTATAAAACCAGTATCCCTAACTGATGTGCTGTTCCCTAAGTTAGGTAGAGAATACATCCCTTATAGAAGTGGCTTCTAACTCTCGGAAGATGGAGAAGGGGGGAAGGTGGACAGAAAGGGCTAAGAGAGAACACTTGGGCCCCCATGCTGCCAGTCCCTCATCCTACTCCAGCCTGAGTGATTTGGGATCTGTTTCTTTCTATTTTTCCAGATAACCTTTGACTGAAGTCAAGGTCCAGAAGCTGAAAATAGCTTGCAAAACACTTCCTTCAGAACAAGCCTAAACAGAGGCTTCTCCATTGCAGCTATGGCAGCCTTCACTAGAGGAACTCAGAGATACTCTTTGCTTGCAAAAACCTGAAGATTATATGAACCCTATACCTTTTAGTTTCCCATTAAGAATAGTGCAGGGAATAAACTCTCATGGAATTTTTCATGTAGTTACGGTGCAATAGCTTAGTTGTTTTGAAGGACATGGATTTAACTAAAGCCCAGAAAGCAGCTTGTCAGCTTCCCCAGGCTTCTGAGTGGGGCATGTTGAACATGGTTTGGGACAATTCTGGCAACAGTACAGTGAGAAAATATCGTATGCCAGGTTCACACTCAGTTTTCTACAATTTGAAAAAAATTTTTTCTCTGAATAAAAAAAAAAAAAAAAAAACCTGAGGGGGGAAAAACTCATAAAATGATAACCAACACAGACTTCCTTTAGGATGAGGAGAACTTTTTGCTTTTAAGCGCCTCCTTGCTGAATCACACAAAGATGATTTTCAAAGCCAAGTTTTAGAGTGAGACGTATAGTTCTGGGTCTTCAACAAATTCTGACAAGATTTCACACCCTGTCAGAGAGGTTCTTTGCTCTTGCCCGGCTTCCCTGCAGTGGGAGAGGGGACAGAGCCAATGCCCCAACCTCTTTGCTCTCAGGGAGCCACTTTGACCCAATTCCAGAAGCCCAAGGGCTGTCCTTAATTAGCATTGTAATTTATATTGCACAATTATGCAAATCGGGTACATAAACAAAATTATCCTTTCAGTTTGGCTTTGCTACCCGAGAAATGCAAAGCCAGTGAAAGATAAGAATAAAGAAAACAGAATACATTTGCTTTAATGCAATGCACCATTTCTTACTTATCCATTCTTTTGTTTTGCTCTTTCACCTTGCACTTGGAGATTTTTAAATTTTACTTTTCTCCTGTTTTGTTTTTTCTTCCTTTTATGTTGGGCTTTTTTCTTCCTTTATCTCTTCCTGGCTCTTTTTCTTGGGAAATTTTCCATCTCATTAATTCTGCTACAGCGATTCATAACTCTTCGGGCCATTTTTTTGTTTTTGGATATGACTACTACCTTGACTCTCGAGTTTCCTTTTTCTTCTTGCCTACAGATTCTCTCCTTTCTTCTGACATCCCTTTCCATTTTACTCCATTTCTCCTGTAGTTTGACCTGCTTTTATAGCTGCACGATGCTCCTTGTCTGATACCTAGCAAACGCCCTTAGGATTCAAATCATTTTTACTAAGAAAACTGAAAATATGCATGGCAAGTAACAGAGCTTGGAAGACGGGAAATTAAAGATTCAAAACCCAATGAAATCCAACTGAAAGCCAATGCTAGAGGCAAAATAGATGGTATTTAAGTAGATACTAGCCAGGAGGTAATCAATCAACAAATCAGCATAAAAAAGATAATTTTCCAATGTGGGATGATTGTCCAATTGAGCCAGCTCTTTTAAAAAGCTTTAAACTTGCATGGAAAATCATAAATCTAAAATACTTAAAACTGGTTAGAAAATATAACCTTGTAGATAAAGCTGGCTTCGAAAGAACAGTGGTTACCGGTGCTTGACAATATATAGCAACTGTTAAAGTAATTTCTAACAGAGGTCCTTGAACAGAGCTGTGAAGACGACAGACTTGCTCATTACTTTATCTGCCCAGAACTAAAGCTCCCCTGGGGAAATAGCCATCCCTCTTTTAACAGCCCTCTGGCTGCTACAATGGCAGCCAAATTAAAATATAACCCAAGGGATCAGATCCAACTTGGGCAAATCAGAGCATCTTCCCTCTGGCTATACCCTCTCCCACTCTGAATAACTTTCGAAGGTCTCCCATACAGATTGTTATTCCCTGGCCGCCTGACTTAACCTATCTCTTCTCTTTCTCCCCCTCCCTTACTAATGTCTAGCCACCCTGGCTGACTAATATTCTCAGCTCATGGCTTTTGTACCTTTTATGCATTCCCTCCTGGAATGATCTTTCGCAGATTGGTTTCTTCTGATCATTTGAGTCTCTACTCAAAAGTCATCTTAGAGAAATATCCTCTATCTAATATTGACCTCCATCCCATGGCTATATATACTACCTTATTTACCTTTATTATTATATTGACTATGTTATATTTAGAACCATTGGAAATTGGCTTGTATACTTATTTAATATATGTATTTGCTTCTCAGATATTTACATTTTGATTTATTGCCTGTCTCTCCCCACTAGAAGGTAAGACCCTGTCTGTCTGATTCACCACTGTATTCCCAGTACTCAGGGCAGTGTCAGACACACAGAACATTCCCAAAATAATTCTGATTTAAGCAGATGAATTAATGACCTAAAAGGGGCCAAAGTTTGCCATCTCCATGCTTTTGTATGTGTTTGTGTGTGTGTATGTGTGATCAGAAGTGAGCCAATTTCATGTTCTGGGACACTGAGTGTTTGAACAAGGAGATAAAGAGCTCATGGTAACTGGTTTTCCACCATGTGAAGCAAAGTGAGTAAGGCAGTTGACAGGTGAAGGTGGGATAGGGAAGGAGCAGATGGTGGGAAGAGTAAGGTGAGAGAGGTGGGTGGGCACTAAGTTTGGGGCAGTGTTTATTGCCTGGTTTCTGATGTTCCTAAGATCCAGATACATTTCTGTCTGGTTTCTAGGAAACCCCTCAGGCTCCTTTCTATGATTTCTACTTTTTCCTAAACTGTAAATTGGATTTCTATCCTCTGCCATCAGTAACAGAGGCTGATAACAACATTATAACATTGTGCTGAAGAACTTAAAATCAGGTGCAAAATTAGAGTCTGAATCAAGATTCTGCCATTTATTGTCTCTATCATAGAAGATCAATTTCTTAATCTCTCCATATTTTAATTCTCTTATTTAAAAAATTAAAGACCATAGCAGAGCTTATCTGATAGGGACACAGGTAAGATTGAATGCGATTACATATACAAATTTCTTAGGCACAATGCATGATTTATAGTAAGTTCCTGATTAAAGAAGAAACTATAGATTGGCTCAAGGGTGAAAGTCTACACTCATTGGTGTGTCTTACTTTCTTTCTTTTTTTTTTTTTTTGTATTTTTGCCTTTATGTAGAGCCGCACCCACGGCATATGGAGATTCCCAGGCTAGGAGTCTAACAGGAGCTGCAGCCGCCAGCCTACGCCACAGCCACAGCAACGCGGGATCTGAGCCGCATCTGCAACCTACACCACAGCTCACGGCAACGCCGGATCCTTAACCCACTGAGCAAGGCCAGGGATCGAACCCGCAACCTCATGGTTCTTAGTCGGATTCGTTAACCACTGAGCCACGAAGGGAACTCCCAAGGCAATTGCCTTTGAGGAGAAAGACTAAAAGGTAAGGACAGGAAGGCAGGGGATTAATGGAATCATCTGCATTTTAATATTTAAAAATGTATATGCTGATTACTTTCTGTGGCACATCCTCATGCCCACATATTTTAGACTTCTCTAAATCCTTTTTATGATGAAATGTATTTAGAGTTGGCTTTCTTTACTTTCCTCTAAGATGCTCATCTCATCTTTGACATATTAGTTTCTGTTAGATGTCCAGATGGGGTATTTGTGCATGGAAAAAACACATGGTGCTAAGAAATTGGGGAAATGATGTTTTAGACTGAACCTCTTCATGTGTAAGTTGGTAAGTGCTAGTATCCCAGTCTAGGAAAAGAAAACCTCACAGAATGAGATTTTGGAAGACAGAGGAAGCATGCCCCTCCATTGGGTAATGGACCTCATTGCCTATTGTAGAACATGGGTTGTTAGAATAAGAAAAGTGGGTTGTAAATGAGCATGAAATTGGGAAGGATGTGGACTGGGTCCACCTTTGTGAATGAGGCTTGAGATACCATTTTGCTGCTCTCATGGTAAAGACCTGTCCTAATATCCACTATACAAAGATCTCATAAGTCAATTCTGCTATCTCAATCGATAAATAGGATGAGCCACAACAAGTAGGAATAGGGGCAAGGGACAGTGTACATGGGGAAGAGGCTGTCCCAAGACCAGTTATACTAAAAACCAAGGTGTGATGATAAGGTAAGCAAATGCAGACGAGAGTAAAATTAAAATGCAGGTCTCTAATGAGATGTATTTCTCAAAATGTATCAGAATTGCAAAATGTAAAAAATTAAAAAATTAAAAATTAAAAGTCCACAAATAAAAATTTTGGAGTTCCCAAGGCAACACAGTGGGTGAAGAATCAAACTGCAGCAGCTCAGGTCACTGCAGAGTCACAGGTTCAATCCCTGGGCTGGCACAGTGGGTTAAAAGATTGCCACAGCTACAGTGTACCTGCATATGTATGCAGCTTCCATATGCTGTGGGTGCAGCCATAAAATAAATAAATAAATAAATAAATAAATAAAGTTTCAAAAACTGCACAAAATTTAATGACTTTGATAAAAAAAAATGTCAACTTTTCAGACTATGACCGTTTATTGGAACCAAAACTAGAATTTATAGTCTGCTCAGTGGCTGAAATGGGTATGAATCCCTCCAATGGCCTTGTAATTCCCAGGCAGCATTTAGGAAGAGACTGTGGGAAGGGGGAAATATATGACTGAAAGATCGAGCATTTTCTAATATAGTAGATCAAAATTTAAAAACACTAAACGTTTGTTTTACTGACGAATTTTGGATGTGATTTGAGAGAGACTAGATTATGGGCACTATATTTTCTCTCTATATCCAAATTGTTGTGTGTATAGAATTTTGTTACTCTTCTAATGCAGCAATTACCAGATAAAAATATAATGGAAAAAAGAAGTCTGATTCAAATTTGTACAAAACTGTAAAATTCTAAGAAATATACTTATATATATATATATTTTTTTTTTTGTCTTTTTGCCTTTATCTAGAGCCGCACCCATGGCATATGGAGGTCCCCAGGCTAGAGGTCTAACAGGAGCTGTAGCCGCCGGCCTTTGCGACAGCCACAGCAAAGCCGGATCCAAGCCGCGTCTGCAACCTACACCACAGCTCACGGCAACACCAGATCCTTAACCCACTCAGCAAGGCCAGGGATCGAACCCGCAACCTCATGGTTCTTAGTCGGATTCGTTAACCACTGAGCCACGAAGGGAGCTCCTACTTATAACATATTTATAGGTCCTATAAGAAAATTTGAATATACAGAGAAACAGTGTTATATGATAAGGCCAAATATTATAATTTGCTCATTTTATAATGAGCTAAGATAAATGGAAGTATTGATGGATTACCGGGTATTATTTTAATACTCTGTACAAATTATATTTGCTAGTATTTCATCAAGAAAGTTGCAGTTACCTTCTTGAATAAATTACGCTCTACATTTGAAAGTATTTTCCATTTGTTGATTTCTGTTTCTCATTTCTAGTTTTTTTTTTTTTTTGCTTTTTTACTCGGTGTATAAAATTTAAAAGATTTTTCCTTAAAAAAGGTTTAATTCTGTGACTCACTTGTGGATTTTACATTTCTCTAATTCAATTAAATTTGTGTTGCTTCTGTCCCTAACCTTTGTCTCTTTAATATATTGTAGTTAAGTTCTTTAAAGACATGATCCATTTACAATTATTTTTAATATAGTAAAGGCTAAAGACTATAAGTTTATCTCTTAGAACAGTTTTGGTAATACACCTCCATTGAAATGTGGTGCTGTGATGTTAGTAGATTTCTAAATAGTCTATAATTATGATTTTATTGTCCAGTTTATCCCAACAGTTATTTAGTGAATTGGTTTGTTCATTTAATGTTGTTTTTGTCTTAGTGTTTGCTTTTGGTATTTTGGGAGGTAATTATATGAAAAATTTATCTTTTAGTACTATACAATTGTGACCATATGTGATTTCTGCAATTTGTTATCATTTATTTTTTCCTGACTAATACTGATCTGTTACTAAACCTGATAAATACTGATCTGTAAATAAGCCACAGATACTTGAAAAAATGTATAGTTTCTGTTTGTAGGGTATAGGTGTTTATAAATATCATTATTAATTTTTCCTTTTATTTCCTTGATTTTGGTTATTTAAATGATGCAATTCTTGTGCAGTCATTTGGTAATTATATATCATGTTTATATTTTATATTTATTTTATATTTACCTTAAAATGACTACATACATTCTTTATACCTGAGACCTGTGTCATTGCCAAAGACAAGAAAGAAACAACAGAGCTGTCTCCTCCCAGTTAAGATGAAAATCTTGGTACGTTTTTCCTTTTATAATCATTTCACTCTGTGTTTCACTCCCACATCTACATTCTCTAATTTTTGTCAATACAATTTTCATTTTAATACCAGCTCCTCCTTGTTTAATTTTAAAAACATTTAAACATTTTATCTTGCCAATGATTTTCACATTTACATTCAGTTTTCTGAAAAGCATAATCTTACCTTTATGCTCCTTCCCTGCTGTGTTCTTGTCCTGCATAATGACAGGAACATCATGTGCTCTCGGGGATTCTGGTTAAGGAACTAATACAGCAGAATAGGAGAGAAAAAGACAAGATCCCAACTAAGTAAAACTTAAACTCCCATAATAAATACTGCCTCTGTAAGGGCATGTTACCAGAAGCATATTACCTCCAAGATTATGGTAAATCCACAGAGTGGATTTCATTTTGATAACCCCCATCTCTGCCATGGTAAAACAAACAAACAAATAAACAAACAGCAACAACAAAAACACAGGCAGTACACAAATCCTTAGGAAAGGGAATGAACACTTTGCCATTTCCCATGTGCTCATACTTTTGGAATGTGAGGTGCCTACAGGAACTTCATTGTTATTAGTGCTTTTAAAGGCTTCACCTACAAGTAACTGTAAACACTGGTCTCAAACTTGGCTATGCACTGTACTAACATGGGAGATTCTTAAAATATCATAGTGACCTTGCTACTCACCAGATCAATTAAATCCAAATCACTCTGGTTGAGACTCAGGCATCAGTGTTTTCTAAAGTTTCCCATGTGTCTACAGAATGTAGTCAAGAATAAGAACAAAGGACAGTCAATGGAACCTGGTTCCTCAGTCTAGATTTGCCTGTGGACATAATACGACATAAGCTTTTCTGGATACTTAAAAGTGATCCTGGGAAACAGAACTTTGTTCTGGACTAGGATAACCACATCAAAACCATTGAAAAGCACTGGTATTATTGCAATAACTTTTTCCTCATTTTTTTTTTTTTACATGCGGATGAATGGAGTGTCCAGCTGTGTTTGAGGTTGAGAATGGAGACCACAAAAGAGTCTCTCAGGACTGATCAGATAGTTCAGTTAAAACCAACATGGAAAAATGGATTATAATGCACTTTTTCAAAATTAAGGATTTTGATTCATATGTTTGGATTGGGCTTTCCTCCAATTGCCCTCAATTATTGCCCTGATACTGAGGTGCTACAACCTTTTCCTTTACTTTTAGGCAGATTACCACATAAACATTTCCTTATTTTAGAGTCTCAGATATTTGAGTTCAGAATATGAACCAGATTGTGTAATTTTGAAGGCAACCTGAGTAGAGTTGAGGAAACAGTCTCTGAAAATGTCCTTTGAACACCAACTATTACCATAACAAACACAATGCTTGCCTTCAGATAAGAAACAGATAAAGACAAACAAAAACAAAACTCATGTAAACTTTTGGTGGTATTTTATTATATGCATCTTCCTAAACCCATCGTTAGGTAATTAATCAGTAAGACTATTCAAGCTATAGTTAGAATCACTTTATAAGAAAAGGAGCCAATGAGCTCCTTTTTATATATGATGACAATCTTTATTTGATTTCTACTTTTTAAATTTTAAAATCTGTGTGATAACATCAATCAATTTATCTAGTTATTATTTTTCTTCCAGCTTTATTGAGGTAAAATGGAAAAATAAAACTGTGTATTTAAAGCATACAACATGATAATTTAATATAACCACAATCGGGTTAATTAATACATCCATCGCCTCATATATTTACCAGGTTTTTGTGTGTGTGTGTGTAATGAGAATATTTAAGATCTACACTCAGCAAATCAAGTATACAACAGAGTATTAGTGACTAAAGTCACCATGCTGTACATTAGACTCAATCAATTCAGATATCTTAGGAAAGTGATAACATCTACAGCTATAAGTGAGCTAAATTAGCATCATAAGAGGAAACACGTCTCATTATTTTTGGCCTCTTCCCTGCTAGGTAAATGGCTATTCATTTTGTTGCTTGCATTGTTGTTTAAAAATACATTAAAAATATGCCCAATTTACTTGTCAGACAGAAGCCTTCATTGCAGTTTAAGGATGCTATCTTTGTAATAGACTCTGGATTTCCCAAGATATATAGCTCGATTGAAAAATACTAAGCAGAATACATGATCCTTGGATTCTCATCTTATAGAAAAATATTCAAGAAGATAATGTGAGTTAAATGTCTTCTCTAGTGATTTTCACATAGTCCAGTGGTTCTCATATAGGACCTGGATCAGCAGTGTCACTTGGGAATTTTAGAAATGAAAATTCTCAGACTCCACCCAATCCTACTGAATAGAAAACAGAGGATGGGACCTACATTCTGTGTTTTAACAGGATTTCTCTGTGATTCTGTCACACTCTTAAAGTTTGAGGCCCTTAGACATAGAAGAAGAGCCAAAAAAAAGAAGGTAATAAGATAAATACATAACAAGCTTTGTCTCTTCTACCACCTTTCTCTTTTATCTTGTTTGGAAAATAATTTACATTGAAAGATATATTTGCCCAGAAAGTTTTTCTCTTCAGTAGAATTAATCAGGGTCCCTATCATTCTGTTATATTTTTCCATTACATGTCAAAGATTCATGACTGGTTTTTGACATCTTTTAAGAGGTACACTTAAGTGATCATTAATTCCTCACATTTGCTTTCAAAAATTCTTTCAGTCAGCAGAGTGTTAGATCTCACATGTGCTTACTTACCTCATTGAGATCATGTTACTATAGTGATCTCACTTATATGTTGCATAATTAGATCTAATATCTCTCTAATGAGATACACCATGTTATTTGGAACCCAGATGCTCTGTCATGGATAGGCCAGGACACTCTACACGAAATTTTCTAAGACATTCAAGAATAATATAAGTAGTCATTTCCTACAAATTATGTTTTTACTATTTTCTTTGAGAATCTAGTTGTTTTTTTTTTTTTTTTCCTGGATGGATATTAACCTTCACGATAACTCTAAGGGGGTCAGCTGGCTTTGGCACAAAACATAGTTCATAACAATTATTTGCTGGAAGAAGAAAGACCGATTCTCAGTTACCTAAAAAAAAAGGTTTACTGAGAACATAGATCACATTGCTCTAAAATCCTCCACTTGTACATTTATAGGATATTTTAAATTGTATGAGATTATAGTTTAAGAAAGAATTTTTTTTCATATGAAGAATATATTCGATTATTAAGAAAGAGCTGCATGGAGGCTTAAGAATGTGGGAGTCATTATTTCAGTAACTGCTTATATATGTTCAATAAATATGAGATGGAAATAAGTACATAAATATCTACGGGGCTTGCTTCATTGGTTATTCACTCATAAAAATACCTACTTGCATTTTTAACATAGAAAAATGAATACACAGTAGACATATGTAGATAAACAAACTGAACTCCTGGAGGCATGGCTACTAGTTTATGTTCAGTGGTATCCTCATCTCTCTGCTGGAGGAAAATATGTAACTATTTATCTAAACTGTATTTGCTTGTTAATGAAACCAGAGCATGAAGAGCTTTATGAAAGTGTACTGAATTAATGGCTAAGATGACCTCACCTTCTCACACAGCCTTCCCAGTCTCCACAGAAGAGGAAATGAAGGGAGACAAACTGAACTGTGATGCCCTGGGACTCCCTTGATTCTGCTTGTCACCATCTTAAGCCGGCTCAAGGCCTCGGGGGAGTCTGGCTGTTCTAGCTTTCCTCCGCCAGCCAGAAGGTAACGGCCCACTGCTTTTATTCATTACTTGGAATGTAATGCACTAAATTTAACAAGTCACACACTCAGTGGGAATTTATTGGCCTTTTGCAGCATGATTGCAAGGTAGGATATGGATATGGATTCCAATTACTGTTGACATCCAGATAAGAAGAATAGAGCCTGTGTATAATTATTAATTAAAGTTGATATTTTAGGGCAAGGAAAATAAATAAACAAACAAACAAGCAAGTAAATAAATATTTTCTCTACCATGTGAAGCAAATGTTCCCAGGTTGAAAGAACTCTTCCTGGTTATACAATAGGAGCACTCCAATTACAGAGAGTAGGAATACTAACATAGCAACATAGAGGCAAAATGGTCCTATAAAGCCAGAATGTTCACATAAAAATAGCTGTGTGGAGCATGCACAGTAGAGAGAAGAAAGACCAACAAATTCCAAACATAGACTCCTGTGCATTATGGAAATGGATGGTCAAATAAATGGTCACCATTAAGTAAGGATTGAATATTTTAATGAGACAAAAATAAACCATTTAATATCTTTATTCCAGACAGTAACTACAGTTCTATTAAAACGTGGCAGGAAGAGTGATTGTAAAAAAATATGGTATTACCCTTTCATATCTACATGACTGAAATTACCCGATGATGATAATTCAATATTGTTGGCATACAAATATTTATGATCTCAAAGTCTTTGGGCTGCAATAAGAAAATGGGAGAAGGAGCTAGAACTTTTACTCACTTCGGGTAAGGGTTTGTTGCTGTTATTGTTTATTTATAAAGGTCAAGGAAACATGATAAATGTTAAAGGTATAGGAGAGAAATAACCTGATTTTATCTTACCAGACTGTCTGTGAATGAAATATATCGAAAAATATAAGGCAGATGAAAATAAAAGTAACGTGATTAAGACAAAAGACCAACTTAAATTATTGAAATGAGGCAATATACATCATTCATAAAGGCTTGAATCCTCACATTACACAGAATCATAACCTAGCTTTAGTAATTACTAGCACTCTGACCTTGAGCCACTAATTTAATCTCTCTTAACCTGTCCCCAAGTGTAAAATAGGAATACAATACCTGTGTTGTTGCAATGACAGTATTACATACTTAAAAGTTGCTAAAAAGTAGACCTTAAATGTTCTCACCACAAAAAAAGATATGGTAGGGAGTTCCCGTCATGGCTCAGTGGTTAACGAATCCAACTAAGAGCCATGAGGTTGCGGGTTCGACTCCTGGCCTTGCTCAGTGGGTTAAGGATCCGGCGTTGCCGTGAGCTGTGGTGTAGGCTGCAGACGCGGCTCGGATCCCGCGTTGCTGTGGCTGTGGTGAAGGCCGGCAGCTACAGCTCCTGTTAGACCCCTAGCCTGAGAACCGCCATATGCCGCAAGTGCAGCTCTAGATAAAAAGGCAAAAAGACAAAAAAAAAAAAGATATGGTAACTATGGGACACAATGGAAGAGCTAGTTGATGCAATGGTGGAAATCATATTGCAATATATAGATGTACGAAATCAACACATTGTACACCTTAACCTTATACAGTGTTGAATGCCAATTGTATCTCAAAAAAATCTGGTAAATTATTCAATATAGTTCTGATCACAAAGTAAACACAATAAACATTAGCAAATTTTATGTTATTTTGTATTATTTTAATAAAGTATTAAAAGTCATAAAACCAGGAAACAAATATCATCATTGATTTTTTTTTATATACCTGGATATTCTTCAGTACAAATTAGAGCTCAAATATTTAGATGGAAAGAAGGGATATTTCATTCTTCTGATGATTAGTTTAGAGTTGAGAGACATAATTTTATGGCAAAGCCCTGGCATGTAACTGTGAAGTTAAAGTGCATTTCTGACACTAAGCATGCTAAGGTACAACATTAGTCTAATGATAGTTGTCTTTGAGGACAGATGTTAAAATTGGAGAAAGAGTATGTAAATGTATATGTCCATGATACTCAGCCCGTAGACTGGTACCATTCAAATATGGAGGTTTTTAAACTTAAGGGTCCAGAGGTGGACCCTGGTATTTGTGGATCCTTGTATCTAGTTATCATTGTAATTCCACTTGATAGATATCATTATTTCCATGACTTAGCAAATGAAATGAAGGATGTAGCATGCTAATTGATCTTTTCAAGACCACAGAGTTAATAGCAAGAGCCTCACTCACATTACATCAAAGTGACCATAAATCACTTCTTTCTACTATAGTAACTCCCTTAATATGTAAGAAGATAAAGGGGGATCACTGACAAAATATATTTGAGTGAAAATGTGGAAAAGGCATGTAGTTGGTACACAGTTTGGGTTTTAAACAGAAAGTAGGTAAATGAAAATCATCTAGGTGAAGCCATATTTTCTCAGACTTTCATAAGAATGTCATGGAACTTACCTTATTAAGGCTTTCAATAATTGAAATACTGAGATAAAATATCTGCAGAAGTATGAAGAAGTACTTCCATCTCAACATTACTTACTGATGCTTTGGGGGATCAGTGTTCTTAAGGCCCATCAAGCCAAAGAATGTAGTTAAGGAACATGCATTCTATCAAACTTTGGGAATCCCAACATAATAATGGAACTATTACTTAAACTGAACAATTTAACCAAAACTACCAATACAAGTAATATATTAGGTATGATTCTTAATATGTTTACCATTGAATTCTATCACTACCCCCAGAACAGTTTTTATTCCACAATATATAGGATCCACAGGTAAAAATTAGTCCTATAACTTAAAATAGAGACCTAGTCTTCTCAAAGAAACATGAATAACATATGCTCTTAAAAGCTAAGAAAGAAAGAAAAAATAAAATAGTATTTTAAGTAACTCATGAGTAATGCTTACATTGAAGGAAACTCATTCATTCATTCACTCATTTATTTAACAATGATACACTAACTGCCTTCTTTTGGCTGGTTCCTATGGTAGCACTGAGGATACAACACTGCTTCCAGCCCTGGGCTGCTTCCCTTATAATGGTAGAGAAAGATATGAAATAATCATGTAATTACAATTTTAATGAGGGTCTTTACTGCCGTGGAAGTCTATATGAAGATTTAAATCTACTCTAAGAAGATATTGCTGTTGTTTATGTTGGAGAGGGTTTGGCCTATGTTCTCCTCTAAGAATTTTATAGTATCTGGTCTTATATCTAGGTCTTTATCTATTTTGAGTTTATTTTTGTGTATGATGTTAGGAAGTGTTCTAATATCATTTTTTTTTACATGTGGCTGTCCAGTTTTCCCAGCACCATGTATTGAACAGGCTGTCTTTTCTCCATTGTATATCTTGCCTCCTTTGTCATAGATTAGTTGATTGCAGGTGCATGGGTTTAATTCTGGGCTTTCTACCCTATTCCACTGACCTATACTTCTGTCTTTGTGCCAGTACCATACAGTTTTGATGACTGTAGCCTTATAGTATAATCTGAAATCAGGGAGCCTGATTCCTCCAGCTCCATTTTTTTTATCAGGATGTCTTTGGCTATTCTGGGTCTTTTGTGCTTCCACACAAACTTTAAAATACTTTGTTCTAGTTCTGTGAAAAATGTCCTTGGTAATTTGATAGGGATTGCATCGAATCTGTAGATTGCATTGAATCTGTAGATTGCCTTGGGTAGTATAGTCATTGTGATAATATTGACTCTTCCAATCCAAGAGCATGATATGTCTTTCCATCTGTTTGTGTCATCCTTGATTTCTTTCATCAGCATCTTTTTTTCCTTGATTTCTTTCATCAGCATCTCTTTTTTTTTTTTTTTTTTTGGCTTTTGTCTTTTTAGGGCTGCACCTGCAGCATATGGAGGTTTCCAGGATAGTGGTCTAATCAGAGCTGTAGCTGCTGGCCTACACCACAGCCACAGCAATGCCAGATCCAAGCCGCATCTGGAACCTACACCACAGCTCATGGCAATGCCAGATTGTTAACCCACTGAGCAATGCCAGGGTTCAAACCCATAACCTCATGGTTCCTAGTTGGATTTGTTTCCTCTGTGCCATGATGGGAACTCCTCTTTCATCAGCCAGTGAAGCCATCTGGTCGACATTTATTTGTTGGAAGTTTTTTAATCACAGTTTCAATTTCACTACTTATGAATAAGATCTATCACTGTCAACATCCTGGTAGTAATATGGTGACAGTGGATTGGTAAGATGTTACCATTTGGCAAAAAAGAATAAAGGGAGCATGGGATTTCTCTGTATTGTTTCTTACAATTGCACAGAAATCTAGAATTACCTCAAAATAAAAAAAACATGTTAATTAAAAGGAAATATATTAACTTTATTTTATTTAACCCAATATATTCAAAATATTTTCATTTCAACCTATTAAACAGTAAAAATTCAGTGAGATAGTTTCTTTTCATACTGTCCATTTGCATGAGACACATTCCAAGTTCTCAGGAGCCACATGTGGGCAGCGGCTACCATATTGGGCAGCACAGGTATAGGGAATACAAAGACAAGAAGTGAACACAAGGTTTAAGAGGCAGGCATGGCTCAGGCTACGGAGATACACTTGTAATTAAATCCAGAGTCTTTGCCATTGCCTGTACAGCTCCGCGTTACAGTCATCTCAGCTGCTTTCTCTCCTCCTCCCCACGCCCCATTGTTCTTGGCTATTCCTGGGAAATACCATGCATGCTCAGACCTCAGGAATGTAGCTCTTGCTGTTTTCTCCACCAGGAACTGTTACCCCAGGAGAGCTCTCTGACTTGATCCCAAGCCAAGTACTGCCTCTGCTCAGAGGTCTGTCACAAGGTCTTTCCTGACTTATTTATAGGAAAGAGCAAATTCCACTCTTCTCCGACACTATCATCCATTCCACTGCTTTAATTTCCTTGATGATTCTTACACCGTCTGACAGCCTATGTACCTGTTTGCTGTCAGTTTCCCACCGAGCCTGGAACAGTGCCTGGGCCACAGAATACATCCAGGGAATATTTCCTGAATGAATTGTTTGACGTTTAACTCTCTCACAGTTCTCAAAAGAAATGACTGACTGCCTCAGGTTAAAAATCTCTGTCATCCTGGAATTCAAATACTGACTCAATACATTTCAGAAATTGGCTAAAGTTTCCTGAATTTTTAAAGTATAAATCACAAAACAATCTGTTGACATTCCAATGAGCTCAGCAAGGTACTTTTACTTTTTATTTTTTAAAAAAATTTTGTTACTTTTAATACAAAGATTAAGCTTTCAGCTAATTTTTTCCCCCTACATTGCCACTTATTTTAGAGAACTCATTGCTGGTGTAAGACCATCTTATTTATATTTTGTTCCTATACTTGTGATAAATTTATTTACATCTTGCTGTGAAATTCACTTTGCTATCAAGTAAATCCATTCAGAAATTCTGAAAAATGGCATTCACTACTCTTAAAAGTGCTGTCAAAACCCTCCTAATGCTCTGAGCCATTGGTGACATATTCTTAGAGTCACATTCTCTAGTAACTGCAATCAGAATTTCTTTCTCTCTCGTGCTTCCACTGTTGCATGGGATATAGCCTTAATCCAACACCTACTCCAGTTTACTTATATCAAAGATATTCATGAAAATATTCTCTCTCCAGGAAGGTGGCAACTGTCTTTTTTCTCTGTCAGTAGCATAAGGCTTTATGCTTCTCAGCTGGATTCAAATAAATATTTGATGAATTGAATGCATTCTGTTTTTGTTTTAACAATGTATGCATACATCTAGCATAGAATACTTGGTAGGCAAACATTGTATAAGATATCCCTCAAACACAAATTTACATTATGTAGTATTTTTCCAAAAGAGAACTAATAGTTATTAAGCTCCTATGATACATTAAAGATTGTACATGTATTCTCAATTAGTCCCTGTAATATAGGGACTATTATTAACTTTGTATCTATGAGGAAATAGAAGCATGAAAGAATACATAACTTTTACAAGGTTTAATGGAGTTTAAATGTCAGGATTCCCCTTGACTGTCTGACCCCCCAAGTCCAAAGTATTATTTCACACTTTATAAAATGGATCAACTATGTCAAACTAGAGCCAGCTTTTGAAGACAAGTGATAGGAAGTATATATTTTGTTACCAAAGTTACCCAAAGTTTCTGGGACCCCTGAGCAAGACATTAATAAATTAGGGATTATCTAGATAAATGCAACCAAGATGTACTGAGCTCCAAAAACTATATTTTATGTAATATTAAGGAAGGGACGTCTTTTCTCCAAGAAAATAGTTAAATCATACTACCTGGTAAGGAATCTGACCTTACCAAGGAGAGGTCTGGCCTTTGTACTTGACTCCTGGGAGGTAAACGCTGAGCCCTTGGGATTTTCCAAGTGCTAAGAATTTCTGTTATTTGTGGTGAAACCTTTGGACAACTTGGTAAATCAATCAATCATGCCTGGGTAATAAAGCCCCAATAAAAACTTTGTATTCTGACGCTCACATGAGCTTCCCCTGCTGGCAATACCCTATGTGTGGCATCACACATCAATACTTAGAAGAAGGGGAACACATTCCAAGCATGATGGAAGTTTCCATTTGAAAGCCTCCCAGACTCTGCAGTGTATCTCTTCCTTTGGCTGATTTTTGGTATCATGTCCCAGTAATAATTGAGACTATAAGTATAGTAGTTTTCAGTTAGTTCTGTGAGCCACTCTGGTGAATTATAAAACCTGAAGGTGGATTTCAGAAATCCTGAACTTTCAGTAGTAAGGGTGGTCTTGTGTGGGCTCTTTCATTTAACTTTGTATTTGGACCTTAACTCCTTTGTTGTTAGGCTCTAAAATCTTGGGCAGACTTGACAGTCTGGAAGACTACACTCAACTCCGTGTAGATGTATAATAATAATATAATAATTTTATAGTCCTTAAAAGTGTATTCTCACATTTTAAAAATCTGTGGAGGAACGTGTCAAGAACATGAAAGACAAGGAAAGGCTGAGAAACCATCACTAAGGAGACATGACAACTGAATCCAATATGGGCTCCTGGGTTGGATACTAGAGAATAAAAAGAACATTAGAGGAGAATCTGATGAAATTTTAAGAAGATCTTTAGTTTAATTAATAGTATTGTATCAATATTAATTTTTTCATTTTGATCATTTTACTATGGTTATGCTAATTAGGGGAAACTGGGTAAAAAGTCTATAGCAACTCAGATGTAATTTTTCTGTAAGTTTAAAATCATTTCAAAATAAAAAGTATAGGAGGTCCCCCCAAAAAAATCTGTGAAGGAGAAGGACATGAAAACCGCCTTTGAATATTCAAAGTATTGTCATGTAGACATATTTGGTATTGTTAGAGAGAAAGACTTGGGCTCAATGTAAGAAAGAACTTTCTAAAAATTAGAGCTACCCAAATATATCATAAGTTGCCTTATAAAGGTAGTAAGCTCTCTATTTTTGAAAATATTCACTCCTAGTGTAGAGTGTTGTAAGTCAGATATATTGTTAAGGGATTCCAGACTTGGAAGAGAAGGTGGATAATTCTTAAGATCTTCAGGCTCTAAGATTCTATTTTATGGTCTATATTTCCCCCAAATAGTAACCAATAGAGGCAAGCTTACATAGTTACTAGGTCAAGTTCTTCAGTTTGGCTCTTCCAAAATCTGTTACTTTTGCTTTACTCAAAATACCATAAAATAAAAGGGAATGCTTTAGGAGAGAACATTTATATAGTGCTGGCTCACATCTTCCCATAGAAGTTTTTGTCATTATCAGGGTAAATTAAGGGATAATACCTACTTTCAAATGTTAATAGAAAGTATCTCTTCTCTAAAAAGCTGTTCTGTCACCAAAACAGGATTTTAATGATGTACCATAAGAACTGGCATTTGATCACAAACCAAACCCCATAGAAGATTTTTCAAATGATATCTAAATGGATATAAACAAAACCTAAAATTGTCACACAAGAACATAAATCACACACTTAACAACAATTTAATTTAATGCCAAATATATTTATTTTCATTTCATGAAATTTTTCGCATTATATCAATGTCACATCAACAGCTCATGAAATGTAACCTCTGAGGCTTCCTGAGTAACTGCCATTTCTTTATATTGAACTGAATTTTAGATTCTTGAGTGAAACTTTTAGAGTGTGGGTTTTATTGAACAAGTAGAAACTAACCTGTTTCTTGGAATAAAGAACATTACATTTCACACATTTCCGTTAATATTCTAATCAGACAAAGTATTGCTAGAGTAAGCAGCACAAAAGCATCTTACCTTAAAGAGGTAATTTCATGGACCTGATATGTTATAAAATATGAAATAAAACAATAAGAATCCCACCAACTGAGAAGTGTAATAAATCCTGGTCCAACTTTGTCTGGAATGTCATATTGCTATTGCTACATAAACATTATAAGTTTGGGGTTCCCTTGGGCTTTCCTTGTATATTTTCACAATAACATCATCATTTGCTCTAAAGGCTCAGTCTGCCCTAGGTTCCTAACTATGACAAGTAAGACATGATGTGAAATAATCATTTAAAAATTACAGGAGTTCCCATCGTGGCGCAGAGGAAACAAATCCAACTAGGAACCATGAGGTTGCAGGTTCGATCCCTGGCCTTGCTCAGTGGGTCGAGGATCCAGTGTTGCTGCGAACTGTGGTGTAGGGCACAGACGTGGCTCGGATCTGGCATTGCTGTGGCTGCGGCATAGGCCGGCAGCTGTAGCTCCTATTGGACCCCTAGTCTGGGAACCACCATATGCCGCAGGTGTGGTTCTAAAAAAAAAAGCAACAAAAAAATTACATATTAGAGGAGTTCCTGTTGTGGCTCAGTGGTTAACAAATCTGACTAGCATCCATGAGGACGCAGGTTCAATCCCCGACCTTGCTCAGTGGGTTAAGGATCTGGCATTGGCATGAGCTGTGGTGTAGGTTGTAGACGTGGCTCGAATCCTTCTATGCTGTGGCTGGGGGTAGGCCAGCAGCTACAGCTCTTATTCAGCCCCTAACCTGGGAACCTCCATAAGCTGTGGGTACAGCCCTAAAAAGCCAATATATATATATATATATATATATATATATTAGCTTAAGTATCTTATTAAAACAGAAAACTCCTTTTTTTTTTTTTTTTTTTTTTGCTTTATAGGACCGCACTAGCAGCATATGGAGGTTCCCAGGCTAGGGGTCTAATGGGAGCCACGGCTGCCTGCCTATGCCACAGCCATATCAATGCCAGATCCAAGCTGTGTCTGTGACCTACACCACAGCTCACAACAACCCCGGATCGTTAACCCACTGAGCAAGGCCAGGGATCGAGTCTGCAACTTTGTGGTTCCTAGTCGGATTCATTAACCACTGCACCACGACAGGAACTACAGAAAACTCTTTTAACATTGTTTAACAATTATATAACAAAGCAGTATGTTAGAGTAATTTGGGGGCAAAAATAATAGGAAGAAAAGAAGTATCAGAAGTGGGTCATAGACTCCCACATTTCATTTTGTAGAATTATGTAACACCTTGGAAAAACCTCTCATATTTCTTAATATGGAATAAAAATAGATTCAGGGAACCTTAGAACTTGAAAAAAACTCATTAAGGTAATGCAGTTCTCAGAGTCTAAGTAATATATTCTCCCAGCTTCAAAATAGAATATGGGTCTAATTTTAGCAATGTGAATAACTGGAGAATTTTACGTATAAGATGATAACTTTGAACTCAACTCATCCATACAAATGGAAAACTAGCTATTATTTATTTCTCTCCAATAAATACATAGTGAAAGATAGATCCTCTTCATATCTGTCAAGAGATATGATATTCAAGTGCTGTCAATAATGAGCTAACTATAAATTAGCTTTTCCTGATTTTCCAGCTTTTTTTTTTCATATGAGGAATCAAAACGACAAACATAGAGGTGGCTATTTAAAAAGTCATACATTTCTGAAAGTCCATAAACAATCACATGCTTCTATCTCCATTCCCAAGATTACACACATACTTCTGTTTTTAAAAGACTATTGATACTTCATATAATGCCTTCATATTTTTATTTAAACTCTACATTCCAAGATAGTGACAGAGTTGCACTGTCTCCTTAGAGTAGGCTGGAATGGTTCACATGCTCCACCAACAAGACAATTTTGATGCTTTCAATTGTCCCTGTAATTTAGTCCATAACAGTCTTCCCTGAAGTTCTAAGCTAAGGGTCATCACAAAAATCTAGTTCTAATGCCATATTCATCATTCTTTTCTGAGAACGATAGGGTTATTTTAGGTTGGAGAAGGTCTACGTGTTTACCTTGTGTTTATTCTAAGGCTACTTCTCTTGGAATTTCTCCATCAGGCAGATGAGTGGAGTAATCCATAATTTGATATTCACTAAGGTAATGGTGCTCAAATTTGCGCACTGGGTAGAATCACTGAAAGTGAAGGTACTCTTTTTGAAATATCACGAAATAATGATATATTAAATTCTAACCTATGAGTTTGAAATATTTGATTCCTGGATCATGCAACCGTAATGAAATACTATTAAAATCACAAACCTTCTCCCACTAAGCCACAATAAAGACAAGTTATCTAGGTGCTTCCTGGTGGGATGTATACAATACTATTTATGAATGAATACTGCTAAAATAAAAAAGGAAAAGCACCCAAATGTAGCATTTCAGTGAAGCTCTCAGTTTATAGGAAATAACAGTAAAAAAGAACATGACCAATACTTTAGGAATGAAATCAGTAAAATCCAGAATGAGACAGACAGTAAAGGGCAACTGTCTGTTTGATCAGCGAGTTGCAAAGAACTAAAAGAAGAGGAAACTACATATTGAAAGGGATTTTAGATATATGAAAACCAAATGCCATGTGTAGTCTATGTTTACATCCTCATTCTAACAAATTAACTTTTAAAAAATAATGACGCAATCAGGAAAATTTGCACAATTAGGGGATATTTAATGATAATAGGAAACTATTGTAAATTTGTAGAATAATAATGCTATTGTGCTTTAAAAATAGAGCTCTACTTTTAGAGACACATACTGAAATATTTATAGATGCATGCAAATTATATGATGCATGAGCTTGCTTCAAAATAATCCAGCAAGTTAGAAATGAGTGAATGGTGGGTACAAATGAAACTAGACTGGCCATACACTGATAAAAGTTAAATAGTTGGGTATATTTCCAAAGAAAGTGATACCACTATCTCAAAGAGATAGCTGTACCCCCATGTTCATTGAATTATCATTTACAAATAGCTGAGACATAGAAACGACCTAAGTGTCCCTGCAGTGAATGAATGGATAAGTAAATGTGGTGTGTATGTTTATGTGTGTGTATGTGTGTATAATAAGAAATACACACATACACACACACACACATATAATCTAGTGGCATATTACTCAGTCATATAAAATAAGGAAATCCTGTCATTTGAGACAACATGGGTGAATTTTGAGGACATCATGCCAAGTAAAATAAATCAAAGAAAGATAAATGTTATACAATCTCATTTATAGGTAGAACGTGATAAAAAAAAAAAAGAACAAACTCATAGAAACAAATTGTACGTTGGTGGCTGCCAGGAGCTGGGGCCTAGGGAAAGTAAGGATGATCAAAGGGTACAAATTGCCAGTTATAAGATGAATAAGTTCTGGGGATCTAACATGGGGGTCTACAGCATGGTGCCTGTAGGTGACAATACTATATCAGACATCTGAAATTTACTGTGAGAGTAGATTATAAATGTTCTCCCCAGGAAAAAAAAAGATAACTATGTAACCATGAGAGGTGATGGATGTGTTAACTAACCTTATCGTAATTATTTCACATACATTACACAACGTTATATGTCAAATATATCTCAATGTAGCTGGAAAAAAAAAAAAGATGCTGATTTTCCCCCTCCCCTCAAATAAATCATTGAGTAGTTGAACCTGTATGGGTGATGAGCCATTACAGGTTCATTATGCTATTCTCCCTAATTTGTTTATCTTTGGAAATTTCCATAATAGAAGCTTTTTAAAAGAAAGACGGCTACATAAAATATTTTCATTAATATTAGAATGAGCAGAAAGCCAAAAGAAAATGTGGCAAAAAAAAGTACATGCAGAAGAGTTTATTTAAATAGAAAATTCACTTCATTCAGTAATATTTGGGGGTTGAGGGGAATTCTGACCAGGGATTAGTTTGAGATATTCCATTGTCAAAATAAGTCTTCTAGAACAAAGGGCTGTCAAGAAGCAGAGCAGGATAACCACCACAAAAACCAATATATTTGAATTATGTGCTAATATAAGCATAAAGGAAAAAGATTAAAATAAGAGAGAAAGTTAAAAGGTATAATCTCCTTCTTACCTTATATCATAGACCAAACACTAAGTCATATCTTTTACAGAAGTACAGAAAACTCTATGGATTGAAGAGAATGAGCAGAGGATACTGGGTGGTAAATAATGAAAAATAAAACAATTTTTATAGTATTTAAAACAGCATATATTACCCTTTTCTCCGAAATACTGAGTAAACCTAAGCTGTGTATTAATCTCTTTTAAGGTCTATATAATTTTTTTCACTAGTTTTTTTTCACACTGATGTTCCCTTTGGTGTCTGGTTACACACTGTCAATATTATGCTTGTTGTTTTACTAGTTTTGTCCAACTAGGATGGTATGGTATTGTTCACAGAAAAATAGAAGATATCCCTGTTATTAACTCAGTCTGATCATTTGCCTTAAAGCTTGAATGAAACCTTTACCCTTCTCTTGACCTATCTCTGGTCATGAACTCATTGTAGAGTATTTGTTAGAATTACAGTCAAATAGAACCCACTATTCAATCAATAATTGAACTATGCTTCTAAGATGCTTTCTGTTTAACGCTGAAGGAAAATAACACAGCTTGACCCTGGCCAAGTGTTATAGAGAGCTGCAGTCAAGTGGAGACTTCTTTTAATCTGGTTGAAGTATTTTGTTGCTATCTTAACCTTGAGCTGGGCAGAATCATGAATAGCTACATAAAATTCCTTTATCTTTGTTGCTTCCATGTTACAAAGGCGTTAAAACTGGATTGAGTCTGTAGCTAAACATTTAATTTCAATGTGTATAATAACTTAAACTAAGAGGATAATAGCTGCCATTTACTGAGTATGTATTTTAACCAAATACTGAGCTAAGGGCTTTACATAGAGCATTGCATTTATATACTTTTTAAAAAGAAAATTATGTCTTTAAAAAATGTTTATTGGCATTCCAAGAGATCATGCAGCCAGTAGCTACCATCAAGCCCACGACCATCTTACAGACTTCTCAGTGGCAGTTAGTGAAGTTATTGCAGCTTTTAAATATGTATCCTGCTGTGGGCTGGAGCCAGCTCATACTGATTTGGGAGACTATTATATGCGTCTTTCTCCAGCTTCAAGGTTAAGTGACATCATATTGGTAGTTTCAAATGGCCATGGGGGAGGATTTACACTACAGAAATTAGCCAACATCTTTTTTTCTCACCTGGAGAGAAAAAAAAAAGACATTTACCAATACACTATAGTCATTCTTACTGCAGCTACAGTTTTAAAGTTAGGAAATAACCAATCTTGAGCAAAGGAAGAAAACAGTCTTGGCAGTGTTGCCCCACAAGCCACCCACCAATTTGTTTCATTTCTTAAAAGAATCAGGTAAGAAAGCCATAGTCCTTCAGGCATTCTCTCGATAACCTGGCGGAAAGAGGAATTGGGGGAACACTCTACCTCAGGATCAGGAAACTACAGTCTATGTCCTAAAAGTGGCTGATTCCCTGCTTTTAGAAGTAACATGATGTTGGAACACAGGCACACCCATTTGTTTATGTGTTGTCTGTGGCTGCTTTCACAACCCAACAGAAGTGCTGAGAAGTATGACACAGACTGTATGGCCCTCAGAGCCAAAACTATTTATTATCGGATCCTTCACAGAAAAAGCCTTCTAGGAGTGACTAGAGTTGAAACGTGTTTGGTTTCAATGAAGTTGGGCAATGCTTCATCTTGAGTCTAATTCATGCAAGGCCTTCTTTCACCTCAATCTAATGAAGAGACCATCAGAAATATAAGCTATGTCCCTATATGCTGTTGTATCTACTCATGCAATTTCACCATATAGGAGGAGCTTTCATCCATCATGTTGGGAACACTTGTTCTTGGTCCCAAATAGGTTGGGATACCCAGATCCTATACCTGGAGCTCTTTATTTAATCGTTTATTCATTTACTAATAAATATTTATTAAAGGCTATTAGGATTCAGCCTACTAGGCTGTAGGCATTAGAGGTACACTCACAAATAAGCATAGCTCCTTCCTATAGGGAGATTATATTTTAGTGGGAAAGGCATATACTTGTTTGCTTGTTGCCTGATATGCTATGAAGAAGTGATAAGCATCATGAAGAAAACTTAAAGCAGGAATGATGTTGGACAATGACTGGGATGCTTTTTAAGATGCTTAGGAAAAGCATTTTTAAGGAGGTGACATTTGTACAGGGAGACTAGAAGCAAGTAGAGGAATGAGTCATGTATTACTGGAAGAGGGAATAGTAAAGGCTAAGGCTCTCCAGTGGGCATGTGCACAGGTGCTTGAGGAAAGGCAAAGAGGGCAGTGATGTCAGCAAAGTAGGCAAGGGCAAGTTCATCTAGGGCCTTGTAAGCGCAGTAAAGAGTTTGTATGCTATTCAAATAGAATACCACTGGGAAGTTGTGAGGAGGGTGAAATGCAAGTGATGTGAATTCTAAGTGAAGCCCCTGTCTTCCGTGCACAGTAGAGACTGCAGAAGGTAATGAGAGGGAAGAAGATCAGTTACAAGGCTATGGCAATGGGGCAGATGAGAGATAGTGTTCATGAGATGGGTTTAGGGGTTACTAGAAACTATGAGAAGATTGTTAAAAGGACTTCGGATTGAAAATACTTGTGGGGAGCTCCATCATGGCTTGTGGTAACTAATCCCACTAGGATCCATGAGGATGTGAATTTGATCCCTGGTCTCACTAAGTGGGTTAAGGATCTGTCATTGCAGTGAGCTGTGGTGTAGGTCACAGATGCAGCTCAGATCCTGCATCGCTGTGGTTGTGGTGTAAGCCAGTGGCTGTAGCTCCAATTTGACCCCTAGCCTGGGAACTTCTATATGCCATGGATGCAGCCCCAAAGGGCAAAAGAAAAAATAAAATAAAATAAAATAAAAAATTCTTGTGGACTTCCTAAGTCATCTTTATAATTGAGTACTAATTTAATTTTTACTACATAGAAGAGGGTGGGGAAGAATTTATATATCCATTCAATGAACACATTGATAATTAATAAGAAAACATCAAGCTCTATGTACTTGAGAATAAAAGATAAAAGAAGCTCAGTTTAGTGGAAAATAACTGCCAATAACTGGTTTCTCAAATATCAGCTCTTTGTCTTGCTCCCCCCACCCCATCCTAACCTCAACCCAATCCACTAAGTCTGCTGCATTCACAGGACCCTGCCAGGTTCATAACAGCTCTTACCCAGGACATCTGAGGCTGCTGCCATTCAAGATGCTCTTCCCAGCTAAAGTTTGAGAATGGAAGGAATGGATTAAAACATATCGTCTATGTGGTACACATACACCCCCCCACACACACACAATTCTAGTTCCAGCTTCCAACTTTTGAGTCTTCAGCATGCCATAAGTCTTTCCTATCTCTATTGACATAGTTATGTGATTCTCTAGCCAATTAAGCTATGGAGGAATTTAATTCACGTTTTAATGATGGTGAACTCAACTTCCTTTGTTCCTGTCTTACATTTTCACGGGAAGCTTTTAGGTAAAATACGCTAAATTTTTCAAACAGATTTCCTTGAAGTTCTTTCCTATTGTTTGACATAGAAAGACATGCCCTCTTATATTAACCATGAAGGCTCTCTGTTGCTGTGGGATTGTGAAATCAATATTTGTTCTAAAAGTTAGGTTTCTTTCTTTGTCCTAAACAAAGGGCAGAGCTTTGCTGATTTTCCAGACCAGCAAGTTTCAAGCCCTGAGTGAATATTTGGGCATTTCAGTAGAGTGGTGGCATTGTTTCCTGTAGCAGAGACCTGCCTGGGACTCCAGAGGAACCTTTCAATGTCAGCAAAAATCTAGGGCTTATAAAAAGGAGAAGAAGGGACATGAATCAACTGCCAGAGAGTTCTGGAAGATGAGAATAAGGGTAGCAAGTTAATATTCTGATAATGGGGTTTTCAAATCTAAGTGCTCTGGAATCCAAACCAAACTGCAACACAAGACACTTTGAAGTGACTTAAAAAATTATTGAAGAAGCAGGGAAATGAAAACGACCAGGGAAAATTCTATATATTATATGTTAAATATATAAGCACATATACATTATTGATGATATATTTTAAATTTTGAAAATGCTCTAAGTATACAACCTCGATCATATTTTCCTTGGTGTTAGCATGAATATTAAAAAAAATAAAATGAGGACTTGGTAATCCTCTTCAAGGTGTGTGTGGGCCACAATGGACTTCCTCCACTTCACAAGCGAGGCTTAAGAGAGTGCCTTGAGAGCTTGGGAAGGGTTAAAGTTTTGTCTGTGACACTGAAATTGAGGCCAGCTGTAGGTCATATTCACGTCCCAGTCACAGGAAAATGAACCTGTGAGACAGAACCTAATTATCTGCTAAACCAAAAGCCAGTCTCAGTTCAATAACTTACGACAGAGCTAGCAGCCAGATATAGTGTTACCATGGCAACACTGGAAAAAGCTCCACTGCAGTTGAGAAAGAGGAGGAAGGGAGGAGACTGTAACCCTAAATGTGCTGTAGCCGTTTGATCTCGGACAAGTGGGTCTGTCTAGAAAATCAGGTTATTCCATATATACTACCATTGTCTGTTCACTTTAATACCTGCCACAATTACTGAAAAGAGTAATGCCATCATAATTTTCTCAGGGCTTAAAATAATCCACTGGTAAATGAAAATAAATTTTAAGGGAAAAAAACCCATAAGCTTCCTCTTTCTCCTCTTCCATACATCCCCAAATACAGATAAAACAGGACACAAAGAGTGAGGATTCTTGAATACCTCATCATTGTAAAGAATGAATTCTGTGTCCATGAAGTTCATTGTCACCTTCTTTTCCTCTTATTGCCAAATGCCAAGATATTTTTGAGAGCAAACTTTTTTGGAATTAAGCAATACTGTTTGCTTTTCTAATGGGTAGAAGTAGAACTGGAGAGTAGAAGAGGAATAGTTGTTTTCTGTGAACTCTAAACTTTCAAGTGAATAATTTCCTGGAATAGCGAGTTAAGAAGAATCATACATTAGAGTGAGATAAGCCCTGCCAGGTTGGTCATTTTTCTTCTTGCCTGTTCAAGTTTGTAGTTCTTTCTGAAATAGCAATGGACTGCTGAATTTAAGAGATAGTAAGTCTTATGAACATAAATACTTCACTAGCCAGGTACCATGAATACTGTGAAAATAGCATCTCACTAAAATTATTTGTAGAAGTAATAAGAGCTTACTGTAGACTTATATGCACATAGAAGGGGGATTCAAAAGTACATTCCTTTCTCTCTCTTTTACAATCCTTCCCAGTGGAGACGAATCATACTAAAGCTTGTCAGTTACAATTATTGGATTTCAACATAACTGACAATTTTGATATGCCATTAATGATGTAATAAGACACGTCTAGTACATAATGTTATCACTTGGGCTTGATAGCCAGTCGTAATACCAAATTTGAATCACATAGATATATATGCATAAATATAGAGGTACCGCAGTGTTTTTTTATGTATAACTCATGAACACACTGGGTTTGGAATATGTAGAGGAAGGAATATGGAGATGAATAATACCCTTTTCATATGCATGAATAACTTTGCAGTAATGCAAATGAGAAAACACAAAATGGAAAGTAGGTTTCTTCTTGCAGAAATATGACTAAGAATGTAGCCTGAAATTTGCCAATATATTAAAGTCACTTACGATGTCTGTGAATTTCCTTTAAAGTGTCACATCTTTTAAAAACATTTTACCGTACCCTATTATATTTTCAGTATATAATTACATAAATATAGAAATCCACAACTTTAAATTCCTTTAAACTACTACAATGCATGAAAGGGAGCTTTAGGATTTTAAGAAGATAAAAGGTGGAGGTGGGAGCGAGGGCGTGTGTGTGCAGACAAGCAACATCAAAGGGCAAAATGAATTTTCTGATTAATTTCCAGGTAGAAGTAACCTAACCTCTATTCCTGACCCTAGGTTAATTCCTTTTCAAGTAAATGGAAGCCAGAGTGTATACCCCTTTTAAGACAGACGTTTCTGAGTTCTGATTATTAAAGAGCCTTACTGGTCACAAAGATGCCAACAATACAGTGCAATAAACTGTTAGGATCCTATTACTTATAATACGAATAAGTTTTTCTCTTAATCTTTCCACTTACATGAATTAATTACCTAGAAAAGAAAATGAGGCAATTTTATCAGAAAAGCATCTGAAAGAGCTATTGATTCAAATGCTTTTGCATTTTAGCCTTATCACACATGATTAGCTTGCAGATATAAGCTTAATAACAATGCAAAGCACCAGATTTCTTTGGATTCTCTGTTCCACCTGAATTCCCAGGAACGATATTGGAAGCACCAACAAAGAAACAATACTATTTTTCTCATGGTGTTCTTTTAGTCAATGATTTTGTGTCATGGCTTTACAGAGCACATTCTCAGCTATTCCACTTCATGTTTTCTTTGGCATCATCAACTTTTCCTGTATTTATGTGGACAGGTGTACTTACATGTACTTTTGTTTCTTTATCCTTGTAATCTTAATGTCTATCCACAAATAAGAATTCTGTGAAGCATATGCTCCAACCAGTATGAAGGCATCGATTACCTTCAGTTAACATGAAACAAATACAATAAAAGAAACCATAGTGGAAACTAACTTTATAGATTAGAATAATTTGCTTGCTATTTGGCAGGCACTCAGTGTATTTGTTGACTGAGTGAATAAATATATAGGCCTATCTGACAAGGACAAAGACATAAGAAAAAGCAAAGCCTTGAAAGAAACTTGAAAAAGACTGTACCCTATGCTAACCTCGGATAAACTACAAGAAAAAAAAAAGTTATTTCTAAAGGTTCTTAATTCACTCACTAGAAAGGAAAAGAAAAAAGAAAACCTAGAAATACAGTTATCACTCTTGAATCTACCATTTTTAAATGGACTAGAATATTCTAGAATATATGAGAATTTCATATATATAATAAAGGTGGCATTTCACATCTCTGATTTCTACTTTCTCTGCACTAAGGCTACTCACTGTTTTCTGATCCTCACTAGCTTCTTCTGATATCTATTTGGGTGTTGCTCTTTTACCCTTGGAAAATTCATGAAATTCTTCCCTCAGCAGTGGAACTATATAATGCTGCTTTCAATGAGCCTAGCGTGCTGATTAAACCTCTGTCCTTGGTTCTAACTGTTGTGGGTCTTCTGAAATTCCACAGCTTCCTTCATCTGTTTTTAGCTATCTCCTTAATGCCTCTTGAAGACTTGGTAACTGTGCTAGATTGCTCCTGTGCCCTGCTGAAGGTGATAAGAGTGTTAGGGTGCTAGTTCAGGTGCCCTCTTTTTCTCCCCTGCTGCCATTCCTATAATCACCCACAAAGCTGCCTCCCCCTGGGGTTCCAGCTGGACAGGACTCATAATCCCTGTGGCCCCAAAGGAATCTGTTACTCATGTCCCTCCCTCAGAAGTTGCAGCAGTGGGAGCAGAATGCAATGCTCATTGTCTCCATCCAATGTTCTTCTGTCTCTCTTGCACTCTAGGCTCCTCACTGCCCAGAGCCTAGAAAGTTTCATATTAGGCTGTGTGATGGGCAACTACCTCAAACTCACATCCTGAATCCTTCTCTTGTTTAGAGTTAACTTCTATAAATTCTGTGATCCAGATCTCTAGCATCAGGTTAATATTTTTAACCAAGACTTTTAGGAATTAAAAATAAAATAATTTCCCTCTCAAGAGCTTAGCTCTTCCAAATGATAACAGTTTGTTTTTTGAGCTTACTGTATTTGCTTTAAGTTTTAAAAAATAATCTACTATGCACTTTAAATCTTCTGTAGATTCTGTTCTTGATTGTGTCTGCTCTTCCACTAAAGCAATACACGTCACTGACCAAATGAGTGCAGAAAAATAAGGCAACAAGCATAACCTGAGGAAGTAATAACCTTGGTGAAAAATTTCCAGATATCATTCTACATGCAATTAATCACTTGGCTCTGTCAATTCTATCTTCTAACATTTCTCTGTTCCCTCCTTGTCCCTTCACTTCCAAGGCTACCACCTTTATTCAGTTCATTATCATTTGTCCCAATTTATATATCAAGGTAATAATCATATATAATTATCTAAATGTGTATTTATCAACATACAATTTATATTAGAAAAAAGATGAAAAGAAATTCAATTTACACCTACAAATAGACTAGTTAAATGGTATTATACTTAAACAATAACACAGTAAGCACATGTTAAAATGATAATATGGGGGAAGCACTCATTTGGTATTTAACAATTAAAAAGCAGGTTACAAATATTTATGAAGATATTCAGTGTGTATATGTGTGTGTGTGAATGAGACAGAGAAAGGGAAAGAAGTATGTTCTATACTGTATAACACACTAGATGATAACGAGTTATTTTCTGAGTGATGAGACTAATATTTTTTTTCTTTTCTGTCTGGAATTTCTAATTTTACAAAATGGGCACTTGTTATTGTGCAGAAAAAGTTTATTTTGTAAATAAACTAGTTGTCTTTAGACTACTGTGAAAAAAGCTCAAATTAGCTTAAGATGGATTGAGCCTAGTAGGTTTAGTAACATTGGACTGGTAGGTTACTCCATTTACAGTTATTCTATTTTTAACAAGTAATAGTATCTTTCCAGTTGCACAAAGAAGAATTCCAGCATTTTCAGGATATGAATCACTTGAAGACAGGAATTTAAAATGAAATATGCTTTCATAAATAATGTTTTAAAGAAATTTTTACCTCTTTCCAATCAACATGTTTATTTAGGCTGAAGTTTGAGATAATAAAATATCTCTATATTATGGTACTATTCCATTATTTAAATGATTCATAATTATTTATTTCACTCTGTCAAAGATTGCAGGTTTTTTGCAGTACCTATTCTCCTTTTTTTTTTTTTTTTTTTTTTTTGCTTAAGGCTGCACCTGTGGCATATGGAAATTCCCAGGCTAGGTGTCAAATCGGAGCTACAGCTGCCAGCCACAGCCACAGCAACATGTGATTTAAGCTGTGTCTGCAACACTCACCACAGCACATGGCAGCACTGGATCCTTAACCCAATGAACGAGGCCAGGGATTGAACCCGCGTCCTCATGGATACTAGTAGGATTTATAACCTGCTGAGACACAATGGGAACTCCTCTATTCTCCTCTGGTTTTCAGCTGGATGAACAAATACCCAGGATAAAGTCTACATTTCCATGCACCCATTCTCCCAAAAGCTTTGTGTACCTGCTAAGTTTTAAGGGTATAGTGGAGGGTATGTATGAGACTTCCAGAAATCTTCTTTAAAAGGAAGCGTACCACCCTTATTTTTCTCTTCTTATTCCTACTGACTGAAAAACAACACAGTGTAGCTTCTGTAGTCACTCTGAGATTACCTGGGAAGTGGTAGTCAGTCAAAGGGAGAAATAGGATAAAAGATGCCTATTTCTGACTTCGACATGTTCAACCAGCTTTCTATAGAAATTATGTTCAAAGCTATGTAATCACCTCCAAAATTTTCATTACTTGTTTGACATCTTACCTTTGAGAGTCACATTCACACCATGAGTCCAACATGTGTGATATCAAAATTCTTCTAACTGAAATAGCTGGGGAGGGGTGCGCTTTGATAATCAGAAGGATTATCATGATTCTCATCCTTCTAGTGTCAAAGGTGGACACATTTATAGTCATTTTTTTCTACTCCTTTCTTCCCTGCTACAATTTTTATCCCCATGCAATCTACGAGGTCATGGAATTCTTTTAGGTGTATAGCCATGATTTCTCACAATTACCTTCACCTTTTCAGACTGTGAAAATTTTTGAGTAGTTTTAGTCTTCATTCAGAATCTTATGAATACTATTGGTTCATTCCCTCCCTCCCCCCAAAAATGGATATCTACACAAAATCTCATATAATCTCATGGGAATATGATAGACTTCATGTGAGGAAGTCCTTGGGTTAGATCTCCTTTTTTGTTTCTTCCTGTGTCCAGTTATCCCTAGTTCTCCTCGTTTCAACATTCTCTACCAAACTCTTTATCAATTGGAGTGTTAATCATACAGGAGCTTTTACAAATGCATCTGTACAGGCCCTACTTTCAAGCTACTGTCAGAACATTCAGGGTAGGATGAAGGCTGTGCCCTCATTAGTCTTTCTGAGTAGTTCTGATAAGTCCCCTGGGTTGAGGTCTTGAGGCACACTGACTTTGGATTCATTTTGCAGCTTACCAAAAATCTTTGAAGGATTCCCAGCACATGCACTTTGCAAAAATATAATATCTTGTGAAGAAGGAATTCTAACTTCATTTTGCATTTCACATATACTTAGCATAGGGTCTTCTTTTGTATAGATTATAAATGAATGGATGGATGAGTAGATGGATGGATAAAAAGATTTAACGGTTTAAAATCTGTTTGTATAACTCCACTTGTTTGTGGGCACTACACACAATGAATTTAGCAATCAAAGCATATTCCTGTTTAGAAGTGAAGTTTGCAACAAAATGGAAGACTAGTTATGAAGATGATAAAGAGAAATCATTGGTAGGCCTTGTGGTAATTTTTCCATACTTGACAAGAGAGAGTGATGCCCAAATTCTTGATTAATAACATGTTTAGATCTAAGGTTACATTGAACTGAGATCACATTTGTTGAGGTGGCAAGCAAAAATACTAAGGTTGCACAAGTTTCTTCCCCTCTGTTATTTTGAGGAAATTTCAGTGTTCTCCTAAAGTGGAAGACATACCAGAGTGGTTAGTTTTTTAGAAATACCTAACACCAAGCTCCTAAGAGATCTATAAAGACCTTCTTTTCACACTAGTAGAGTGTGGAGTTTTTTCTATGCCACTTGGGTTGAATGGCAAAAAAAAAAAACAATAATGATAACAAAAAACTGAAGCATAATTTAATTCTTGACCAGTGTAATATAATTAAATGCATGTTACTCCTCACTGACTCTGTAATTCTAAAGCCCACTTTTTATGTGCAAGAATATAAAAGTAAAAATATTTTTCAGAGGATTCTAGGCTTGAGAACTGGTTGACTGAAATTCAAAAATCACTCCATAAATGATATTAAGTATCATTAGATAATCAATGATTAATCTGGATATATGTATACACAGCTTGTATTTTAAAATCACAGAACATTTAGGGAAAATTCTGCAAAACCAATTGCAATTGCTGCTACTGCCCCATTTTTAAACTATCAATATATCATGGTTAAAATGAAATCTGGCGTATTGGTGATTTTTTCTTATATAAAATTTAAAAAATCAAGTTTTCCATCTTGAGATTGAAGAAGGAGGTAAGGATATGGTTCTATAGCTAAAAGATGCGATAGTATAACAAACAACTCAAATAATCCTTTGATGACCATGAAAATCCCAGGTAAATCTCAAGAAGACACAAGAAGAAAAGGCTTGGAGGAGTAACCCAAGATTTGTGAAATAAAATTGATTTCCATTCAAATCAGGTCTTTTACTCTTCTTGAAAATGTCAAGGTGTCAGCCTTGGCCATTACAAGACTGATTTATAGTTGAGACAAAGCGACAGTACCACCTCACTGTCTGGAGCCTTGGTACAGTGTCTGGAAGGGCTGCGAATGACAGCCCTCCTTTTCTTAACCAATCAGCAAGGCTTAACTAAAACCTTACTTTTTTTTTTCTCTATCTTGATAAGGAAAAAGATAAAATACAATCTGAAAGATTTACTTTGTGGGAAATAAGCATTGTGGGAGGAATTAGATATCATACTTCCAGAGAATAAATAACAAACATTATTTATGGCAATCTATAGTTCAGATGTTTAGAAACCCATGTTCATAATATGAGCATAAACAGATGTTCCAAATATGACAGCTTATTTTAATATACTGTAAACCACAGCATAAATTTGTAATTTGATTAATTAGGAAGAAGAATAGTGAATGTAAAATCAATTTTCAAACTTTCTAAATTACATTTATAGCATTGCTCATCTGCATCACAAAAAACACCAAAATATTTTGCATGAGAATCAGTATTCATAGCAAATGAATATTCTCATTGAAGAAGATCCCTAAATAGTTTGTGGTAGCAAAATGCTTAAAATTAACCAGGTCATACCATGATTAAAAAACAGAACTAAAAAGGATAAAAATCTAACATTCTAAATGCACAAAATCATATAATCTTTACACTCATATAAAGATATAATTATATATGTGTGTTTATATATAAAGAACTATACATATACAAATATAATTATATCTGTATATAATTGTAGCCATTGTATTGATTTTATATGACTAGAATGTTTTATATATACACATACATATATATATCTTTAAAGATAGAAGGGGAAGAAATTAATTTATAAACAAAATATTTTCAAAAATCAACAACATAAGGTAATATGAAAATATTAGAGGTAAAAGTAGAAAGGATATAAAATTTGTTATAACAGAATGGCCTAAACATATGGTGACTGAGGATAGACACTACAGTATAGAACATAATTAGTGTCCCCTTTTTTATACCCTACTCCCATTTCTAATAATCCAAAATAAGTTCTAAAATAACAAATTCCTAAATGAGTCTAAATATTGACTTTCCTGATATATGCCAAATATTAAATAATCACAGAAAAAGTTAATAAAATGTAATTAGTCTCCTTGACACTCAAGGTTGAGATTTACTACTACAAGTGTTTTATAGTTACAATGTTATAGAGAACAGATTTGGGGTAAAAAAAACAATATCGCCTACATGTTGATAGACTCTTCTAAGATTAAGAAGACAAACATACTTGACAGAAGCCTGTAACACGTTATTATGCTAAGTAATTTAGAAATATGTAGCAGTTGTTGGGAGCCCTGTTACATTTTTGCTTGCTTTGAATTTCTTTCATCTTCTGCCATTGACAGTAACCTTGCTAGGTTAATCAATCTCATAGAGCCTTCCCACACAGGCTGTGCACTCTGAGCACCTCTTAAATGGATAGAAAAGAGGCTCTAAAACAGAGCCAATCAGAGCCTTTCAGAGAAATGAAACTAACATAGGGATAAAGAGAACTTTTAAAAATATTTTCCTTATGGAATCACAAGCTCTAGGAATGATGCATGTTGCATGTCTAGAGTTCCCAATGGCCGCCTTTGCTGTCAAACAGAATGTGAGAATGAGATCAACACATTGGAGACAGAAAGAAAGAGGGAGTGATATTGAGAGGGAAAAGGAGAGAGGACCAGGAGGAGGAAGAGAGGAGAAGCAAGAGAAGGGAGAAAAGGATGAGGAGGAGGAGATGATGAGGTAGATATAGCTTCCTTTTTTGCTTAAACTAGTCTGGGTTTTGATTTTTGCTACCAAAAGAGTCTGATTAATGTAGCAATATGAGCTAATGCTATTCTTTCCTAACACTTTGACTCAAGAAGTCCTCTGTGGGATGGAGAAATATTCAACTAGGAATTCCTGTCTTGGCTCAGTGGTTAATGAACCTGACTGGTATCCATGAGGGCGTAGGTTCAATCCCTGGCCTTACTCAGTGGGTTGAGGATCCAGTGTTGCTGTGAGCTATGGTCTAGGTCACAGACACGGTTCGGATCTGGCATTGCTGTGGCTGTGGTGTAGCTGCAGCTCTGATTCGACCCCTAGCCTGAGAACCTCCATATGCTTCAGGTGCAGCACTAAAAAGACAAAAGACAAAAAAAAATTCAACCATCTAATGATATACTAATTTTTACCTAAAAATAACTTTAAAATTATCTTCCTCCACATTTTTATTTTATAAATCAACTGTAAATTTAAAAAGTGAAAAGGAGAGAAGTTCAGTGCTATAAGGTAACTCGTGGTAGAAGTGGTATCAGAATTTGGGTCTTCTAGGAGTTCCCATCATGGTTCAGTTGAAACGAATGTGACTATCAACCCTGAGGATGCAGGTTCGATCTCTGGCCTCACTCAGTGGGTTAAGGATCCGGCATAGCCCAGCTGTGGTGTAGGTCACAGATGTGGATTGGATCTGGCATTACTCTGGCTATCACATAGGCCAGCGGCTATAGTTCCAATACGACCCCTAGCCTGGGAACCTCCATATGACGCAGGTGTGGCCCTAAAAGGACAAAAAAAATAAAAAAAATTAAAAAAAAAGAGAGAAAGAGAGAATTTGGGTCTTCTATTTCTGCTTCACTATTCAAGTTCAGTGGTGGAATTTATAATGCAAAATCTAAAATTAAAGTTTATTCTGCATGTTTTGTTAAATCCCAGAGAATAGCGCAATTAGAATGTTTTGATTCTTTGACTAATTAATATAATTGCTGCCTTATGAAATTTTCATGATCAATATCATTATATTCAATTTAACTTTTTAAAAAAGAAACTAAATGGTAGATTTTTTTTAAAGATGGACTGAAATCATGTTTAAATACTGCATTTTGGTCCAATTATTCTGGAAATATCATTATTAAAAATCATAATTATTAACGTTTTCACAGTCTATCCATGGCTCTTAATCACCAGACTTTTGCATAGTATAGGAAATATTATGATTGGAATCTAGGCAGTAAAAAATCCTAACAATACTCCATATCTTGTCCAAAGCAACTCCAAATACATGTATATGTTATCTCACATGCAACTAGAAAATAGGACAAACCACACAAAATTCTAACCTAGAAAATATATAAAAATTAAAACTTCCAAATTACAGGATTTATGAAATGTTAAAACATGCAAAAATGATGAAAACATGTTGGACAGTGAAAGACATCTTTTGTAGACCATAAGCTATTTAAGAGCAGAATTCCTCTTTTTTTTCCCCCTATATCTGGCACTCACAAAACCTTTGATAAGGATATTTATAGTAAAGGATTTGTGAGTGCCCTGGAGCTGAAATGATTTCCTTATGTTGTCTGCCTCTCACCCTTTGAAAGAGTGTACACACAGTAAATTTGGGTGATGAGAAAAATAGTCTGTTTAGCAAAGGCAAATACTAAGATCCAAACAGGAAGAAATAAGCGAATATTCGTTGAATGCTTTCTTGGTGCGAAGGACTGACTAAGGAATTCACTGATCCTCTGAAGTTCTTGATATTAAAATGCCATTAAAAACTGAGTTTGTTAAGTTACAAATCAGGCTGCATCTCTATGTATTGACAGCAACAACTACTTTTTATCATTAAATATTTAATACCTATAAATATTGGTCACATTCTAATTGGCCATAGTGGCCCCATGTGTTCAGGAGGTTTCATTCATTTAATTCATTTTTTATGCCGAATATAAATTTATGAATGAATGGCTATATTAATGAATTAATAGCTTATTTTGAGTTGATAAATTATATTTATGAATTGGTGAATTTCACGAGTTTAATCCTCAAGCAGAATCTTTCCTCAGTGGCAACAAAGATGTGTCACTAGTGAGACCAAGTTTCCATCCTCTTTACAACTTGTAATCCCTGAGACAAAGAATGACAATCTTTTTCTAATACCTATGTTAATGCTACAAAAAAGACATTAGGGAAAAACCTGCTAGAAATTTCATCTCTGAATCAGGGCCATAAGGGGCCTTTAAATGAACTATAAGCAATTCTTCATCTCAGCATTATGATTAATAAAATAGATAATGGGTACTCCTTGTAGACGTACATGTCTTAAAGTGTAAAGAGTGTTTTCTAAAGTCAATAAGAGATAAGGTAGGGATCATTTTTTTTAACCTCTCAAATTTAGCAACACGACTATTATTTATCAGCAACTTGCTCTTTCAGAATTACTTCATTACATTTGTTTAAAATATGATCAGTCATAGAATTGCATGGGAGGAAATGAACTAGAAACAATATACAAGTTGAGTATCTTTCTCCCAAAATAGGAAGAGTGTTTCCATTTCATGTCTAATTTCTGAAAAAAATACTTCGGAAAAAAAATACATCATCTCTTTTCCGTGTGTATATATTTGGGTGATTTTCTTCAGTGTATTTAGTGGACCTCACTAGAGAACACCCTATGGAAAGAAAACACATTCTCTTTAAACATAAGATACAGTTCCTTTGAGATCCTGTTAATCACTTTTCCTTTCTAATTGAAAAAGTCACCACAGAAATTAGAGCACGAATTTCATTATTCTAGAAAGAACCTTAAAAGTTGACATGTCTTTGAACAATTGTTTCAGAAATCCTTTTTTAAGTACATTTTCATTTTCTGGCATGGCTTGAATTGAATTCTAAACTTTCTGCTGCTTGTCCTCTAAGCCCCTCTGGTGAATTTAAATAGGCTTCCCTATATATTTAGTACATTCAAGAATTCTTTGTTGCAGTGCCTACTCTGCTTTATTATCAGAAGGCTGTCTCGGAAGTCCAGCAGCCAGTTTGTTTTCTGCCATTAATAAAGAGTCTACTTTTTTTCCCCCACTTCTTTGAAGAAGTTGAAAAGGCTCCATGTTGGGTGGAGGGGGGCCAGGAAGAGAGAGAAGTGAAGGGAACCCGACTGTGGTGTAATCCCCCAACAAAACATGTTGTCTAATATAGAAACCTCCCCAAGGTTTACAAAGCACAGGCTGGGTTTTTAGTGTGATGTATAACAGAGTAAGAACTTAGCCACAGACTGGTTCTTCCCCCATCACCACTAAGAATAGGAAGTCTACTATGAGAAAGACATTACATTTTCAAATCCTACAAAACCAAATGCTTCTGTTGGCTAGCATTTCAACATCACCTCAAACTCTTAGGGAAGATGTTTGGAAAGTGGAAAGACCATAAGAACATAAATTTAATTTTTCACAATGCACTTAATGTGTCCAGAAAAATACATACAAGAATTTCAAAAAAGACCTACCAATCTGGATGGACAAAATATTGATGTTGGCTCATGGCCTAGTGAAAGCTAATTCAAAGGCAAGGAGAGATGACTCCACTGAATAATCGTTTGGTGCTCACAAATCATCAGACACCTACCAACAGAAAGGAAGAAACTTAGAAAAAGGGAATGATTAAATCCACCTACATGAAAGAACCCCAAACACCCTGGAAACCTTAAAAGGCCATGATGAAACCTAGGAGTTTGTATTCTTATTTAGTTGACCTAACAGACATAGTCTATGATTATTTTTATACTAGTTTTACTTGTTTAGGAATTAATTATTAAGATAACGCACTTAAAACTACATTGCTTACACCAAAAATGAAAATTTTATTTTACCATATGAAAATTTTTGACTTTGAGAGTCTCCATGAAATATGCATGGAATTAGCTAATTGATTATATAAAATGATTTAATCTTAAATTTGCTTGATCTCAATTGCCTTCAAGTTTCACTTGCTTTCAAACCTCCACAAGCTAAGGTATTATATAGAAGTTTATATAATCGGCTAGTAATGCACTTCATCTGATAAAGCTAGGGAAAAAACAACATTCAATGAAAACCAAAGCTCACTCATTGAAAAAAATGTTTTGTATAATTTTATGACAAAGTTTCAATTTTCATTCTATTTTTAATATTTATTTTTAAAAAATTAAATATACTAAGAGTATGTATAAATATATGTTAATGTATATTAAGTTATGTATTAATGTGCATATATGAATGTATACTAAGTATATATATATTAATGTGCATTAATATATATGCATATAATGTCTCAGAGTGTAGTTGGTCACTGATAGATTAAAAAAAAAATAGAGATAATAATAGCACCTAAGTCTCTACATACTAAACATGTATTTGCAAAGCTACACTACAAAAAGTCTATTTTTCAAGTGCTTACAAATGTCCAGGATTTTTTAAAACTTCTCTATGTTAGGAACTTGGTTTTCCTTTTCCAAATGCACTCACTAAAGGATCAGTGGGATGTGAATGCTAAGTTAAATGGCGAATAAGGAATTAAACAAAAGAATCCAAGTACTCAAAACGATGCCTGCATTTGCTGCCTCCCGAAATGTAGGCTGCACTGCATGTGTAAATGGCAAGAAAATTTGGGCGTTAGCTAACCCTTTATGTACTGCTTTTCTCGAAACTCATCCAAACATGACAGCTTGTAAAACCACTTACATATTTATCAGGTGAATTAGACCAAGCCTAGGCACACGTACCAGCATGTCCATTTGAATTTAGGGCATTTAACGTAGTATATACTTTTTCAAATTTCATTAGCAATTAACTTGTACTATAATCCCCCTGAGATACCTCTACCTCTTCTAGATATTATGAATGTAGCCTAATGCTTAAATGACTTCAGAATACCTCTATACTTCTTCTGAAGCTTCACTGGAACACTACAGTGTTAAGGACTTTCATACTCAGAAAGATATTGACTCCATGAACCCTGAAATGAAATATAACCATATTTAGATTTGGCAAAATTCCAGAAGTGCCTTCCTTGATAGATTCTAAAAGGCTTTAAAAAGTGTCATTTTGAAAAACTGCTGTTTTCCTTACAGAGATTAAAAGTTAAAAGCATGAATATCACAATATTAACAGCACGATATAAAAGGGACAAAGAAAAACTAATACTTCATTGGTATTTGATAGATGTTTAAAGTGAGTGATGATATTTAAAACAAACCCGTAAGTTCACAGTAAATTAGCAAACAATGTGAGAAAGGAAAAGAATCAAGCAGGGGTTAGTATATTTATGTAAAACAGTGATTCGCTATTTCAAAATTAAAATGTAAAAATAAGCTAGTGTCAGAGAGGAGGTGATTCCTCATTTCCACCGCACTGAGCAAGCTCACATCGGCAGCAGCAGACAGACCTTAATATATGCGTCTGGCTCAGGCTGGTCTCCTAACCAGGAAGCCATCGAATTGTTAATATCACTGCTTTTTTTGTATGCAACACACATCTTTTTCTCGCTCTTTGTTGTAGATCTCTCTTTTTATTTTAGGTTTAGTATGATCTGATTTTCCAAATCATATTAAACAGCCCCCAAACAATATTACCTGGTGACAGCGAAGATAGAAATGCAGAAAAAGAGGCATCTATCTATCCATATACAGCATAAAGTAATTTATATAAACAAAGTTACTCACTTAGATCTCTACTCACCTTTATGAAGTAAGAGAAAAGCTTTATTAATGACGCTCTCATATCGGAAAGTTATACACAGAGGGTTCAGAGAATGCACGATGGTTAATAAGAATTATAAATCTTATTTATGTTTATGGGGAAAATAAACAATATTGCATTTTAAATCTAGCCTTAGTATCTTCTGATTATGAAACAGAAATTAATATATAGCGTGGTTCATAAATACAATGACATAAAAATCTTGTATTTGCAAAGGCTTATATTTGATATCACTATAGCCAATAAACATCTATCCCTTACTTTATTTTGAAAATGATGGAACACCTTATACATATCACTTATAGTTATGTTAAAACAGGTGTCTGTAAACACATACTTGTATGTGATATTGTTTCATATAAGAGGTAGTTTCTGATTCATTGTCTAAATGTTGCTATTAAAAATAATCAAGTTTCTGTGTACCTGTAGATACCTATACATAGAATTCTTTGTAATGAGAAACTTATGCTTTTAAAAATGCTTAATTACAATGAGAATAAGATTAAAAGAAGTAAAATATAAATATTATCTCTGTTCATTTGAAGTTTTAAAGCCCTTGTTTTAAACACACACACACACACTTAAAATTTCATAGGTTCTAGATAAATGAAATAGGTGATAAAAGTAAATATTCTGAATAGGGACAGGGTGAATACATGCTTAAACACAGTCTATGTGCCTTTATAGATGAGGAATATATCTATGATATTGTAATATTAATTTTTTAAGAAATATAACCCAGGGGTAATTTGTATTCTGTGACATTTCCAACCATAAGTAATTCTAACAAATCCAATAAAAAGGTGAACAAAGACTCCATTACAGTATTATAAAATACATTCAGAAATTTATTTTTAAAATGCAAAGATGTGTATAATTTATAGTACCCCTGCAAAGCAACAGAGTTTAAAGAATGAAATCATCTCTGGTTTCTTCTATTATAGAAAAATCTCTCGTCTCCATTTTGAATCTTATTATCTGAAACATTTTGTAAAATTTTAAAACAGACTTAATGTATGATTCTGTTTTCAAAAATGCATATATGATAGGGCAATGGCTAATAATGTTCAAAGATCACACGTTAGTTGTAGCTGGAACAGTTACCTTGTATAAAAGTAAATTTTTCATGAAAGTAAAAGTCTGCAGTTCAGATTTGGTTGTTAAATGAGCTAGAGCAGTCTGACTTCATAGGTGGTGTTTACTAATTTATCTCACATACGCCCATGGTATATACCAAGTAAAATGTAAAAATTAAAAGGTACCATACTTCTGCTAATATAACTCTTGAATTCTTATAACAAGAAATGTCTTATTATAATAGGGCATATAAAGTATTTAGTCTGGTTAAAAAGACGAAAGAAAACTCTGGCAATAAATACCAATTACAAAGCAGCATTCTTCTTAAATCAGTAGTAAAATCTAATAGGGTCGAATAAAGAAGAGGGCAAATCTTTTTATTTCTAGGCCTCAAGCATGATTATAGCTATACATTACATATTCTCAGCCACGGTTATGTGAAAACACAGGATTTATTTAAGTGGCTAATGTATATATTTCTATGCATATGAAAAAAGTTATAAATTTAAACCACTCTTCATTATTAACTAAGAAGTTATTCTCTTAGACTAGCTATCTTAAAATACACCAGAAGAAGCATTTAAAAAACATTTGTATCTTAATTTTGCTTCTTACACAGAGATTTTATATTGCTGTTATATGGTTATTATAATACAAATGCTATTTCAGTGCAACTCTGTAATCACTTTCGAGTACAGTTCTGCAAATAGTATTTTGGGGGGGTGGGTCATGTTCAAAACATTGCTGATTATAAAGAAGACCATTGTTCTTTTCTCCTAGGCAGAATCTATGTATGTTCTTTTGTTCTGATGGTAACTGCAGACAATCAATAAGGTCCAAAGCTGCTGGTTCCCCTCCGCCTAGGTCCCAAGAGCCTGACTTGTGATGTTACTAAAATACCTCACAAGTTAGGGTCTCAGGGACTAGGAAAAGTCTGGTTTGATGCGGTAGAATTCTTCTTCCAGTTATAAAGCTAGTTTAGAAATTACAGTTGGGTCCAGTTAACTTTTTCCTCTAAGTACTAATTAAATGACATACGTAGAAATATATATGGTATATAAAAGTCAGGATGAGCTGAGTATTCACGACGACCATTTACAGACTAACTTCAGAACTTAAAATAATGAAGAATATAGGTAACAGGCAGAAAATAAACAGTTAAGAGTTGTTCCTTTAGATCCAAGAAAGATACCAAAAATGGGTTAAAATCTGTTTCTAGACTATTTGTACAGCAAAACCATAGCCTCAATTATATTAAAGAAGGATTATATGCCAGTTAATGGGACCCTAATTGAAATTTCGCTTCTCATTACAAGTCTATGCAGCACAACTTTTAAGGTGGGCCCAGGACATATAACACTTTAAATCTAATTTAAATATATACTGTTGCAGTTAAGAATAAAACAAAAACTGTTTTGCATGTCATAATTTAATACCTCTGAAGCTTGCTATTTCTCTTTGAATCTCCAAACTATTCAGACAGCCAATATTTCCATGCATACTCTGTAGCTATTTGAGCAATGCCACTTAACAAACACGTAACTTAAAATGCTGGCAACATGATAAAAAATGGTTCTATTTTTAAATAATTGCATTATAAAGCTCAATACTTTTGAAAATACACAACCCCCATCCTGTATATTCACTGAATTTCCTCCGATCTTTTAGCCTTGTTTGTGGTTCGAGAATAGAATTTGTACTTTAGGAATGATCCAAGGTTTAGTAGCATAGAACGCAGGGTAAAACAATCGGACCAGCCATAACATAAAAGTCCTGGCCACAGAAGTAGAATCTGGTTCTTCTGAAGTGGTTGATCTTAAAAGGGAAAAGAGGAGGAAAAAAAAACGGAAAGAATTAGAATGTTTTCCTGTAGAACAGGTGAATCATCCATTTCCAAGTAAGCTGCAAGGAAAGCTATACTGAACAAAATATTTGCTAACTGGCCCCCCTCCTCCACGCTAGTACCACACCCCTTTCCAACCACCACCCCCCACCCTCTGTCCAGATGTTTACTTTGCCTTGTTAAGACTTTAAATATTCTGTTCCATGATGTAATGCATCATTATATAAGATCTCTTTCTGTTTATCGTTTGATTTTCCATACTGAATCAGTTATGGCTTAAAATAGTAAATATTTTAAAAAAATAAAACAAAAAAGCAGCACTCACAAAAAGCAAAAAAATAAAACAGCCCTTAGATATAAGTCCATGCTTTTCCTTAAAACTGAATATGGCTTTACAATTTTTGACCATAGCATTCAACCAATTATTAGAATGAAAAATCTCACCCCTCCATAAATATGACATTAGCATAATTATACCACCCCCATCACGGAGACCCATCCTCCTTAGGGAATACATCTGATGCTCCAAAGATGGAAATCAGTCAGATTTTAGTTGCTCTCCAACGTACCTTTGCTTCTCACTGACTGACTGGCTTTTACCCTCCACGCACTCACACGCCACCCCCTCCCCTCGGCTAGACACGGATGCCCGAGCGAGCACGCGCGCGCACAGGCATACAGACACCCAGCGAGAGGCGAGGCAAAGCATCTGATGCTGACTCAGAGCGCTTCTGTGTGCTGGGGGTGGCAGCGGCTGGTATTTTCACTGCGCTCATCATTAACATTAACTCACAGTCTAGCATCCACCCTCTCTCAGACCTGCGGGACTGCAGTATTTGCATGACGCTGTCACTCTAGCTTTTGCAGGTCAGATGATGGAAGAAAAAAAAAAAAAGAAAGAAAGGAGTGAAAAGAAAAAGCCCCCAAAGCCTCCATTTCTTCCAGGGTCTCCTTATTTTTCCACATTTCTACTTCCTCTGTGGCTACGTCTCAGTTGTTTGACATCTTTCCGGAAAAAACTGTCTTGTGCTTCAATGAGCCAGTAGTCAGCAGGTCCACCCCTCACCTCACACTCCGATCCTCCCCCTCCCCGCAACTCCCAATCAATCAGACAGGTCTCCAAATACAGTTGTGGAAACAGGCTCCGACGCAGTCTCATCCTGGATTCACTACCTCAGGAAGCAGGCAGCCAGGCTCACACGTGATATAGAAATCATGCCAGCAAATCTTTAGCAGTCTTAGACTTTATTCTCCGCTTTCATTCCCACCCACCCCCATGCCGGCTGACGAAAGAGCAAAAAAAAAAAAAAAAACCTTTCCACTTGTCTCTGAAACCCACAAACAGCTTAAGAGACACATGAGTGAGATGGATCTGTAGAGATCAATCATTTCTATTTACTAATGAAAAAACCTATGATTTTAATAAAAATAATTGCTTAATATTTTTATTAGCTGTGCTCTCATTTCGCAGGAATTACGAGATCTGCCAGGATCTGAATCATCAATATGATTTAAACTGCGTTGAAATCTTAACTTGCTGGGATGAAATCAACCGACAGGGCTATTAGTATATTTATACATATTTTTACTTTTTTGATTTAAAACTTTTAAAAATAATAATAAACAGCCATGTTGATGAATATGTATAAAAGTCTTCGAGACTAGGAAATATTTGCAGGCTATAAATACTAAAGATATGTTTACTCAAAATATGGATTTGTGTATATATGTGAAAACAATCTACTATGTGCATTGTTACAATAAGAAGTAAAAATTTGGCTGGACGTAGTCCGTGTGTGAGCTACAGTGTTTCATAACACAAAAGGCAGTATATCGGTATTTATCAAGTTCCTTTGTTCTTCAGTTGTTCCCTTTAATGATAGAACACGGTAAACTGCCTAACTTTCTTTTCTGTACAAGCCATATTTCTGAATTACTTGCCAGACAGAGTCAGCCATCAGTGACTCCACAGCATACGAGAAATAGATACAAAGAATAGAAAAAGTATGACGATTCTCAAGCCAACTCTAATGCTGTCTGGTGCTGGAGAAATTTCGGTTTACCCACACAGACAGATCCCATCATGCACTGCGGCACTGCAGGACCAACTAAGGTAGCAGTTTGGCAGCAGATCTGTGGCAACAAACGTGAAGGACAACCATTTGCAGAGGTTCCAAAGAAAACATCACACAACTCTTAAAGCGAAAGAAGCAACTGAAGCAGGATATGTATCTTTACAATCAGCTCCTACAATCTCCTGATTTGAGAGAAAAAGGGAAAACTTGAGAGCAAAAATAAAAAGCACAAATAAATAAAGAAGCCGTCACCTGGAGGAAGCTTGGAGTTTACACACTCTCATTAGAGAGAGAAATACAGGAAGGGAAAGAATAGGAGGGGGAGGAAGGAAAGGAAACAGAAAAGGGAAGAGGGAGCGGAATGGTGGATAAGGGGAAGAAAGGAACAGAGGAAAGAGCAAAGAATCACTGAGCATTGAAGTAACAAAATAGGAAATTAGATTTCAAAAACCAAAGATTCCAGAATAGTGTTCAAGCTTAGAATTTACCGAAAAACTATAACAGAAACTAATGCATACACAGCATAGTTTAAAATACTGTTGTTGGTAAAGACGCCTGCTGACTTCCTTCCTGTTCTACGTCTGTGTACTAAATTGGTCATTTGTAAAGTCTCTTTGCTCAGATCCATCTTTTTTCTCTCTCTCTCTCTCTCTCTCTCCAGCATCATCTGTGTCCTTTACGCTATTTTTTTTTTTCTAGACAGTTACCCACAATACTCTGGATAAATTAATGTTGTGACCTCGCCGTGGCTATCAGACATAAAATGTCTACTATTTTAATAATTGAACATGTGCTTACAGCAAACTGCCTACTGATGTCTTAGCTCTGTAGACAGTCGGCTTAAGCACCTCACTGCCAGCTCTGGGAATCAGAAACAACAGATGCAAATACAACTTTTTTTTCTCCTTTTCCATGGCATCTCTGTACGTTACATGCAGGGAAGACACACATTACTTAACTTTACAGAAAGCAGAAAACATCCACCAAGGGAGTTAGAAAATGAAGAAAGGTTTGAAGAAACATAATAATTATAAACGAATGGCCATGCACTTAAAATATTTATATCCGGATCTGGGTTAGACAGTTGCCAAGTGCCCGGGCTTCTTATCAAGACCACCTTTGAACCAACAGAAATGTAGACCTGATTAAATCAATATTTATTTGAAAGAAGATGTATCAGTTCAACTATGACCGTCATAGACAGAGGTTTAAGGTCTCTTCTTATTCTAAACTTCTATCCATCAACACTAAAACTTTCCTAAATGAGACTATGACTGTGGCTTAACTACAAAGTAAAAATTTCAATGTATTTTATATTTAACTGAGAAAGTAATGCAATGCAGTCTTCATAGATCAATTATTTTTATATGTTATCTGAGTTTTGTTCTGTTAACCTAAAAAATACCTAAGATAGATCTGGATCTATATTAAATGATGTATTATTATTAAGTTAAAGGAAGCAATAACTACTCTGAAATACTTTACTGCAGCCTGCCTTCTACCTTACTATTAAGGCAGGGATCACTTCTTAGAAAGGCCATTTGAACTCGTTATTATGGGAACTGTATTTAAAAACACCGGTAAAGAAGGTGAAGGACAAAATGATCTGCAGTTCAAACTTTGACTCAAAATTCATGGATGTGCAGAATATATTGTTTGTTAGTACTTGCGTATTTTCTTTGTTTTATTTAATCTACACTTTTCAACCAGCCACATGTATGTAAGAAACTAAAATTAAATAAGGTAAAAATTCAGTTCCTCTGCTGCCTTAGTCATACTTCGAATGTACAGGAGCACATGTGGCTGGTAGTTACCATTTTGGACAATGCAACTATAAAACATTTTCAACCCTGGAGAAATTTTTATTGGACAATACTGAGTTATACTGTCCCTGTGAAAAAACTTTATGGCATAACTGATCCCTGGGTCCCAATATTTTCATTCCAGTCTATTTTACGAGAATGAATTTATAGTGATTAATCTGAAGATCTAAAGTAGGAAAATTTCCTTTGACTAAAAAACATCTAATGTTTTATTTACTAATAGTTTTGAAATACGCAAGATTACTTAAGGGTAAGGGTTAGATAGAAATGAACTTCAAAAAGGTAGTTGATAACAAAACCATCAAAAGACACACACAAAAAAATACTCAGGCTAAAATCTCCCAATATATCTGACAATGCTTATTTGTCTAACCTTTGCAGAAATGAAAGTCATGCTTTTCAGTGTCAAACAATGTATGTTATATATTTCTGTTTTCAATAAAGAAAGCCTTTAATAGTAGTGTAAGTAGCAAAAAATACAGATAAAAAGAATTTTAAAGAATCTTATACACATAAGGGAGAATTTTGGTTAAAAGTAGCAATAACTATGGTTATACGTCTTTCTTCTTTTTTTAAACAGAAAAGAAATAATAATTAAAGGGCAAAGGAGACAGGAATCATATGCCAATGAACTAGAATGACCTGGTTGGGAATTATTGTTAAATAAAACACTGAGGGGTGTGTGTGTGTGTGTGTGTGTGTGTGTGTGTGTGTGTGTACCTTGTTAAGATAAGTTTGAGTTATCAATCAGATTCTGGAACTAATTATCTTAAGCAAAATGAAAATAAAGTAAAACATAAATGTATATGAGTTATTACGTTAAAAATTTCATGGTGAATGATACAGCTGGTTTTCAACAAGGAAAAACCCTGACATATTTTCTTTTACAATTTTAGTATTTGGACTACAGGATAATTCAGAGTTTAACTCAGACACTTTTGGATCGGAATGCAAAAGGCTTATTTGTCAACCTCGGATTACTTCTCCCTTTCTCTTTTGATATATAAGTGCAGAGCAACACAGCTAACACAGAAAAATAATCACATGGTTTTATTTTGTTTTCAGGGACGATCCTTTAGAATCTGGCATGTGAAATCTAATCTTAATTCTTCTATTTAGGAAATGTGTATAACTATAGCTCTCTATAGCAATGCTCTCTCTTTCTCCCACCCTAACCCCACTTACCTCCCTCTCCCCCCCTCACCGGGCCCTGCACTGCTTTCTACAAGTGCATAACCCACTTATCAATGCAGTCTGTCATCAATGTCTACAAGAGGACCACTTTCAAAGCCACAATAGAGAGATGAGACTTGAGAGCAAGTCTAAGACATGAGTAATTAGAGCAAGAGCATGAACTTGAGGGAGGTCTTGAGGGGAAAGTGACAATAACGGTCACTGTTGTACAGCCACACACATGAACGGCTAGGTCTTGAGGATGTTGGTGGAGTTCTCTTTCAAGAAAAAGGTAGGGTATGATAATGAGGGGCAATTTGGAGACCACAACAAAATTATGCTGTATTAAATTACCTCAAAATCCAGAAAAGTATTTTTCGGTACTTAGCAGGAATATACATACTAACAATAGAGGAATGTTTCTGCTGTGTTGATATGCTTCCTAATAGGTGAGAGAGTGAAAAATTAATCTTAACTTTTTAAGATGGACTTTTTAAGAATTTAGGTTAAAATGCTATCAAGTGACTTCAGAATTACCCTCATATTTAGAGCTTCAATACTATGGCAAAGGAGCAATAATAACTAATGTTTTAGCTAACATACTGTAGAACAGCCCAGGCATCACTGTTTGTGCAGGATTGGTTTTAGAACCCCTGGGGATACTCAAGTCCCCTAAATAAAATGGTGCGGTATTTACATATAGCCTACACTCATCCTCCCACATCTTTTAAGTCATATTTAGATAACTTATAATACCTAATACAATGTGAATGCTATGGAAATAGTTGCCAGCATGCAGCAATTTCAAGTTTTGCTTTTTGGAACTTTATGAAAAAATGGGAGTGGGGAGTGGAATATTTTTCATCTGTGATTGAATCTGTGGTTGTAAAACCCATGGATTTGGAAGGCCAACTGTATTATTTGCCTTATGTTCTGTATACAACGCTTTCAAACAAAGTGGGAAGGAAATAATCTTGAAGTCAGGTAACTGGTTCTAGTGTCAGTTTGGTTTAACAATAAAATTGATGGTTCTGGGTAAGTCATTTAACTCTTGGAACCATAGAGTTCTATTATCTTTAAAATTAGGAGGGACAACTAGCCCAACCACCAGGCTTAATTCAGCTCTAAAAGTTTGTGCAACGAAAGGGATTAAATTTGGAAACATATGTGGGTCATTACTACCTACTCTTTGGATATTTGTATGTATAATTGTGTCATTTAATCCTCACAGTACTGTCCAGTAGCATTTATCTCCAGGAAGACTGATGATAAATCCCCTTCATAAGTCCCTGTGATATCTCACCTAATAATAAGTGAATCTCAGACATGTATCCTTTCATTTTAGCCACACAATGTCAAAATATAAACCTTCATGTTAAGTTTCTTATGGGGAGTACCCTACTTACATTTAAATTTTCATTTATTTGAAACAATATATAAACTATTTTCATTTTACAAGTAGGGAGATAGTAATTTTATAAGCTTTAAAAAAAAAATATATATATATATACACATCGTTATGGTACATGTACTAAGGAAAATTCACAGTTTTCCTGGAAAACTTATTTACAAAAATTAGCTTACATAGATTTTTTTAAAAATCTGAGATTAGTAGATTGAATAGATGTATTTTAGCTTTAATAACGCATTTAAAATATCAGGCTAAAAAGATGTCAGTTTATAAAAACTTCCTTAAGTGGGTTTTAGAAATTTTGAATTAAAAAAAGATACAGAAAATCAAGTGAGTCACAGGTTTAAAGATTTTTATCAACTATCAAAAGCTTTAAAAATATCTTTTTTGATTTTAAAAAGTATTCAGTTTGAATGCTGCTTAACTTAGATGAGGTAAAGTTATTAGTGGATAGTTATTACTCTGATTGCTCATATTTTTTATTCCAGATTTTGAGTTTCCTTCAGTATGAAAAAATACATTTTTTTTTTCTTTGCTTTTTAGGGCCACACCCATGGTACATGGAGGTTCCCAGGCTAAGGGTTTAATCAGAGCTACAGCTGCTAGCCTATACCACAGCCACAGCAACATAGGATCCAAGCTGCAACCTATATACACCACAGCCCACAGAAACACCGGATTCTTAACCCACTGAGCGAGGTCAAGGATCGAACCCACAACCTCATGGTTCCTAGTCAGATTCATTTCTTCTGTGCCACGATAGGAACTCTTTTTTAATTATAAAGAAAAGGTAATATTTTGTCCACAGATCAGGATAAGCAGGAATGGAACACAAATGATAGGGTTAATTATCTTAAACAAAATATTCTTTCTTTATACATACTTTTATTTCTTTTCTTGATTTTTCCTATTAAAATACTGTACATTTATGAAACTTAGTATCACATAATCAGACATGTTCTTTACAAGACTGAATTTTCACTTTGCTATCTCCATGCTCAGTGATAGAGATTGTTTTCTGATTAATACACTTTTAGAAGTAGAAGTACTATAAGACAAGTTTTAACTTTTCAAATATTGTTTCATGAAGAATGCCACTGTAGCACACTCTTGAACTTTATTCTGAAGGTTTTTCACAGTCGGTTGAAGAAGCTTCCATTACATGGGAGGGGAGGAAAATATTTCTAAGTATTATAAATATTATTTAAGTATCTCTGAATAGTAAAGTTTCAAATGTATCCTGCATTTCCATACTTTGTTCTCATCCTTTCCAAGAAATTGCATTGATTTGTTAAGGGTTGGAGGGTATACTTCCATTGATCAGAGAAATAGTCTGACACAGCATAACTGTCTGTCGATTCAAGACAGGTCAATCCCGCCTTTGTTTCCTTTTGGAGACAGTGTGATTATTCATCTGTATCACCTAAATTCCATAACATATATCTCAGTCTAAGAAAGGAACTGGATAAAAAAATCATTCATTTTCTTGGTTAAAAAAAAAAGATACATTCCTGAATATTCTTCACACTGAAGTGGTGTTGAACTTGGTGGACATTTTGATACCTGATCAAGTGTGTGGCCTCATTTTCAAGTTCATTTTCTGTCCTTTACTGGGTTTTACCAAGCCTACGGGGAAAAAAAAACCCTACCTTGGAAAATAATTAAAAAAAAAAAAGCAAACTTCATACAGTGTTATATTAGTATGTTAGTCTTCTTGGGAGGGTAGTACTCTAAACCTCCAAGAGTTACTAGCTTTTCGACTTTTACTAACCTGAAAAGCTACATGCTGTTTAATACTCTCCCTGCTCTTAACTGTAAACTTTACTTAGATAATGATGGAAACAGTCACAAATTCAATCCCTTTATAGCCTAACTAGCCCACAGGCATGTCCATTTTTTTTTTTTTTGCAGTAATGCTTAATTATATTTCTTTATTTAGTAATTTAATTAATTTATTCTCTTATGTGCCATGAGCCATAACTCATTAAAGAAAAGGGTTAAGTTAGAATTTATGTTCAGATACTTTGCCACTATAAAGCTTTGAATTTAAGAGAAACATATTTTAATTCATATGCCTGACAAAGACATGTTTTAAAGTACAGATTAAACAAAAGCAAACAGCTTTTCAATTACTAAATGCAATGCTCAGTAGGACAGAAAACTTACTGCTTCTCTTAAATGCTGGACCTTTAAAACATTTGCTGGGTGACAGCATTATATAAAAAAAGTTTCTTTAGTAAAGAATTAAAGCTGAATATGCAACATTTCTTAGGAGCATTGAATAAGTCTATTTGTCCAGCTTACTTTGCAAAGACTGCGTAGAAAACAGCACCATAAACACTTTCAGTCCCCACACAAGGGCTAAACAAAGAGTCCTCTTTCTAGCCATCTAATCGGGTAATTTATTTTTTCAACCATCACATAAATCGAAACACAGCTGTAACCAATGACTTGCAGATCCAGTTCCCAGCCAGCTGGAATCAGTTCTGCTGAAACAGCAAGATTTTTACATTGTTCACTTCTGTACATCTGGAGAAATCATTGAGGTTCAAAGGTGACCAAAAAAGCTCTTTAAATAAATTCAACCGACAGTGAAGATTTGCCTCAGGATCTACAAACTCCACATTTACTTTTACAAAATGTTCATTTTACAAAATTTATGCTTATAAAGGCTATTTGCATCTTTGTCAGTATAGACTTTGAGTTACTAATTGAATTAAGAACTTTTTAAAATGCCTGTTTCTTTCAAACAACTTGCTAAGGGTTCTTCCAAACTTTTTCCTAGGAGTTCAAGCTACTAAAAATGGTTACATTAAAACACTATGTTGCATGCAGAGACATTGACCATAAGAAACTTTAACAAAACTAGAGACCAGAAATGTACCTACTCATATCTCAAATTTAATCATGTTTAGCTAATATAATCCTTTATTTAGATAAAATGGAGGAGAAATACTATCCGAAAGAAAGCAGAGCTGGAATACTTCCATCAAGCTAGGCAGTCAAATCCCCAAGGAGCCATAGTCCTGAGGGAAACAAACATGGATTAGGAATGTTCCACATGCAGTATTGAAGGGAGGGGATTCTGGCACTGGAAGAAGAGAAATCCAAGAGCAGCCGCCATTTTGCTCTACCCAGGAAGCGTATAACTGCACAAAGGACATAAGTTAAGATCCCCCCCAAAACAAAATCTGATGCAGCCAGTCCTTGAGGTAAAGAGCCTTTCTTAAAAGTTGGATGAGCTTAAAGTGAATAAAAACCCAGAAAAGTAATAGTATTCTTGGCTTTTAAATTACACACAATATATTGATTCAAATGACTCATTTTCCTCACTAAAGCTATCAAAAAGATATCCTTGGAAAAATGAATATGTATATCTGGCAAGCTTCTCAGTCAAGTTTTTGTTGTGTTAAAAAATACATAAACAAATCACGAATATAGTTTCCTTTGTTAAATCAGTATGCAGGTAAACAAGTTATTTTCATTATTTAGCCATCTTACTCAAATGTATGCCTATTTCAGCTACACTGGATTAACAATCAGTAACTTCTTTATGAGTTTTGCACTAACTAAAAAGAACGGAAAAAAATAAACAGTAATAAAGTATACTTTCCCTATACTGAATGATAGATGGCAGTCACATAGTAAACATGACTAATTTTTATGTCATTCACTGTGTACACACCTATGGAAAAATATTCTGGAACATTCAGAAATGTGACTAAATAAATAATGAAACATTCCATGTCACGAGGATTACCTTTAAGAATTTCAGGGTAAAAGAAAATTGTACCACACAAAGGCAGGAGATTGCCCTTGTGTCTATCACTGGTTATTAACTGGCTGTGGAATCTAGAGGAAGACAAATAGTCTCTAGTTCTCCTGTAGAATCAGGATATAAAAGTCCTTTCCAGCCCAAATGGCCACATTTTGTAGGAAATTTTAAAAATCTCAGTGTATATCTGCTTATCCTATTGTTCTTGAAACCTAAAATTATTAATATTCTTATTTAGTTTTATTGCTTTGGGAGTGAACACCATGTTAAAAACAAAACAAAACAAAAAAAACAACAAAACTTTCCTTTTTCAGATATGAACCAGCCTATCCAGAGTCTCCTAGCTAATATTCTTGGTGAGCAGAGGGAGAGTTAACTTGATAGGAAAAACTCTTGAATGACAAAGTTTAATTTTATGACTATGTCATTTAAAATTAAGCAGTTAAATTTCTTATTGTTTTAAAATAGGACTAAAATGAGGCAACTCCCACACAGTTCTCTGCTGCAACATTAAAGTATACTTCATGAGGAAATTCACATGACTAGTTTTTAGTGCTATTTATAAACATTTTTGCTATTTGAATTCACATGTATTCTAGAATGCTGGGATCCTGTGAGTTCTATATACTTATTCATAGGAATGATACTCTCAAGACATTTGTAACATATGACATATGTTACATATGTGCACATATTTTTATATAAATGAACATTTATTATGTTTGTGAAAAATAAAAATATCCAAGAATCTTAATAATCTACCTTAGAAAATAACCTGTACAGATAGCATGACAAACTGTTTCACAAATGCTTTTTCATAACAAAGAAAGAAAATAGACTTTTCATGACTATTTCAACTGAGGGAGAAATAGGGGGGATGGGTCCTTATTAAAAACAATCTTAGGTGTTCTCCACCTGATAATATCTTGGAATATGCCCAGCTAACAACTAAATTTAATAAATAATTATGCAATGATGTGAGGATTACCTTTACAATTTTTTTTTTTTTTTTTTTTTTTTTGCTTTTTAGGGCTACACCTGCGGCATATGGAGGTTCCCAGGCTAGGGGTTGGATTGGAGCTAAAGCTGCCGGCCTACGCCACAGCCACAGCAACACCAAATCTGAACCATGTCTGTGACCTACACCACAGCTCAGGGCAACATCAGATCCTTAACCCACTGAGCAAGTCCAGGGATCGAACCCGCAATCTTATGGTTCCTAGTCAGATTTGTTTCTGCTGTACCACGACAGGAACTGCTACCTTTAAGAATTAAAAGCTAACAGAAATCAATTAGTTCCTACTTAAACTTAGGATCATTGAAGTTTAACTTTTAACCCATTTTATTTTCTCACAACTTCTTTGGCCTTTTAGTTATAAAATAAACATTTACTGTGTGATCTATGCAATAATAGGCTATGAAAACTTTATAGAAAATGCTATATCTGTGTTATCATGAGTTGTTAAACCCCAAAAGTGTGTGCTAGTCCTAATTCATTCTTAAGAACTAAGAATTTGTTTCTCATCTACTCTTGAACTAGTAGGCTGAGGGAAAATGATGTAAAATAAGCAAATATTTCATGTCTATTTGTGAATTTTGCTCTTGCTATGCTCAAAGCTTATTTCCTCTATTACTATTAGCTTGATTCTTTTTAAGTACTAGCAGGAAAAGGTATTGGATCAATAGTCCAAATCTGTTGTTAAGCATATTACAATAAAGTTGTGCGATAATAATAACTTTAATTTCTCTGGGTTAGATGTTGAGTCACAACATAAATTTTAAAAGCATGTACTTAAATATTAATACCATTAAAACTAGCTTAAGAAATACATTTTTTAAATTTAATCAAGCCTTTTAAATCCCAACAATAAAGTTTTTTAGCCAAACCTGCATCATGTGGAAGTTCCTAGGCCATGGATTGAACCCATGCCACAGCAGCAACTAGAGCCATTGCAGTGACAAGGCCAGATCCTTTACCTGCTACACCGCAAGGGAACCCCTAATTTTTTAATCACCAAGGGAGCATTTATTTATACTAGTATTTTTTTGCTTATTGTGTACACATGTATCCTCCAGCCTCTATGAAGAAATACTAGAATATTACATATTGAAAAGTGGCTTGGAATTTGGCAAGGTAGAAAGTAATAAAAATACAGATTCAGGATGGGATGAAAAGTCCTGTTTTGCTGCATAAAGATGAACATGAGGAGAATTCAGGGAGGTAGGACTGGAGAAGCAGCATGGGGTGAAACAGAGAAAGTGTTCATAAGACAAGATAAGAGTGTCTAAACACACAGTCCTAAATCAAGTAATACTTCCCAGTTAGGATTACACATGCACTAGTTTGCTTCTTTTCTGTTTGAAGAAATATATGCAATACTTGAACAGTCCCTTCTCTATTTCTGATAAAAGAGAACTGGGTCTTGTAATGGACCTGCAAAATAATAATGGATTTATCTTTAAAGCCTAATTTCACTACTGCAAGTAGGGCCGCGCCTGTAGCATATGGAAGTTTCCAGGCTAGGGGTCGAATCGGAGCTACAGTTGCCAGCCTACACCACAGCCACAGCAATGCCAGGTCCCTAACCCACCAAGCAAGGCCAGGGATCGAACCCTCATACTCAGGGATACTAGTTGAATTTGTTTCCGCTGCACTACAATGGGAACTCTTGAATAAAGATTTTTGACCTTAATAGTTTTAAAGTTTGATAGGTTTTCTTTGTCAAACTATGGCAAGCCCAGTCACTTCTTTAACCAGGATTGAATCATTCAATATGGAACAACGAAAGAAAGTAATCAAGATATTTAAAATTCCTAAGAGTATGATCAGGCACTTTGATTCTTCGATTAGATTATCAGATAAATTGACTCCTTGACAGAAAGTGGAAATTGTGAACTGTTTTAGAATGTTCTATACAAGGGTTTAGCCAAATTCTCTATGTCAGGGAGGAATAGGCAATTAATTTGGGTATAAATTCTTCGGAAAAGAAAAAAAATACATGTATATATAATGTACACACATATATATATATTTTTATATATGTATCAGATTTTGTGGTTTACCCGATCTTTTTGGGCACTCAGGGAGTAATGTCCCATAAAAGAGGTTCCTAGACTTGTAAAGATATAAAGAAATAAAAAATCTACAAGGGCAGTTTTTGTCTTTTGAGGCTTAATGAATATTACCTATCAATGGGTGAAGTTATAGACCAGGATACTAAAAAAAATATTTCGATTAGACTAAAATTAAGAACTCCTTAAAGATGAACTGATATTCATACTAGGGTCAGATTTTTGGCTCTTTCTTTCCCCCAATTTCACTACCCTTGTGGTAAATCAGTTTTAAAGACCTAAAATTTCTTTCTTTCCAAAGAAAGAACGATAACAAATGTTTGAAATCTCAAGTCTATTTTCTTTCCAGAGAATCTACAAGTCTTCCAAATATACCATGTTAATGAATGCATTCATCTTTCCATATTTTTAAGTAGTATAAATTTCCCACAATATTACAGGCACTGTTGTACACAAGCCAGGGATAAAGCTTTTGATTTACATAAAGGCTATGTCCATGAATTAGCCTAGACAGAAAGAACATTATATCCATGTAACTGTAACTATAAGTCTTATATCTGTGCAATTAATTAAAATAAATTTAGAATAGAAGAAAGCGATTTGGGGTTAGATATTCCAATACATTTTGCCTTTCTAGAACCAACCTCATATAAATGAAAAGTTGATATGTAAAAATTAGAAAAATCCCACTAATGAGCACTTCACATGGCACTTACCTGTCAAGAAGTTATACAAGGTTATTTCCGGAACTTTCAGTCAATCTTGGAATTTAATTTGACAGAGTTTTTGAGTGTCCACTGTGTACAAGTGACTAAGTTGCTAAAAGAATAAAATGAGGGAAGAAATGGTCTCTCTCCTCAGACAGCCTAATATGTTTTGGAATTGTCAGACACAAAATTATAATGTGTGGAAAATGGGAAGTGTGCTGTTTGAGACAAACTGCTGTGAGAACACAAGGAGAGAGAGACTATCCAAAAACTCGAGTTGAGGCTTGAGGGATGAGAAAAGAACTGTAAGAGGAAGCCAACTTAGAAAGAAAAGATGTCAGGTCTGAGGGCAGAGAAAGAGGTAAGGCTTAAAGTCGTAATTCACACAACATTTAGGAAATGACCAGGTGAGAGTGGTAAAGATCTGGCTTATGTAAGGAGTGTTATTAGGAAAAATGGCCAAGCAGCTGGATTGGAGCACAGTTACAAAGGGTCTTTAATGTTATGCTGGAAATTAGTTATTTAGGCAAAAGCGAATAGTTAAAATCTTTTTGAGTAGGGTTTTTTTCTTTTTTTAATTAGTATAATGACCTACTGACAATAATCCTGATAATTATCATGTATTCACACCTAAACCCTATCTAGTCCAGTGCTGGTATATATCACGCCATTTTATCATCACGATGACTCCATGAGGTAAATGGTATCATTATTTATGATTTACTGACAGGGTATCTGAGGTTCAAAGACAGTTAAGCCATGTACCCAATATCAAACCAAGAGTAAATGGCTAAAATTTAATCCTGGCCTATCTGATCCTGAGGGTCATCTTAAGCATAGTGTCACCTCACCACTCAAAATTGAATGGGCCTCTCTGAGAGTACACTTTTGAATGTTGATCTCATTACCCAACAACAGAGGCAGTCTACATCATGTCAGGAAGAACTTCTAAGAGTGCACGGAGACCCTCCGGGTCCCTTTGTATTCTGAGTGTTTTGGAAATTACAGAAGGATTCAAACAAAGGTCTGTCCAAACCCAAATCTCATTCTCTTTCCTTTATTGCGTGTCTAATTAATAATTTAAATAGTTGTACAAAATTTCATTCTGGGAATTTACCATAGTGTATTTAACTGTTTCTTGATTGCTGAGAATCTCTGGAGGGGTTCCAGTTTGGTGATGTTATGTTAAAATCAATACTTTTCTCCATGTGTCTTGTTTCCTTAGAATTTCTTTCTTTGCATAACATTGCACAAATGGGAAAGTTATAATGACTTAAAAGAGCTGAGTAACTTTAGCATCACAATAATTGGTAGCCTAGAGATGTTTTCTATTTTTGTTTGAATTTTACAATATATCAAAGATAGAACCATAATATCTAATATGATTTCTTTTAAACTTTCACTTATGTTTCATTCATTCATTCATTTTTCCATTGGTTCATTACCCAACTATTTTATTGCTCATCTATTTCTGATCTGACAACACATTAGTCAGCCAAAAAAAAAAAAAAAAAAGCAAAACAGCTAAAGTCAAGATTTTCTTTATCTGGTAGACTTTAAGAATAGCCACTGAATAATGTTCAAAGGACATATCAACAGTCTATTTTCTCCCATGTACTATTTTCAAGTTACATGATAAAAGAGTATTTAGCAATACCCCATTATGCCTATTCCAAGGAGATCAGTTGGTAGAACATCAAAGTTTGTACCAAATCTCCCATGAGGATTTTATCAAAACAAGAAATCGCTCAGTGTGGAGGCTTTTATTTGTATTTCTATTTCATTCACATTTCTAACATTTTTAACCTTTTGAAAATAATTTAAATCACAGAAAAGCATTAAGTGATTCGTAGGACAAATGTTTTTTGAGAAATCTAAATTAATTTTGAAAACACACAACACTTCTGATTTGAGAATTTAATACACAAAAGAAACGCAGATGAAAAAATATACTGAAACTTAGAAACTGGGTTCTAATTTTGTCTCTGCCGTGTTCATGGTGGAACTCAGACAGGCTACTTTACACTTCAAGGTTCTGGTTGCCCCATCTGAAAAAGCATCAAGCTACCACATTGGATTGGAATGTTAATTTTGCAATTCTAAACCCAATGAAAACAAAAAGCGCCATGTAAATGCAAAATAACATTTCCATGTAACAGTTTGATTTGGGGTTATTTTACGTGCTACTTTTTAAATCAAATTTTGTTAAGTGGAACAGAAAAGTTCTTAACTGGTGTATTTCTTAAAGTTGGCTTGATGCACTTGGAATGTGGTAACAAAGTTGCTGGGTTTGAAGATATGAAGCAGAGCAAAGTCTGAACTTTTCCATTTGGTTGATGTACATAGGTCTGGTAGTATAAAAAGAAAGACAGACAACTAGTGGACTTTTCAGGATCTGAGGGCACTTTTATTCTGAGATGAAGAATCAGATAAATAAAATTTCCAAGCAGTAATAATGCTCAGTTCCACATGTCCTTTTCAAAAAATTTTTAGATATACAAAAGCAATGAAAAATATGAAAGTCACTTTAGATTCCTCTGAAGAGATGAGATTATAATAATTGTGAAAATAACAACTTACCCCACATAGACCCTAAAAACACATCTACTACTTATGAAGAGGAAAAGGAGGCAAAGTGAACAAGTTAGGAAAACGTAGTAAGTGCAGTTCCTTTTACTAGTTTCTTCCATGTATCCTGATTTTTATGAGAGTGGTAGCAGGGTAGAGGTGGGGGACTTTCTCAGTAGGGTAGGAGGGGATCCACTGGATGGATTCTCAAATAATCCCAACCAGTTTTAAAGGGAGCTGACTTGTGACTGTAAACATTTATCTCAACTTCAGACAGTCAATTTTTTGAATTGTAAAGTGAAGAGTACATACCCATGTACCTTGGATAATTTTTAAAATATCTTTTCCCTTTTATTCATTATTTAGAAAAAAAAATTCAATAGTGTAGGGAAATAGAAAGTAATTTTTTTTTCTCTTGGCCATGCCCACAGCATGTGGAGATTCCTGGGCCAAGGATTGAACCCATACCACAGCAGTGACCCAAGCTGCTGCAGTGACAATGTTGGATCCTTAACCCTCTGAGCCACAAGGGAACTCCCTAGAAAGTATATTTCTACTGTGATAAATCTTCCTCTCCTGTTCAGATAGACTTGAGGGTATTTGGAGAGATTTTTTATCAATATTCCAGACAGTACTCCCACATAGATCTCTGTAAAAGGAATTTTCAAATATATATGTCACACTGTTTAGAAGTGAAAGTATTCTATTAAGGGTTATTCCTTAAAGAGAAGAAAAACATGTTGTGTATTGCGTGAATTAGAAGCATACATTACAGCAACAAATGAATAGCAGCAACAGAACAAAGTCGAGCTTGTTTAATAAAAAAATGCTTATTCATTCATTCACTCTTACAGTCAAAACTCTTTTCACAAAAAGGCTCTCTTGAACAAAGATAGAGAGAGGTAGAGCCTCTAAACAAAGAGGTAGTATTTGATTTTCCTAGTTTTCTGGACAGCTACCTAAACTGTTGCCTACAATCCTTTAGGATCTTGGTAGAGTTTATACATACTTCAAACATGTCTGGAATTTTGTGTTTCTTTCCTCAGAAAAGTTTGCCTATCTTGAAAAACACTGAGTTAAGGATTTAAAGAAACTCCGTAAAATTTTCTTTGAGATTAAATACAGAATGTATTAGACACTATTTTAAAAAAATATGAAGATGGGAAAGAAAAAGTCATAGAATGGCCTGTTCTTGAGGGGAAATAACAATGGTACATAACCAAAAAAAGATGAAATTACTAAAGGCTTCAAAATTTAACAACATATGAGCTTCAAACATGTTTCTTTTGCATCCCTCGCTCTCTGGTTTCACCAGTTATATCTTCTTGGGATTTGCTGGACAACGTCCATATCACCTGCTGCTCATCCACTGAGCAGATGCGTTGAGATATGTGAAAACCATGGCTTCTGGTATGCACTCCCACTTACTAAAGCAGCCACATGATAACAGAAATCCTACACTTGACCAGCTGAGTGTACCTCTATTTCCACCTACATGCAGGATGCTTTCTGTTGTCATTTCTATAATTTCCACTGATTTTACAAACTTCCAAGTGGTTCATTCACCACACCTGATGGTTTTGGGACTGCCCCTCTTTTCTTTGAAACTTTAAGCCATGACTTTTAGAAAATACTTTATTAATTTTATCCAGCTGTCTTCCTTTGAAGTTTAGATGGTAGTAGTTTAGGGTGAGTTTTGTAAATAAATGTTGATTATATTTACGATACCAATTTAAAAAAATATGCTTGCCTTTGTTTTCAAACAATAGTATATCCCCGCTTCTTTCTACTTATCCATGTAAAATTCATTACGTGAATTTTCATTACATTTTCTAGTTGTGACTGAAGCCAAGGAAATCTTTGTCTTCCCCAAGTGCTACAATAATAAGCTGTAATGGAAGATAACTGGAATAAGTAAGAAGTAACCAGAGAATTGAATTTCACAAATGTAATAACAATTTGGGAGCTTTAGGTCACAATAACAATGTTTCCGATAATGAAAAATTCTGATACCTTGCAGTCTGGTTATCAGAAAGCATTGCCTTGTGTTAGGTTGAGGGTTGACACCAAGGAGACCACTACCTTTTAGCTTTACCTAGATATTTAAAATAATTTGTTTTCATAAAAATTATTAGGAAATAACATCCTGGCTTTAAATTTTTTTTTATTGAAGAATGGATCGAATATGATTTAAGTAATATGTATATATTATATATATATTACATGTAAAGGACTATAATATGGCTAATATTATAAGGTCTCTCTTCACCAGTAAAAATAATAAGTGGAAAAGAAAATGCTAGTGATGATGAAAGAGGTGATATATGCATCAAGATGAAGGCCAGCTGTCCACAGTTCGAAAGGCATCACCCTAGCTATTTTGAACAATCTGTGCATTCAACAAGGCTCTAAGAGCCATCACTCAGTGTGGCCTCACTGACCAGATTATCTGCCAAGTCCATCTCTTTTTCTCCTGCATGAGACTGGACCAACATCTGCCACTAAACAGGCAGCTCAGAGAGGGTGGCACACTGTTTAATCAAAATATATCATGTTGGTATGACAAAAGGAGGCTTAAAATTGGAGACTCAAAGAACTATTTAACAATTTGAACATCAGTATTCCATATAGGCCTATGAAATTTAACTTAAGCAAAGAAGGTCTAGACACCGGAAAAGACAAATTCATGAAAGACAGTCATTAATAAAATATGCAAGAATTATGCCCTTTCACTAAGGCCTAATCACCCAGCATTGGGGTCTGTACACTTGCTGATGTGACATGAATTTTGGTGGTTCTAAAAAAAATCATTATTTCTGAAAAAAGCCAGGAAAAAATAATTTAAGCCATGTCAAAAATAAGCATTTCTTTTTTTCATCAGAATATGTATAAACTCCTAGCCCAGGAACTTCCATATGCCACACATGCAGCCCTTAAGAAAAAAAATAATAAATAAACATATAATGAATAGAACTATTCTAATTATTTGAACATCAACCTTTTTGAAAAATTATACATAAAGCTATTCAAAGCTATTCAAAATTAAGGTGTGTTTTATTAAAAAATAAAACAAATGAAAATTAATATGTATTATTTTTTTCAAAAGATTAGAGTAGAACAAACAAGACAAACAACGTGAAAGTAAGTCTTTCAGTTGCAAAAGGGACAAATCAGCTAACATGGTCTGTTTTACCCTGGAGACCTATCATTTCTCTGCAAATAGATAATGGGTGTTAAAATGCTTTTTTAAGATTTCACAACAAATAAAATTTCCCCTTAAAACTATGACTAAAAACATCCTGAGCTGGACATTTTTATACATGAATAGGCTAACTATGGAAATCAAAGCAAGTATTACATGGTCAAATACAAAGGGTTTGTTATTCCATTAGTTTCCTTATAGTCCTCTCTAACCTCTATAGGACACAACTTAATTCCATGAGTCCTCCTATCTTGTATTCTTTTGGTTTCAGTTTAGCTTTTTGATTCACGTGTCTGTAATCAGGTCTTAACACCCAAGATCCACCAGAAGGAGAATGTACACAGGCAACAGTTTTCGAGGCATTAAAAGTAGCAGCCTCAGGATGGATAAACACAGACTAAGAACATTCACACTACATATTGTGAAGCGCTAATTGAAGAATGTTTATTTGGCACAAGAGCCACCCCTTTTTTGTACATTCCATAAGATGGTAGTGTCATGTTTACATGGCTGTGCCACCTTGCAGCAATGCATTCTTCAAAACAAATCTTAAATGCTTTTAAAATTACCTTTCCTTCTTCCAAGACTGGATTCATACACTTAATTGAGTCTATGTTTTGGAACCTTAGTTGCGGACAATGCATGCTCAAATATTTAGATGCCTTTTATGAGGTTGAAAGACAGGTCTCATACATAAACTAACTCAGTTTTATTGCAGAAGGCTGCCATGCATGCACATGTGTGGGTTAACTATACAAAGGAAATAAATATGGTAAATAACGATATTTTCTTATGTAAGACACTCACTTTTTCTTAGTTTATAAGAAACATAAATCTTGAAGTCCTCCTTCCATCCAATTGAACATGAAAATTAGCAGAGAGATTCATCTAGGCCAAATATGGGGTCAAAAGTCCCCTATAAATATATAGAGGAGGATCTTTTCTCCTATAAGTAAAATATCAGTGAGCAATACTGAAGATACTATAATTATTCTGTTTAAAGTAAACCTTCTGTTTGACGATGGCATGTTGTTAATAGCCAGTGAGAAAATAAGAACACCAAAAAATGTTTAGGTTTTATTAAGGGCCTCAGAGTAAACCCATTAGAGTTTGAAGATCAGGGAAATCCAAAAAAAGATGGGGATCTTACAGTAATTTTAATAATTCAAAATAAAACTTTATTTTTGAGTATACATTAAATTTGATTCAAGGGATTTGGAATGAAATTTGCTGAGTTCAGAAAAATACCTTTTTACTTGACTTCTTTGAAGCACAGATCCATAATTTTCCATTTCTTAAAATTAAGCTTATTTTCTACAAAAATTGTCAGTTACTAAGAAAGGAAACAGGGCTAGTTGGATGCATTGAATAATTTAAAAAAAATCTTAGTTCTCTAAGACTTTTTTAAGAAAAAGAAAAATATAAACTTTTTATTGAAAAACGATATTATAAACTCACAATATAAACATAGACAAAAAGGCTCTCAAAAACCCTGGAAACATGATCATCTGTATTCCTTTTGTTTGTTTGTTTGTTTTTGCTTTTTAGGGCCGCACCCGCGGCATATGGAGGTTCCCAGGCTAGGGGTCGAATCAGAGCTACAGCTGCCGGCCTAGGCCACAGCCACAGCAAAGCCAGATCCGAGCTGCATCTGCAACCTACACTACAGCTCACGGTAATGCCGGATCATTAATCCACTGAGCAAGGCCAGGGATCGATCCCGCAACCTCATGGTTCCTAGTCGGGTTCATTAACTGCTGCGTCATGACGGGAACTCCCTGTATTCTTTCTTTTTTTTTAAAATTTAAAATCTTTTTTTTGCTTTTTAGGGCCACATCCATGGCATATGGAAAGTCCTCCATGCTAGGGATGGAATTAGACCTGCAGTTACTGGCCTGCACCACAGCTCACGGTAATGCTGGATCTTTAACCTGCTGAGCAAGGCCAGCGATCAAACCTGCGTCCTTATGGATACCAGTCAGGTTTGTTACTGCTGAGCCACAACAGGAATCCAATCATCTGTACTCTTTAAAAAAATTTTTATATAAAAGTGTCATTGATAAGAATCAAAAACAATGATTAAGTAGGATCAAATTATTTGATAGAAGTAACTAAGATTTTTAAAATATACATCTCATGGATTTAGGTTACAAAATACTTAACCAGGGACACCACAGTCCATCATCCATAGTGCAGGATATAATTAGCTACTGAATGTGTCCCTTTTTCTAATTTAATATTTTATGCGTTTTTCCATGGCATAACTTTAAGGTGAAGTATTTATTATGTCAGATTTATTTTCATTTTCAAATTTGAACATATGCAGTAAGTCTTTTTTTTTTTTTTTTTTTTGTCTTTTTTTTGCCTTATCTAGGGCCACACCCACCACATATGGAGGTTCCCAGGCTAGGGGTGTAACAGGAGCTATAGCTGCTGGCCTTCGCCACAGCCACAGCAACGCGGGATCCGAGCCACGTCTGCAAACTACACCACAGCTCACGGCAACGCCGGATCTTTAACCCACTGAGCAAGGCCAGGGATCGAACCCACAACCTCAGGGTTCCTAGTCGGATTCGTTAACACTGAGCCACGACGGGAATTCCGTAAGTCTTGATATCATATATTGTATTTAGAACACTTAAAATATGCTTATCATTGTACTTACTCCCCAATTTATCTCTTCTTTCTATGTTATTTTTCAAAAAGACACCATATTACACACACACACAGGATTTGAATGTAGGAAAATCAAGTAAAAACAGAAGAACAAGATTGTAGGTATAAAGAGTAAGGAATAAGTAAAACCTAAAGGGTCACATATTAGACGAACAAGCCCCATTGGTGTCAATACCAAAACGTTCTTCACAATTTTGCAGACACATCCTGATGCCTCTCAACTGACAAACAGAAGTAGATAAATTCTCATTGGATGTCTTGTATTCTCATTTGTTATATTTTCGGTGGATGATAATTGAAGACAAGACACTTAAGAGCAGTTAATTCTACTTGAGAATGATAAAAGTTAAAATGCCAAGAGTTTGAAATACACACCAAAACAAAAACAAAACAAACAAACAAAAAAACAAATAAGAATCATGTGGCTTTAGTATTACGAAAACACCACACAGGTAAAATCCAAAGACATAAATTTTCTACTTGGTAGAATGGCATGAAGAAATACCGCAACTTGGGGGAAAATTCATTTCTTCTCTTTTTCTTTTTTTTCTTGGGCTTTTTAGGGCCGCACTTGTGGCATATGGAGGTTCCCAGACTAGGGGTCTAATTGGAGCTGTTGCTGCCAGCCTACACCACAGCCACAGCCACAGCCACAGCCACAGCTACACCAGATCTGAGCTGTGTCTGCGACCTACACCACATCTGACGACAAGCCAGATCTTTAACCCACTGAGCGAGGCCAGGGATCAAACCAGGAACCTCATGGTTCCTAGTCAGATTTGTTTCTGCTGCGCCATGATGGACACTCCGAAAAATCTATTTCTAATTTTTGGCCCCATAAAAATAGCCTGTTTTATTAACCATTTCTCATATGAAAGGTGGCCTAGAATGTATTGCTTTCGAAATCTAAGTCAACTAGAATTAGTATAATATTCACTCTTCACAGAAAATAACATGACAAGCAGTGATAAAAAGCAATTTTTAGAATATTATATATATTTACATAAATGATTCGTCTTTTAAAAGCAAGACCAAAATATATCTAGGATTTGTTTTTAGACAAACACACACTTTCATCCTCCTACATCTATAATTTAAAAAAAGAGAGGAATTATTAAAAGCAGGATCATGACCTCAAGTTAACATATGATCATAATGAAAAGTAAATGTTTAATTAGGTTCTCCCAAGTATATGAAGCTAGAAAATGGAGATTTTTTTTCAAAAAAGACAGAAGCAGGAAGCCTATCTGGTGAAAAAGTGATCCAAAATGTTTTATGACGTGTTTTTACTTAAAGACTATGTAAGCAAAAAGCATGATTTACAGTGAAATCATGCTTAACAAAGATAATTACTAGCTAGACCTCACTACAATTATCTTGCCATAAAAACAGTAGAAATTTTACTTACATGAGGCTTGTTTTATAATTTTATAATCTTACTAAATTTTAGTTCCCACCATGGCACAGGGGAAAATAATTTGACTAGGAACCATGAGGATGTAGGTTCGAACCCTGGCCTTGCTCAGTGGGTTAAGGATTCAGCGTTGCCGTGAGCTGTAGTATAGGTCGCAGATGCGGCTCAGATCCCACATTGCTGTGGCTGTGGCGCAGGCTGGCAGCTGCAGCTCTGATTCGACCCCTAGCCTAGGAATCTCCATATGCCACGGGTGTGGCCCTAAAAAAAAAATCTTGCTCAATTTTTACAGAGTTTACCAAGAACAGTTGACACTGATAGAAAGCAAAAGAATTGGGAAAAAGTCACCTTCGTATATAAAAAGTCCCAGGCCCCTTGAGGAGTATTCATAGGTATCCACATAGCCGTAGAAGCTAGTGATGGTGACAGTATAATTGATCAGTTTTGCTGATTCACTGCTTCTAGTTATCAAGGGAGAGGTGAGTTTCCTGGCAGGCTTGATGTGTAAGTAGCAATTGGATGGTTTGTGAATACTGGTAAGGGAAAATATGAGCGTTCAACTGAGGGTGGTCAGATAGGGCTTCAAACAAAGAATTAGAAAGAGTGACTAGAAGGAAAAAAACACCTAGCAAATTCTATGTGGGTTACTGTGTTTACCCAGGCTGACCTTTCCACTCCCTTTACCAGAAACTTTTGGACACACGCTTTTCCCCTTTTCACAATGGGTTTCTGACTGACTTATAAGAGAAAGGTCACCAGTGTGGAGCAACCTGACAAATGCAGAAAAGCATCTCTTTCTTCCCTATAAATTTTTGCATGATGCAGTTTGAGGTGGCCAGCCACTGGGCAGAGCAAAGTCCTCAGCGGGGGAGGTGCTCCTGGAATGTGTTGAATGTGCATTCTTAAGATGCTTGGAAGGGGTGACTGCCCCCTTATTGGCAACTACCCATTTTCTCTGGTTTGGCTGCTTCATAGTCAACAGGTATCACTTTGAAACACTCGGTGAATTCCCTAGCCCTTAATCACTGACAAAGGACTGCTCTGAGTTTTCTGAAATGAGGCTTTTAAAGCAGAGCTACATTTTATCCCCATTTCATTTGGGTCTCTTCAATTTTGTTTTGCTTATTCTATTTTTAAATTAAAGAATGAAGTTGAGAGAGTCAGTTTGTCTTGGTAGAAGGCTTTCGACCACGACAAGACCCCTACTTAGCATGAGGAATACACAGATTACTAAGGCAAGGCCTTTTCCTCCAGGCTATTAGGCACTGACAATAGACTCATGCTATTTATTGACCCTTACCTATTTTTCACTCCTTCAGTAAAAAAACACTTTTTTTTTTTCATATTTAGGACTATATTCATGGCATATGGAAGTTCTCAGGCCAAGGGTCGAATTAGAGCCGCAGCTGCCTGCCTACACCACAGACAGGGCAATGAGCCGCATCTGCAACCTACACCACAGCTTGTGGCAACGCTAGATCCTTAACCCACTGAGCGAGGCCAGGGATCAGACCCACATCCTCAAGGACACTATGTCGGGTTCTTAACTTGGTGAGTCACAATGGGAACTGCAGTGACAATATTTGTCATTATTAAACACCATTATTTTTCATGGTCACTTCATTTTCTCCGAAGAATAATTTAAAAACTGTGAAAAGGGAAATAAATCTTTTCAGCTAGTCAGCTAGTTTTTCTTTAAAAGATTTTTAGAAACACAAATGAACTTCTGATCAAAACTTAGGCTTACAGCTGCTTTCCAGAACAGTCTTGTGAGTTCCTGACTCACCCTAAGCCATCTTCATGCCATATTGCACTCCTACCCTAGTTCTTCCACTATCTATTCTGGTTAATGTGCTTATGATAATTCTGTCTTGAGAATAATCTTTGGATTCCAAGTTATATAAATGATTATGAAAATGATTTTCTTAAGCAAGTCATTTAAAACTATCATGGATTAGCCTTTATATAGACTTTTGTTTGATATTCAAATTAATGTGTAATATGAACAATAATGAAAACTAATTAGTTTAGAAGTAGAATTGCAATATTTAAACTTTCATTAATTTGCACAGGGTTTTGCCTACCTTTTTCTGAATTAGCGTAGTTATGCACTAAACATTCAGATGTAAAAGGGTAATAAAAGAATATTAAAAATAAAATAAAATTGAGCAAATGAGTATGCACAGTTTTTATTCCTTCTGTGGAAATCTCACAGCACAAGAGTACATTGTTCTGTCAAAACCTCTTATCACATTGTGTTATAATTACTGTTTATAGTCTATTTCTCTGCCTAGGTAGAGAGCTTCAGGAGATCTTAACGTATTAATCTTTGGATCCCAAGTTCTGACATAATATCTGGCAAGTAAAGGATGCTTAACATAAACCCATTAAATGAAAGACTAAGTGAAGAGAGAGAATGTGTGGAATTTCCTCATTCTGGCATTTATGGTGCATGACCTCTTACGTCTTAGCTCAGTTGAATCTTAGCTTACTCATCCGCAATATGGATGAAATAAGGAGTTGTAAAGAACCTCCAAAGATATCCCGTGTGCATGTTATAGAGAACTGCATAGGGCACGGTTAACTTTTGTATCCTCTGGCTCAATCAGAGCTGATTAACCTAGGATGTGTGAAATAAGGGGATAGGTAATGGGACTCCACCCAGCACCTTTCCTCATGGAGTTGAAAGTCTAGAGTGAGCTAATGACAGGTAAATGGGCAACTGCAGTAACACACTGTGATAAAGGCTGGGTAAACTACAGGATGCTGAGGAGTGCACTGGAGAATCTTTCTTTACCAGAGCCTTAAGGAGTTTGGGGAGGATTCTTAGAGAATGTGATGCTTAAGATTGATGTTATGACAGGCAATGGAGGAGGAGGTGAAAAGACCAGGAAGAATGATGTTATGTATGTCAGGGGTGTCTTCAGTTCCTCCTGTCTTAGTCTTCTTCCAGAAATCATGCCAGCAAAACTTTTGTAATCTTTTATGGTTCATCTGTTTCCAAATCACATAGAAAAATATCTAAGTTAAATTAGCTTTTTCTTGCATCATGTAGGAAGTTTTCTCTTTGGAACTACGTTTCCACAAATTTCCTAGCTTGTAACCTTACTTATCACTTTTGTGATTTGGTAAATGTTCTAGCAAAAGAAACAGCAAAATCCCATCTTAACAATGCCCCCCCCTGCAAAAATATTGCTAATAGTTTTCCTAAATACATTGTATATAAGTAAATTAGTTTAATTTTTTTTTAAGTATTTTACTACTGTGTGGTTTCGCTTCTCATATATTAGATATTCTTTGGTTTCCTTAAGGTAAAAAAGAATACTCTTCACAGAAATATTTATATTTATATGGATTTTGTCACACTATATAGCTATTTGTGATTAATCACATACTGAGTATATTACCATTTTATAATGTGAAGTGTATATATATATATATATATTTTTTTTTTTTGTCTTTTTGCCTTTTCTAGGGCCGTGCGCGCAACATATGGAGGGTCCCAGGCTAGGGGTCTAATCGGAGCTGTAGCTGCCAGCCTACGCCACAGCCAACAGCAAGGCGAGATCCAAGCCACATCTGCAACCTACACCACAGCTCACAGCAATGCTGGTTCCTTAATCCACTGAGCGGGGCCAGGGATTGAACCTGAAACCTCATGATTCCTAGTCGGATTTGTTAATCACTGAGCCACGATGGGAACTACTGAAGTATATTTTTTGCTGACAAAGATTAAACCATGTACTAAGGTCGGTTGTGTTAAATAAAACATTGAATTTTTAAAGGAGTAGTGAAAATAACATGAGCAAACAAAAAAAAAAATCAAGGCTGGATTCTTGGTATAGTCATGAACTAGTTCTGTAGCTTCAGGCCTATCACTTAACTTCTATTTGATTTAATCATTATTTACTTTATCTTCCTCATTTACACTTTAAACAACATGGAAACAATGAAAGAAAGTAGAAAATAATTACATTCAAAAATGATTTAAGTATGGGTAAGTCCTAGAAGTTAAAATGAAAAAAAAAAAATTCCATATTATCACCTTACTTTTCAATTATGCGTATTCTAGACTAAGAACTAAATCTCCTTGAGCACTATTTAAAATACGAATGTAAATTATATGTTTTACTGAATCATTTGTTTACAATATAATTACCCTCAGGTATCCATGTGTGAAATGAACTACACTAACATCAGTAAAGGAACATTTTAAAAATACTATCGATAGATCCAGATATCCAACATATTAAATAAAACTGAGATCAAAAGAATTGTGAGTTTTTATGAGATCCTTAGGTATTTTTTCCTAGAAATTTAGATTGTAAATATGCTTAAAAGAGCAATTTTACAGTCTGAAGGGAGGAAGTGAGCTATGAATTAATTCTTATGATACTCATATCATAATGCAAGAGTTCACTTTGGTCATTTTGACCCATCAAGAATTACATCCACTATTCTTTCTAAAAATAGCATACACTAGAAAAATCTGGTGGCTTTCTGGTTCCTGAAAAAACTGAATTGCTAATTATCTTGGAAGATGAACATGGCTTCAAACCATATAGTATTTGTTACACGAGTTATTATTTTTCCACCCCCAAATTTCCCATTGATAAGAAACAGCCTATTTTAATCAAATTGGCTTTCCTTCTTCTCCTTAAGTGCAAGAGACGCCCATCTGGGCCTGGAGATAATGACGCCATATGATGGTAATCTAAGTGTTAGGACACAGTCAGGACAGACTTCTTCTAAAAATAAGTGGCCATTTAAATGCTACCATATCTTGTTTTGCAAATCTATCCTCACACAGCAAATAATCTTTTTTGGTGCAAAAGTTAGTCATAAAATTCTCCATTAGTGGTTGGTAATGGACCATAATATTACATGTTTGTAAAAAGAGCATTTGGAAAATGAAATACTGGACGTAATGGCCATATAAGGAATATTAATGTTTATATGAGATAACCTTGCAGATTTCCTTTTTACTGACAACTGTCTGCACTGAAAACTTTCCATTTTCTTGAGGAGAAGGAGCTCTGACATTCTATCATTTGTCAAGCTATATTAATACTCTGCTTTGTTGTGTTCTAGCTGATATAATAGAAAAATGGGAGTGATTAATAGTTGTTAGTTTTACGATGGATGTGATAAAATAAATCAGAAAGGACTCTTGGAATGTTAACTATACTATGCAAACAATATTAACCTACGTCTAAATCAAACCTGAATGCTTACAGCAAATTTCCACCCTTCGTCATTAACACATAACCCTAAAGGGATGAATTTCAAGCAAGTATCAAGAGAGGATCTGGCACTTGTAATCGTATTCTCAACATAAGATTATATACATTCCCAACATGTGGGCAGTGATGCTAGAGGGGATGTATTCAGTCCACCATGGTCAAAACTGACAAAGATGCTTTTGCTGAAAATACAGTGAACTGAAATCAGCTCATTGTATACAAAAAAATTAATTCCAAGCCCCCTTTTTTTGTTTTAAAAAGAATTCTCTTTCATTTGCATAAAGAAATATGTGATTCTGTTTTCAATGCCAACTCAAATTGGAAGAAACTCTTGCTTTTAATGTCCACAAAGTAATGACCAATAATAATGACTAGCTGTTGAGCACACACTAGGAGCCAAGCACTGTTCCGTTAAATTTATTTCATTCACCCTCCTCCACAATCTTTGAGTTTGGGCAGCACTGTATATGAAGCATCTAAGTAAGGCACAGGGAAATTAAAGGATGTGTTTAAGACCATACATCTAACAGACAATTCCAAATCTAACAACCTGATATTGGAGCACACTCTGTCTCTGTTTGTTGTTCCTCTCTCTATCCCTGAGTAAGGAAATAAAAGACTCATTGAAGGTTATGGTTCAGTTCAAGTGCTAAGTACTAAATGCAGATTGTGCATCCCTAAACCGCAATCTGAACTAGCCAGCTGTGTATTTTTAGGAACTAAAGGGGCCTTAACAGGGGTACTCAATGGGAGTATAGCCCATGGCTGTTCTTAGAACTTTACTGGAACTTAATGGAAGACTATTAGGCTTCTCTTACTGGTGTAGAATAAGTAAGTGTAGAATATTCCACTGTTACAGAATTGTTCAGTCATAGGTCTAAGGCACCCCAGCCAAGCAATGAGAGGCAAAACTGTGCAGTGTAGCATGGGAGAAAAGAAATCTGAATTCAAACCAAATCTTACTTTCTTCTAGAAAACAGGGATTCTAATAACTTCCCTATTTCTTGGGTTATTATGGAGTAGAAACAAGGTAATAATCATGAAAGCAGCCTCAGACTGCTACCATCAACACAAAATAGGCATTATTATGAAGTCAAATCTGAAACGATTAATTGTTAGACAAAATAAAGTACTGTTGGGTTTGATGTCAAAGGCAGAAAAGATTCACACATCCAGATCAACTTTACCAGAAAAAACAAACAAACAAATAAACAAACTAAAAAAAACAACTCTTTCAGCTTCATGTTTCCCTGAGCCTGCCTCTGGAAGTATGTATTGTCACAACTCCAAAGTGAGTTAAATGACTGCCTCATAGAACCAAAAGATTTCTTCGATCTTATAAAGATCAGCCCTATATGGGCCACTATAGGATGATCAAAAATTTTCAAGAGAGATTTTCAGTAAGTGAAGCTGTAGAATAAGATGAGGTTCGAATGAAAATAAATACAGTATAGTACTAACCTAGAATTCCGAAGTTTGGCCAGAAGTAGTTGCACAATATTCACTTGTTCCAGAAATATACATCACTACAAGTTCACCTTGTGCCAGTCACTATGGATATAAAACTGATCAGACAGACATAGTTTTCTGCTTTTTAGAAATTCACAGACTAAATCTTACACAATTAATTGCAAAAAAAATGTTATTAATGAGTTTGAACTCCAGTTTCTTTAGCTATTAAATGAGGATACTGAAGTAAACAATTTTCAAAGTCCCTGTCACTCTTATTATCCATGACTTATTTTTTTTAATGACAAACTAAAGAATAGAAAATGATACAATGTCAATTAAGAAATAATAGAGTGAAAATGCAAGAGCATGCAACTTAAACATTATTGATTACATATAAATGTGAAAATAAAGGATAAGCAGATCTGGAAGAATGAATGCAATTTTGTCAGAAATAAAAAGAATTTAAAAATTCTTAGACAAAAGGACCAAAATCAGCAAAAACGTTCATGTTCAGCTTTACTATATCACATCAGCTTCCACCTATTTCTTTCCTAGTAGCAATCAATTTATAATATAATTTATTTATTTATTTTTCTTTTTATGGCCACATCTGTGGCATATGGAAGTTCCCAGGCTAGGGGTCAATCATCTAAGCTGTATCTGTGACCTACGCTGCAGCTCATGGCAATACCAGATCCTTAACCCACTGAGCGAGGCCAGGGATCAAACCCTAATCCTCATGGATACTAGTTGGGTTCTTAACCTACTGAGTTACAACAGGAACTCCCAGTTTATAACATAATTTAAGTTATACTATTTCATTTAATCCTACATGAGCTCTATGCTATACCATTATCCTAGTTTTAGATAAAACAAGTGAGGCTTACAGAGACAGACCCCACATCTACAAAATGAGAAAGCCACAGTTGTGCTCTGGATGCCTCATTCCAACGCCTGTTCTTAAGTACTTTGTTGCCTTCCATCACAGAACAGTTTCTGAGCTTTCTTTGGGCATGGAACCCTACTATGGCTGAATATAACAGAGTGGTGTGGAGCTAGGATCTGGAAAGAGATGGCACCAGGAATTGCAGAGGTATGTTGGTAACAGACTGTAAAGTTCCTCTTGTTCTGCAGAGGAATTTAAACTTTATTCTGTATATAAAATAATGAAACTTTTATGAAATATAGACTACTCTTTCAGTAGGAACTTACAGAGAGGTGAAGGAGCTTCAGGAAATGAAAGAAAGCCAGAGGTTTCAATGAAGGTCAATAAGAGATACTGTGAAAACTGAGGAAATATCTAACTTAGATAAAAGGGACAATTTTTAAAACTCCAGTTACTGTAAAATATCCCATGGTTTGCTTCAAGATATCAGTAGAAACCATGTAATACCTATATTACTTTCAAATGTGTCATTAAACAGACGGAAAATAATAACAACATTGACACTACCATTTACTCATGTGTTTGTTCACTTGAAAATACTTATTGAGTTATAGCTACAGGCTAATAAATGAGGCAAACTTTAAAACAGAAAAATTACAGAACCACATAATCACACAATGTTATTGTATGACAGAGAACCACGTCCAGGAACGGAAAGCTGTAATAGATTTGTCAGTATCAAAAAGCAGGCTAGTTAGAGATCTGGGAACAGAATTCTTAGACCCAATCAAAGTCAAATTTCCTAATAAATTTTATTAACAATTTCTAACAAATTATTCAGTGAAAATAAGAGGAAGAAAGAATCATTTTCTGAAAGCCCAGTATAAGCAGTTCGGCTAGATACTTTACGTTCTTATTTCATTCCCACAAAAACACCATTCTTTGGCCACGACAGAAGAACTTAATTCTCTGAAAAGATTGATTAAATGAAGGGATCAGGGTTCCAGCCCTGATCTGTAAGGGGCTACGTGACTTTGAAGACAATCTCATGATCTTTATGTGCTTATGTCCTCCTGTATACAACAAAGGAAATGGGGCCAAGTGGACAGGACAAATTGCCTCATGAAATGAAAAGATTCATGATGTGTGAACACGTGGACAAACATGTGTGAGCCTGGTGTGACTTGATGGGTGACACTTTGAAAGTCTCCATGCCTGTGATTCTCTGCCTAAAGTTAAAGAATAGAAAGGAGCCGAGGGCTGATGAACATGGGGAGAAGACCCAGCTGTGAAGCCTGGCTCAGGTGGGGATCTGACAAAACTGGAAAGGGTGGGGGCCATGGAGCTCAGGGCAGCTGAAATGGTCAGGAAGGAAGAAATCAGGCCGTGAGAAAGGGTGACTGTGGTGTATACAAGCAGTGTGGAAGTTGGCCTCACTCATCTCGAAGAGGCCCGATGTGAAATATTCTCCAGGTCTAGGGCAAACAGAGACACAGCAGAGGTTATGCATAGAATATTCATCTTGTGATGGCAGCTGATGTCTGAAAAGCTAACAAAGACAGTAAAGTCACTGATAGCAACAGAGATGTGCAAAAAGGAACAATGCTTTACATTAATTGAGAAGTGAAACTGCTTTAACCAGAATGATCATTTTCTAAAAGCTTTCCCTCCAGAACTCTCCAAAAAGTCACAAAAACCAAAAACCAAAATCAGTTATAACTAATGTAAAGACAAGCTAGAATATCACTGAGTGAAACAGGCAATGTGGTTTCTACGTTATAACAAAATTTTAAACCTCTGAATTTTATGCTGAAGTTGTTAACTGGCTTCCACTTAGTAAACATCAGTTGCTAAACTACTTTGTTTAATTATGTAAAGTAATAATGGCCTAATATTAGAGACATGAAAATCAAAACTACAATGCCAGTTAGAATGGCCATAATCAAAAAGTCTATAAAAAATAAATGCTGGAGATGGTGTGGAGAAAAGGGAACCCTTCTACACTGTTGGTGGAAATGTAAATAGGTATAATCACTGTGGAAAACAGCATGTTTTCACATGTGGTTTCCTTAAAAAACCTAAATATACAGCTATCACATGATCCAGCAACCCCACTCCTTGGATTATGTCTAGAGAAAACCGTAATTCAAAAAGGTACATGTACACTAATGTTCACTGCAGTGCTATTTACAATAGCCAAGACATGGGAGCAACCTAAATGTCTACTGACAGAAGAATAGATAAAGAAGATGTGGTACATATATGCAATGGAATATTACTCAGCCATAAAAAGATGAAATAATTCCATTTGCAGAAACATGGATGGATCTAGAGATTACCATACTAAGTAAAGTCAGACAGAGAAAGATAAATATATGAGATTACTAATATGGGGAATATAATAAAAAAATGATATGAAAGAACTTATTCACAAAACAGAAACAGACTCAAAGATTTTGAACCCAAAACTTACGGTTGTCAAAGGGGAAATGTTGGTGGGAGGGATAAATTAGGAGGCTGGGATTAATGTACACATACTACTATATATAAAAAAGGTAAGTAACAAGGACCTACTGTATAGCACAGAGAAATCTCCTCAATAACTGTGTAAAAACTTATATTGGAAAAGAATTTGAAAAGTAATGGAAATATGTGTATATATAACTGATTCACTTTGCTGTATACCTGAAATAACATTGTGAGTCAACTCTACTTCAGTAAAAATTTTAAAAAATCATGTAAAGTAATATAGCTTAAGACTTATTTTACATGACCTTAACATTTAGGAAAAATTTTTAATCTCTAATTTTCTGTTATTTTAATATAAATTATATTACTTTTGTATGATTTCCCCTGATATCTCATGACATAAATCTTATTTCATCTTCTTTTATAAGTATCTACTTCCTTATTCAATGAGAATGGAGAATATATGAAAAAATGGGATAAGACATTTTATTACAGAAAAATACTCCCTAAAAACGTGGCCAAATAAAATTATAGGTAGTGAAGTCAAATTTAAACTTCAGATAAACAATGAAAACAACACGTACTATTAAACATAATGATACTAAAAAATTATTGTCTATCTAAAATTCAAATGTAGGAGTTTCCTGGTGGCTCAGGGGGCTAAGAATCTGGCATTGTCACTGCTATGGCTCAGGTCACTGCTGTGGCTCAGTGTGATTCCTGGCCCAGGTACTTCTGCAGACTGTGAGTATGGCCAAAAATAAATAAATAAATAAATAAATAAAAAACAAATAAATAAAATAAATTCAAATTTAACTGGGCATCCCATATTTTTACTTGCTAAATCTAATAGCCCTATGTCTAATACCCATGATTTGTAATGGAACTATCTCAACAAAGAAAGGTCTACTTTCCTCACACCCAACAATTCGCCAGCGAGTCTGAAAGCATCTACTCTGAAGGCTACACCACTTTCAAAGCTGTCAGTTGAAGAGTAAGCATTTGAAAATGGGCGAGGTCACTACCTCAGCTTCTGAAACCTCTGACACCACCATAAAAGGAATAATAGGTGCTTAGGGCCAAGTAGGTAAGGATGCTATTTTCTAGAGCATATTCAGGCCTGCATCTAGGACCCAGGAAGGCAAAGTAGCCTTTCTGTGGGTTTGTGTGACATGTCAGGGCAATGGTTAATGGCTATCAGATCTTACATACATTGCACCATTGAAGTTTAGATGCCTAGGTTTCCTACTCTCTGGAAGATATCCTGCTTTAGGAAACTACCCAATAACCTGACATAGCACTATATGAAAAGGGGGGGAAAGAACCGTGTTTAAAATGTTATAAACTTTTGAACTCAGTTCAAAAACCTCCTGTCTATTATCTAAAATGAGAATTGGTTGCAACAAAATTATTGCAAAAATTAGTGATTTTGCAAAAAAAATCACCGAACTAGCATGGCAAGTTTTTAACAGGAACTTAGTTTTTACAGATTAACAGAAATTAACTTGATCGTGAAACATGGAGACCTACTCAAGTTTTTGTGGGAAATGTTTAATGCAAATCAACATTATCATGCAGGCATGGTGGGCATGTCCTAACTCATACTGAAACCATTAGCTTTATAAGAAAAGAAACCTGTTCGGAAGGAATTACAGGACCAGCTTAGCTTTCTATGCCATCATCTGTTCAAGACAATGACCAAGATTAGTTAACTAGTAATATATGAATTACACTGTGGCTCATACCTTCCAGTTTTTATGAACTAAAGTCTACACTTCTGTAGCTGCTCTCACGAATGGATTTGATTAAACAATAATTCACTCATTTATCTAGTAAATATAACATTCTCACTTTTTTTTTTTTAAGGGACGCACCTACAGCATATGTAAGTTCCCAGGCTAAGGATCTAATTGGAGCTACCAGCTGCTGGCCTTCGCCACAGCTATAGCAACGCGGGATCCAAGCTGCGTCTGCAACCTATACACAGCTCATGGCAATACCAGATCCTTAATCCTCTGAGCAAGGTCAGGAATCAAACCAGCATCCTCATGGATACTAGTCGGGTTTGTTTCTGTTGAGCCACAAGGGGAACTTCATGTTCTCCCTCTTGGCACTTGGCTAGACTTGAAAATGGACCTCATGAGCAATAATGGAAACAGACTTTATGCCAATAGTTAAGCAATAGAAATAGCAGAATTTTTAGAACATGAGAGAGAGAAAAGGGAAGAGAGAGAAGGAGAGAGAAAGACACAGGGAGAGAGACAGAGGCAAGGGGAGGTTTTGAGAGAGACATCCTCTCACTGCGAATGAGTAGCTTAGGGATACTTTGCTAGTCCTCCTTTCCTGGAAGTGTGTTTACAAAATTTCCTGTAGATAAATTTAAGTGGGATCATTTTCTGTTTGTGGGAATGCTGATGCTGTATTTTTTCTTTTTTCCACATCACATATTTTTATTTTCTCAAGTATCTGGAGAAGTGCTACAGGAAGGAATTGTTACTCCTACTTTATAGACAGTAAAACTAAGGCACTACAGTAACCTACCACGGTCGTGTCAAACTGTTTTCAAAAGAAGAATGAGACAGAAAGGAAATGACAACTTCATACTTATGAAGCAGGACGATTTCCTTTCTCAGAAGGAAAAGATGAGGCTTCCCATCTACCATGAACTCACAGTGAGAAGACCATCTGAAATGTGGCTTCTTCAAATCAGCAAAGCCTGGATGTTGAGGAATCAAGAGGGAAGACCCAGAGAAAACCAGCTCCCCTCAAGATTTGCTGTGGCTCTGCCAGGGTAAACTCCACAGCACTGGATTTGTGAGATGTGTAATGAGTAAACACTATACAGCATCATTTAATATGTACAATGATCGTCATAAAATAATTATATTTCTTTCAATTCCTGTTATCTACTAGGAATGTCTGCTACATGCCATATAATCTTTTAGTTTTCACAGAAATTTTGCTGTCCCAGTGTCATAGTTTTCACCTTACAGATGAAGGTCACGAAGCACTGATAAAAAGATCAGCTTTTGTAGTGGTGGTTGACTCAGACTTGTTATAAATTCAGGTGGGCTGGACTCCAGGGCTGAAGTTCAATCTCACTACTGGAGAATGGGGCAACGAAAACTGTGCTCCAAAGTTTACTGCGCAATGAAAGACCAAGCTATTTTGGAGTGCGGGGGTGGGTTGGGGGGTGGGGGATGACTTTTCTGAGGCCTGGGAAATCCTATCACAAAATGGATGCTTTCTGGAAGAAGTGACCAGGCAGGTGGAATATCTGAATAACAATGAGGACTTTTCAAACTACACCCACCTCCTGCCCCGCGTTTCCCTCCCCCTGCAGGTCCTCAAGCAATAAAGTTGAAAAACTATTGTTCTAAGAGGTCTTAAAACTCAGAGCAAGGCAGGAAAAAAAATAGATAAATGTCAAGCTAACAGTATTAGAACGGAGATGGGGTGGGGAGGGAGGAAAAGGAGGCTTCTCTGAGTCCCCAAATTGTGTTAGGAGCAATGTTACATCTTTCCCAAATATCAGTAAGCTAATCTCAAGAAGCCTGAGAGTAAGACTTATTGTACTCCCACATTTTGAAGGCTAAAAAACAGGAGAGTGATTATTTATATAATAGATAAAAAGATGTCGCTCAACGTTCCTCTTTATCGTTAAACTTTTTACGGCACTGAACTGATAAGTTTCGAGGTAGAAGTAAACCTATTTGCTGTTTTTAGGTAGGTCTGGAAATAACCTTATGTTATTCTATGTTTTAAAAAATCTGAAACAGAAAAGAGCCCCTTGAATTTTTGTTGCGTGTCTCTCCAGACTGAACTAAATACTGGCCTACGACATCTCTGGAAGCACAAAAAGGGCTGGTCAGCTTGACTAGTGAAGCTTCATTTTCCTTCTAAGTGAAGTAGAACAAATCTTACTTTCAAACGTTTACTGTGGGTACCAACTGCTTCCAAGTTGCTGAGCCTCTGTCACCGGAGGCATTTTAACAACATAGTTAAAATTAACTCCTTTAGGGCAAGACACACTTGTTCCAGTCCTAGGATTTGCTATTTATATGATTGTGGAAAACTATATAAACCTCTGACTGTGGTCTTTGCACTTTTAAAAAAGGACTGATACCGTTACAGAAGAGGCCATCCCTACTTGATGTGTTTGGGATTAGCAGTTGATGCATTAAACAAAAATACTAGCTAGAAATGCGAACATAAATCACATTACAACATAAATATCTTAATTTTTCTTTTTTCTTTTTTCCTTACCTAGGGCCGCACCCGCGGCATATGGAGATTCCAGGCTAGGGGTCTAACAGGTGGTGTAGCTGCTGGCCTTCACCACAGCCACAGCAACGCGGGATCCGAGCCACCTCTGCGACCTACACCACAGCTCACGGCAACGCCGGATCCTTAACCCACTGAGCAAGGCCAGGGATCGAACCCGCAACCTCATGGTTCTCAGTCAGATTCGTTAACCACTGAGCCACGACAGGAACTCCCTTAATTTTTCTTAAAACATATAAAAGTATAATTTAATAATTTTTCCAATATTTTCATGTGAACCAAGTCCTTTCATTAAGTATGGGACTGGCAATAGTCTTTTCAGGGTTCATAAACTGGATCCAAAATGTACCATTTTCGTGGACCTGGTTCATTCATAAGCAAGAACACATAAAGGAACTGATATAGGAAACAGACATGGTTCAATCTATATTTTTATGATTTTTTTGTAATAATTTACCCTTGAAAGTTCAAGTTTACTATGACAGGGATTTTAGCTATTCAGTTTTATTGAATCCTTCCAAGAAATGAAGCTATTCTCTTTCTTTTCTCAACTATGTTCCCTAGGTTTAGCTAATTAAATATTTTATTAATTAAATTACATATAAATTATATATTGTAAAGCTTAATTAAAATTTTAATATTAATTACATATGCAAACTATATAATTTGAAATATATGTGGATGATGGATATACAAATACATTTACAGTATTTGTAAGAGAAGGCTTATAATTCTATCCGGATGTACTAATTAGATTTTGGCACCTTAAAAAGTATTAAACAGTAACCAAATGCAGTTATTCTTAACTTTTTCAGGAAATCATGGACTCCCATGATAATCTGACAAGAGCTAGCACTTTTTCCTCTGAAAAATAAACACATCCTCATACCTTTAAAGCATTATAAATATTTTCAAAGAGCACAGAGACTCACCAGATTTATCCTATGGCTCCTTACGGATCTATGATTCTAAATTAAGAACAATTTTTATTTTTATTTTGGCCAATGTGAGAAATAATGTCTTCACTTTCTAATTAGGTTTGTGCTTATGGACTGCTTTAGGAAAAAAAAACAAAAAACAAAAAAACCTGCAAACCTCTGTAGTTTCTAATGTTTTGGCTTCTTTCTTTTGCATAAAGTTTTAAAATTCCATCAAACTAAACTTAGTTTCAACAGGATCAAAATAAACACAAAAATTAAAAACAAAACAAAAACGAATTCCAAACCAATTTGAGTTTCCCAAGCCATTCTTCTCCTAAATCTTAATTCAAATACAAGGAAAATACTCTTAACTACTCACCACTTTACAAATTATCTGACATTTTCAACAGATTCTCCCCAGCTTGCTAAAACCAAGGAAGCTACTTTCTAGAACTGTGCTATTCAATATACTACTAGTCACATATAATTATTTAAATTTTAATTAACTAAAATTAAATAAATTTAAAAGTCAGTTCTTCAGTCACACCTGCCACATTTCAAATACTTAGGAGCCACTCAGGGATAGGGATTACTGGTTTAGACACTACAGAGAAGATTTCCATCACTCAGAAAGTTCTAGAACACCCAAGTATTTCTACTCTCATCAAGTCATTTGTATGCTTGCTGGCATGTAGTTATGTTTGTTCCCAAACCAGTTCATGTGAGTTGGCTTAATATGAAATTGTGTAATTTAATTAAATGTTATGCACACCAATTTAAATGAGTGTCAAAAGAACGAGGGACGTTTTAAACCTGTAAATTTTGGAAAGACAATAAAATTTTGTCACTTAAAAAATAGAGTTAAATGTGGGGAAGACAACATTAGAAAAAAGCATAGAGAAAAACAGGAATCTGCTCTCAGATTTCTTTGTATTGGATTTCCTCTTAAAGATATTTCTAAAGCAATCAAAATTAGAAATCACATATGATGCATTATGGGATTTATAGAAAGAAAAGATTACTAAGATCTATAACCAACAACCCAAACTCAGAAACAGTTCTTGGCTTACTCAAAAGTAGTGGCAAATAAATATATAATCAAGTTTTTAAATTAAAAAAAATGTTTATTGTGTGAATGTATTAATTTTTAAGATCTATTTCTCTAAAAAACTTTGTGGATTTACTCTTCAATTACTGATCCCAACTATCTCAAATAGGCTTTTACAAGGCATAGCTAAATTGCAAACACATGCCTTCTTTATTACAATAAACAGCATTTTCCTAATTGATTGTGTCATTTCTACTTGCCAAATTTAAGTTCATTGGGTTAAATTACATTGAAAAATTTATGGACAGGAACATGATCCAATTCTAGATTTATGCATAACTGGTCTTTTAATTATAACACAAAACATAATTAACAGTAATATTGTTACTTTACTCTTAAAGTCTATCCAGTTGCTTGAGTGTCTAAGACTTCATATGGAGACAAGAATGCTCAATTTGTAATTGTGTTTACTCTAACCGTTTTATTTTTTTCTAACTTGAAAATACTATCTATCCATTTATCTATAGAATTAACTACTTGAGAAATAAGTATAAGAATTCCATTGTTTGGTACACTGAGATTTTGATGTAAGTGAAAATGTACACACTACTACCAGGACTACTAAGATTTCTACCACTACATTTGGTTCTTTAATATAGCTTCCAAATAATACTGTAATTGGTAGTTGTTGCTTGACCAATGAATACTTTTCATTAATCAGTTACATTCAAGGAAATATTTAGACTGTCACGGATCATACATGTCTATTTGAAAAAATACCATGTAAGTGTGCAAGAAATGACCTTTTTCATACACTTTAGAATCACCCGAAAGTATCATAAATACTCCCAATGATCTAGTTCAACTATAAGAAAAGATGTTACATTCACCAAAAGATCAGATTTACTGCAACTTTGCTTTACTATGTGATGCCTTCCTACCAAAGATGGAGAACTAGCTGCCTCCAGAGGTCAAACTTACGTTGCCTGAGGAAGTCATTTTGGAATATCTTGCAAGTGAGCATGCCTTCTTTGATCTATTACCATCCTCATTCCTACCTCTTGTCTTTAAGTCTGCCTTGCCACACAGCCTAGACCCCGAAGTTCATTTAAATTCATGATCTCTGGTAACATCTTTTACATAATGATATCTTGAATATCTCATGGGGGACAAAGGTAATTGAGTTCCGAAGCTGGACTTAGTTATGGCTACCATTTCATATTAACTTTCATCCTCCCAAGCAACACAATGCTGAAAGGTGAACCAATTCATAGTTCTTCATTTTTCACTTAATATACACCACCAACTTCTAGGCAATACTGGAGTAAATTTCTCTCTATCCTTAGAAGAATAAGAGTGTAATGATACTTGAAAGAATTAAATGGATGAAGAATTGATTTTAAATAATATTAAGTATCTCTCTAACATATTTGAAGATAAATATTGTTATTTTTAGTCTTTTAGAAATAAAACATTATTATCTCATTTCAATCAGTTAATTAAAATTATTTACTCAAAGTTTCTTCTCAAAAATCCATTGATAGTAAACATGAAATATTTGCTCTTGGATAGATCACTAACATGAATAGAAATCTGGGCTATGTCCATAACTAGTGAATTGGCCCTTGCCAAATCATTAGGCATTCTGGGCCTCAGTAGGGTCTTCAGGAAATTGGGCCAGTTGATTTTTAATGTTCTTACCATTTATAAATCTAGACTTTACTTTTAACTTCAATCAAGTACTATTTATACGCCTACTAAATAAAAGTATACAGGAATTACATAGCTTAAAATCCAACTTTACTACTTACTATCTAAACATATTAAAAAGTAAAAGGAAGTGTAAGGTTAAATACAATTAGAATCAAGCGAGTACCCCAAGACTTCAGAGTGAAGAGAAACAAAGTCGGGATTCAAGAGGGATCAGATAGATGTAGGAAAAAAATACTGGTAGTTTATTTAACTCATACATTCCACATAGCTTGGAGTGAAGTTAAAGGTGAAGGCATACAGAAGACAATGTCAACTAAAAAATTTAAAACTACTATCAAACAGACTTCAAAGTTGTTAAAATTGAGAGTTCTAATTTCCTTTAAATTCTAAATTTTAGAAGTTTGAAGAAGCCCATTTAAATTCAGAATTGATCCACTATATCATGTTTTTATTACTTTAAAAATTGTTTATTCATCAAATGTTTTTCAATTCATCCTATAAGCTGAGCTCTGCAGCAGGAGTTGCAAGTTTGGAAAAGACATAATTCTGTACTCAAAGGGCTTAGACTTATTATAAATAATAGAGATTAGTCTCATGAATAACTTTAATGGTATATCGCAGGCTCAATCAAGACTTGCCTGTTACCAAGTCAGTGTTAACAAGCAAACAAAAATCCCCGAATAAATAAAAAACAAATTCCTTGTCCCACTATGATATATTCTGGAGAGTCTAGGAATATCTTGAATTAATGCAGGACTTTACTGCTCAAGCAGTTTAAGATGTGTATAAGTTCAAATGCCCATAAATGATCTAAAGTTCAACTCAATTCAACAAGTTTTTAAAAAATTACATGTACAATGAATGGAGTGCAAAGGTCAGTCACAGTCCCTTGGGGCACTTGGACTTTACTAATGGAAGTTAGAAAAAAATCCTGTGGGAATAAAAGCTGCAAGGCCTGTAAGGATTCAAAAGTGGGAAAGCTGCTTTTACAGAAGGTGTAAACGCTTCGTGGATGAAACAGTTACATGCATGGACCTTGAAGAATATAGTACCAACTAGAAGCAGGTCAGCTTGGAAGTTGTAGCGTTTGGTAGGAACTGGTAAGCAAGTGAGAGATAACAGCTCTTGTTATTATGTCAGAAACTTCACCTAATGATTTTCATGGGTGTTGCCTATGGGTCTTTTATGGGGCTGGTGTGGGTATACTCAAGATCAGTGACCTCAAGCATTATTCCTATACTCTGAGAAGAGAAACTAGATACGGGGTTGAAATAATGCTCAGGGTGGCAGAATTCTGTATCACATCATTTGAGGAATCTTGGGGAATCACCTAGGCCTATGAGTCAGCGTTTGATAATAGGGAATAAAAGAAACAAAATGATTATTTACAGAAAGTGACTCATTTATTTTAATAACATAGTTCACGTACCACTGGACCATTTTCAAGACGACTCAGTCCAAATGCCAAGTAATTTATCTGATTCTCTCATAGTTACGTTGGCCAATTTAGTTCATAACATTATGACCTAATATTATGAACTAAATTAGACATTTTTTTGGTAAGGGCTGGTCAGTTACTTTGCAGCTGGTTTTTCTTTCCTTTCTTTTCCCTCTTTCTTTCTCCCTCTTCCCTTTCTTCTTTTCCACTCTCACTCTTTCCTGCCTCATTCCACAAAGCATTTAAGGTCAATCAGCCACTATGAACCCAAAGATATATCCTTCCTTTCTCCCTCCCTTTCTTTCTTTCTTTCTTTCTTTCTTTCTTTCTTTCTTTCTTTCTTTCCTTCCTTCCTTCCTTCCTCCTTCCATCCATCCTTCCTTTTGTATTATCTATCTATCTATCTATCTATCTATCTATCTATCTATCTATCTAATTTAGTGTCCCAAAATGTCAAAAGAGATATTAGTTAAGTAAAGTAAGATTCACTGATATTTATTCCCTGAATTTTCACACTACCTTTGTGACCAAATGTGGAAATCCTAGAAGAGAGTAAAAGTTGACCACTTAAAATTCTTAAAGGAATTATTCAATCTGCATAGCTGTTCTCCAGTTGAATGCTGATTTTCTAAATGCACAAAGTTTCCCCATGGTTTCTTAGACATAATTTAAATATTTCTAGGTTTACACACCAGCAGTGGTCCTGAATCCTAGTTTCTTTAAAAATAACCTTGTCTGTTTGCATATGTGTCATTTATCATTTTTTTTCCCATAGAAATATAAGAACTTAAAGACCCCATGGCTGGAGGAGCAAAATTTACTATTAATTGCTAGTGAAAGCATAATTCTCCTATGCAGTGTTCCCACCCTTACAAAGGTTTTTGTTTTCTTCACTGATGCCAATTATATCCTCTGCCCTTTGAAATTATCATGATTTCTATAAGACTAATACAATGGACCAGAACTATATCTTTCTCACTTTTCAGCTATTCTTTTAGAATGCCAGCTCCCTTTAGATAGGGTAGATAAGAGACCACAATTCTATGCAGCTGTCATAGTATTTTTGTCTTTTGTCTTTTTAAGGCTGCACCCATGGCATATGGAGGTTCCCAGGCTAGGGGTCCAATTGGAGCTGTTGCTGCCGGCCTATGCCACAGCCACAACAACTCCAGATCTGAGCCGAGTCTGCGACCTACACCACAGCTGATGGCAACGCCAGATCCTTGACCCACTGAGTGAGGCCAGGGATCAAACCTGCAACCTCCTGGTTCCTAGTCAGATTCATTTCCACTACGCCACGATGGGAACTCCCTATAAGATTATCTTTAAATTGCACATCATAGCTGACTTCTGTAATATACCTCACTCTACTGCACAGCATGGAAACAGCATTTATTGGCAATAGCATTCTATTTGGCTCATCAGTGTGTACATGACTTGGTCTTCAAATATATACAGAGTATTGGGAGGCACACTGCATACACACAAGCACACACAAGGGGAGCTAGTCTTTTGAGGGCTAAACTATTTACAAGGATGTAGTTTTTTACCACTCAATGGTCTCTTCCACCCTCTCGCTCCCACTTTTTTGGTTGTGTCTCCTGCCCCTTGTTCATAATCATTCAGTTAGTCCTTGAAAAGACTTTTCCCTCTTAGAGAGACTACTTGTTTTTAGCTTCTGCATACCAGTCAAACAATTTTGCTTGAAATCACCAGTATTCAAGCCTTTTAAGGCTCAAGTGTTCTTCCTATTGGTGATTCAAAAGTTCCTTCTTCATTACCATTGTTGATAAATTCTAGATTCTGAGACATCTGGATACCAGGGTCCTAATAGAAAGCTCAACATCACATAGCCAGGATGTAGAATTTGTAACCTATATTTGCATCTAAAACTCTTTTCTTATGTAGTCAGTGTTTCATGCTTGGAGTTTAAATAAGTTATAATATCTGTAACTGTTTAATTCTGTGACTAAAAAATGATCTAGATAAACTAGCATCTCTTTATAAATCTTACCACTCACTGCTACTAAAGTTGGCACAAAGCTATCAGACTCCAAAGAGACCAGTTTTCTTTATACAGAGAGAATATTGTGTTTTTCCTTCAAACAAAAATGTAATCCTCAAGTTATACTTCATATACTTATTATTAATTTCTTAGTAAGTTTCTGGTTTAGTTGTTTTTGTTTTATTCAACAGATATACAAAAATAAAGGGTAGAAAATAAGGAAAGTCTATGGAATTTATAAAACTGATGCCAAAAGGAAAACCATTCATTTGGAAATCAAGGATTTTTAAAAAGTTGAAAAAAATACATAATTGAAATTTAGGATTATAAATTGTAATAAACTTAATCAAATGAACTTGGTCTATTCTTTATATTCTAGAGTTAAAGCAGTCCTAAATTAAATTGTATGTCTAGGAAGAGTGGACATACTCAGCACAGCTAAAAAACAAGTCAAGTGTATTACTGGTGCACAGCAGTCTGTGAATTAAATTTAGGTAAAGTTTAGGATAAATAAACAAAACTCAGATTTATGACCACTGTTGTACTTCATTCAAATATTCAATAGAAACTTATTACAGCGTGAATTCTCCTACTCCATTCATTCATCCAATAAATAAATAGTTCTTATTATGTGTAAGGCATTGCAGGGGATACAGTGAAACATAAAGCATGGACTTTGCCCTCAAGGGGCTTACAGTCTAGTATGGAAAAAATAAACAAGCACACAGATAGCCATAACACAAGAGAGAAAGCGATGTGTCACAAGAAAGACTCAGATAAATGCACTGGGAAAGTTTTTTAACTGTAGTGTCTAGGTAGCCAATAGAAATAGAGCAAAGGTCAGTTTGCAAAATTAAGTGCCCAATTTGGTGAATCTATAGATGCTGAAAGCTGCAATATTAGTGCAGTTTAAGTCCCTACTCACCAGTTCTTTAAAATGTTTGATCTACAGTAACAGCCTATGAGAATACCATCTTTCCAGAGTTCATAAGCAGATACAATGGAATAATTAATATTTAGGGATAAAGAATAATTTTAATTATCCAAAATACTCATGACACATTACCTTCTTGCACAGAAATAGGCTTGATCAGATTAAAATGATGAAGAATTCCTCGATGGCTCAAGTGTGCTCCAAGGAAAGCTAGAAGGTTGTACAGTTAACTCCCACGGTGTAACTCTAAACCATACAACCTACTACCTCAACCCGGATGCACACAGCTTCCAATGTTGCTTCAAACTCCTTATCATATCTTCAGTCAGCTTCTCCAAATATGGCGGCGGCCATACACCTAAGGACTTGGCAAGGATGTAGATATAATATTCTAACATTTTACCGATAAATTTAATATGTGCCTACTAGGACTACCCTCATATTTTGGGATTCTGGCATAGGTCATATAAAATGTCCTCAGACATCTTTCATGGCATAGTTCTACTAGCAATAATATTAAAAGTCTATAGCATTTAGCTTTATTTTTCAAGAGAAACAGGCTCAAAAGTAATACATAAATCCAGTTATAGCCTTTAATTTTCTTACTGGTATTGTTGAAGTAAACTAACCACTGGAATGTGAACAGAAGTTTCCAAACAGGGTCTATTCAGATCTTGGTTCAATCTTTGCTATAAAAAAATTAAAGCTTCTTAAGTAACTTACTACACTTGGACTTAAACTTTAATGTCTGTGCTATGAACCCTTCCAAGTGGTCAACAGTTGAAGCCTGCCTTGTAAGACAGGGTAATATATACCTGAAATATATACATGAAAACCAAAGAGATATATAATCACTTCAAAAGTAACCAACTAGAGTTTAACAGGAGTTTGAAATAACCAACTAGAGTTTAACAGGAGTTTGAAATACTACTTAACAGCATTGTGTATAGCATTTTGTCAGATTACCACACTGACACAGACCCATAGAAGCGAGCTTGTGCGGTCCACTTCACCACAAGATCGGATCTACGGGTTTATGCCAACGGGCAACGTCTCTCATGGGCTCCCTAATAATGCAGAATTTCTTGTAAATATCTGATGAAATTAGGAGACTGAATCAATATCAATTCTTTAGCATCAATATTGATATACTGAAATGCTCTAAGTATGTATATTCCCAGTCAAAGGCCTTCATAAATATTCTAAATTAAATACATGAGAATTTTCAAAATAGTATAGTGAAAGAATTTTCACAGACTCCTTTTGTTTTAAGAATGAATATTTTGGAATGAGACTATTCTAATCAATGACAAATTTTAAAAGAAAATAAAAAATAATCCATACATGCATATATGAATTATGTAATTGTGAGACATGGATGTAATATTATAAGCCTATAATTAAGACCAAATTAACTATTAAGCTAATTGTGTAAGAGTTAGACAGCTTGTTTTAACTCTTATAAAAGCTCAGTTAGTGGTTTCAAGAAATTGGTAATATTATAACTTTCTCATAAAACAAGTAAGGTTTTGTTGATTAGGCAGAGAACACAGGAACTTATTTACATTCATAAATACACATATGTGTCTTTAGGTGGGATAATACTAAAGTGAACAATTATTGGATAAATGTCAAAGAACAAAAATTAATTAATAGCATTAATACTACTGTGTGCTAACATTTATACTCCAGATCTACTGCATTAAAGAGGATATCTTGTCTCTTAAACACAATATACTTAAATTTTTTTTTTTTAAATGTACTTAAAACATAATATATGGCTATATACAACTTTCATCTGGTCAACAGGTTGAGCAAAAATAAATCGTTATTTAAAAAAACTTTAAACCACCAGACAATAAGCAACCTCACAAAGAGTAAACATAAACCCAGCCATGTACACATTTTTTTAAGATTCTAAGCTCAAGAGCAGCAAAATAAGTTGTATATTATTAATCATTTCATTCATATCCATAATATTTAGCATTTTTAATATCTTCATTGTGAAAAATACTACATAAAATTAGTGTTTTTGAATGTTTTGATAGACTATATATAGATAATGTGGTCCACATAATTTTTTACTAATATGTATTTTCTAATTACTCCCATGCTTATTAAAAGCTGTAGTAAAAATCAACAATCCTGCATTCAAATGTATTAAAAATATTTTAACATATATTCATAAATTTCAACATTAAATAAAAAGCAACATTTGTTTTGGTTTTATTCTACCTATAAGGGTTGTATATTTTTGTTTCATTCTCTTAAGAAAGCATTAAAAAAAAAGGCATGACTTCATTACCTCCCCCCAGATTTCACTTCCTTTTATATACGACAAATAAAAAATTACACTTTTTTACTTTCTATTCAACTGTATTTCACTTATGTTGTATGAATGGATATATTCAAAGGGACTCGAATGTACACCGATCACAAACTCAGACAAAAATTTTTCACAAAGATAATGTTTTAAACCCTCAAACCATCAGTGACAATTCCAACAACTAGATTCATAGAGTATGAAACGAATGCTTATAACTAAACAGTCAATATTACTTTTTTCTTAACAAATATTAAATATTATTGCTCTTTTGCTTTTCATTTTTACCTGAGATGACTTGCTCCTATGATCACTTTCTTCACTTCTAATATCCATTTTAAGTTTCTCCCTAAAACAACCACAAAAAGAGAAATATCAGACAATTGCTGTCTAGGAGGAGCATCTGAGTGGATGGTGGGACTGAACGTAGACGATCGAGAAGAAAACACAGTATCAAAATGGGCAAAACCTTTTAAAGTATTTTTAAAGGCTTGGAAGACTCGTGGAGCCCCACCCAAGGCTACTCATATGACATATAATGTGGTTTCATAGTTTGCATGTATGCGTTCATTTTGGTTGGTGTTGTTTTCACAGTAATAGTTTTGAAAGTGAAAGGAGGCATGGCTGTTAAAGAAGCGACTAGGTTTTGTACAATGAACTAGTGAAAGCTGAAAAGAGATTTGGATTTGGCATGGAGCTTAATAAGATAATTAAGAGTGTAGAGATTAATGGCTCCTAAAAATAACATTTAAAATAATGTTTTTCAACTAAAGGATCTTGAAACATGAAAACAGGTTTAAAAATGTTAATTAAGCCTGTGAAAGTTGATGTTCCATTAGCTGAGGCAGCATAAAGGAACAAGAGCTATTTTTTAAATAATTAGTGAACAATAAACAATAAACTTAATAAAACGTTTTCCTTGAATGTTATCAGTATATTGGGTATTTGTTATTTCCCATAATTCTTTGTAGAATAAAAAAAAGGTAGAATTCATAAGTTCTACAGTATTTTCTCATTGTTAATACTATATATTTTTATTTCTCTAAAATACGATTTTAAAAGCAGAACAGTTTGCTTTAAGTTTATTCTTTTCATGGAAAATACCATAGTAGCAATTCTTAACATGAAAACTATACTCTATATACGCTATGTACTTCAAAAGCATTTTCTCTCTTTAACAATTTTTAAACATGTTTAGAAACAGTTTTAATCAAAATTAAAATAGGTGGAATACATCAGCTAATCCTTTCCCATTGAACCAAGAAAAACTGGGTTTTTGTTATAAAATGCTTCAATTGCTCAGCAATTTACTTCTACAAACAGACAAAATAATTAGAATGCAACGCATTTATCTGCTGATCCAATACATTGCTTTAAACTAAAAACAAGTTTGTATGTACTTTTTCTACTGAAATAATAGATATTTCCAACACTCTCAGCAATAGCTCTAAGACAAATTCTTCTTTTAAATATATTTTAACAGTCAGTATTATTGTGGAAAAAGCTTTTTTCTGCTTAGCAATTGAGAACATGATATTTTCATCTCTATTTGTTACACTGAAATCCTGGTGACTAATTTAAATATAACCTCCCCAAAACTAAATTTTATTTATCAGAAGTTTAATATATATTCCGACATGACCTCTTTTTTGAAGTTGAAAAAGTTTCTTTCACATTTCAAATAATGAGTCACGGCACATGAAAGATTTAGTTTCTTTACCAACCAGGGCTAAACACACTCACTTTTCTTAGCAAAAACTAATACTGTACACAATAAGCACAGATAATATATTAATGTTTTTCCAAAGCTTCTATGTATAACAAAAAAAAAAAAGTTACCATCTTTTGCATAGAGATTTTTCTATTTTTACTAAAGTTTCTATTCTAACCAGGATTAGAGCAAGAGAGCAAAAGGAAAAAGTTAATAAGAGTAAAGTGGGTGATGAGTTAAAAATCAGAGTAAATTGAAAGTTCAAGGATCCCCTTTTACATAACAGTAGTCTTAAAAAGAAACAACAAAAAAAGTTATACCTGATATGAAAGGTGCGATTTCACCAAGTGCAATACATTGCTTATTATGCCATGTTTTGAAAATAATACAAATAAAGAAGGCTCATTTGCTTATGTTGCCTTACAAAGCTGCTTTACAAAGCCCGATGTCTCTGTAGTTATACAAGCCAATGTTGGCTTTTTTTTTTTTTTGGTTTGTTTTGGTTTGGATTTTTGTTTGTTTGTTTTTGTTTTTGTTTTTGAGCAGGAGCGTCTCTCTCTCTCTCTCTCTTTTTTTCCCAGCACTGTTGCGTGGAGTAGGACAAACTCAGATTTTTTTTTTCTTCATGGCTCCTGCTATTTCTTGGAAAAAAGGACCAGGGTGCTTGTCTTCTTTTTCTTGCTTCTCGGTATTCCAGGCACAAAGCACTGCGCAGAAGCTGCACCAATCCTTGCCGTCCCTGGCAGGAGAATGGTAGAAGGTGGGAGAGACCAGGAATCCTTCCAGGCTGTGCTGACTTTAGAAATGAGGATTGCACACGTTTGTCTCCTGAACCAAAAGGGTGAGAAGGCAGGGTGCCAGTTTGCTACACTGCTGCAATGATCTCATGCTCACTGCTGCTGTCGTCCTGTTTGCCCAGTTCAAAATGCCTGTTCATTATAAACCAAAAAAAAAAAAAAAAACACACACACACACAAACCTACTTGGATTCTTCAGCAAGCAGAAAGGGTATTAACATTTTAAAAAATAAGCACTAAGAAAAGGCAAACAAAAACAAAAACAAAAAAAGCACACACAATTTTAGGATTCACTTGTTATGCCTCAATATTCTGTTTATATGTTCTTTCTTTCTTTTTTTTTTCCTATTTAGAGATAAGCAGCAGAATTTATCAGGCGTGAAAGGGACAGCCTCCTGGTGGCCTGCCAAAAACCCAGAATAAAGGCGAAGTTGTGCTTCAAAGCTCAGTCGCTTGCTGAGTCTGGCTAAAGTCAAGTATTAAGATCCACCATTTTCTGAGCCATGCTAGAAAAGAAGAAAAAAGTCAGGACGGTTGCTGCTTTCCAAGTCTCCGTTGGCACCATCACAAAATCTCAGTCGTAAGGTCACATGATTCTCTGCCAAATGTAGAGTGCATTCCCATCAACCATTCTGCTGATACTGCGAAGGCAGCTATTGTCTCGTTTAGACCCAAAGTTCAGCCCACTCTTCATTGAATTAGCTGAAAAACGCATCACCTTTGGGGGCTGGGAGTCATGGAAACGTCTACCTGGCAAGCTGCCCACTTTTTCTGCCCATCAACCAGAGATGGAATTGTGCTGCCTAATGCAATGATGACTTGGAATGTGAAGAGTCGTCCAAAGTGAATCTGATTCTTGTAACGCCTGTTTCAGTTTGCACAGAAAACTCTGGCTTCTTGTAGTTAAGGGTGTGTGTGTTTGGGGGGGGAGGAGGGAGGGAATCCTTCCTACTAAATGTAGCAAATGAAGGTCTGAACATGCCTACTCAGTAACTTTATTTCACAACACACCCAAATGGTTCTCAAAGGGAAAGACTGAAGTCTCTGCAAGTTTTCTGAGTTAAAGGCATCCCTTCTCCTGCTCCCTTTTTCTTTCTGAGGGAATGCAACAACCCAGCATGTTTGTTTTAGTCCCTCGCATTGAGATTGAAAACGTCTTGAGTTTTGTCTTGCTTTTTATTACTTTCTGATTTCTATCTGGCACCAGTTTTGTACTACACGGCCACAATATCCTCTAGCAGCGGTGGGGATGCATTATTGCTTCAATCTCCATCAAAGTCGTCCCTTGAGGGCTGTCAGTTCTGTCTCTTCAACCGTGCACACCCCTGCAACTGGGTCCTGGGGCAATCCTCAGCAGTACCTAGCACAGCGGCTGTGCGAGCTTGCTAAGATTTGACTCATGTAAGAAGTGCTCTTTCTGTTCCTTCACCAGCTACAGTTTTCCTGTGTGGCATATAAGATGCCTTTGAAAGATACAGGGATTGTATCAACAGCTCCTAGGCAATCAAATGAAATGATTCCCTCACTGCAATGGATTTCCATTCTCACAGTGAACTAAAGTTCCCATGGACAAACATTTACATACTTCCTAACAAAAGTACAGTGAATGAAATCTTTCACCATTTCCTTAAGCAAAATCTAAAGCCCAGCGGGAAAGCAAGTGTTACTAGTATTTAAGCCAAACATACTCAGTAGTACTAAAAAGAATCATGGTTGCCTACCCGCATTAAAAAAATGCTTCAATTTTTCTACAATGGGAGAACCTTAATAATTATCTTTGCAAAATTTTAAAAGTATATTCAGTGACTTACAAAACTATGGATGAATGTTATCCCTCCTCCAGGTATAGACACACACACACAGACATACACATTGCACAATACCTGACAAAGATTTGAAAAGATAATCAAACCGTTACTTGTGTATAAAAAAATAAACAAAATCGAAAGAATTCAAGGATCTAGGAAATATCTTGGAAAAGGTCTCTGGTCTTTTTTGAGTTGTGATCTTTGGGTCACTTTCTTGAGGAAGGATCGGAGTGAGTGTGCATGCACACACATGCATGGGAACCATTCTGATGTTTTCCCCATATGTAATTCGGAATACAAACAATTCTAAACCATAAAATAAAAACTTACATATGTGCTGAAATTAAAAATTTGCTTTTTGTTCCTAGATTGCAAAACTGTGGATAAATTTTGCTGATATCCTAAGCACATGCCTTGGAGTGCCTGGTGGGGGAACAAGCCCGGCCAACACATGTGCCCCATGCTTCAGCACAGCCAGAAGAAAGTAGATAAGCCGTCACAGAAAGAAGAGTTTAAATGTTGAGTTCTCATTCACTTAATCAGCAATTATTTATTAAGTACTTGTATGTGGCCAGGCTGTGTAATAGACACAGGGGAACAGCAATGAATCAAATGGACATGCCCCCAGATGGGAGTCATTCAGGAAGAACTTTCAAATGAGAAAAGCTGACTTCTCCACAAAAGTGTTGTGGTTCCTAAAGGAGCATTTATTGCTCATCAAGAAACACATTGATAGGAACAGGAAATTGGAAGTGAAATGGATATTAAAAAAATAGATTATAGAGAGAGATGATTACTGTCATTATGCTTTTTTGTTTTTTTTGTTTTTCGTTTTTCTTGTTTTTGTTTTTTAGGGCTGCACTGGCAGCATATGGGAGTTCTCAGGCTAGGGGTCAAATTGGAGCTACTGCTGCTAGCCTAGGCCACAGCCACAGCAATACAGGATCCTAGCCGTGTCTGCGACCTACCCCACAGTTCACTGTGCGAGACCAGGGATTGAACCCACATCCTCATGGATACTAGTGGGACTTGTTTCCACTGTGCCACAACAGGAACTCCCATCTTGCTATTTTAAACTTTCTCTTTTTAATACAAAATACATTAATCAGTTTGTCATAATTATTTTTGATCCCTAAAAGTACCTCATATGAAAAGTGTTATGCTGCTCTCCCAATTAAAAATGAAAACACAAGCAGAAGACAGAGGAAATGTTCACTTCCAGGGAGAAGGAGTAGGTGTAGTTTTACCCAAATCCTCTTGTTAAGTACAACTTAAACCCCCGAACACTGCACATAATAAGACAAATGTAGAGAGATTCTGAAAGTTGGAAAGAAGACAACCCACTTAGGGACCTCGGTACCCAAGGAACTACATGGTGGCA
>PVHT021183696.1:27598101-27684269 GCA_004024745.2 Catagonus wagneri | reverse complement strand
AAAAAAAAAAAAAAAAAAAAAATATTCAAAACTTGAAGCAGAAGAAGCCTGCCACCCAGAGACAGAAACCAGTGCAGACCAAAAAGCCTCCAACAGAAGTTCGTTCTCTCTAGCCCCAAACCAGGAAAGCAGCAGGCTAGAAAGACAGAAAGCACTGGGACAATGCCACTTTGCTCCAGTCAAACACCCAGCCCATACCCGCAAAGGCGGAGCAGGGTGCCTAGCACCATTCTTGCTAGGCTAGAACAAAACACCTCCACATCCTTTCCCTAAACTCAGGGCAGTACAGGAAAGTCAGAGTAAAGAACTGAAACTTTCAGCCTTGTCAGGGGATAACAGGGCCCCTCCCCTTGCCCACATGCAGCCTCAGTGGAGACTTTATGGGGTTCTAAAGAACCAGCCCAACTCATAAGTAATGAGGTATTCTTCTTCCTGCTGAGGTGTCAGACAAGAGAGGGCTAGCGGAGACTCAGGACACTGGAAAATGACCAGCAGTCACAACACAACTCTACTATTACCCCAACCTGTAAGCTGGCAAATGTCATAAAGGGAGTGGTAACAAATGACTCCAGTCCTTCCTCTCCAGGAAGACATCGGTGAAGGCCTGCAGGAGAACAGGGACTCTGATCCCCTCCCTGCAGTAACAACCTGGACTTCCATCTACACCTGTACTGTCCTTTCGCCACTGGATTAGTGTCAGAGGAAGCTACCTAAAACAGAAAGTTTAAATAAGATCTAGCATCTCAGAGTATAATACCCAAATGTCCAGGTTTCAGTTGAGAATGGTTTTCCATACACCAAAACAGGAAGATCTCAAACTGAATGTAAAAAGACAGAGTGCATGTAAGTACCAAGAAGAGATGGATGTCAAAATTGCCTCACAAAGTTTTTAAAGCAGCCATCATGAAAATGCTTCAATGAGGAATTAGGAATACAGTTGCAATCAACTTTTAAAAAATTAAAAGTCTTAGCAAAGAAATAGAAGGTACAAAGAATAACCAGATGGAAATTTTAGAACTGGAAAATGTATTTAGTTGAAGTTAAAAAAAAAAAAGAGGGGACAGAGGAAAGAACCAGTGAATTATAAGCTAGAGCAGTAGAAATAATCCAGTCTGAACCAATCAAACAAAATATGCTTAAAAAAAAATTAGGTAACAGAGCTTTAGGCAACTATGGAACTATAAGAAAAGATAAAATATTTTGCCACTGAAGTCCTAGAAAGAGAGAATAAAGAGGGCAAGGTATAAAACATGTTCAAAGGAATAATGGCTGGAAACTCCCCAAATTTAGCAGAAGGCATACAGATTCAAGAAGCTAAGCAAACCACAAGCAGGAAATACCCAAAGAAATCCACACCAAAACACATCTTAGTCAAACTTCTGAAAACTAAAGACAAAGAAAAAATCTTGAAAGCAGCAAGAGAAAAACAGAATCTTACCTACAGAGGAAAAGCAATTCTGACAAGTGAGTTTTTCATCAGAAACCACAGTGGCCCGAAGGAAGGGGCAGAACATTTATAATGGTTGAAAGAAAAAGAACTGTTAATCCAGGATCCTGTGTCAATGGAAAATATCCTCTAGGAATGAAGGAAAAATTCAAAACACTATCTGATGAAATAATACTCTGAATAAATTTTCAACAGTAAACCTACCCTAAAAGAATGGGTAAGAGAAGTTGTCCAAACAAAAAGGAAACAATAAAAGAAGAACTCTGGAATTTTAGAATGGAAGAAAGAATTCAATAACAAAAATCTGAGTAAAAATAATAGACTTTCCTTATCTGGAGTTTTCTAAATTATGGTTGATGGCAGAAATAAAATTTAGCACTATCTAATGTGGTTATTAAAAGTATGTAGAGGAAATGTTTAAGAAAATTACAAGTAGATAAAGGTACAAAAAAAGGAGGCAAAGTTTATACATTTCGCCTGAACGAGTAAAATGAAGACACAAGTAAGCAGTCTGTGTTATGTGTATATAATTTAATATATAAAGCAACTACAACTATGTAAAAAACTACACAAAGAAATACACTGAAAAACACTAGGTAAGCCAAAATTCTAAAAATTGTTCAAGTAACCCATATGAAGGTAAAAGAAATGAAAATCATAGAGAAAGATATAGAAAACACATAATAGTCTCAAACCATAACATATTAATAACTAAATTGAATGTAAACTGTCAGAATGTATCAATTAAAATGAAGAGATGTGCATGGTGGAGTTAAAAAAACATGGATCACGTATGCTATCTACAATGAATTCAACTCAAACATGTTAATACACAGGGGTTGAAAATAAAATGTTGGAAACAATGTATATCATGCAAACATTAATCAAAGAAAATGATATTAATATCAAATAAAAAAGACTTCAGAGCAAAAAATCCCAGAGACGAACATCTTAAAATGGTTAAAAAAACAGATAGTTCAACAAGAATATGTCACAATCCTGCATGTGTATACACCAAACAAAAAGCTGCAAACTGTGTAGCATGAAGACTAGTAAAATAAAAAAAGACAGACTCATGATTATAGTTGTAAACTTCAACACACCTTTCTCAACAATTGATAGAACTAGACAGAAAATTAGCACAGATATAGAACTCATCAACATCATTAGCCAGCAGGATCTAATTGACATTTTTAGAACATACCATCCAACAACAGTAGAATATATATTCTTTCAAGTGCCCCAAAACATATTCCAAGATAGGTCATATCCTGTCAATAAAGCAAGTCTCACCAAATTAAAAATAAGTGAAATCATACAGTGTATTTTCTGACTGCAATGTAATCAAACTAGAAACCAACAAGAAAAGTTAAGAGAAAAATCTCCAAACACTTGAAACAGCATCACACACTTCTAAATATCCATAGGTCAAAGCGGAAGTCTCAAGAAAAAAAAGAAAAATACACTGGAGTTAACGAAAATGAAAATATAACATAGCAAAATGTGTGGGACAAAACAACAGCAGTGCTCAGAGTGAAACTGATAGCACTAATTGCATGCATTGGAAAAGAGAAAAAAATTAGACCAGTAATCAAAGCTCCAACCTCTGTGATGATTATTGTACAACTATAAATATAATAAAACTCATTGAGAAAGAAAAAAGCTCCAACCTCAAGAAACAAGAATAAGAAGAGTAAAATCAACTGAAAGCAAAGAAAAAATAAGAAGGATAAGAGCACAAATAAAATTGAAAACAGAAAAACAATAGATAAAATCAATGAAGCCATGAGTTAGTTTTTGAAAAGATTAATAAACTTGGCAAGCCTCCAGCAAGACTGGCAAATAAAAAAAAAAAAAGACGCAAATTACCAATTTCCATAATGAAACAGGGTATGTCACTGCAGACCTTTGCAGATGTCTTAAAACAACAATGGGAACCTACAGACAGGAAACATAGACCCTAGACAAATTGGATCAAAATGGACAAATTCTTTGAAAACACAAATTACCACAGCTTACCCAATGTAAATTATATCATTTCAATAGCCCTATAACTATTTTAAAAATTAACTTCATAATTTAAATACTCCCCCCAGAAAGAAATCTCCAGGCTTAGATGGTTTCATTGAATATTTAACCAGATATACAGCAAATTCTAAACAATTTTTTGTGAAAAAATTTATTTATTTTATGAAGCTAAATTATCTTGATAACAAACCCAAAGTCAAAAGAGAAAAGTATAAATCAATATCCCTTAAGAACATAGTCTTAAGTTATTAATAAATTATTAGCAAATAGAATTTACAGTACATAAAAGGAATTATACATATGACAGCTGAGATTTATTCCAGGGATGAGTCTGGTTCAGTATTCCAAAATTAGTTAATAAAATTCATCATATTAACAAGCTAAAGAAGAAAAATCACATGAAAACATGAGTGGATGCAAAAGAACCATTTGAAAAAGTTCAGCCCCATACATGATTGAACACACTCTGACCACTAGGAATAGAGGAAAAATTTCTCAATTTGATAAAGGCTTTTCTACAAAAAGCCCCTATCATCAACATTACATTTAATGGTGAAAGACTAAATGCTTCTCTAAAATCAGCAATAAGGCAAGGATAGTCACACCACTCTTATTCAACATAGTCCTGCAAGTTCTATTCTAGCGAGGTCAATAAAGTAAAATAAAATAAAATAATTTAAAAAAGAAAATGAAAGATAAAAATACACAATACTAACAAAAATCACTCAAAATGATATATTTAGGTGTAGATCTAAAAATAAATGTACAAAATTTGTATGCTGGAAACTACAAAAATGCTGATGAAAGAAATCTAAGAGATTTGGAGAAACATATGCTCACAGACTCTAAGTCTCAACATAGTAAAGATATTAACTGTTCCCAAACTGATATATAGGTTTAATGTAATTCCTATCAAAATCCCAGCAAGATTTTTGTAGAGACAGATAAAATTATTCTAAACTTGATACAGAATTGCAAAGGAATTAAAATAGCTAAAACAATGCAGAAAAAATATATATGGGAGGAATTACCCAATTTCAAGGTATTATGTAATAGTATATTGCTTAATATACTAATATTAGGTATAATATATCTATATAATAATACATTAATAATAAATAAATTATTAGATTACTGTTTGATCACAATCGGGACTGTATGGTATTGCCAAAGGAAAAGACATTATGATCAGTAACTCAGAACAGAGAGTCTAGAAATAAACCCCTATGTACGTGCCTAAATTGATTTTGACAAAGTTGCAAAAACTCAACAAATGATACTGGAGTAAATACACATTCACCAACACCCCCCCCCAAAAAAAAGAGAAAGTACTTTGACATATATCTCATATTAACTCAAAATTTTAAAAAATATTTAATGTATAGTTTTTATTTTATTTATATTTATTACTTTATTTTTATTTCAATTAATTAAAATAACTTAAAATCAACAATAATTAACTTAAAGGTAAACATAACACTACAAAACTAGAAAATAGAACAAATTCTTTGGCTTATGGAGCTAGGCAAAGAGTTCCTAGAATTTACACTAAAGAAAAACTGATAGATTGACCTTCTTCAAAGGTAAAAATATTTTGCTCTCTAAAAGGTTCCATTAAGGGAATAAAAGACAAGCTACAGATTGCAAGAAAATATTTTCAAACCATATATCTGACAAAGGACCAGTATCTAGAAAATATAGAGAACAGTCACAACTCATCAGTAAAAAAAAAAATCGAACAATCCAAATGGAAAATGATCAAGAGAAAGGAGACATTTCGTCCAAGAGAATATACAGATGGCAAATAAGATTATTAAAGGATGTTGAAGATTATTAGCCATTAGGAAAATGCAAATTAGAAGCACAATGAGATAATACTATACACTTCTTAGAGGAGCTAAAACTAAAAAATAACTACAACACAAAACTGGTGAGGATGCTGGATCACTCATATTACTCCCTATGGGAACGTAAAAAGGTACAGCAACTCTGGAAAACAGTCTGGCATATTCTTTTAAAAACTAAACATACGTTTACCATACAACAAGCAATTTCACTCTTGGGCATTTATCCCAAAGAAATTAAACTTTGTGTTCATGCAAAAACCTGTACATGAATGTTTATAGCAGCTTTTGTCATAGTCACCCAAAACTGGAAACAACCCAGATGTTCTTCAACTGATAAGGAGTCAAACTGATATATCTATACCATTGGATACTTACTACTTAGCAATAAAGAGGAACAAAATATTGACACATACAGCAACCTGGATTATTTCAAGAGAATTATATTGAATGAAAAAGCCAGTCTCCAAAGGTTACATTCTTTATGATTTCATTTCTAAATTTTTGAAATGATAGCATTATAGACATGGAAAACAGATTAGTGCTTAAGGGGTTAAGACTGGGGTGGAAGTGGAAGGGAAGGTGTAGGTATAAAAAAGCAACTTGAAGAATCCTTTCCGGTGACAGAAATATTCTATATCTTAACTATATTCATGTTAATATAGGTTGTGATTTCACGCTATTGTTTTCAAGCAGTAACTGGGTAAATAATAAATAGTATCTCTCTGTTTTATGTCTTAGAACTCCATATGAGCTATCTCAAAATAAACAGTTTAATTTTTGTTTTTAATTAGCAAATATGCCGAAGAGACTGATTTTACTGGTTGTTTGCACTGTCCTTGTGTTGTTGTAAAGAAAACTCTCTTGGAAAAATCTGAGTAAACTAACTGCTTATCGGTTTATTTGGACTTGAAATCCCAGAGCGATATTTAATAAACAATGATTTGATCAGCTAGGAAAATTAGCTTGGGGAAACGTTCTAAATCAGAGGTCAGCAGACTTTTCTGTAAAGGCCTAGATAATAAATGCCTTAGGCGCTGCACGTCATATGGTCTTTGTTGCAACTGCTTGAGTCTGCTCTTGCAATATGAAAACAGTCCAAACAATACATAAATTAAAGCGTGTGGCAGTGTTCCAATAAAACTTTATTATGGACAACATAATTTTAATTTATCAGTTTTCACATACAAAATATATTTGTTTTTTCAAACATGCACAAATGTAAAAACCATTCTTAGCAAGTAGCCTGTACAAAAACAGGTCCTGCATTTTGCCCATGAGCCATAAGCTGACCTCTGAGCTAAATTACATTTTTTTGAAATCTTCTATTGTCTCATGTTTCTGTTTTCTTTCTTTTTTATATTCTTCTTGAACACCTACTACATTTCAAAAGATGCTAACTGTTCCCAGTTAGGAATTTCCCTTTACTGTCCTCCCATCTATGTTTTCCTTTTTTGTGTTGTCAAGGAATACAAACAGGAGTTTTACTGTTAAAACATGGAGCTTGGGACAAAATTGAAAATTGAATAAAGTTATCTTCCCCATACTACCTTCTGTTTAATTTTCTTCATGATTTTAGTGAGAAATAATGCTTTCTTTTACAGGTCCTCTTTGATACTTGCCTTGAGCATCTTTAAAAGAGGAAATTATCTGAAGCAAGCTATTTGAAAGAGTAAATTTACTTAGACCAGAAATGTTAAATACATACATACATACCTAAATAAATAAATAAATAAATAAATAAATAAATAAACAAGGCTTTGAGAAACAGCGTGGCATGTTGTGGTTGCAGGTATGACCTATGCAGGGGTTGAGAACATATCTCCCAAGATGGCCCACTTTGGCATGTGGATGGATTATTTTGAGCTAATGGCAAGTGAGAACTACTGGCTCAAGAGAAACTACCACCCCTACCTTAACTACCTAGAAGAATTTAAATTGGGGATTTTTTCCCAGAAAAAGAGTTATTAGCAGAGATAAGTTTTATCTTAGTGGCCCCACCTATATGGCAGAGCAAACATCTAATTACTAAACATCTGTTCTTCTTCTTATTGTCCTGTGAATGACCTTTCTGTCCTTGGAAACCCCAGGCCCCTACCCATCCTTTATCTCTGGATGGCAGATATATCTCATTTTACCTTTCTGTCTTTGAACCTCTTGTGTATGTGGGGCTCCTGTGCATATAAAATTATTTTTTTATTCTATCCTGTTAAGCTGTCTCATATTAATTTAATTCAGAGAGCTGCCAGAATAACCTAGAAGGGCAAAGGAAAGTTTATTTTCCTCCTTGACACTTGCATGGTGCTGGCTGGCAAAGTAGGTCTGGGTGGGTGACAATGGGCAGAGATTATCTAAAGCAGGGAAAAAAAGTAGCTCATGAAAATAAAATGTAAATTGAAATCGTTAAATGAATTAAACAAGGAAGGCGTTAGATGAGCTGGTTTTAGTGCCTGAGGAGCCATTGTAAGCAAACCAAAACCTAAGTATAAAATGCCTCAACGTTAAGAAATTGAAACCTAATGTACAACCAATCACAAACAGCCAAGTAGCCTTTCCCAAATTAGGCAACTGATTAAGCTATAGCCAATCAAATAATTTTTTGTCATTGCTTCCATGTTTCCTCTGTAAAAGTCTACCCCTAGTTCCTATACGTGAAGCCTTTCTGAGAGCTTTTAACCACTTTCAGTTTGGTGCTTCCAGATTCAAATCAATTTTTGTGCAAATAAAGACTTAAAATGTTTAATACACCTCAGTTTATCGTTTAACAAAGTTAAACTTAAGTCAGGAAAATATAAAATTGTGTCAAGCATGGTGAGAAATTTAAAAGCAAAGCTTAGATGGGAGTAAGGATGGTAAGCAATGATGTGTACATTCCTTTTTTTTTCTTTTTCTTTTTTAGGGCTGCACCTGCACCATATGGAAGTTCCTGGACTAGGGGTCAAATTGGAGCTACAGCTGCCAGCCTATATCATAGCTGCAGCAATACAGGAGCTGATCTGCATCTGTGACCCACAGCACAGCTTGCAGCAATACTGGATCCTTAACCCATCGAGTGAGGCCAGGGATGGGTTCAATCCCTGGCCTCCCTCGATGCCATTTGGGTTCTTTAACTGCTGAGCCACAATGGGACCTCTGTTACTTGCATATTCTTAAAGTCAAAATACTCCATTGAGGCCATGTGGGTAAAGGAGAAGGCTTCTAATGAAACTATTTTCATGAAGTTTGCTGTCAAGCAATTTATGTGAATTGCTTCAGCTGGTAATCCTAAAACTATTGTCTCTAATCTAACTTTGATTAACATAAAGTAGTTCATACATATATGGCTATGTTTGCTGGTTTAATACACACTGGGAAAAGAGTGTTTTGTTTTGTTTTTTATGTGTGTAGTAACAATGGAGTTTTATGTGGCTTTGCGTTTTTTGTTTTTTTTTCAGGGCTGTACCTGCAGCATACGGAAGTTCCCAGGTCAGGGGTCGAATCAGAACTATAGCTGCCAGCCTACATCACAGCCACAGCAATGGGGATCTGCGACGTGTCTGTGACCTACACCACAGCTCACTGCAACACCAGATCCTTAACCCATTGAGAAAGGCCAGGGGTTGAGCCCACATCCTCATGGATACTAGCTGGATTTATTTCCCCTGTGCCACAACAGAAACTCACTGGCTTAGCATTTTTAAACCATTACTTTTGGAGTAACTATGGAATTGTGCATTTCATTTCTTTATTTTTCCAAAGCAGAGAAACTAAATAATATGCAGTTAACAGTATCTGAGTCTTCCCTAAGAAATTTTTAAAAATGCCTCTTTGCTACTTTTGGGTATCTGGGCCTTATCAAATCTGGAGGTTTGGCCCACAAGTAATTAGCAGATTCTTTCAGGCTTTGGCTAGTTGAAGAATTTGGGGTAACAAGATCATCCCATGAAAGCATATAAACCAGATTATAAGGGACTTAAACTTATATGGGGTTAAGAAAAAAAAAAAAATCCAGCCCATAAATTCAGTGTATGTCATAAATAAACCTCCTCCACGGACTTTTAATTGATTCTAGTACTATATTAAGAGTTGGAGAAGATAAATCACATCAAGTTTAAAATGAATAAATTTTTGTAGTTAAAAGCGTTGCAGACTGGTGAAACTATTAGTTGTCATTAATTTGTTTTAAAAAAGCATTTGTCTTAGGAGTTCCCATTGTGGTTCAGCAGGAACGAATTCAACTAGCACCAATAAAGATGTGAGTTTGATCCCTGGCCTCACTCAGTGGGTTAAAGATCTGGTCTTACCAAGAGATGCAGGGAAGGTTGCAGATGTGGCTCGAATCTGGCATTGCTGTGGCTGTGGTATAGGCTGGCAGCTGCAGCTCTGATTCAACCGCTAGCCTGGGAACTTCCACATGCCATGGGTGCGGCCCTAAAAACATCAAAAAAAAAAAAAAAGCATTTATCTTAATTATACATAGTGCTTTATATCCTGGTTCACATATAAGTGAGGCTTATGGATTAGGTGTAGAAGTCTTGGAAGTCTGGCATCTCTCTTGCCCACTTAGTAGCTATGCCTTAAAATATTAACTAATTTCAGATTTCATGAGAATGAAGGGCTATAAGAACCTCTGTTCAGTCAAATGAAAGTTTTTGTTAGAAGAGTTAAGGAAGAAAGTCATAAATAAACAAGACATTGCTTTCTACTTAGTGGGAGGTGCCGTGAAAGCTCTCTTGACTCAATATCAGATGTTCGTGTGACTTAACCAATTGTACCCTCAGAATTAAGTGGTACTGCCTTTGGAGTTAAGCAGATCAGGATTCATAGGTATGTAGTCAAGACCCAGTCCTAGGACTGAGGCAGTATTGGGAGTAATGCTGCAAAGGGCATGACATTCAGAAGTGGGAACACCTGTCTATTTTTTAATTTTAGCAATTGGATTATTTGATAGGAGTGTTTCCAGTCAAATAAATATACTTAATTGATGTCCAAGTATAATGTATAAGGTGTTTGAAGAATCAAAAATAGAATAACTATTAATTAATGCCATCCCAGAAAGACAGAGGCAATCCATTCCACAGCCCACTTAAATATTTAACTGCACATCAGTTTTCTGCTCACATCTTTTCCCACTGTCTGTTCTCAATTAGAGATAGCACATTCTACTTCTAAAAAGTCACATATGACCTGACTTTACCCCCATGCTTGTACTGTCAATTACTGATACTTGAAAATAATTTTGATTTCAAATAAAATTGCACTCAATCTCCCCACTAACTTGTGGTTGTACTGGTGTGGTGTCATCCTCCAGGTCTGCATATCTTCTGTACATGTGATGACAGGTTCTCCTTAAAAGGAGTGTGATTGAACAAGAGTAGGCAGAATTAGTAAAAGATGGATTATTCCTATGCTGCCATCTGTAGTCAATTGTGTTAAATTTATTCCAGATTCATAATGGGGATGTTTCAGATTAGTCCCATATTGATGGCCATTGGTCCAACTACTACATCAGTTTGTACATCTTCTTTGTCTCTCTACAACCAAATGAAAATTCCTTAGGATGCTTAAATTTGGAATCATCTCATGCTTTCCACAAGGTACTTATTGTTTGTATTCTACATGAAAACTTTTTCTATTAGCATACTAGTATGAATGAAGCATGGGTTTTTGTTTATCAATAACTTTCATTTCATGATTAATGCAAGGATAATTTTATTGTTACCTTCATGAATTTAGAACACTTTTTATGTCATAAAACACTGAAAAAAGGAAGTGATTTTACATGAATTTGACCATCTTTAATCAATTCTTTCTTCTATCTTTCCCCTAATTCCTTAGCTATAAAGACATATTATAGGATTATATATTTCATATTACACTATCAAAGAATGGAATATCCCACAAATTATTCTTCAATAATGGACTTTATTAACAGGAAAATAATTTTTTCAATACAAGTATATGTGTTTATTTTTTTATTTTATTCTTTTATCCACACCCACAGCATATATGGAAGTTCTCAGGCCAGGGATCAAATCTAAGTCACAGTTGCAACCTACACCACAGCTGCAGCAACACTGGATCCTTAAACCACTGTGCTGGGCCAGAGATTGAGCCCACACTGCAGCAGTGACCCAAGCTGCCAAAGAGAAAATGTCGTATCCTTAACCTGCGGGGCCACAGCATGAACTCCCTAAATATACGTATTTAGAAAACATTGCATATTTTATTTACTAAACAGAATATATTGTCATAATTTTATTTTTCTAGGTATATTTAGCTTTCTTGGTGTCATTAATATGGGCCTTGGTTATCAAACTTTGGTTGAATATAGTGTCCCACTTCTGTAATGGAGCAAAACAATCTTTTAGAAAAATGAATGTGCAAGAGAATGAAAAGACAAGCCACAGACTGGGATAAAACATTTGCAAAAGCTCTGATAAAGGACTGATCCAAGATCTATCTAGAACTCTTAAAATTCAACAGTAAGGAAACAACCTGATTAAACAATGAACCAGGAGTTCCTGTTGTGGGTCAGTGGTAATGAACCCGACTAGTATCTATGAGGATGTGGGTTTGATCCCTGGCCTTGCTCAGTGGGTTAAGAATTCATTGTTACCAGGAGCTGTGGTGTAGGTTGCAGACATGGCTTGGATCCCGCATTGCTGTGGCTTCGGCTGTGCCTGGCTGCTGCAGCTCCAGTTTGACTGCTAGCTTGGGAGCCTCCATATGCCTCAGGTGCGGCCCAAAAAGGAAAGAAAGAAGGAAGGAAAGAAATAAAGAAGGAAGGAAGGAAGGAAGGAAGGAAGGAAGGAAGGAAGGAAGGAAGGAAGAAAGAAACAATGAACCAAAACACCTTAACAGATATCTCATTATAGAAGACATACAGATGGTTGGAATTCCGCTCATGGCTCAGCAGTTAGTGAACCCGAGTAGCATCCATGAGGACGTGGGTTTGATCGCTGGCCTTGCTTAGTGCGTTAAGAATCTGACTTGCTGTGAGCGTGGCATAGGTTGCAGACGCGGCTCGGATCCCATGCTGCTATGGCTCTGTTGTAGGCTGTCGTGGCTACAGCTCTGATTTGACCCCTGGCCTGGGAACCTCTATATGTCATGGATGTGGCCCTAAAAGACAAAAAAAAGATATACAGATGGCAAATAGCATATGAAAAGACGTTCCACATCATTTGTTATCAGGACAATGTAAATTGAAACAATAAGATACCATAACACACTAATTAGAATGGCCAGAATTTGAAACACTGACACCAGTAGGTGCTGACAAGGGTCGCAGAGCAACAGGAACTCTCATTCATTACTGGTGCGAATGCAAAATGCTATGGCCACTTCGGAAGACAGTTGGCAATTTCTCACAAAATTAAATATGCTCTTATCACATAATCCAGCAATCATACTCCTTGGTATTTATTCATAGGAGTTGAAAACATTTATCTCTGCACAAAAACCTATACAGTTATGTTTCCAGCAGTAGGTTAGGGGGAAGGGAGGAATGATTAGGCACAGAGGATTTTCAGTCCAGCGTAACTACTCTGAATCCTAGAATGGTGATGTACGTCATACATTGTCCAAACCACAGAACAGACAATATCAAGTGAATTCTTATGTAAATTTCATGGACTTTAGGTAATAATGATGTATTAAAGCAGGTTCATTAATTGGAACACATATACCCCTCTCATGGGAGATGTTGATAATTGGAGTAGGCTATGCATGTGTGGGGACAGGGGTCTTGAAGGAAATCTCCATACCTTCCTTCCTCTCCATTTAGCTACAAACCTAAAGCTGCTCTAAAAAATAAAATCTATTAAAAAAATAAAAGAATGTACTCCTTGAACTGGCCATGACATTTAGTGTCTAGGTAGCCTGTTAAACGTAGTGTAAGGTCCATACAGTTTTTCAATACAGTTTTTCAAATATATAATTCAACTGTTTATCTCTAAACTATATGCTTTTATATTTTCTATATTTATATATGTAAGTATATATAATATATAATAATTTCTATGTAAATATATATAATTTGAGTTTCAACAATTTCATTTGTTTTTCTTTCCTCGTAGGGACTACAGTCCTGTATTGGTCAGGGTCTATGCCAACTATTTACTGATTTTAAACTGTTGTGGCCAAAATTAAAACATAATCAAAGCATAGTGTCAAAATTGCCATCACTCCTTTAATATTTAATAAATAATGAGTGATGCATATGTGCAAGCTGCTATGCAAGAAATAGTCCTATGCTTTCAAAAATCTTAAAATCTTGTGGATATAATAGAGCACATCAAAAAGTTCCTCAATATAAAACCAAATGATTTTTCTTCCAACAGGTATGTTGTGACAGTTAAGTCATATGTACCTTTAAAAATGGACCATGAGAACAGGTATAAAGAGAGTGTTGGGTGAGAAGGGATGAAAACAAATCTAGAAGAGCTTTATATGCACCTAGATACTTATGGTTAAGTAAAACTCTGGACATTAAGAACATGTGACATATTCTGAAATTAATTCTGTGCTTTAAATATTATAAAAATCATATACTTAATGGGATGTGTGTTGCAAAGCTTTGGCATTCAATGTGATGATAACTAGAAGGCACCAAAAGAGTTAGTATTTGGTACAATATCTATTTCAGTCCACAGGCATTACTATTCAATTCTGCACCGAATATAGAAAAGAAAATGTTTAGTTGTAAAGCACGCACATTAATGAAATCATTGTTAGTTGCATGTTTTGTGGTATTAAATAGTTCACGTGTGTTACAAGGTAGATCATATACCTTGGCTAGTTTCAAAATAATTTTGAAATTGATTTCTAACAAACTCTATGCATTGCTTGTCCAAATGTGTGTTTCTTTACCCGAAAATAGGAAATTATATGAAAAGAGGAGAAAAACCTCTTTGTGTGTGTGTTTAGTTTCATTTACTTACAGTTAAACCATTAAAACTATTCTTTATATTACAATGTTTTCGATTTTAAAGAAAAGAAGCATGTATTTGTTATTTTAATATAGAAAAGAGAAAAAATAAGATAAAAACTAAAATAACATTTAGATATGCTGGATACATACCTGGGTTAAAAATAATCTGACAATTTGGAATGAAACTTGCTTTAGAAAACATAGTTTAGACCGCAGTCAGAGCTGGGGTCAGAGTTGACTAATTTCATTTTCTTTATTCACTTCACAAACAAAACAGTGATGATCACTGTGCTTAACTGCAGTTAATTTGAATTGTTAATGGTGGTTCCTGGTAGATAACATTTCCAGGATGTGGAGAATGGATCTATTTAACTATTCAGTCTGAGCTTCTGAAATGTAACATGTGCATGTGTGTATGTAAGAATGTCCTACATATGTTGAGCAAGCATGGTCAATATGTTTCATTTCAAAAGGTTTATGACAAATGTCTTTCCCCATATACATAATAACAAGCATCTAAGAATACATTTATATGATTTTATCATGATATTGAAGAACTTACTTTAGAACTTGACTCTTTCTACCCACTTCACTCTCATTTGTGCAAGTGATTATTGAAATTCCTTTCTTTTAATAAGAGTAGGGAATTACAGTTTTCTTTCTACAGTCCTAGATATTTATGTTAGTGATGGGGAATAAATATCAATTTAATTAAAGGAACTGCTTTTTAAAGACAGGCAAGTTACTATGGCAGGAATGGACCCACCACAGTGAACACATCCACCTGCCCCTCTTATTTGCTCATTCTAATGTTTCAGCCGACACCGAAAAACTGTGCAGAGGAATCATACAGAGAATACTGTCCCCTGGAGAGAGGATAGACCAGATAATCTGAGGCCCTTTGAGTGTTCTGACCCTGGAAAAAGTTGTTTAATCAAGCTATGTTCACTTTCCTCTTCTTTGAGATAGGAATAAAGATAATAATTGCTCCATTAGGTTGCTGAAAGTATTAAAGAAATAAATTCATGCAAAGGGTGAATAAGCATTAAATAATGTTAGCTATTGTAGTCATTTTTAAACCTCAGAACTTTATGCCTAATTGAAAATAATAACAAAAATCTATCTAGCAAAGTTTCCCAACAACATTTCTTATAAAAATCAATGTTTCCTACCACTATTATATATTCATATGATGCATATTTTGGTAACCATCACACCTTTAAAAATTAAGCAGGGCAGGAGTTCCCGTCATAGCTCAGGGGTTAACGAACCTGAATAGTACCTGTGAGGATGTGGGTTTCAATCCCTGGGTTAAGGATCCAGCCTTGCCATGAGCTGTGGTGTAGGTCGCAGTCACAGCTCAGATCCCATGTTGCTGTGGCTGTGGTGTAGGCTGGCAGCTACAGCTCCAACTGGACCCCTAGTCTGGAACCTCCATACACTGTGGGTGTGGCCCAAAAAGACAAAAAAATAATAAAATAAAATGAAAATTAAGTAGGGCGGGTGTTATTATTCTCATCTGCAAACCAATGGGTTGAAGTCAGAGTTATTAACATACTTACTTAAAGTAATATATCCACGATATAAAACCCAGCAACCCAGGTCATCTGATTCTAATTAAGGTCTAGGTTTTTTTTTTTTTTCACTAATCACATTGATTTTGTAAGAAGCAAACCTTTTAGCCTGTTGTATTCTTTTTCTTCCCGTTTCTCCCTGTCTTTCTGTCTGTCTCTATCTCCATCTCTCTCTCTTTTTTCTCCCCTCTCCCCATCCTATCCGCCCATCGTGGGGGTGGGGGTACTGGGTCTAGGAGGAGAAATAGAGTATAAAATTATTTTTTCAGTAGAATTGTATTGAATATTTTTTAGTCTTGTTTACTTTTTGTTTGTTTGTTTGTTTAGACCACTAGATTTGAGGTCTTGTTGTAGTTGTTTTTTGAGGGTGGGATAAAATTAACTGAAAACAATTAAAAGCAAATTGTCTTTGATTTAGTGAATTCTAATTACCTGGGCTGTTTGCTTTACTCAAAGAAGAACATGAGGGATATGAGGAAGATTTAGAGCTCTCTCTGGGATAACTTCTGAAAAAGCAAATGGGTGAGAATTCAAGTTGAATCAGACTGTCATCCAATTTTCTGTGTGTGTGTGTGCGTGTTTTTAGAGCTGCACCCAAGGCATATGGAGGTTCCCAGCCTAGGGGTGGAATTGGAGCTACAGCTGCCGGCCTAGGCCACAGCCACAGCAATGCCAGACCAGAGTTGCGTCTGCGACCTGACCCACTGAGCAAGGCCGGGGATAGAACTTGCATCCCCTTGGAGAATAGTCAAATTCATTTCTGGTGAGCCATGAAGGAAACTCCTGTCATCCAGTTTTATTAACACAATATAAACATACTGAGAGATATTTTTTTATGATTATTTTCATCTACAAAAGGCCTAGGTTTAAAAGGTATTTTCTTGAGTTCCAGTCATGGCACAGTGGAAATGAAACTGACTAGGAACCATAAGGTAGTGGGTTCGATCCCTGGCCTTGCTCAGTGGGTTAAGGATACAGTGTTGCTGTGAGCCGTGGTGTAGGTCTCAAATCTAGCTTGAATCTGGCGTGGTTGTGGCTGTGGTGTAGGCTGGCAGCTGTAGCTCCGATTAGACCCCTAGCCTGGGAACCTCTATATGCCACGGGTGCTGCCTGAGCAGATGCTGCTCAGATCTAGCATTGCTGTGGCTGTGGTTTGGTTGGCAGCTGTAGCTCTGATCAGACCCCTAGCCTAGGAACCTCCGTATGCCATGGGTGAGGCCCTAGAAAGCAAAAATAAATAAATAAATAAATAAATAAATAAATAAATAAATAAATAAATAAATAGTATTTTCTTATAATTTTTTCTATACAATTTTGAATCTTCACAATTAAAATGTATTAATTTCAAATACAGTTAAATCAATTTGTTAACAACTTCTACAAAGATCAAATTAAATCTATAAAGTATAATAATAGGACCGCCATGTATAAATAAAAAGGATTTTATCATCTTAAATGATTGTGAATTTTAGATTTCAGAAAACTCCATATATCCACCTTAAATGGAAACTTGAGATTGAGACTTAAATCTGATTAATATTGGCATATAAACTGAGGTTAAACTTTTTTGTAAATGGCAAATAATATGCGGTACTCTAAAAGATTTTCAAACAAAACATCCACATTTTTATAATTAAAATTTTATTTACCTAAAATATATAGTGTTTTTCATTTTTTAATATTCATTAATCTGCAGTGCAGTTTCATTTAAGGCAAATTAGAAATCCAGAGACATTCATAAAAAAGTTATACTAATAGGCTGCAATGCATGTATTTAAAGGGTAATTACAATTTAGTATTTTGATGTAAGATTAAGAACTTAAGTTTCTTATCAAATTTTTCTTTACCAAGTGACTAACCTATTTTCTGTTCTAATCTATATTAATTCAAGATAGCTAAAACAGTAGAGTTTAGACAGAAAGTTAAAGTTTACACTTAATAGTTATCCTAAAACCTCTCGTTTGCCACTTGCATTAATAGTGTTATGACGAGCATAGAAGTTAGTGTTTGAATCATGAAATTAATATAGTTAATTTAGTCTATTGTTTTAAAATTCAATTATATTCAGTCATACACTGCAGATAAATTAGGCAGGGAAGGTGACAAAGATGCATAAATTATTAGAAGTTTCCTTGAGATCAGGAAGAGAACAGAAGAGAAAAGTGTTCCAAGAGGGGTCAAAAGAATAACATTGAATCACTTGTTTCCTGGACCTTTCTGCAGGTTCTCAAATACACAGAAGGTTTTGTACTGGTGTAATCTTATAATCTTTTGCCTCTCTGAAAAAGGAGGAAACAAGTGTGTGTAAATAACCCAAATCCTCTACCTACTTATTATTTACTGGGCTTACAAACCCATTTTGGGGCTCTTAACCCTACAATAACATTTTAAATTTAAATTCGAACAAGTGTTTATATCAAAATATTTGAGAAGTGGAGGAGGAGTTAGGTTATTTATTTAAATTTGAAGAAGTGTTTACTTCAAAGTATTTGAGAAGCAGAGGAGTAAATTCTCCCATTAGACTGTAAACTCCACGAGGGCAGGAATATTTGTCTTTTTCCTTGACTGCTGTATCACTGGTGTTTGAAGAATGTTGAGCACAGAAACGCTGTTTCAAATATTTATCAAATTAATGAATATTGAGTCTTTTCACCAATCTAACCGAGTTAATTCTCCAAGGTAGATTTTTCTTCTTGGAAAAAAGAAATGCAGTTTCATGTGGAAGTTTACACGGAATATTTTCATTGACCAAAGTAATAGTCTGAAAAAAATGAACAAATGTGGAGTCTGCTTTATAAAAACCATTAGTATATCTATAGTTATTCATGCTCAAAATAACAATTGCAATGCAAAAATATTCTTAGAATCTTTCTCTGGAGATGGTAACAGTATAAATGCAAAGCAGTTTATTCCTTCTTCAACGTAAAAAATGTTCACCCCACTGCTATGACATGCAGTTTTTAAAGAACATAATTTGAGGGTAACCTCTCTTCATTGTTCCTAATAACCTAGACACTATAAAATCTTACTACAAAGAATTTGGTTATACCATAAATTTGATGAGTGTTTTCCCATCTTAAATTTAACAAACACCAGTTACAATGATGTTTCTTATCAAAAGTATGGGTGTAAACACTGCAATAAAGTCAAACATTAAAGAGCTGAAATGCATTGTGGTATTGTGAATGCTCAGGAGGGAACATGACAAATAGTATCTAAAAGATATACTTTCTGACAAATACTGTATGATTGCCTTATACATGGAATCTAAAAAACAAAATAAATGAATGTAGCAGAACAGAAACAGAGTTACAAATGCAAAAAAAACAGGCAGTTGTCCGGGGAAGAGGTGGAGGTAGGGGTAGGGAAGAAATGGATGAAGTAGACTGAGAGGTGCAAACTTTCAGTTGCAAAAGAAATGAGTCATGGGTCTGAAATATACACTAGGGGGAATACAGTCAATAACCACGCAATATCCGTGTACAGTGACATATTGTGTGACTGATTTAGCCTGGTGATCATTTTGACAGGAAGAAATACTAAATCACTAATGTTGGATAATAGGAACTAACATAGTGTTACAGGTCTTACGCTTCAAAAACAAAACCACCACCACCACTACCACGACCAGAAGCAACAAAGAAATCATAGAAATAAAGATCAGATTTGTGGTAACCAGAGGCAGGGGTTTGAGAGAAAGTGGGATTGGATGAGGTAGTTAAAAGGTACAAATTTCCAATTATAAGAAAAATAAGTTCTAGGGATGTGATGTACAGCATGATAAATATAATTAACACTGCTACATGTTATATATGAATATTAAGACAGTAAATACTAAGAGTTTTGTTTTGTATCATGAACTTTTTTTTCTATATTTTTAAAGTTTGTATCTATATGAGATAATGGGTGATAACTAAACATTAGGATAAACATTTCATGACATGTATTAGTCGAATTATTACGCTGCACACCTAAAACTTATCCAGTGCTGTATTTCAATTATATCACTAAATCTAGAAGGAAAAAAACCCATAAAAATAGTAAAATAGTAAAATCAAAAAGAAAAATAAAGATTTATTTTCTTAGGATGTCTCATTAGCATACAGTTTCATTGAGTTTATTGTTAATAATGAACCAGTAAAATGAATTATTTCACCAAAATATGTGCTTTACATATGACTTTTCCATCATAATACACAGATTTTTCCAGTCCAGGCATTTCTCTATCATGTTCATGACTACGATATGGCAAACACCATAGGAACTGTCCACCCTTAGAAATTTGGGAGACTAAGAAAAATGGTGGTCAGTAAAGACACCACACCACAGGGCTACACTGGTTATCAGAAAGTTTACAAGCATATTTTTTTTTTTTACCACAATGGACACACAATGTAAAGTATTCTTCCTGTTTTTCATTTTACACTGGCCATTTATTCAATTAAAAATGTTTTGTGTAGGTGAGGTAGGGGGTGGCAGGAATTCTTTTCCATTCTTGCTGTATTTGTTCATTTTTTTGTTTGTTTTCCCTTACGAAACAATCCAGGCCTCTCTCCTTCTCTTACTCAGTCTTCCCAGTGACCTAATCTGATTGATAAATTGCAAGAAAAAAATGCCCATGCATAAATCAATCCTCTTTGTTGCTATATTTTCTTTGGGGGTGACCTTCCTGAAAAAAGAGCTATCAGGCAATAAAACGGGGCCTGTTCCACAAAGCAGAACTGTTTTTCTAGTTTGAATGGGTGAATAAGTTTTTCTGATTCTAATGTTATTAGGAAAAACTGTATATCTACATGTCTAAGTGATGTCCTCCAATCCAGTCTTTATCCACAGCAAATGTGCTCTTCTGGTCTGCCCCCTGCCTCCTCTCCCCGCTCCTTTGTCTTATTTCACAATTGGTTCAGAGTTCAAGGGAGCCCAAAGGGTGTGTTTCTATCAGATCTCTTAAGGATCCTTACGATCTACTGAAGAAAAAAAAAAATCAACCTGTGGGATTTTGCTTCACTCGCAAGTTGAAATAGATTCCGTTTTCAGTCATGCCTTAATCTATTTTCTATGGTCTCTTTAGATAATTTTTAGGATTATTTATTCCCTAATGTGTCATTTGAGGCCACAGAAAGTTTCCTGTGTATCCTTTTGTAGCAGTACTGAGTGCATAACTGATGCTTCTCTTCCCCATGAATATCACTCATAGATGTTAACAAGCAGATATGGTGTATAGTTGGGAATCTTTTCCAGACGTACTGTTGGATTTACTTTTTCTTGCCCAGTTTCTTCATGGGCAATGGTTTGAAGCTATGAGCTTATTGACCTGGGTTTGGAATGTTGTCTGCCACTCAAGAAGACGTCAAACCTCATATGATATTACTTACATGTGGAATAAAAAAAAATGACATAAATGCAGTTATTTAAAAACAGAAATAGACTCACAGACATAGAAAACAAACTTATGGTTACCAAAGGGGTATTGAGGGAGGGGAGATAAATTAGAAGTCTGGGATTAGCATTACACACCATTATATATAGACTAAGTAAACAATAATGAGGACCTACTGTATAGCACAAGGAAAGAAGCTCAGTATCTTATGAAACGTATAACAGAGAAGAATCTGAAAAAGAATACATATATGATACATATATCTGAATCACTTTGCTGCACACTTGAAACTAACACATTATAAATTGTACTTCAACTAAAAAAAATAAAAAAGACAAGAGCAAACCTCACTGGCCCACACAGGGATCAAACCCAAGCTTTGGCCTCATTAGTGCTATGATTCAACTAACTGAGAAAATTAACCACAGATGCACAATTACTGTCAATGACTGATTCCAATTCTTGAAGAATTATAGCTTGACATATTGTATCAAAATGTATTTAGGATGAATTTAGAAACAAACTTGTTGTATTAAATATATTTTCAAGAGTGAAAAAAAACTTTTTTTTCAGAAATCTTAATACCATTGTGGTAACTGTACTGCATCCAAATAGAAAAAAGGATACAGAATAAAAAATACACTAATGCCTTCCCCCTCCTCACCCCCAATCCCCCCCACATAGGCAAATGTCCAATGGTATTCTCTCATGGATATCCAGTGTTCTATAGTTGCTTCTACAACATGGTTTTGATCAGTACTCTTTGTTTTTACTACCAAATTTCTCTTGTTTATAAAGCATAGCTCTAATCTCTTCCCTAAATCTTCATACTCCATAGTACATTCACTCACTATCCACATTTTATTTCTCTTTTTAGCAGTCTCTCTTCCTATTATACATAGGCTGAAGGCACAATTCTTTATGATAAAATACACAATTTCTAGAAAAAAATCTAGCAGGAAATGAAATAAATCTTGTTAAATAATATTTTCAATAAAGCTTGATTACTAATAGTGTTCTGAGAATGTTCATCTTGTGAAGAGCAAATATATTTTATTAATTACATTGTTAAAATATGTTAATAAATAAATGAACAAATAGCAAATATATATATATATATATATATACATATATATATATATATAATATTTGTATATAACTGGTTTCTCCATAATGATCAAGCTACTTGGAAAACCTGCATTATATTATAAGTGGTTGATCAGAAACAAGAAGTGCTGTGGAATCCCTGAAATTACTTTTTCTTATTTTGTTCTCTACTTATAAGACAATGAGGATATTTGTGCCTTTTAGAACTTAAAACAGAAATAAGATTCTTTTTCTCACTTATACTCTGAATTAAACTGAAATATAATACAAAAAATTCTAACACGAAATTTAAATATCATTTCTCACACGGACTTTTAAAAAAAATTAATGAACTTCTCTAAGGAAATAAATTATTTACATGAGCAATTTTCAGATAAACTTCATGCTTATATATTTTAGAGTAAAAATTTCAAGTCCCTGTTTTGAATTTACCCTAATTTGACTTGTATTAATTTAACATAGCTAGACTTATAAAAAAAGACCTATTTTAAAGTCTTCATTTTTATTTTTTTTCCTTTGAGTATGGTGCAAACCATGCAATCAATTCTCAGTCTTTACATTTTGATTCGATATGTTAAATATGTTTCATACTTGTCTACTCAATAGTGTTCATTTTCTGAACTAGTCATCAGAAATATCAAAACACGTTAAATGCTGATGTACATTTTAATCCATCATTTGGAATTTTTTGATGCTATAAGAAGCTTATGATGCCTTCCCTCTCCATGATTCTGGAACAGTCTTACTTCTCTCATGTTGATAGTCCCATCTAAACTATTTACAGTTTATCCTTATCATTTTTTAAATTTAATTTTATTGGAGTATAGTTGACTTACAATGCTGTATTAGTTTTAGTGTACAGCATACACTTTCTCTTCATAATTAACAAGAACATATTCTTTTCTTTTCTTTCTTAAATAAGCAATCCCCATATTGATAAGTAAGTTTTAGTTCTCACTATATCAGTGGGAAAATAATAGATAAATTTGCCCTAAATAGTGAACTCTCTATATCATTTAAATTGATTCTCCCAGCTCTCTTAAGCTTTCTTAGACATTTTAGAACCAAGGGGAACTAGGATACCTGTCAGGATCATATCAAAGCCCTACTATAGTTTTTATTCAGACAAGTATAACACAGAAAAGGAAGTTTTACCTACCCCTTTAAAAAGTTAAAGGCTTGTAATGCCCATAGCAAATTCCTAGAGATTTTCAAATATGGGCCACTAATTACTTTCGAAAATAGAAGTTGGAAACACAAGGTTCAAAAAGTTCTAAAAAATACTTGCCTATTAAATAAAATTCACACAATGCTTTGCTTTCATCTCTAGAATTATTCTATGACTAAGATGTAAAATAATATATAGTAATACACATGAGTCATATGTCAATAATAACCCACGAATATCTCTTATGTAAATAACATTTTTTAGGGAGGTATAAATGGCAAAAACAGACTAACAAATACACAGAGATTTAGCATAAAGCTGTATAAATGTTCAAGGGCAAAATACGTATTGAAAGCAATCTCAAGCTATCAGAACAACTTATTTGAACTGCTTAACTGTCAATTTGTTGATATGAAGAAATGAGCAGGAAAGGAGTTCCCACTGTGGCTCAGTGGAAACAACTCTGACTAGTATCTGTGAGGACGCAGGTTTGATCCCTGGCCTTGTTCTGTGGGTTAAGGATCTGGCATTGCTGTGGCTGTGGGGTAGGCTGGCAGCTATAGCTCTGATTTGACCCCTAGCCGGGGAACTCCATATGCCGCAAGTGCGGCTCTTAAAAAAAAAAAAAAAACTGACAGGAGGACAGATGGAACTGACCAGGTTGAAGACACAATATAATGATATGTCAAAATCATCCTAAATTGAACCCTTATGCATGTTAGAGACTATTTAGGAAAGCCAATAGAAAATGGTTTCAATTCTAAAATCATATATCCAGAATGTGGGTATAGAGGGAACACAACTAAACATAGTAGAGGCCATACATGACAAAACCACACCTAATATCATACTTTATGGTGAAGAGCTGAAAGAATTCCCTCTAAAAAACACAACAAGGATACCGACTCTTGCCATTTACATTTAACGTAGTTTTGGAAGTCTTAGCCACAATAATAAGAGAAGGAAAAGGAAAATAAATCTGAATTGGAAAAGAAGAAGTAAAACTCTCATTGTTGGCAGATGACATGATACTATACATAGAAAATCCTAAGGGTGCCACCAGAAAACTGTAAATTTGGTAAAGTTGCGGGATACAATATACAGAACTCTGTTATATTTCTATACACTAACAATAAAATATTAGAAAGAGAAATTAAGAAAACAATTCTATTTAACATTACATAAAAAAAAAACCCACCCAGGCATAAACCTACCTAAGGAAGCAAAAACTCTACTCCAAAAACTATGAGATGCTGATCAAAGAAATTGAAGATGGCACAAACAGCTGGAAAGACATACCATTTTCTTTGACTGGTAGAATAGATGTTGTTAAAATGACCATAGAATCCAAGTCAATCTACAGGTTAAATGCAACCCTTATCAAATTACTAATGGCATTTTTGACAGAACTGAAACAAAAAATTTTAAAATTTATATGGAAACACAAAATACCTGGAATAGCCAAAACAATCTTGAGAAAGAAGAACAGAACTCAAGGAATCACACTCCCTGTCTTCACACTATACTACAAAGGTACAGTAAGCAAAACTGTATGGTGCTGGCATAAAAAACAGACACATAAATCAATAGAACTAACCTCACGTACTTGTGGTCAACTAATCTATGAAAAAGAAGGTGGGAGTTCCTGTGAAGCTCAGAGTTCCCATCATGGCTCAGCAGTTAGCAAGCCCAGCTAGCATTCATGAGGACGTGAGTTCGATCCCTGGCCTCGCTCAGTGGGTTAAGGATCCGGTGTTGCCATGAGCTGTGGTGTAGGTCACAGATGCAGCTCGGATCCTGCATTGCTGTGGCTCTGGTGTAGGCCAGCAGCTACAGCTCTGATTTGACCCCTAGCCTGGGAACCTCCATATGCCCTGAGTGCGCGGCCCTTAAAAAAAAAAAGGAAAAAAAGAAAAAAGAAAAAGAAGGCATATTTGCAAATGATGCTACCAACAAGAGATTCATTTCCAAAATATGTAATTACTTATATAGCTCAATATATTTAAAAAATCTAAAAAATAGGCAGAAGGTCTAAATAAATATTTCTCCAAAGAAGATATACAGACGATCAACAGGCACATGAAAAGATGTTCAACAATGCTAATCATTAGAGAAATGCAAATCAAAACCACAGTGAGGGAGTCCCCTCCGTGGCACAGCAGAAAAAAATTCAACTAGGAACCATGAGTTTTTGGTTCGATCCCTGGCCTTGCTCAGTGGGTTAAGGATCCGGCATTGCCGTGAGCTGTGGTGTAGGTCACAGAGGTGGCTCGGATCATGCGTTCCTGTGGCTATGGTGTGGGCCAGCAGCTGTAGCTCCAATTAGACCTCTAGCCTGGGAATCTTCATATGCCATGGGTGCTGTCCTGAAAAACAAACAAACGAAAAACACAATGAGGTATCACCTCACACCAGTCAGAGAGGCCATCATTAAGAAGTCTACAAATAATAAATGCTGGAGAGAGTATGGCGAAAAGGAACACCCCTGCACTGTTGGTGGGAATGTAATTGGTACAGCCACTATGGAGAACAGCCAGGAGGTTCCTTAAAAAACTAGAGTTTCCATATAATCCAGCAATCCCACTCTGGAGCATACATCTGGAGACAACCATAATTCAAAGGAAGACACATGCACCCTAATGTATATTGTAGCACTGTTTACAATAGTCAAGGTATGGAAGCAACCCAAGTGTCCAATAACAGATGAATGGATGAAAGAAGGTAGCATATATATGCAATGGAATATTACTCAGCCATAAAAAAATAATGAAATATTGCCACTTGCAGCAACATATTGACCAAGAGATTATCATACTAAGTGAAGTAAGCCAGGGAAAGGCTAATTACAATATCACTTGCATGTGGAACCTAAAAATAAAATGATACAAATAAACTTCTTTACAAAACAGAAATAGACTAGCAGATATAAAAAAACAAAGTTATGGTTACCAAAGGAGAAAGAGAGGGAAGGGATAAATTTGGAATTTGAGGTTAACAGATATAGACTACTATGTAAAAAATAAACAACAAGGACCTACTGTATATTCAGTATCTTGTAATAACCTATAATGGAAATGAATCTGAAAAAAAAATAGATATATATGTGTAATTGAATCAATTTACCGTATACCTGAAACACTGCAAATCAGCTATATCTCAATACTAAAAAAATTAAAAAACAAAAATAAAATCAAACAAAACAACAACAGTAGTAATGATACAGTAAAACACTGCTTTTAATGTTCACCCTCTAATTACAAAATGAGCCTCATTCTTCCAGTGGGCAAAAAAGAAAATTTTCCTGTTTATGGAAAGAATCCCCATGCTTGTATTACTGAACTCCAGCTCATAAGTGACCTCTAAATGGCATTCTAATTGACAAGCAGAGTATAAATTACTGTTTTAAAAATGGAAAATGTACTTTGTTATTCATAAGATTCATATAAACGTCAAATGTATGTCTTTATTGCATATGCTATTAGTTTAATTTGGAACCTAGATGCTGATAATTTACAGAATTAGTGAAAAGTTAAAAGGCTTTCTTATACATAGAGCTCAGAAGGGAATTATGTTAGTTTAACTTTTTACCATCTTTCCAGCAGCTAGCTTACCCTCTGTGTTACACATGCTGCATCAGTTTGGTCGCTCAGTAAATGGCATTTATCACACCACAGGGGGGTGGTATGCATTATGTACCTACTTCCTTCTATAGATACAGACTTCAGTCCCAAGCCATCATTGGGTCACTAACCCTTGGCAACCGTCTCAAAAACCCTGGTGATTCAGAATGGGGATAGACTGAGAGCATACATTTGGTTCAGCAAATTCTACTACCACCGTTGGAAAATAATTCAAAGTACATGATCTTAGTGGAGACATGACACTATGTTGTACTACCTTTGTATAGACAGGACAATGTGGATTTTTACTAATGCCTTTAACTAAGAGATAAGGAATATATTAACAAAAACATATTTTGCTCACAGGGCTAAACTAACAATCTTCAGACCAAACGTGTGAAGGTAGTTATAAGATTAAAATATAGAGATAGAGTGTTATTGTAAATTAAATGCCTCAGGCAGCCTCCTTTTTCATGCGATTTTAATTGGCACCACCTGAAGCTAAAAGCTTATCACTCACCCCACACCTGCATTACTGCAACTAACTCCTATGGACTTTCATGACTCCAGGCAGCCTCTTTCCTTTCTTCCCACACTTCAACTGTCACCAACATATTGCATACCGATTACAGACTAATACATTTTAGTTTTACTTTTTACATTATTTCAAAAATATTATTTTCAAACTTGGTCTGTCCCAGGAGATTGAATATAGTTCCTTATGCTGTACAGTAGGACCTTATTGTCTATCCAGTCTAAATGTAATAGTTTGCATCTACTAATCCCAGATTCCCAGTGCATCCCACTCTGCCCCCTCCCCCTTGGCAACCATAAATCTGCAGACTAATCAATTTTATTTATATTTATTTTTGTCTTTTTAGGGCCGCAACCTGTGGCATATGCAAGTTCCCGGGCTAGGGGTCAAATGGGAGCTGACCCTGAAGGCCTACACCACAGCCACAGCAATGCCAGATCTGAGCTGGCATCTGCAACCTACGTCGCAGCAACAATGGATCCTTAACCCACTGAGCAAGGCCAGGGATCGAACCTGCATCCTCATGGATATCAATAGGATTCTCAACCCACTGAGCCACAATGGGAGTGCAGACTAATCCATCTTAAATACTGCTTTCACCATGTTATTAACTCTGGAGTTCTATTTCAAACCACATGGAACCCAAACATTTCTACCTAGATGTCAAGATCATAAATAAACCATTTCCATCATTCTCATTTGAATTTATTTGCTGTGATTCATCAACATATACTTCTGGATCACTGTCTCATTAAAGGTCACATCCATTGGAAGCTGTATTCTTTCATTTAGGAGATTCACCTCCTATAAAATTCCTTCCACTTTTACTCTTGTTTCATTAACAAAGTTCTACACAGTCGACATTATAGTCCCGATGCTTTCCTGAAGCATCCTCTTTATTATTGCCACGGTCATTAGGCTCCATCTCCTCTTCACTCCTCTATCCCTAATAACACTTCCTGGTAATATAGCTTGTTATTATTCAAGAGTCTTTCATGTGTTTTAGACTCATTGCCATAATTACAACAGGTGAAAAGAGGATGGATTGCTTGATCCATCCTCTTTTCCCTAAGCAATGTTAATTGCTTTAGTATCTTTTACTTTATGATAAAAACCGTACTAAAATACAGAAAGCTATTAAAAAGTATTGATCAACTGTAGTACATTTGCACAAAGCAGTTAAAAAACTAGAATGTTATATTTATGCCCACTTGAGAATTCATGAAGCATTTTCTTCTTGCTTTTCTAGTAATGGAAATGATTTTAAAGATATGACAAAAATATTTTTTCTTTGTTGTGAAAGTTAAGATTTGTGACACTGTGTTAACTTTAAAAAGGTAATACTCATATATAAAACCTTTTGAATTTCCATAGATATATGTAGCACAGTATTTTAGAACCATGAGAAGACATGCAAATAACAATTTCCACCAACCCCAAAGTGAACACTTGCTCAAAAATGTAGAAACTGAGCTCCAAATACTATATACTATTTAAGGCTTTTGCTGTTTCCTCAAAAGTCAGTATTAATAGTATAAGGGAGCTTGGCAATAAATGCTTTACAGTATTATTTTTGGATTTCTGAAGGAATTTTATTTTCTTCCTGATTCTTTTCATTCTTTTTTTTTTTTTTTTTTTTTTTTTTGCTTTTCTACAGCCGCACCCACGGCATATGGAGGTTCCCAGGCTAGGGGTCTAATTGGAGCTGTAGCTGCCGGCCTATGCCACAGCCACAGCAATGTGGGATCCGAGCCGCGCCTACAACCTACAGCATAGCTCATGGCAATGCTGGATTCTTAACCTGCTGAGCGAGGCCAGGGATCGAACCCGCAACTTCATCGTTCCTAGTCGGATTCGTTAACCACTGAGCGGGAACTCCTCTTTTCATTTTTTTAAGCGAAGTAATCTAGCAATTAAAGTTTCTCAAACTCTATGATCAGTAACAATGACACACACCTCAGGGATGCTCAATTCTTGTTAAACTGCACTAATGAGTATTGGATAAATCTAACCATTCTGAAAGATGTTTGTCCTTTTGTGGAAAGTTATTTATTATTTGTCTGTTTCTTTAATTGCTATTTATACTTTTAGAAATAACCTCCCACTGGAACTGTAGAATTTTTGTAGACTCACTTATAAAGAAGCGGGATTCTAAAGTCAAAAGGTACAACAATTCTAGTTTGTAATCAGTACTTTTAAAAGCACAGACATCACAACCAACCAAAGCAACAACAAGGGGTCTGGGAGAAGCTTTCCTAGATAAGATTTCTAATTTCTCTGGATCTCATTATTTCCTTGTGTTCACATAGCTCTATCCTGGCCCTTTTGTTCAAGCACATAATCTGCCTACCTTAACACCTTTGCATATATATTATCTTTGAAGAGGGGGACATAATGAATATTGACATTATATACACATAATATTAATATTAATAATATTTTATAAGATTGATAATATACTTCATAAGTATTTCTAAAAGTAATAGTGAGACATCTAGTGCTTTGAAAGAAATGCAGTTTAGGAGATTGCTCAAAACACACAAGGATAGAAATAGAGAAATCTGAAAGCTTGTAGGAAATAGACTAGAAAGGTCAAAGTCATGGGATGGTTTGGGGAACCTAGGGGGATGTGTTTTTCTGCTGCATGCAATACAGATGTGCAAAATAAAGAAGAGAGCTGTGATAACTGATTTTTGTACGTGTGCGTTTCAGCACTGTAGGATTATTCCCAGAAATATGATGTTCTTCTCACTTCAAATTCAAATAAAGCGTTTTCAAACAACCACAATAGCCGCCCCCCCCCCAAAAAAAAGGTGTGTTCTCTGTTTTCTTTGTTGAATACAGGGCTACTGTTTATATTTTATACAACTCCACCACATAGGAAAAGCTCAGGAACACAGAAATAAATCAAGAAAACTCTGCAATCTAAAATATGTCTTCATTTTACTTCAGATTACTTTGGTGTAAATTTAAAATTCTATTTCTATTTTTTCTGCACTAAAGTTTCTAAAATAATTTTTACTTTCCAAATCCACATCAACGAGAGTATAATTTATCCCAGCATTTCTTTGTTTCATCTGCCCTGAGAAAAATCTCAGTAATTAACGATGCAGTGCCTAACGGTCCTCTTTCTTAACCCATGTCCAGCTCAGTAGCCTTTTAATGAAAGCCCAGGTTCAGTAATACAAGGCATCCATTTCCCTGGAATTCACTATACCTACATCATCCCTTTAATAAATTAAATGTACTGGTGGCTGACACTCTCAAATCACTGGCTTCGTAACGAGTCTGTTTTTTCCCAGCAATATTGCAACATAATTATATTCATGAATTCCAGTTTGCAAGCTCTATTTCATACTCTTCTCACATTAGGAAGGGCAATGTTTAGTTCTGTCTGGTTACCACTGAACTCAGTTACCATTTCCAAGTGTCTAAGCAAAGAGGATGGTAGCCTTGGCCAAAAGACACTGTCCTTTGAGGTGAGTAAGTGCCAGCCTCCTTGCCACACTGACTGCATGAATGCCTTGTTCATCTTGAGAAATTTTTTTATTTGCTTTGCTCTAGTTAGTCGGCTTGTTCTACCCCTCTATAAGAAAGGCATTTCTATGATTAAAGCTTGTGACCTTGAAGCCAACACTACCAACCAAAAAGGAAAAAATTAAAATACTTCTGGTGAGGTATATTTTCTTTTGTTTTGGACTAAAAGATTAAAGAAAAGGGGGGGCAAGTTTAATTAATGTGTTGAAGAAGTACATTTCCTGGTCTTTAGTACTGGTGGTTTGGTGCCACCTAGCCAAAGCACAAGCCAGAAAACTAGCCAGAGAAGCTTACAGATAAATAATATTCCAAATTGATACTGAGAATTACAAGATATGGAGTTTATGTGTTGAGAATATTTTCTCAAATTTCACCTATTGCTTCACAGATTATAAAAATAGTGGAAGTGGGACGAAAATACTGAGAATGTTTCACAGTTTTATCCATGAATGCTTTTTCCAGGAAGACAAAAGGATTCTATTGCTATAAGATTTAATCATTAGATTGAAGTATGAAGATTTAGAGGAAGATGAAGAAAAAGGGTGACAGAAAAAGGGGGGGTATGTAGAAAGAGAGGAAAATTAAAAGAGAACAGAGATCAAAGAAAATAATAAAAGCAGGAGACAGGCTGATTAAAAAGAAAAATGCTGTTAACAAAGAAACCAAAAAAGCTACCAATACATAGCACTTAGGTTTGTTTCAAATGGAAGCAAAAGCAAAAAACTGAGGTTTGAACTATTGAAAAGCCAATCCATGAGGCTTAGGATTTAATTTCAAACTCAGCTTTTCCCCATTTTTCTACCATGGAGGTTTTCTTTTTTCTTTATATAAAAAAAAAAAAGAGTCTTTGATCTTTTGCCTTAATGAGTCTGGTCAATATGTAAAGAATCAAAATTGTGAGTGCTAATGCCACTATTTTGTTAGACCAAGTATTAAACATTGTACTATTTGTGTGGTCTGAAAACTGTTGGAATTGTACTACGTGTGACTAAGGTGTTTGAAGATTCTGGAAACAAAATGCCTAACCAGGAAGCCAAAGTAATTTTTTTTGCCAGAAAGACATTTTATTTATTTCAGATGAAGTAAGCTGCATAATGTAAAAACAAACACCAATTCTCTCCAACAGAGAGTTAATTGACAATTACATCAAAGTTATCAATGAATGTGGATCCACATAAGTCAATATATGACCTGAGAATATTATTTATGTTACTTTTCATTCTAATTTCACCTAAAGCAATAACTGTACTTTAAGTCCATGATCATGAATTAAGAGCACCTCAAAAACTCAAATTCTGTCTGAACTAGAGCAATTCAAATTCTATCTAGATTAGAGAAATAACAAGTATATTTCAGAGAATTAAACAATTAAAAACGTAAACAATTAAAAATTACTGGCTGATTTCCTACATACAGGAAATTGGACCTACCACTGGTTATTAAAAGGACTACCATAATTTCCTGATTACTATGTGCAACTATTATGCTAAGACATAAATATACATATAAATGCAAAGGTAAATATAAATATATATCAAAATGAAACAGGTGATATTAACAAATGGAAGGAAAAAAATTCTTGATTTATTTTCTAGAGTTTGAAGTTACAGCCCTAAATACAAGCCAAAAGAACTGATTATCAAATCAACTGGTCTACATTTCTATGAATAATTAACAGAATAAAGAGAGTGCATATCTTGATTGATATGTTCATACTTTTCTCTTTGGGAAAAAACATGCATTTGGCTGAATGGAAGGCAGATTATCAAATATGAAACACATGCATCCCAAGAACACTACAAAATAAATAGGATTTAATCACTACAATTTGGTGACAATTAAGAAAAGTTAGTTTGCATAATTTTTGAATTAAACTTAAATGTATACTTATATAGAACATAACGAACATATTCAAGTTATTTTAAATTATCTTAAATGGTTCAAATACTTATTATTTATATATCTTTAAGCTATTTTTCAAAGACTCAGCAACCAAAATTTGACAAACATTTCTAGGAAATTCTAAACAGGTAGGCCTGAGGTTATTTTAAAACACAAGATTATAAAAAGACCTACTGTTTTATAATTAAATCTTACAAGAGTAGAACGTGTTCTCAAAGATCTTTCCAAATGTCAGTCTTAGGACTTGTTAGTAAAATTGAAAGAAAATGGAAAACTAAATGCGATAGTCGATAGACAGGGATCTCACATAAATGTTAGGGCATATTTATGCATATTAAAGCACAGGTAGTTCAACTGGTAGAATTTGGAGGATAAAAGTTATAGGGGGAAGAGGATTGGAGAGTATACTAGCAGGACAAAATTATTGGGTATGTAAGGGAGAGGTGAGAAATTTCATGAAGAGACAGGAGATTGGGATTGGGCTATAAAGATTGGAAGTCAGTTTGTAAGTGACTTGGAATCATTGATACTCTTTGCACAATGTGAGCAGGACTGTGCTATAAGGGTAGTACTGGGGTAGTTAGTAGTACTACTACTAACTATTATTACCTATTATTACTACTAGGTAACAAGTGGGAAGACTGGAAAACAGAACTTTTATGAAAACAGTGTTAGACATTTAAGAACTTTATCCACTAATTAGCATAAAGGAAATAAATCTAATTTAAATGAATAGCTTACAATTTTTTCATGCTTGTCTAATTTGCTAACATTAAACATCACAGGACTTCCCAATACTGGCAAGAGAGAGGTGAGTTTGGAAGTCTCATACATTTATCATGGTAATATAAATTGGTACTGCCTTTCTGGAAAGTGGTTTCCCAAAATGTATGGAAAACCCTAAAATTTGCAGGATTTTAGTAATTTAATTTATAGAATATATCCAGAGAAAAATTAAAATAACAGGTAAATATGTCTATAAAATGATACATACATACATGAAATAAAATATTGAGCTGTTTTTAAATACAAAGAAATTTGATTTTCATGAGAAAATGCTCATTGAATTAATACTAAAACAGTGATAAAACTAGGCAGTGTGTGTTTAGGTGTCAGCTAAAAAATATTGCATGAGGGAGTTCCCATTGTGGCGCAGCAGAAACGAATCCAACTAGTATCCCTGAGGACTCAGGATCGATCCCTGGCCTCTCTCAGTGGGTTGGGGATCTGGCGTTTCTGTGCGCTGTGGTGTAGGTTGCAGATGCAGTTCAGATCTGGCTTTGCTGTCGCTACTACAGCACAGGCCAACAGCTGCAGCTCTGATTCGACCCCTAGCCCGGGAACTTACATATGCCATGGGTGCGGCACTAAAAAGCAAATGATAATTATAATAATTATAATTGCATGAAAACTAAATAATAGCTGAAGGAACTAGTTTAAAAATACAAATAACTTTCTTTTTCTGGATGAGGGAACTATTCATTCATGCAATGAACAACTGTTGACTGTCTAGAACATATCTAGCATGGTTCTGATAGTACAAAAATAATTCAGTTTATAAAGTATTAGGGATAGTTTGATAAGCAATAATGAAATGTATTGCTCTGCTTGATGCTTATTCATAGATTGAGGGTTCCATAGGAGAGCATGGACATGCCTCAGGGAACCCTGACCAGGGAACACTGAAGCAAGGATAGGGGCATGCAGAGTGAGGAGAGCATACGGAAGGCAGGAAGAAGACTCAAGAAGACTCAAGAGCATATGGAAGGCAGGAAGAAGACTCAAGAAGACTCAAGAGCATATGGAAGGTAGGAAGACTCTCAAGGTTGGAGAAGGTGATGGGGCCAATTTTTGCAAGATTTAGAGGGAAGAAAAATATCAGGGGAAAAGAATGAAGGAGATCTTTCAATTAAAATAGTGGGAATCTCAGAGGAGTAAGGAGAAACTAGACACAGATCTGGAAAAGAATAAGTTAGATCAAGTTGAACGAAATGAAAGTGTCAAAGAAGAAAGATGTGTTTGTAAGTTAATAAATGAGAAAATAAATATTTCCAAGGGGGAACCTTGTGGGGACGGATGGATTGAGAGGTTGGGACTGGCATATACACACTACTATATACAAAATTGATCTATAATAAGGACCTACTATATAGCTCAAGGAAATCTATTCAATACTCCATGGCAGTCTATACAAGGAAAGAATCTGAAAAAGAATGGATATATATGTGTATTGTAAGTCACCAATACCCCAGTAAAATTTATTTTTTTTAAATGATAAACATCTCAAATATGCTTCCTTTGAAAGAGTCAAGATTTGATTAATTTGGCTATAAGAAAAAAGGTCTGATTGTTATAAGGAGAACATTTCTTTTTCTTAATGCAATTTCTTGTCAAAGCTGCTCTTAATTTTTTTTTTTTTACCTCTGTGAATGCAAGAATTCCTTATTTTGAACTGAAGATAAAAACTTTTTATATTCTAATGGCTTATATGGATGCTAAAAATATAAACTTTTTTTTTTTTGGACATTAAGCTCTAATGTTGGAAAAATGTATGAATAGTGATTTATTTTTAGATACTAAATTAAAGGTATATTCTATAAAACTGGATACAAGCCTCTTGTTCAAAGTGGACTGGAGCAATAATAAAATAAGCAAACACTTATTTTAATTATATATTACACCAAGAAACTCATAAAAATACCAGTCTCAGATGACATAATTTTTCAACAGTCTTTCAAAATAGCCACATTGTCCCACCTTCTCCTCACCCCATGCCCTGTTGCTCCTGCAATCCTTAGAGTCATACTCTTACAAACAACATGTGATAGTTTAGAAGCCCGGAAGGCAGTTTTGCTTTGGTTTGGTTTTACCTTTTTAATCCTCTCTTTACAGAGTTTTTTAAAAAAGCCCTTTCTTGGAAACATTCCAAATTCTCTAGATATTTACTGACTACACACAGGTCAGAGCTATGTGTGGTTCAGTCTGGCCAAGAAAATATTTTACCAAAGAGAAGTTAGATGGAGTAGGAACAGGAACAAGAGGTAAGAATTTGGATTAACAAAGGATCAACTCTTCCCATGTGTTCCTGAGAGTGACTGATTTTCAGATTATCTCAAATGATAATATATTATTTTTATTTGTGAAGCAAATTCCTAAAAAATTGTTTTCAGTGTGAATCCAAATGACTGTTATAAAAAAAGACAGAGGCTCTATCTCTTTATATATGACTTGGACATGCATGGACCAATATATATATATTTTAAGATGGCAATTATGATAAGATGATGAACATGATATAAATTTTCTGACAACATCAATGAGAAGAAGGCTATTATCAAATTAAGTTATTCTGTTTTATATCTAGGGAAAAAGTTAACTGATTTGCTTAACAATATCTTAATGGTGATAATGAAATACAGCAAAATCTGAGTAATAATGAATCTTAGTTAAGACTGGAATTGATTCATCTTTATGGCATTCAACCTCATATTCTTTTACTAATATTGATTCCCACAGAGATCTCACTAAAGTGTACAGGAATAATTAAAAGTCAAATATTAACTTGACTAAAATATTGTTTTAAAATATACTTTACAGGATTTAAAGCTGTCTAGAGCCTATTTAATTCTCAAAGCAAAAAAAATTCTGTGTTCCTTTAACCTTTTGTAACTTTGTTTTACACTGTAGAAAATGAAATCATTCTTTTAGTTTATGCTAATTCATATGAAGGTGACATTTAACAAAATAGAAGTTAAGCAATATGTTATTAAAGTCAAATATTTAATTTATTTTTACTCGCATTTATTTTTATGTCATTGGCATTCTTTCTGATGAGCTAATGTAGGAAAATATTGTCGTGGCTGAGTGAGTTAGATCATTGAAAAACCACCCTTTGAGAAGGTTTTCTTTAAATGAGTTGGGTGCTATAAAATTAAAAAAAAAATCTGGTAGGAAAAAGTGGGATCCTGAGTACTGAGTAATCTTTGATCATGTTTTTGTGCTTATATGTGAATAGGATGTTTTAATCATCTTTGAGGTAAAATATAAAGTAGATTATTTAAAAATAAGATTTGCAGAAATGGAATGTATTTCAATATTTGGGTGCCCCTCTTTTATTTTGCAAATATTTTCCCTAGAATTTGGAGACTTGTTTTTCAAAATAAGAGACACGTTTCAAAAGAAGTCATCTCACATTAATACTCAGAGACATTATGATTTTGGATGAGAATCTATTAAATCAGTCCTGTACTTATAGTCTCATATATGCTCCTGGCTCACCATGGTGTAAAGCTCAGTTCACTTCCTGTCATAGCTATATGGCTGGACTACTCCATTTACATCACTGAATTAACTTCCACCTACATCTTTATGCTTATTATACCCAAATCACTATCACCAGGCCACTTCTAGTTTAAGTTTCTCTCTTAAGGGCCAGCTTTATTTACTCAATAGTCTATCTACATAACTAACTGATTGCACCTCAAACCCATCAATCTCTCAACATATTTATATGGAACTAATTGTTTCCTCAAACCTGTTCCTTATGGTCAGTGGCACCTTATCTATATCCAACCTTTCTTGCAAACTTTGAGTCATCCAAGATGACTTGTGTGTTAACCTCCCACACACGAATGGTGAAGTTTTATCAACTTGACTTTTTTTTAGGACCACACCTGCAGCAATTTGGTATCTAAAATAGCCTTGGAGAGCCTGCACAGCTATACCTTCTTTTCACTCTTCTACTTATTGTCATTGGCCATTCTCCTCTTTATTGTCTTTCCTTGCTTGATCAATGTATTTAGCTTTCACAGCTGCAAGACTTCCACAGGTTGTTCTAAAAAGTAAATCAGGTCGATTCATGCCTATTCTTATATTTACACATTTGTTATTCATCTTCAAAATGTAATCCAAAGTCATTAGCATTGCATTCAAAGCTCTCATAATCTGGCACAAGCCTATTTGTTTTGGCCCTCCCCCACCTACCCTCTGTGTTACAAACATCACAGGGTTTGTGCCTCAAGTGTGTTTTTCTTGCCATCAATCTCTGTCTAAGGTAGCTAGAACTCCTTTATCCATCTTGTCAGTCTGCCTGACTCTTCAAATCTCTCCCTTCACATCTCCTGCTCAGGGAAGCCATACCTGAACACTTTGACCCCGATTAGGTTTAAAAGCCTGTCCTCCATGCTCTGAGATCTGTGCATCCCTCTGAGGACAGGCGATCTGATTTATGGCCAGCCTAATACAGTGCCTAGTCCAGAGTATAGGCTCAATAGTCATTGATGAAATCCACAAATGAATAAACACTTGAATAGATGAAAATAAATGATGAGAGATTACCTGCATGCCTTATGAATTTGGGCTGTTAAATATTTCTAAATTTTAAAAGTCAGCTTAAATTTATATATTTTGGATTCTATATATTTTCGATAGAAACATGAAATTGATTACTAAAAACTTAACACTCATTCTGGCCTCAAATATGTCCCGAGGAAATGGAGTGGCATTACATACATTTTGTCGACTTCTTTCATAAAAGATAATTTGAAAGAATCATAATTTATCTAGGCCCAACCTTACCACTCTGGCTTTGCCATTAACTGGGGTTGAAAAAAATTACTGATAGGTATGATGAGTAAAATACAAGGGCTATAATGATGACTGTGCTGTTAATGTCTCCATGTAGTTAAAATCCTTAGGTTTTTGGACTGCTATATGGAAAAGCTGAACATGTGACTGAGAGGCTGAAAGGTTAGCATTCTCTTGCCATTGACTAATCCATTTTGAGTTTCACTGCAGGTTCATGAGTTGACTGGAGACCTAACCTTTACAACACGATTCAACCATATGGAGAATTCAAGAATCTATCTTGTCTTCAGAAATCTTAAATTGGGAGACATTCAAAGGTCGCTACGGATAGGACCTAGTCAATGAGGTTTGTTGTAAAAAAAGAGTGAAAGGTAACATGAGGACAATGAGGTGACAACTGGTCAGCTGTTTTCCCTTTGCTCAGTACATTGCTCTCTAAATACAGAGGCTTATAAAATGTTAATTCTCTGAATTGTAAAGTATATTTTAAACGTTTTTTTTTAGGGATCCACCTAAAAAGCAAGTGACTTTTCCTTTCTAATAATAGTACAACATGGAAATACACCCACAGGCAAGGCAAAGCAGAGAACTAAGGTAATTAAAAGGGTCAATTAGGCACAAAGGTTGTTTCTGCCTCAATAGTCCAGGTAATTGAAACCAAAACAGGTTTAGGCATATCATTGGCACAGTTTTCCTCTTGGCTTTGGTCGTAGAGACACATGATGTTTTCACAAGTCTGGAACTAGTTTTAGGCTACAGCATTTTTCTCTATGGTACGTTTTGAAATATGGAATGACTTATTAGAGTTTCAAATGATACATTTCAAGCAATAAATTAATTTGATAGCAATAAATTAATAGGAAAGTAAAGTTTTATGTGACCTCGTCAGACAGAATTGACATATGAAACCCTTGCTATATATGCATATCTGTAATATTATATGTATATGTATATGCACACACATATGTATACATCTACAAAAAATATACATACATTTTTCTAGTTTTGATCTTCTCTCTTTCTCAATAGGCACCTCAGTTTAATGTCTAAAACTGGATTCCTTTCCATGACTCTCTCTTTTTCAGTGCTTATTTGTTCTCCCTTATACCTTAGCTCAATTTCAGATATCATCATGCATCCGGAAACTCAAGTCATAAATATAGGAACTGTCCAAGCTTTCACTCTTTTCCTTCACATTGTGATTTACCCCTCCCTCTTCACTATCCATTAAATGAGATGTTCCCGTGATTCTGTTTCTCAAGTGACTCCTGAAACTGTGTATCTGCCCCTCCTCTATTCTTCATTCCTTCCTTCATCGACATATTTTAGACCTTTGTCTTGTCAAGACTGGTGAAATGGAAAACAAACAACAAACAAGCAAACAAAGAAACAAACAAACAAAGACTAGTGAAATGACCTCCTAATTAGTACTACCATGTCTGCTCTGTCTCCCTCACACTCACAATGTAACAGTTCCTAGACTGAATGCTATCAAGTTCTGCTTCTTGCCCATCCTGTATTCTTTTTTTCAATTTAGTTTAGTTTTCATCAGAACCCTTCATGGGCATAATCTCCTCAGAGAAGCCTAGGAAGCTGGACAATCACCTTTCTTAGTACCTGCCAATACCCCAACGAATGTCGAAATCACTCCATTGAAATTGTGTTTTTCTGTCTCACCCAAAACACTGAAGTCATTTCGGGCAAGTCTTTGTGTCTTATTCATCTTTTCATTTCCTGAGTCCAGGGCCTAATCCATGACAGTTTTTGTAATAAATACGCTTTGAACTGAACTGAATTTTACTGCCGTTGAAGGCTGCTAGTAGAAGTTACACGTGGTACAATCATATATCCTTCCTTTTATGTTCTTTGGCCGGCCTCCATGGTTATTTCTTTATGCTCACTCTCGTCTTTCTCTCATCATTTTCCCTCTTTTCTAACTACTTCTCTTCTCTTTCCATTTAAATATTTGAAAAGCTGTACATAACCTTTGTCACCTAGAAGTGGTAACAGCAGCACTATTCTTTGTCAAAAGAACTCATTAGTGTTTTGCCAGCAATGGGGATTCTAAATCTGGTGGTCAAGGGGAGGAAAGTTTTCTGAAAGGAAAGGGAGAACACAAGAATGTTCAATGAAAGGCAATACTACTCGAACCAGTGTTTTAGGATATAATGAAATCAAATGTGGGAGGATTTGCTATTACCCAGTATTAGAATCATGAGGTTTTACTCTCTTTTGACACCAAATCAACACACACAAGCATATAAACAGGTGCACACTTACAAACACAATGCACACATGCACATATACTTACTCTTACACTTTTTAAATAGCTGAATCATCCATTTCTCTAATTTAGAAACTAAAAAGGGTTTACCCAGTCATCAGGTACAAGGTCAAATCTCACCATGTTCTAGCTCACTTTTATCCCACTTTACTCTGGTGGGAATGGCCACAAACTGTGGTAAATAACCCATTTTTAGTTTCTAATCCATTGTGGATCAATATTATGGCAAATATAAAATAAATTGACTAATATATAAATGGAATAAAAAAGAAAAAATATGTATCTGATATATCCCTTTAGAATTATTATTTAGCAGAGGTAAAATCATTTTTTCAAAATGCTAAAAAAGTTTTCTAAATGCTTATCCCCAATTTCTCTGCTTAAGTCATCATGAACCAGAAACAGTGTACGAACTAGAAGCAGTCCACAGGCCATGCTTTGAGAAGCACTGCTCTAAATGAAAAGGTATTAACATGTAAAATAGCCAGTGTATGCAGGCTCACTAAATGAATTAAAGAACAAATCTCAATATACTAGCAGAAGACACGAGTTTGCATTTTGTTTTTCTTATTTTGGACATGCTTTACATTTTTATCTTTAAAGTTTTGAAATTGTTGCTATTAGTATTATACAACTGATTCAGAGTCAGTCTCCTAGCAGAGGTTTTTCGGTCAGTAATTCATTGCTCAACTGGAGTTTATCAGACTTCAGCTATATGACACTGTCCTAGATGATAGGATCCAAATTTGCATAAAATATGGCCCCCACATCAAATCCAAATTAAAGGCTGTGCTACAAAATAACTGGAATGTAATCTTCAAAAGTGTCAAGGTCATGAATGCCAAAGAAACTGTGGAAGTTTTCTACACTCACGGAGACTTAAAATATGAAATTACCAAATGAAGCACATCACTTGGAAACAAACTCTTATATTCTAAAGGACAGTAGTTGGAATTTATTTGGACAACTTTATTTGAAACTTGAACAGGATCTGAAGATTAAATAGTAGTAATGTATCAGTGTTAATTTCCTGATGTATTAGTCAGCTCTGGCAGCCATAACAAAATATCGTAGACTGGGTGGCTCAAGCAACAGCAATTTATTTCTCACAGATTTGGAGGCTGGCAAGTCCAAGATCAAGGGGCTAATCAATGCCAGTCCTCAGTGATAACTTTCTTCCTTGCTTTTGCTCTTATGTGGGAGAGAGAGAGAGAGACAGAGAGAGACAGAGGAAGTAAACAAATTCTCTGGCATCTGTCTCTTCTTATAAGGGCATTGATCCCATTATGACATCCCCATGCTTATTACCTTATCTAAACTTACTTAGCTCCCAAAGGCTTCTTACTCCAAATACCATTGGATTGGGGGTTAGGGCTCCAAGATATGAATGGGAGGGGTAATGTGGTATTAGGTGGGCAATTTACTTTCGCGTAGTTCAATGGAAAAAGCTCTCTGTGCTGTATTTGCAAATTTTCTGTAAATTTATGACTGTTTTTAAAAAGCTTTAATGCTACTGTTTCTGGCCTTGAAATTCTCAATTTTGCTTGGGAAGAGAGACATGTGAGTAAATAATTAGGTCCCATTAAATGCAGTGAAATCTGTGTTGCTATAATAAAGGCCTGAAAAAAAAGAGGGAAGAGTGAATTTGTCCAGAAGGAAAGCAAGAGAAATCTCAAAAGTAAAGTAAATCTTAAAGGTCAAAATGTAAAATGAACCAGGGTCTACTGGACCTATATTTATTCATTAACGTTTATGTGACAAGATTTGCATGTTTGATTTTTATTTTCCCCTTGGGTTTGACTTCCACTTGATCATTATCTTTAGTCACTATTTTCTTTTAAAATCAATAAAAAATGAAAGATTTGCAGAAGGCTTGAATAAAAGAAAAGATGGTAATAAATTAGTAGCATGAGGTGCATTAGGGGTTAGATACAAATGTGTTCAAAAAGTGGCATCTTGGAGTTCCCGTCGTGGCTCAGTGGTTAATGAATCCGTCTAGGGACCATGAGGTTGCGGGTTTGATCCCTGGCCTTGCTTGGTGGGTTAAGGATCTGGTGTTGCCATGAGCTATGGTGTAGGCCAGCAGACATGGCTTGAATCCTGTGTTGCTGTGGCATAGGCGGGCAGCTACAGCTCCGATTAGACCCCTAGCCTGGGAACCTCCATATGCCGCGGGTGCAGCCCTAGAAAAGGCAAGAAGACCAAGAAAAAAAAAAAAAGGTGATATCTCTAAGCACTATTCTTTTGTATATCATAACATATGTTAACAACACCTTTTTCCGCTTACTTGGTTCACTCTTATTTTCTCTATTCTAGAATCCAAAGATAGATTGAAAAGTCTAATCTGGTAGGTCTCCATATTCGTTGCTAATGGCTATGACCCTCCCTAAAATGTTATATGAATTCCCAATGGATATGGGAGAACAAGGATTAGAGTGCTCTTTAATTTCCCTATATCTTATAGGGAGCTATGATGCACTATTGATAGGTAAGTATTTACAGAATATATATGCAAAGAGAGCGAACTGCCTAACTAAGGCATGTCATGATTCATGATTGCCTTACATGGTTTTCCCTTTTTTTTCTCTTTATTTCAATATTTAAAATTTGAGCCCACATTCAAAAACTGAAATTTCACATAAAAATGTCAATATTCAGTTCTCCTTACCTTTAGAATTTATGGCTACTAGAATATCCTGTTGGGTAGAAAAGTTGACAAGAGGAAGTAGAAGCAGGCCCTGTGTGTTGAGCTTGTGATCATCTGTTCCTCAGTCCACACCACTCTCTATTGTCTGTTACACCTAGTTCTGTTATATTCATGGGCCCTGAAAATATTTGCATTTACAACACTGGCTGAATAGATAGCAATGATGGGGAGAGCTTTGCGAACAAAGACAGCACAATAGCATGCCTTTGAAATACCAAGGTTCAAACTTTGGTCAAGCAAAGGTCTGCAACAAAAAAATTTATTTAGAAGACTGACCAAAATCCTTTCTTCCTTCCTGATTTCCCCAGAACAATGTATGTGAAATCAGAGTTTGGGGATAGTGACTTCTGCAAGCCAGAAGAAGAGAAAAACTATTATGCAGTAGACACTACATTCAGTTTCGTAAGAGAATTTTACACCCACAAATTCTTCATCTTTTTGTTTAAAAAATAAATTGGTACATCTGTTCAGAGATTTCAAATTTATACCACCATTGAATTCATACTAATATGAAATCTGAAATTCTTTCAGGCATGATTCAAACTATTAATAACTCTACTTTTGCTGATTGAGATAATGTCAAAGATTCATTTAAATGGCAACTTGCATTATATAAAAGTACTAAAAACAATACTCCCTTTCTTCTAACAGAATTCATAAAAAGAACTGCTTCTTCTTTATATATTACTTCTATTTTGTAAATAATCATCCATATTTAATTCTACAGAGCCAATTTTGTTACTGTCTTACCAAAAATAATAATGTCTTACAAGTGTACAATGGTATAAGTCTGACCAAGTGTTTTTATATCCATATGAGATAATGTCTAAGTTCAGTACCATGCATATATTTTTCACAAATTATAAACATTTTTTTGAAATACTTAACCTATAGGTATGATTTTAAGTATGAATGCCAATAAGAATCATTAAAATTCAATTCAGATTACTTTTATTGCATATAAAAAACCATGTGTTTATATCCTTTGTATCCCATTCATCAAAAGAATTAATTATTACTTTATTTACTCCAGAGATAATAGGTAGATAGAAGCACCTTATGAAATTTTGATGATTAAATATTTCTACCTGATTTCTTCCCCTTTTCACACTTCAATCCAAGTTAACTGAATGACCATTTTTTCAGTACCTACTAGGTTCAAGGATGAGTAACACATAGTCATTACCCTCTAAGGGTTAACAGCCTCATAGGGGAACAAAGATAAATGCAAGAAGAATTTTTATATGTGACATAATGTAAAGAGATATGTTTTTCTCCAAAGTGGTATGAAGATATAAAACAACTGGTGAGAATGAAGATGAAGGGAAATATCTCTTTGAAAGCTCATAGGAGGAGTTGTCATTTGCTGTGACCCTTGGAAAAAAATCAGAGTTTCAGTTTTACATGCATAGAACACAGTTGTATGAACATCTATGTTATTAGCTTTTCTTTATCCCTGACCACTTATATGCAATTACCTAATATGTTTTAGGTCTCTTTACTGTAACACTTTCTTCACTCCTTAATTTCCTAATTCAATGTACAAATGAGAATTATTCTTTTGTATCCCTGCCAAAAATGTAATTAAGGAAGGCCTGCTTTCATTCTATTTTAAAGCTCTATTTTTAAAAAAAGTTTAGAGGGCCTAATAAATAAATCATGGTACATCAAAATGTTGTCTAATATGCAAAATTAAATAGATAACATATTGACTTAGAAAAATGTTCATAATTATAATGTTAAAAACAGAATCATGGATATGACATAAAAGCATTATGTGCACGGATTGATGTTGATGTTTATGCATATAAAAAAGAAATTAGACAGATTAAATACCAAAACTTTAGAGGCAGTTAACTTTGAGGAAAATGTTGTGTTCTTTTTAGTATAAATATTTATTTTAAAAATTTTAAATAATTTAAACAGCAAAAGTATTTATACTGAAAGAAATACAAAACAAATATCAGTTATTTCCCCCATTCTAAGAACTAGAAAAATTATTGACACTTTTTAAGTCAGTAATTTAACTTAGTAATTCTATAATAATAATTTAAGAATGAAAAATTTAACTCAACAAATTTTAGAAAATGTTAAAATTATAAATTATATGAAAATATAAATTCAAATTTTTAAATTCCAGTGAGGAATGATAATTTTATTTTTTTTATTTATTTATTTTTTGTTTTTTTGCCTTTATGTAGAGCCGTGCCCGTGGCATATGGCGGTTCCCAGGCTAGGGGTCTAACAGGAGCTGTAGCTGCCGGCCTTCACCAGAGCCACAGCAACGCAGGATCCGAGCTGCATCTGCGACCTACACCACAGCTCACGGCAACGCCGGATCCTTAACCCACTGAGCAAGGCCAGGGATCGAACCCGCAACCTCATGGTTCTTAGTCAGATTCCTTAACCACTGAGCCGCGAAGGGAACTCCCAGGAATGATAATTTTAAAAATCATGTTTACTGTAAGATAGAATTCTAATTTTATTAGGATTATGACCAAAATGATTTTTCATCAATAATCAGCAAGGCTCACTATTTTCTGTCAATATACCAAAAACATTGGTAATACTCATCAAAGATAAAGGACAAAAAATAAAACAAACTCGTGAATCTGTTTTTATCATGTTTTTGATGCTTTTGAAACTGGAAATTAATATTTTTCTTTCAAAGTGTAGTTAAACATATAAAGATTAATGGAATCATAAAATCTCAGCTGTTCATCAGAAAGTGATCCAATAGCCCATCACAAAGGCAACTATAAATTAGAACTAGAATGTAGCAGCTAGAAAAAGAAAGGATTTCTAGACTTTCTACAACTGCGGTATATTTCAGTTGCCCCCACCACTTTCCCATACATGCAAGGTATTCTTCCCTATCTGTGAGGGCCACTTCTCACTCAACCAGATCGCCAAAAAATAAAGACGGATGAGGAAACCCAGCATCCCAGAAGTACCATGATTGGCCAAGCACAAATCTCATGAGCAGCGAGCAAACACACAGCCAGCATAAGAGACCCTTAGCTAAAGTAAGCTATATGCAACTTGCCTTGCCATTTTTGTGACTCCTAGCCCACTGCTGGTTTTTACATTATTGTTGTTCTGTTTTTATCTAATGTCTTTAATCTGTACCATTCTCCCTCTTTTAGGCACTGAGCAGTTTGTCTTGAATCGGAAAAGAAGTGCTAGAATGTGGGAGTGGGAGGTTGACCTACATCTGAACAATTTGCATATGATTCACTACAATTAAACAATTTGGTTTGAAATAGCTACAATTAAGCTATTATCAGAGAAGTATTTACTAGACTAGAAATTCTAAATTTATCCTCACATACATCCTAGCCAAGAAAAGGACCACATTTTCTGGCACTCTTATTAAGTAAAGCTAATACAGAAGTAAATTCTTCCAAATTAACATTTATTTTACTAAATCACTGATAGTTAATTATACTTATGACTACTTGGGTTGTTTCTTTAAAAATTACATTTTTCAAACAGCAAGAAAAATATGAAATTAGGTGTACTAGAAAATCTCTGTTTCCAATAATATGCTGAATATATGAATATACGTAAGTGTATATATTATAAAATCGTCTATCTGATATATGGAAAGTGTATATGGGAATGCTAGGGGACCACTGACTGAAACTGTCCACCTTGGCCAGGCAGAACAATAGCCCCTCCTGTGAGTTGTCTCACAGCAGGAGGCCCTGATAAGGAATATGGTGCTGCCCTGAAGACTAACCAGGAGAACGTAGGAGGGGCCCATAGGAGGGAGGAGACAACCAACCTCCCACGATCCTTGGTGCTGGAATCCATCTTGGCTGAGAGGTGCACATGCCACTAAGAGGGACTCTGAACCAGACCAAGTATGATTTGCCAGAGACAACTCAGAAACGAACTCCATTCCCATAAAACCTGAGATGGTGAGCCACCTGGCAGAGCAGTTCTCCTGGATTCCCTCGCCCTGCTGCTCTCCGCCTTGGCGCCCCTACTCGAAAAAGTCTTTTGCTTTGTCAGCATGTGTGTCTCCTCCCACAGTTCATTTCTGAGTGTTGGACAAGAGCCCATATCACTTCCTGCAATAGTAATGTCAAACCAGCCTAGAATTATGAAGATAACACCAAAACATAAAATAATGGATAAATTCTGTCCACAGTAAAACATAAATTATAAGAGATACAATAAACTATAGTAGTAATAGCATGGAAGAAAAATCAAACTGATAATTAAACACTATGTGTTGGATGATTTCAAGTTTAGCAAGTAAGTAGACAGACATAATGCATTTTTCAGTTTTTCAGAATAAGCAGCATCAATTCTATCTAACAAGAAGAATAAATTATTCAAACAGAGCTAAAACAAATACAACATATTCTATAACCAAAAAGAGGGAATCTTTTTCCTACCTTTAGAAGTATGTGAAAAATTTTCTGGTTAATCTTCAAGGATAGCCTAAAAAAGTAAGTGGAAATAGGTGACTCAGAGAATTATAAAACATCAGGATTGTTTTAATATTATTATTAACATTGAGTGTTAGTGGTCTGTTTGCTGGAGGTTAGTCTATTTAATGTAGCAAGGCATTGGTTGGTCTGTTCACAAATGGGACAACACTGAAGAGCACACATCATTAGAATAAAAATGTATGTGGACTGAGTGCATAGATGTAGGGATGAAGACTCTTGTTCACAAGTATTAGCTGATTTAGTAATCTTACTATTGACAGATGGTAAAATGAAAAGGAAAAAGTAAATTCACACCACATTGCTAAAAGGAAGCAAAACACCACCTTAAAAACAACGAAAGTAGCAAACATACACTTCCCTATTTAATAACATCTTTTTATATCATTAAACTATAGGTACTAAAATTGTAGTCCATTTTGTGGATAAGATCACAAGATTTCAGCCTGGAGTGAAATCAAGTCCTACATTCCAGGGTTTTAAGCTCTCTTTTACCTGGCATAGGAAATGGCTGTAAGGAAACTCTAGTGCCCTTCATTAGAAAAGAATTAACCTTAGAACTAGAAAGCAATTTAAAATCAACTGGTCCAAAATCCTCACGTTACAAAGCAAAGCAAGGTCACATAGCTAGTTCATGGCAGAACTAAGGGTAGAATATACAGTTCTCAGGCTCAAACTTATCCCACAGCATTAAGTTACTTAATTTTTATAATTCCCAAGATTGGAGGGTTGGAAAGAAGTAGAGAGAGTGAACTCAGGTATTCTGCTCTGGATAAGTTCCATCTTGTTGATGAAACGTCATACTCTCAATGGCATTAATGTTTATTGTATCTACCTCATTCCAATCTCCTTTCCATGGTGGAGGGAGAGAAAGTCTGACCTTGGTAACTGTAGGGGGTTAGTTATAGGACCTCTACTCCCCCAAAGACACCAAAATCCCTGATGCTCAAGTGGTTTATATAAAATGACATCGTATTTTCATACAACCTATGCACATCCTCCATATACATTAATTTTTGTCTCCCTGTTTTATTGAAATATAATTGACATATAGCTCTATATAAGTTTAAGATTTACAGCATAATGATTTGATTTACATACATCATGAAATGATTTCCACAATAAGTTCAGTGATCATCTGTCACTTCATATAGATACAAAAGTAAATAAATAGAAAAAAAAAGGTTTCTTTGTGATGAGAACTCAAGATTTACTCACTTAACAACTTTCATACATAACATAAATCAGTGCGAATTATCCTCATCATGCTGGATATTATACCCCTAGTACTTATTTATCTTATAACTGGAAGTCTGTATTTTTTGACTACCATCATCTAATTCTCCCTCCTGCCACCCCTGCCTCTGGTAATCACAAAACTGGTCTTGTTTTCTATGAGTTTGTTTGCTTTTGAAGTATAATTGACCTCCAACACTGTATTAGTTCCTGGCACACGATAAAGTGATTTGCTATTTCTATACATTTCAAAATGATCACCATGGTAAGTCTAGTTACCATCTGTCACCATACAAAGATATTACATAATTACTGACCATATTCCCCACATTGTACATACATACCCATGATTCATTTATTTTGAAACAGGAAGTCTGTACCTCTTAATCCACCTCATCTATTTCTCTCCTTCCATATACTTTAAGTGCTTTCTAGATCACTTATAATACCTAATACAATGTAAATGCTATGTAAATAGTTGTAAGTACAATGTAAATGCTACTGTAAATAGTTGTCTGCAAAGCAAATTCAAGCTTTGCTTTTTTGGAAGCTTCTAGAATTTTTCTTTCTTTCTTTTCCTTTTCCTGGAATGCTTTCCAAATCACAGTTGGTTGATTGCATGAATTCAGACCCCGTGGATAGGGAAGACCAACTGTACCAAAGAGTTAAATGATAGGATTGTAGTCTTAAATTGCTTACAAATCAGTGAAAGAAAATGGGGGGTGGGGGAATCAAGGGAAAAATCACATGAGCTTCAAAGCTGGCAAAACCAGTCATTAACACTATGAGCTGGGTATGAGAGAAGCTACACAGTAGTACTTCACATAAAATCTGTTTTCTGGGCAGCCTTCAAAGAAAATCTAACACGGCTCTTTAACAAATGCTTCCCCTTCTTAAACTGATCTGTACTATTGTAGGCAGTAATAAAATCATTTGCTTTCCGGCTAGGTTTTGCTAAAAAGTTATATTTATATATATAAATATACACACACACAATCATTTGTTATTCTTAATAAAATGTAATTTGTGCAACAATAAAAATGGCTTTTTAAACCCTTTTATGTAAATACTTTCACAAGATAGACAGTAACCCATGGCCCAGTTTGTTTTGCTGTTGCCAGTAACTTCTATGTTTTCAGAAAGTTCAGTTACAGAGTCAACACTACATAAGCATAGGATCCACCCCTGTGCTATTAAGACCTAGAATTTTAAGAGACTGGGAGTTGAGTCAGCAGCAATGCATTAGCTGTGGAGATGTTGTGCTGTGGTTTCAGGAACAGCTTGTGTGTGACATGCTGAAAACTCACACTTCAGTATAAGATGCCTCTCCCCTTGCTGGACCAACTCAAGGATTAATTCATTGGCAGAATGTCAAAGGATAAGTGTCATAAGTTTAAAAGTTGTATCGGATATAAAAAAAGGCATTAGATAAAAAGTGTTTCCAAAATGTGAAATTTAAACATTTTTGAATATCTAGCCAAGGTAGCTAGTGTCCCTAAGACGTTAAAGCATTATTAATGATAAGGTGTATCTGTTGGATTTTATTGCTCTGATTTTTCAGTTGTGCTTAAATCATGAAGAAAGAATTCTGAGAAAAAACATTTGTGAGCCAAAGTTTAAGCAGCTTAACCCAACCACATTTAAGAGAAATAAAGGCATGGAAGAATTACAAGGAAGTATGTTCTTTGAAATCTCAGTGATTTCAGTGTTTCTACATTTTTGTATGAGAAGCCTTATGATTATAGTTCAGCACCCTTATTAGATATATAAATATAAATACACACACAGTATTGTGCATGGGCACACGTGGTACAGAAGCAAATATGGTTAAATATTGAAATACATACTTCTAAACACTTATGTGTCTGTATTTTCAAATATTCTTGACTAAAGACTAGTATTTTTACTAGTCTGGATTTTTTAATATCCAATATCAGTGTTATGGTAAATAAACGTGTCTACAAGCTTCAAAGTCACATACACAGTACAAATGAGTCACATACACAGTACAAATAAGGCGAGGTTACCGGACTGTGAAAGTCAAGATTTTGTAGATAGCTGAAGAAGGACAAAGAACTGACTGTCAAGTTACTATTTTTCATATAAAATTAATTAGAAACTCTTGTTCTTTGCTCTTCTCTTCCACTGGGGAGACTACTGCTTATTAAGATGCTATGAAAAGCACTCAAAATGTATCCTTTTTAGAAAAATGAAGTTGGAACAATCAAGAGTATTTAAAAAATTGTATAAATGTATCTAAGCTTTTATGCCTAAGGTTTTAGTCCTTTCATCAGAATAAGAAGTCACAACAAGTGTATATTTTACAAAGAGAGAAAGTTACTCAATGCATTTGGGGAAGAAGAACAAAATTAGACTTTAGCATTTCTACAAAAATTCATAGGAACAACCAACTGTATAATGTCTACACTTTACACCTCTAACACAAAATATGCATGCTTTTTATAATGAACATATAGAAAATTACACTTCACATATTTATTAAAATAGAACTTCATAGTATAGTGTTACCTGTAGGCAAACTGGGTTAAAAGCTTTTTGACTGTTTAGGTAAGCTTTCTTAATTTACAGATATAAAGACAAATTAAGAGGTATAACCTTTACGAAGCCTAATAAAGCATATGTTTTCTTTTGATTTCCACTAAACTGAGTATTGTCATTTTAGGAATAATGGCATTAAAACGTTCACATTTTTAGCTTTGAGGTTTGTTTCCAGCTCCTCTTCATATTAAATGATGTCTACTAGCAGCATATTTTTACTTGAATACCCATGTTCTATTTCATCAACGCAGAAGAATAAACACAGAGCGAAAAAAAAAATAAAGTGCCATTTAAAAATACTAAATTCTCTGACATTATTAGCAAAGCATAAATTTCGGTTCATAAAAAATAAGTATTGTTTCTGCCTAGCCTTTTATGCATTTTATTTTCTCTTCTATACCCTACAATTTGAAGAACTCAATTCTACACTTTGAATACAAGCTCACAGCAGGCTGAGGGCTATTGTTAGTCTCTAAGTTTTGGTCTCTTTATTAATATCAGGAAGTTGTGGTTTAGTTAATGGCACACGGATTCTTCTCACAACAGATCTAAGACCCAAAGCTTTTATAGCATTGTAACCACCTTCACTCCCTAACAATCACAAGATGGTCCAATTCCTTTACAAGCCCGCTCCTGACCTTTCAAAAGCTGCAGCTTCTTTGCGTGGTGATAGCATGGTTTAACAATAGCTCTAACAGTAACTTCATGACCAAGGAATCTGATAAGGCCTTTCTCTCCACAAAGGCTCTTTTGGAGAGGATGATATGACTGGTTTTCTGCCAAAAGACCCACTGTGGAGACTGATCTTCAGTGATCATTTTTTTTCCCCCGGTGACAGTTGGAACATGCCCACTAGGATGTCTCCGCGAGTATTCTTAAGTAACTTGTAAAGGCCCAGCTGAGGTCTTGTCAGCTAAACTAGGAAAAACAGCAATGGCACGGCAATGACAGATTGACAGACTGTCATGTTTGATACATTTCTGCAATAAAAATCTCCATGCAGGTAAAAATGTGCTGTATTTCAAAAATCTCACAGATCTAGGAGGCTTAATTTTTTGCTATGCTTGTTATCTACATGACAAAGTAAGTTTTACATCATTTATTAAAAAGATATACACATACTCTCCTTAAATGCATTTTCTTTTGCAATAGATGAAATGCACAGAATTTTATTCCTAAGCTATCCCAACTTTTATTTTGTTAAATACAAAGAAATTAATGTGAATTAAGGGACGGGTTTCATCCAAAATAGGAAATCCTTGTTCATACAGAATTTATATACTCCCCAAAATAATAAACTAATTTATAAATAAATATACGACATGATAAACGATGGTAAGTGCTATGAAGGTAAACCTTCCTAACATCAGAAAGACTGTATAGGTCAAAGGCAGAGCTTGATCTGGGTCCCTGTTGCTTCAAAGCCAAATTCCTTGTGGCCCCACCTGACTGGCCCTCTGAAGATGAAAACCTAAGGCACCTTCCACCATTATGTCAAGTTTCTCAGTCCTTAATATCTAATGGGATAACTGTAATGCTTTATGTTTCTTCCATATGTTAAAATTCTTTAAAGCATGTTCCCCCATTACTTATTGTCACTCTTATAAAAGTTCTGAAGTAGGTGTTTTTTGAGGAAGTGAAGAAAAGATGGTTATATGACCATTACATAACTTCATCTAATTGCTAGTGAGAAAGATGGTATTAAATCTTAAGTTAGCAGACTCTGATTCCATTTGCTTTTCTACTGTATCACACTGCCTTAACCTTTGAGTTAAAAAAGCGATGCAGGAGTTCCTGCTGTGGTTCAGTGGGTTAAGAATCTAACTGCAGCAGCTCGGGTCACTGCGGCGGTACAGGTTCAATCCCTGGCCTGGCACAGTGGGTTACAGGATCTGTCATTGATGCAGCTGTGGTGTAGGTCCCAGCTGTGGTGTAGGTCCCAGCTGTGGTGTAGGTCCCAGCTGTGGTGTAGGTCCCAGCTGTGGTTTGAAGTCAGTCCCTGGCCTGGGAGCTTTCAAAGGCCATGGGTGTGGCTATAAAAAAAAAAATGAGGCAAAGGTTCTCCAAATTAGAAGTGCAATTTATTTTTTTCTCCTTGGGGTTAAACCTATATAGTAACAAATATAAAAGAATTGAAAATCAAGTTCCCTCATTTTCTGGGCTTATTTTACTCATAATTTTGTTCACTGGTCATATTCAAACAAATCAATTTAATCAATTCTAATTTGCAACATATAAAGTTATACTTTATCAGCTTTGATTCAATTACACTATTGTTTTGGTATTTACATAAAGTATGTTTGAATCAGGTAATTGTTTACAATACCTATAATTATCTTAAAAGCAAATGTCATTATTAGCTAAAATTTTTTTCTTCCCCAGAATTCACCTGTAGATATTATAGTCAGGGCACAATTATTTCTTTATAAAATGATAAGTGAGATTTAGGTGCTCCAAAAATTAATAGTTTACCAAGTTCCAGGAAGAAACTGCTCTTGTTTGATGAGGAATGTAAGGTAGCTATTCTATAGTGTCAATTTGAGTTACTTAGATAAAATCGAAGTTGCTGAGAAATTTATGCCCAAGTCCATAAATCTTGAGATGATTGAGTAACTTTGTAGCCCTGTTTTCTACACAATTAAAGAGAATGGGTTGAGGACCAAGTTTGAGTAACACCAACACTCCCTCTGTGGCGAACAATGAACCTCATTTGTCTTGAAATGTATATCAGTTAACTTTTGTGGTAAATGATAAAACACCAGAGGCATGATGTCACTCATTGGGAACTACCAAGGTCAGAGGCAAGTGTTCAAAAGATCTTAAACCAGTTTTTTGAATTATTTGGCATCCTTCCATATAGTCATATATTTTCATCAAGAGTTCATCTTTATCACTTCTCTGAATTTTCAACAGTAGTGAATCACTTAGAACATCTTCTTTGGACAGAAGACACATACCGCCTCCAAAATCTAAAAAGTTTACTACTCACTTATACTTGAAGTTTATATTCCCTTTCTGGCAAAATCTGTCAAGTTCCAATCCTCAAGTGACATTTCAAAGGGGTAGTTTTTCCTTTGTTCTGTTTTAGCAAAGAACAGGTCCCTCCTTCACATAGCTCCTCTTCGGTCCTATGCTCAAGATTTCTTGACCTTGAAGTATTAGAAGCCTCAACTTGAAAAAGGATCATAAATCTTGCATGAATAAAATAGAAAACTGGTAAAATAGTATTTAAGAAACTACTTGATTACACAAAAACCAATGTTTCTCCCCAGTAAATAACCTAGTGAAAGACCAAACTTCTCAAAGCTGTCAAAATCAAGGTGATTGCCCAATCTTTGTCAAAGATGAAGGTGCAGAACAAACAGCTTGCAGGGAGATATCAAAATATCTAGCCAGTGAGTTCATCTATAGATGATAGCAAAACATTCACCCACCTCTAGACTTCAGGTTCTTTAAGCGTAAGAGCGTTCACCACCATTTACTTAGCACGGAGCCTGGAAAACAGTAGAGGCTAGCTTAAAATTTCCTGACTAAATGGAGATCCTTAAATTCTTCAAAACACAGATCCAATTCTATCACTCCCACCTATGCTTAAACTCCTTCAATGTCTTCCCCTTGCTCTTAGAATAAAGACTGACATTCTCAACAGAGTCTGCAAGTTCCTGCTGTTTAGCACCCACCCACTTCTCCAGGCTTGTCTCACATGAACCCCTACCATACTATTGGTGCTAACCTAGATTCTTTCAGGACCTTGGAGACACCAGCCTCCTTCCTACAGATGAAAAACATATACATTACATAATGATTTTTAAAATGCTTCGAAATAGAAATGTACAGAAGTATCAAATTATAAGAAGGCTCTAAATATCCAACCCAGATTAAATAGGCATTACCATTTGCCAAAATCATTTTTTTCTCTAGCTCATAAAAAAATAAAATAGGGCATAGCTCATTATGTATCTTCATTCAGGGGTCTGCTGAGAAAGGTTTTCCCTTACCGCCCAACTTTTCTGTCTTCTTGTTTTGTTTTATTTTTCATAGAATTTACTACTACCAACCATTTTATACATTTATTTGCTAAAATGTTTATTATCTGTTCCCCCTTTTAGAATGAAAGCTGGAAAAATATCTTATTGTGGCTGAAGTTCTACCCAACATATTTCATTTTCCCTCCACCCCCCCCATACCAATAACAATCTAAAGTCAGCGTGTATGCTTTCTAGGTGTGTTTTTTTTTTTAACCTCTTCTGAGAATGTGTGTCTTCATGAAAAGGACTTATTCACAAAACAGAAACAGACTCAAAGATTTTGAAACCAAACTTAAGGTTACTGAAGGGGGAAGGCTGAGGGGAGGGGTGGACTCGGAGGGTGGGAATGGCATATACACACTACTGGAATCCATTGGTAACAAGGACCTACTATACGGCTTGGGGAAATCTATTCAGTACTCTTTGATGGCCCACAAAGGAAAAGAATCTGAAAAAGAAAGGATATATATGTGTATAGATGATTCACTTTGCTGTACACCTGCAACTATCGCAACATTGTAAATTATCTACATTCTGATACAATTTATACAATACTTTAAATAAGTTACAGCATAGCTCGCTTCCTTTTCCTTTTGCTTAGTTAACATCTATGCATCCTGCAATGCCAACTGATGGGTTACTTCCTCAGACAGGCTTCCCCCACTACCCTGTTTATTTCTTTTTCTTAGCAACTGTGACGGTGAACGTTTTGCTTTCATTTGTGTGAATAGTGACTATTCTGCTTCTCTCTGCCACTAACCGTAAACTGTATGAGGTGAGGTCAATTCTGTGTTTAGATCATCATCCTTAGCATGGAGTAAGGACTCAGGAAACACTAGGGAATAAACGAATAGAGCTGCAACATAATTCAGAGGAAACTATTCCTATCGGTGCTCCTACACATGAAACACAGACTTATTAAGCCCAGGGATCAGTCATTTCCTTGGCCAGATTTTCCTGCTCCATTTTTCTACAAGGGAAGTTGCTTTGCCTGGATAACATGAAACAAGGATAAAAAGGGAGCTCTTTCTATTTGTCATACAGATAGTTTTCTCCGCAACTTTTTTATTATACTTCTGGAGAGCTTCCCATTCGTCTCTCTGAATTGGCCGATGCACATATTGTTTCATATTTTCAGACAAACGATTTTATTTCAACACATTCCAAATCTTGGAGTCACCAGATTATATTCAGACACCAAAGAGAAAACTATGTTGTGCTATTTACTGATGTTTCTGTGAATCAAGGGAAAACACTTCCTATTGCCATCTCATGATCCTCAAAACATTCCATGTAAAATATGAGATCCAGCTCACTTAAGTTCCACCTTAAAAGCTCATGTATTATTGGATCAAATTACGCAGCATTTGTATTTTGAAACTGAGCCCTTTTTCCTCTGCCCCTTTCTTTTCACATTCTTTTCAAACATGTGTGCACACACACACAGACACAGACACATACACACACACACCCTGAACAAGAATTTAGACTCAGACAATATGGAAATACCTATATTTTCATATAATTACTTCCGTTTAGTTTTATAAAAACCACACAAGTAAAAGAGTAAGAAAAAAATTTTTGAGGACTCTGAAAATACATTGCTACACAAAAGTAAATTTTAATAAAAAAATTCTCCAGGCTATATAGAGGTCTTATACCTACTTTCAACTGAGGGCAAAGATATGTCTTCAGTTTATAAGCAGGAAGACCAGAAAAGAAGTATGAATTATAAAAATTGTCTCGAAACAATTTCATTAGATGTTCTGCAACCATATGAGGGTAAAACATGTCTCTGAGATGAATAGGTCGTACTTTGCACAAATAATCGAGTCAATAAGCATTGTTTAAATATGGCAAAGACAAAGAAATATAAAATATATAACTTTGAGGTATGATGTATAATAATAATTCATGACAAACCCCCCAGGATTTAGATATTTAGAAGCAATTAAAAAAAAATTTGTTTACTCTGAAGTCATTAGCTCAGCCATCATGAAATGCTGTAAAATTTGGTTGTGATGATTTTTGTACACCTGTACATGTAATAAATTTATTAACTAATTTAAAAGAAAAGAAAAATAACTGGAAAATGTACATTTTTATGGAAAATGTATTTAGTGTTTCTGGTATTTATACAAATATCTAAAACTAATTCCCATAGCAACCTGGCAGCATGAATTAATTATGTGAATTGGAGTGGACTGTATTGGGCTGGAGAGTACACATCAGAAGTTGGTGACTTTTGCTTTAAAGAAAGATGAAAACTTTTCCCATATATACCAATTTTTTTTCCCATCTACAGGAATACTTTTAAATATTTGATTCATATTATATAGTGCTCGGTTATGTGCTAGTTACTGCTTAAGTTGTCTCAGACTGCAAAGAATAATAAAACTGTGCTTCTGTTTCCAGATACCTATCATCTAGTGGGTTATATAAACACGTAATTGGAAAGAGGATAACAGAGAACAATAACAGCAATGACAGACATTGTTAGAAATATGCATAGAATATTATAGGAACATGGATTAGGATGACTCCTAATCCATCATCTCTCACTGGAGTCAGTACGAGGGTGCAGACTAGGCTGGTTCTTCAGGGATAGATAAGAACTAACTGGGATTGAAACTGAAAAAAGTTGGGGGTGTAAAGAGAAAGCCCCTGGACAAAGAAGTCAGTACAAGTAAAACCCCAGAAAGAAGAAACAGCATGGTGTTAGCAAGAAATGATGATCACAGAAGTATTACATAGAATATGAGTCAGGGAGTAGCTGGACATGAACTGGAGAATTTGACAAAGGCCAGATCATGGATGACCTTGTGTTGTACTAAAGGGGTTATCCTAATTGATATGGCAAGTGAATTAACTCTTATTGCCAAAGCTTTTATGATGTAACTGCGTGGCTTGGTTTATGTTTTGAAAAGATTCTGAATGAATATTAGGATACGCTAAGTTAGAGTATTTTCCTTACTAAAAATTTCCATAGATACAAGGGAGTCACAGCATTGATGTTCTAGTTGCTATTTCTTTTATACACAGTTGATGCCTTTCAGGGTACGTGTAGGGTAATGTGTTAAGATTTTTATTTCACTGTGGAATTATCAGGCAAGACTTAAAATGGAGAAACAAATTAGGAGTTTGTTTTTGTAGCAGTTCAAAAGAGAGATGATGAGTGCTAAAGCAGAGCAGTGGGACTACACAGAGAGAAGAAGGACAGTTTGAAGAAATATTTAGAAGGCCATATGAGGAGACAGATATGGGTGATGGTGGTGAAGGAGTCACCGATGGTGCAGATTTCCGCCTGGGAAACTGGTTTATTCTGATGCCAGCATCTTGGATAGAAAGTGTAAGAATAACAATTAATTTGAGGAGGAAAATGCTGAGATATGGCTTTGTGATTTAAGATATTGGTAGAGCCACTAGAGGGCAGGGAATATGTGACTCAGATGATAAGTCATTTTGTTGGACATGAAAATTAGGAAAACTTCCACTAGTAAGAGTTGAAGTTATGGCAATCATTCTGCTCACCTGGAAACCCTGTGTAGAGTGTAGCGAGAAGAAACTCAAGAAGGATAGATAATGGTGTTCCTGGAGACAGAGAGAAGGAAAGGTGAAAGATAGGAAGGAAAAGAATGAGGAGTCACAGAAGTCAATAAAATTTCAAATAGAGTGGTTATCAAAGTCAAATGCATCAAGAAGTCCAGTAAAGACTACATATGCCCTTTGGATTTTAGCTCAGTAGGTATTCATAGCAGCAGAATAGTTTCAGTACTATTGTAAAGGCAGACGTTATATTTAATATTACCTGATAATGTTTTTCTTATGTTTCCTGCATAAGTAAAACCAAGGCTATGATTTCTTCACATATGAAACACAAATAAAATATTAATTTGAAATAGGCTGGAGTTCCTGTGACGGCACAGTGAGTTAGGCAACACCAGATCCTTTAACCTACTGAGCTAGGCCGGAGACTGAACCTGAAACTCTGCAGAGACCCAAACCACCGCATTTAGATTCCTAACTCACTATGCCATTGCAGGAACTCCAGGCTCAGGTTCAACCTACAAAATATTTTAAAAAATGAAGAAAATGGTGATTTCTATACTATTTAAAATATAGAAAAGGATGGAGTTCCCATTGTGGCTCAGTGGTTAACGAATCTGACTAGGAACCATGAGGTTGCGGGTTCGATCCCTGGCCTTGCTCAGTGGGTTAAAGATCCGGCGTTGCCGTGAGCTGTGGTGTAGGTTGCAGACGCGGCTCGGATGCCGCATTGCTGTGGCTTTGGTGAAGGCCGGCAGCTACAGCTCCTGTTAGACCCCTAGCCTGGGAACCTCCATATGCTGCGGGTGCGGCCCTAGATAAGGCAAAAAAAACAAAATAAAATAAATAAATAAACAAATAAATAAAATATAGAAAAGGATGAATCATTTTAATTAAAATATGTATGAGCTTCAGGGTATCTATTGTCTAATGGGTTAGACATTAGACATAAAGGTACTCTATTGGGGAAAAGTGTAATTATTATGCATTGACATATTGTTTACTTCTTTATACCTATTGTTATTTACTTCATTATCATTGCCTTCTGCAAATATTTATCTGATTTAGTATTTCTCAAGGGAGCATACAGCATTTGTTCATTTATATTACTTAAAGGGAAATCTTAAAATAAATTAGTAGTTGGAAATATTTTATATTATAAGAAATTTCCTTTGAAATGTTATGTAAACATGGGCAAAAAAATTAGAGCTTTGCTTTCATATAAGGTGTGAATGATAAGCAAAAGTGTGGAAAGAAAGGCAGGGCAAGTTAGGTCAGTCTACTTCCAAAATTCATAGGGTTGCAGGTCATTGTCCTAAAGAATGGAATATTTTAATATTCTGCCCAATAGGGACAAACATCAGGAACCCTCATAGCATGACTGTGGGAAGAAAACTCTAGACTGGTGATTTTTTTCTTTTTTTTGGGGGGGGGGCTGCACCTGTGGCATATGGAGTTTCCTAAGTGAGAGGTCAAATCAGAGCTGTAGCCACTGGCCTATGCCACAGCCATAGCAATGCCAGATCCAAACTGGATCTGTGACCTTCATCGGATACTTAACCCACTGAGTGAGGCCAGGGATTGAACCTGCGCCCTCATGGATACTAGTCATACTCATTTCTGCTGAGCCATGACAGGAACTCCAAGATTGGTGATTTCTAATCCAGAGTATACACTGGGTTTACCCAAGAGTCTTTTTAAAAATACACAGGCCAAGGCTCCACTCTAGACCTACTGAAGCAGAATATGCAGGAATGAGTCCAAGGCATGTGCATTCTGAAAGGACCCCAGGGATTTCTGATGTTCATATGTAGGTAAGAATCACTGTCTTACATGGGAGCGAGGATTGGTCAACCTTCAGAACATGGCCTCATTCCAGATTTAGTCTACTTCAAAAAATGTCATGATATAGACAAAATTACCCCTGAAATTCCTTCATCTATGAGAAAGATGCAACTTTTCACCTGTACTAGAAAAGCTTCAAGGTGGGCAATAGATTGATAAGGGTTTTCCACTTCTCCACTGGGGCATAGAAGAGATCTCAGGAGTGACTCTGGTAGGTTTTAACTATCTTTTTTTAAGAATTTCAGTTTATGATCCCCTAAGTTTTTAGTTACATCATGGCTACACTCAGATGAAACAAATCACACGATTTTACAAACTGAGTTTGGGGTAAGTGGATTTTGTTAATTATAGCGGCCCTTCAGATATATAACTGTACTAACTATACAAAAGTATATAGTAGCACAATTTGCAACTTAGGAATATTGGGCACCACATGGATGATTTGATTTAAAATGGCTAAAATATTTAAATGATGCATTAATTCTGCCCGATTTTTAGCTACAGTTTTTCCTTTCAAATAAGAGATGGGAACCCAAAATGAGTAGAGATAAACACTCAAGCTGCATGCCCCATCGTCTCTCTTCCTCCTCACTTACACTCCCTATGTATCATCTTCAAATGCAAAGGTCTACTACTGTGTCCTTGGGAGTGACTGGCAAAAATGCGTGTGTGTGAGTGTGTGCACAAACGCGCGCGTGTGTGTGTGCACAGTAGGGTATATTTTACTTCTTGAGGAAGGAGTGTTGCAGTTCCAGTAATCATACATGGGATGAACGGCTTAGAATGTATTATTATACACACACACACAGAGGCAAGCTTCTATTATGTTGCTACTTTTGCTGACCCATCATATGTTGTAAGATTTTCACAAATGTAGTCCCTATCAGTAATATATTAACCATGCTTAATTCACAAACTGTTTAATTCTTTCCTCATTGGTAAAGAAGAATGGAAAATATGTATAATGTAAGCATCACTAAGAAATGATAGACAGGGAACTGCGAAAGCAGATAAAGAATAGACACTGCCTCATTCAGGGAATCAGAGTACTTCATCTGAGAATGGAACTTTCCATTTTTTTGGTTGGATGCAAATGGCACGAATAGAAAGCTGAAATAGATCTTACAACTTTTTTGAAATATCCTATTTATGCTCCAGCATCCCTCCCACAAGAACTACTGCTCTAAGGAATCTAATCCCTCCCAGTTATCTGTTCTTACACACGCAATTGTCCAGATCATTAAAAGATACTGCTCTGGTGCTCTTGAGCTAAACCACAATTCTGAGAACTTGGAAAAGAGAAACCAGCAGAATAAAAAATGATATGTTTAATATATTTTAGACTTTTTCGATGAAAGAAAGAAAGACAGAAGAAAAGAAAAGAAAGAAAAAAAGGTTGGATTTACTTAAACATGTATAACCTGTTTTCCAATGATAACAAAATAAAAAGAAACTATATGGATTTTCAGGAGGGACAATTTAAGTTTTACATACAGAGTAACTGAGATTTGTAAATAGATGTTAAATATCTATATGCCCATTTTCATTGGTTTTCTCAGTGGAATCATCCTCTTGCTTTGATTCCAAACTCACTAGCCTTATTTCAGCTCCTTAGCATAACCTGCTTACTCTAAGCTCAGACTTTTATATACGTTCTTCACCTTTTCACAACCAGTTCATTCACTATACAGATATTTACTAAATACAACAGCCTTCTGTATCCAAGGGTTCTGTGGATCCAACCAATCACAGATAGCATAGCATGCTTATGATTCTCATGTGGTTGAATCCCTGGATGCAGAATCTGCCCATACAGAATCTGTGGGTATGGGGGTGACTAAGGGACTTGAACGTCTGTGGGGTTTGGTATCCACAGTGCTGCTTGGAACCAATCTCCCGTGGATACAGAGGGTCACCTGTACCTATTATGTTACAGGCATATTGACAGGTACTTGAATATATCAATGTAAAAAAGAGAGGCACTCCTGACATCATGGGCTTATTACTTCAGGATTTCTCAACCTTGGCACAGTCAGCATTTTAACCTAGATAACTCTTTATTGTAAGGTCCCATACCATGTGTTGTAGGATGTTAAGCAGTATCCATTAGTTGCCAGTAGCACTCCCCCAGTGTGACAACTCAATCTCCATGCATTGACAATTGTCTTCAGGGAGGAACAAAATCATCCTCAGCTGAGAAGCTCTGGGTTACTTAGTAGCAACTATTACAGTGGTGATTTATATTTAGTGTAGTAATAATTAGAATACTATCTTCTCACGCAAGATGATACCTGTCCCCATAGAACACACAGTATCTGTTTTACTTCTTACCACATTTCTACCTTCTTGGACAATGACTAGCATACTGTAGGTACTAAACAAATACTTGTTAAGGGATTGAATGATTAAACCAATACTCATACATCTCTCTTCTCTCAAATCTGAGTTAGACATTTTTGTTTCATTATCTCATTCTGCATACTTCAGTATACTTATTATACTGTATTTTAATTGCCTACAATTTTGGTCTGTCCCATCTCTTTCTTATTCATGAATGATTGGCTGAATAGCAACACTAATGATTACTAAGCATTCAGCAAGAGGTAGGTATCAAGTTAGTTCACTTGTGCTATGCATATCCTTTTTCACCTTTATAAAAATTTTGGAAAAAAAATGATATAATCTCCATCTTCATAGAACAGGAGCCAACTTGCCCTAAGTATGATGTGGTACAGTTAGAATCTGAACTTTTTTTTTTTTTTTTTTTTGCTTTTTAGGGCCATACTCATAGCATATGGAGAATCCCAGGATAGGGGTCTAATTGGAGCTACAGCTGCCTGGCCTACACCAGAACCACAGTAATGCAGGATCCGAGCCATGTCTGAGACCTACACCACAGCTCACGGTAACGCCAGATCCTTAACCTACTAAGTGAGGCCAGGGATCGAACCCGCAACCTCATGGCTCCTAGTCAGATTTGTTAACCACTGAGCCACGACAGGAACTCCAGAATCTGAAATAAGTCTTATTCTAAAACCCAAAGCATTACCCTGACTATACAAGTAGAAACTACTTAGCTTTGTCTATGCGAAGCAGTGAGTGACTTAAGAAAATGGCAAATTAAGAACAATCCAATATTTTTCATATTGTAGAGGAATAACATTTCCAATTATTACTGGGACTCAATTAGCTTAAAAATAAACAAATCATTTTGTGAATGAGATAAGTTCCTGTTACCTAGGCTTTTGGGGGTGGCCAAAATTTCATTTGAAATTGAATATACAGGGCATGAATACTGACAATGGAATGTCAATTTGGTCAAAATTAATTTTTTAGCCAAATATGTGTTTGTTTAGCTAATAATATTTCTGCCATGTAGCACTTTATTGTGGAATCAATAGTAAGTTTTAAATATAAAAATAGTTTTTAAATCTTAAGACATTTGTTTTTAAAATTATTTAACAGTCTTAGATTTTAAGAAATAACATGGTTTTGGAATACAGTGCTCAATTAACCATTCAAAAGTTCACAATTTCACTCTAATCATTAATAAGTTATTATCTCATTATTTTTGTCCACAATTAGGTTTTCTAGTGACAGATCTTATAAATATTTTAATATGCCTTCACCTTTCCTCTGGCCACAGATTAGAATAATGAATGTGTATATCAGACATATTTTTTATCAGTTTTATAAGAGAAGAAAAGATTTAAGAAATAACACAGGAATTTCTGTGTTTCTGTCTACAAGAAGGTTATTAAAAGGTAGAGTTTAAAACACACGACTTTTTAAACATTAGAAAAAAATTATAGAACAGCAATGACAATGTTTCAAATGTGGGCTTCTCCATTTTTACAGCAAACTAATTTACTTCTTACAGAACTCTCATAGTTCTGGAAGGTAGGTTTGGTAACAATTATTATTGTACATTTTGTTGCTGAGAAATCTGAGATTTATATGATGTGAAACACATTTCTAAGTTCACTGGGAGGGTAAATGACTAACTTGAAGCAATTCACATCTGAATGTTGGTTCCAACCTAACATTTTACTGCTGCTTAGTCAAAGAGATGATTATATAGATGGTAACTAAGAAAAACGGGAAGACTTAAGGGCTATTAGGTTATTCTATCCAAGTTCCAGTCTTAAGACGCTGTTGTACTTCTTTGGCATTTATTCGTATTTTCTTTTCTTGAAATCTAAGCATTCAATTCCATGCTGGTTTTGAAATTACTAAATAGTGTTTTTTCTTAATTATAACATAGTATAAGTTTGACAATTTCATTGGCCAAAAATCAATGATATTATTTAAAAATAACTCAAGCTTCCCACCAGAGATGCCTTTATAAAACTCAAGTCCTAACTTAAGGTCATATGTACCGAATAGTATTTATATCTTCTGAAGAGAGGGTTTTTCACATTTTGATAGTAGAATTTACTGAAATCTACCCATTGCTCCGGTTTCATCCACTTTTTTTTAGTGATTATCTGCACAAGTTGTTTCAATGACTTTCATAGCCTTGAGCAGTAGTTTTCAATTTGCATCTGCTCAGAATGCCAAAGGGCAAATTTATCTTGAGGGTTTTCTCCCACTAGAAAGTGGTGCCAGTACTGCCTGATTACAAATCAGGACTTAGAGAAGTTCCTGGTCGCAAACTTCCAAAGGGTTTTGAATACCTTATCACTCATTTAGCATCCTTAAATTGGTTAACTTTTCAAGGATCAAGGTCTGAAACCTTGTTATATCTCCCTTCATCTTAACAAGATTCAGTGTTAATGAATATAGTTGATGCTCAGTAAATATTTGTTAAGAAGATTAGCCAATTTGACCATAAACTGATTTAACCAAAATGAGCTTAAACTATCCCCACTTAAGATCAGAACCAAAATTAAAATGATCAACACACTGCATTGTTTGCTACAAGTGGGGTTCAATTTAATTCAAATCACGAAAACAAACCTCATAAATTCAGCTCAATTTCACATAGATTGGAATCCAAATAAGTATTTACCAAAACATAGTACTTTAGGACATAAGAGAAACAGTGAGATGGAAAACGAAAGAGTCTAGGACTCTCAATACATCCAGTTCCCCCGAATGTGCTGGCAGCAACAATGGCAGGATGGAATTCCATCCAGGGCAATTCTATTCAAGGAAGAGCTCCCCACTCAAATCCCTTTAATAGCCTTTGCAAAAATTATGAGAAAAATGGTGTTTGAGTTTCTTCTCACCCTAAATTCAAACAAAACACTTCTCTCTCTTTGTTCTTTTTTCTTGGTGGGGAAGGAAAATTAGGGGAAAATTTGACAGAAAAAAGAGATTTGAAGTCAGGAAAAAATAAGTATTGTATTATTCTTTTAAGTTCTCATGTTCCCTTAACTTGCTGACATGCATGCATGTGAACACACATACACACTACATTTGATATATATATATAAATATATATATATTCATTTGATATATATAAATATATCAGTGATACATATTTGATAAATATTGCCAAATTATTGCTTTGAATATTCTCTGAGTTATAGGCTAGAAAAGTGGGAAATACATGAATCTACTCAAAAGCATTTGAATACCACAAAAATGCCTTTTATTAACAATTGAATATATAACATTCCAATCTCTATATTTTCTCCAATAGCTGAAATACAGAAACAGATACTATGAGAGAGTGCATAATCTCTCATAGTGTTTTTATCATGTGCTTAATATGTGTTTATTATCTCTTAAGTATTGATTAAATAGTTATAAGAATTAGTTTGTATTCCGGCACTAATGGGAAGCAAAATAGGGAAAAACACGTGGCCAAAAAAAAAAAAAAAAGCTCTCTGAAATTAAATTTAGAGTTTAGATTAGTTAAATGCATATAACTTATTTATATACACATATAGACTTATAGATATCTAAACATCTAGATATGCTTTGTAATCTGAGAATAACTACATATACACAGATTATATAACTAGTATTCACTGAATCAGCTACTTCTAGCAATTTTTTTGTATTCTGAAAAAAAATAAAAATAAAAACATTACAGCATAGAACTCCCTAGAGGAGTCTTCATTGGTTACTTGGTTCAAATTTTTACTTCAGAAATGAAGAAGACAGTTTAACTCACTTCTTTTTGAAAGCTGAAATATCAACCACTTTGTGGATTCTGTTTCTCATAAGTGAGGAGTCTGGTGGGCAATTCTTTAAATAATGGTATTATTTACAGCATCCATTTCGCTGAAAGAGATGCCCTTTGTCTGTCTAGAAACTGGTTTTCCAGAGTCATAAGGTTTCACCAGTTTCTGCTTTGTTGCTGTGCCTGTTCTTCAAAGGCTTGCTCAGATGCTACTCCTTCTTAATGATGTCTTCTTTGGTCATCTCAGTTGGAAGTGATCTTTATCTCTTCTGATCCACTAGAGCAATTATCACATTCTGTCTTGTAATTCAACATGGCTTAGTGGAAGTGAATGGATGGACTCTGGAGTTAAGTAGATAGGGGTTCGAATTTTGGTTTTGCTGCTTGCAAGCAAACAAATGTGGGCATGTCAGTCAGCTTCTCTGAGCCATAGTTAAGGACAGTTATAGCTACCTTAACTATTTTGGTTTAACCAAACATAATTAGCTAGATCAGTTTTAATCAATGTTGTATATATTTACCGAATATTTACTAAATATCTTGAATATGCCAAATGCCAACTAGATTTCTTCAAAATTTGAAAGTCACATGGCTATTTGTATTACGGTATGTCCTATCTCCCTGATCACATTTCAAAATAGATATTATCATATATTATTTTATGTTGCAGAGTGCTATAATAAGTAACTGAAATAGTTGAAAAACATGAATGAGAAATCTAATTGATTATTACTCTTACTGGTAAGAGGATTGTCAAGTTGGCAGGGAGTGTTATAAACTGATGGATAGGTAAGAATTCACTATACACAAGAATGAACCATTTTTGCTGCTAATGTAATCTATCTAAAATGAAAAATATATTTGTTCTCTAGATGTAATGAATGTATATCTTTTCACCAAGAAATATACATTTGATTCATTAACATATTTCACAGGACATTTTATTAAATGAAATTCAGCTTTTACTAAAACTGTTACATGGATTGAATGGTTGACAATATAAATACATCTGAGTCCTCTGCAGAAACTGTTCGATCCATGGGAGAAAACATGACTTCTACTTTTTAAGTACAGTTATGATTTATTTTTCTCATATCGGCATAACTCCTTCAATACTCAACACCAACGAATAACTATAGATAAATTACAAAGGTCTGCCAAAGCATGGCACAACGTTTCACGCACTTAAATGCTTCAACATTCAAACCCTACAACTGCAAACCAGTACAGCCAACGTAAGCAAGTTCATCTTTATTTTATTCTCTCAAAGGGTTAATGCTCCAATGATCCATTGTTTTATGACGAGTGTAATATGAGGACCCTCAAACCCTGATTTATCATTGCTCCTTTTTTTTCTCTTTCTTTCCTCATGTTATTTTTTTAAGTGCTTGCAATCCACCTTGGATAAAAAAGACATTTGAGTTCGAGAGCTGTAGAGGTTCAGGGTGGGAGGGAGAGGGCTATTTTGAATCCTGTGACAGTGAGGTTTCGTTCACTAAGGAGCTCTCTGTGGGTTTCTGGCATTGTAAGTGTTTTGTCTGCTTGCAAGCGAGCAGCTGATGGATGGGGAAAATGTTCATTGATTTGTAGTGCCTGCACTGCAGCCAACCAGCACTAGAAAGAGGTGGCACCATCATGAATCTCTCAACTATGCATATTTATATGCAGCTGCTGTACTTCTGAACCTCCAATGAATATAAAGTACTTGTGTGGCCACCAGCTCAGACAATGCAGTCCTGCCGCACGCTCTGATTTAACTACTGTATGGAAGAATAGACTTGGGGGGGCTTGGGGGGATATAGAAAGGAGAGGTAAGCATGGAGAGAGAAAAGACTGCTGCACAATTCCTTTTTCTTAGATAGCCAAGAGAATGAAATGAATGTGGGAACAAGTAGGGAACATTCTAATAAATGCTTTCTGTGCTTGAATCTCAAGTTTTAAAATTGATTAATGGAAATGAAATCCTTTTAAAAAAAGATGGTGTTTTCAGCGAGCAAGGCTTTGGGACTACATGATAATGATGTGGTTAAAATATGCTGGCACCATTGAAATCATCACAGCTCTGAGCTGCATGCATGAGAAAGTCCCTCTCTTGGGTAAACCACAGATTCATATAGAGAAATAGATGAGATGCTATACTTGGGTGGCGGTAGGGAAGGCTGAGGAGAGAAGGAGAAATAAAGAATCTTAACAGCTTTGGAAAGAAAATTTAAGGGAAGTGACAATATGAGGTTATTTAAAAAAAACACAGATGAAAGAGAATTCATTTTAGAATAGAAAATGAAGCAGGAGGGGTATTTCAGAAGCATGGAAACTACAGGGCAAGTTTAGAGAGCTGAAAGCTTAGAAGACATGAAGTATAATATGAGTAGGAAAGTGAAATTAAAGGAATAAAAGAAACAAGAGGAAAGGAACTGTCAAAGTGAGAATCCTCTCTTACAAAGAACATAAATACATTTATTTGATATATGCACCTATGCATTTAAAATTATAGATTCTAAATAGTTTGATAAAAATGATACATTTTATTGAACAAGTTTTATTTGAGGAGCAGTGAATTTGTAAGGTTGGAGATTTTTGGCTTGATCAGTAACTTTAATTTTCCCAGCATTATAAAGAAAGAAAGAGACAAGGGAGGAATAGGATGAATTTGAAATCAAATAGAATTAACACCTACTATGAAATCAGTCTATTCTCAAGGTTCTGAAGGCCAAATTCAGGTAAATGCTATCGACAACAACAGTCCCACCGTGCATCTGACAGTTCATTTTATTATAAGATTAGGGCTCAGCTCCAATATAAGCTGTATCAAAGCAGCATCAAATGAAAAGTCAAATTCAATATCTGGGTACAGTTTGATTCCATTATCAAAAATAAGCTTTATGCTTTTCCGTGTAGAGTTAAAACACCAAATTGCAGCTGCTCTTTTGACCAGAACATAAAATGGCTTTCTTCCAAATAATTCTGAGTGTTCTAGGCAAGGTGTCAAACCTTATCTCCCATGGGTCTAGAGACGATGGATTGAATCTTGAAAGTTATAATGTCAGAGCATATTCAGTGTTGGTATTATATCCTGGTCATTTAGCCTTCATTAAACATGTCCAGATTTTTAAAACAATACACAGAACCTCAGCGTTGATTAGGAGTTTCTCTTGTCTGGCACAGAGACACCCTACAGTACAGTAATATTAGACTCTGGACTGGCAATGTACTCCACCCAGTGGTGTGTCAGAGTAAAAATGCCTTTGATAAAGGCTAAATCTGACCTATTTTCCTTCTATTTTTCAGCCCGCAGAGTGGCAAAATGTTAGATAAATACATGAAAGGTAACATGAATTTTACTCTTCATAATGACAAAATAGGAAGACACATGACCTTTTCTGAAAAGATCATGTTTTCCAATTTTTCAGTTAAAAACAAGTAAAATCTTGAATGCTGCTCATATAAGGATGATAAGGATGATAAGTAAGCTAATCAATCTGTGTATGTTTATATATATTATATTGATAAAAGTGACAATAAAAGTAAAGATATATATTTAGATGTGTAGATAAAAGTGCAAATTTCTGAGGTCATATAAGAAAGAAATAAGTTACTATGATTTACACTGATAAATGTCAACACCATTTTCCTGATGGAGAAACTAAATTTGAATGCTAAACAAACAAACAAACAAGGCAAAACACTGATGACTTCTCGAATGCATGGAGAATGGGCTCCTCAGACTAACTCCACTATGGGGTTTACTTGTCTGGCCAGAACAGCTTGCCCAATCCTGTTGAAATATGTAAAATTCTGTTCATTTACACCCTTGTCCTAGTTGGCAGAGAACAGAGGAAGAAGGTAGAATCTTTCCTTTGTGATTATCTTTGTAATCATCAAAGAGTTTTAGACATCAAAAATATTGTAACTTGGACCAACGATATTCTGTTATTAGTCCCGCCTCAGGAGACGACATTAAAAAAAAAAAAATTCTGGTTGTCATTTACTTCTTAAAAAAAGTGAACAGAAATGAAAACTAAATTAGAGTTTGGATAGCTAATGCTGGGTTGGTATTTTCCCCTATTAAACATGGAGACCTATGAAAGGTCATGTTTACATTTAATAGATGAAGAGAATGTAGGAAAAAATGTTTCAGGCTATATGGCTGGCCAACATTTTAGAGTCTGAACAAAAACTGAGATACTATTAATGAGATTAATACACAGTGGGAATAATGAGATAAGTATATAGTGGGAAGGAATTCTGGATTCTGTCAAAAAGACAGTTTAATATTCTTATTTTAAGTTTGCCATTAAATGGATACTTGATATTAAGCAAGTCACAATACTTTTGAACCAAATTTCTTTACATTATAAAACCTATACCACTAAAACTAGTTAACATTTTCCAAGGAAGGAAAGGATTAATACCTCCTAACTTTGTTTACATTTTTATGAAACTTGGGAGAACTTAATGAAACCCATAAACACCTCTCTAGCAAAATACTCACATTCATAGACTCACAATGATTTGTACATAATTTTAAGATTTCAAGATGCCTCTGCAGGGTATTCATAGACTTATATGAAGACCATAAACTTCATGTAAAAAGGCTGTGAATCATGATTTATTAATTTGTACTTCTCAACTAATAGACTAAATCATTTATCTCTGTCTTTGAGTATCAAGCAAAGTATCTGGCTCAGAGCTGGTACTTAGTAAATTTGAGGCATATAAATGGTTTCTTAAAGCTCTTTTTTTTAAATTAAAGCTCTAAGCTAAAGACTAAAAATCGCAGTTTGTCTGAAAAACCTAGGTTCAAATCTAAAGTTGAAACCAACTTTAGATTTAATTGAGTGAACGTTCAGACCTTCCTATAGTGCAATTAAACAAAAAGAGAACATTGGAGAAAACAGTCATGTGTATGGAAATGTGGAGTAGGTGGCATCTTTACTGAATTTTATATTGTCATCTCTTTAGCTTTTATATAATATGAAAGTTTCATAATCTTCCCCTTGGAAAAAAAATGCTACATAATTACTCCATCGTCAGCTCATGGAATACAAAAGGGTTTTTCTCATGAAACTCTTTCAATAAAAGGTAATGTAGAATGGTTACAGTCACCGTCCATTAAATAATTGTTTCATGTGCTGTATTTTACATCATCTGTAATGTCACATTTATAGCTATACTAATGTGACTCTCTTTATATACACAGTTCTGTTCACTTCAGCAAAGATGAAAACCAGGAGTCCCCATTGTGGCTCAGTGGTAGCAAACACAACTAGCAACCATGAGGATGCGAGTTTGATCCCTGGCCTTGCTCAGTAGATTAAGGATCCGGCGTTGCCATGGGCTACAGTGTAGGTCACAGATGAGGCTCGGATCTGGTGTTGTTGTGGCTGTGAAGTAGGCTGGTAGCTGCAGCTCTGATTTGATCCCTAGCCTGGGAACATACATATGCCATGGGTTAGTTAAAAAGAGCAGAAGAAGGAGAAGGAGGAGAAGGAGAAGGAGAAAGAGAAGGAGGAGGAGGAAGAGGAAAAAGAAGAGGAAGAGGAAGAAGAAGGAGAAGAGGAGGAGGAAGAGGATACGGAGGCGGGGAGGGGGAAGGAGAAGAAGAAGACTGGACACCATCAAAGCCCATCACAAAAAAGTTCACAATTATATTGGACATAGTTATACACAAGGTCAAATGATGGCCCCGAGAATAACATCCTTATTATTATCCAGAAAGCCAGAAGAGTTGGCACTGCTCTTGTAGCATTATATCAGGAAGACATGGCATGATCAAGGCAGTCTTTCAAAGATTCAGCTTAACCAAGCAGAGAAGACATTTGTAGCAATGAGTATACATCACGGAGAGGTCTAACCTTGGAGAAGTTATCTAATGTTTCTGAGTGTGGCTTCTGCTTTCACAAAGTGTCCAAGATAATAGTGGTTGTGTAAGTGTAAAGTTCATAGCAACATACCAAATACTGAAAACACGGTAACTGCTGCATTACTATTCCTAGCACCATTATTGCAATCACACAACTAATTAAGTGTGATCACAGCAGAACTTAGACTCTCTAAAATTTTCCTTTCCCCTTTTGGTAAAATTAAAAACTCTAAAAAATCTCTCTAACAGAAACTACTATCATAAATCTTGAACATCTGTTAAGCAAACTAAGTTGCAAGAATAATTTTTACATGACCAAATTATGTTCCAAAATTGCTTAAAGTCGTTCCTAATATCTTCTTGCTTACAATGTTTGTTTCTAAAAGAACTGATGGGGATAAAAGTCACTATCAGGGGGCCTTTGCGCTAAGAACAATGTTTCAAAAAATTGGATCCTTAGATGCTGTTTAAAATGTGTGTAATGTCATTATTACTATAATGTCTGCTTTCTTTGAACCAGGATCTGATGACAATGATCTAATCTCAAATCACTAATTGTGCAAATAATTGTTTACTACTTGTAACTACTGAGAAATATACCAGGGCCTTTTTGACACATTTAAAACTCTGAAATAAATGCAATTTTTTGTTTGCATATATCACTAAAAGTGTTGCATACATCAGTGGAAGGCAGCTGTTTAATTGCAAAACATATGTATTTCAATAAATATTTAAATATTTATGGAGATGCATGATTACATCTTAAGTAAAATAACTTTATCAATTCTCCTTTAGTCTTATTTATAGTAAAGAACTGTAATAAAAAAGTGGCTGGACATTTCATTTTCTTTCAAAAATAGAAAGATATTATAGTTTTTCTGTTTAATATCAGCATCTCTTATGTATGACTCTCTTATGGTATTTTTTATCTTTTGGACTGGAGTAAAAAAGTGACAAAATTTGCTTTAGCTTCAATGAATTAAGGTGCATTTGTTGCATAAGAACAATTTTGCTGATAATTCCCCCATAGAATTGCTTTGGAAGATAGAAGAATATTAGCAGAGGATGGATTCCGGAGATAGAAACATTATCAGAGGCTATAAAATGACTCCCTGATAAACTCAAACTGTGCCCTGCTCCAGGGCAATAATAATTTGGTCATTTTTCAAATTAGTCAGATCCTCCTGACTTTTGCTTTGCCTCCAACAGCAGAAGGTGAAGTTCCCTGAAATAATGACAGAGGTGGCTCTCTGTGTTTATATACATTATGAAGGGAAATCAAAGGCTATATCTAAATTGAAAAGTGGTTTTGCATGGAAATCTTGGCCTGGAAAATGAAGACAGGCTTGAACTTCTTTTTCAGCTTCCAGTCATCTCAGAGATTCACACTGACAGCCAGAGACAGAACATTCCCTAACTCTCTGTCTCAATTTCCCTACTGAAAAAATAAGACCAGTGCTTTCAGGCTTCCACTCCAGCTACAGCAGCATAGTTTTGTGAAAAATGAATGTCAATGTGCAATGCGTAAACACACAGTATCAATCTTACAGGACATATGAATAACCTCTGAATTACCACACTGCATCCATTTTGCAATTGAAGGAGATGATAAATAATTCACCTACCAGCTTAAAAGAGAAACTACCCCCCAAATGCAGTGCAGTCAGTAATGTAAGCTAAGCTCTTGTCTCCTTTGTACTTTGTAGAGAATTACAGAGAGTCGCTGCTTATTTTGTCAGTGTGGATGAGACTTTGGGCTAACAATTCTGTAACCTAGGCTCAGTTGCAACTGAGCCTGAGGCTTTAGCAAAACAACTAAAAACTCAGAACAAAGACTTTTCAGAATACTGCCCTGACTTTATGAAGTGATGTTAATTGTTTCCAAGTTTAGGAAAACCCCAGATGATTACACCTTGGCTTCTAACTAAAGTTTCTGTTGCCTGAATGAGTTCAATGATCAAAGAGGTGTTGCATGATCTTCCAAGTAATCTCTTTTTATGTTCTTCTTTGTAATTTCCTTATAACTTGCAGTCTTTACTGAGGGCCAGATACTTATGGCATTGAAAGATTTTTCTTTTTTTTATTATGAACAAATTTTTTAAAATAATTACATCCTTCAGATTTATTCAAAGTTGTTTAGTTCAGATGTTAGTGCAGTTCCCCTGACTTTTGTTGCCCAGAAAGATAAGAGTCATAGATTTAAGGAAAATTTTATATTATATTCTGGGGAGAGTCTTAATATTGCCTATTGCTGGGAGGTCCTGTCATGACTCAGTGGAAACAAATCTGACCAGCATCCATGAGGACACAGGTTCGATTCTTGGCCTTGCTCAGTGGGTTAAGGATCCGGCATTGCTGTAAACGGTGGTGTAGGTCAAAGAAGTGACTAAGACCTGGTGTTGCTGTGGCTGTGGTGTAGGCAGGCAGCAGCAGCTTTGATTCAACCCCTAGCCTGGGAACTTCCATATGCTGCGGGTGTAGCCCTAAAATGACAAATATATATATATATAGCCTATTGATAAGTATACTTAAAGTAAATATGTGTCATGATGCCAAAGGTCCAGAAAGGGGATTTTTTTTTTTTTTTTTACCAGCAAAGCAACATAACAGGTTTGAATTCATCTGAGTATCAAGTGAATGGGTGAAGAATTAAACACTGCTTAAGAGGAACACTTGTAACATGAGAGAACTTCATCAATGGTTTCTCTACGTGGTTCCAGATTTTTAGCTTCTGAGTCTCAGGCCACATCCAGATACACTGAACCAAAATTCCATTGGCAGGGCCTATGCATCTGCATGACAAACTCTTAATGTGATACACAGCTAAGGAACCACGGGGCTAAATTTCATTAAATGTCAGGAGTTTAATGGTCTAAAGTATTCACTGTTAAATATTGCAAGGGAAAGAATCTATTTTTGAGGCAAGGTGTTTCGTAATGATGTTCAGGGACAATTTTCATAGCATTATTTGGTATAGAATGAGTATAAAATATACTGTTTTGTCAAGGGGATTTATATATCAAAGAATCGATAGAATCTTAATTTTATGCAGAGCAATGAGGTAATCCCAGTGTATCCTGCTGTTTTGTTAAATAAGAAAGGTTTATGAATCATCCATGAATTTAGGCCACTGGAAAAGGTCTAAATTGTAACATTATAACATTGTAACATTGAAAATTGTAACACTGAATTAAGCAAAATCTATAAGAGATGCAAAAAGAGGAAGACACTAATAACAAAAGGCTTTAATATGCCTCTCTCAGTATAAGGCAAAACAAGTAGTCAAAAAAAAAAAAAGAGAGAAGTTTTAACTAACATAACCAATAGGGTAGATCTTATGAATGTATATTTAACTTTAACCACTAAGAACAAAGAATACATGTTCTTCTTAGGTACCCACTGAATGTTAACAAAAATTGATCACATATTAAATTGCACAGAAAATATCAATAACTTTCATAAAGTAAAAATACTAGAAATAATACTCCATAATCAAAAGGCAATAAAATAAGAAATTATATATTTATATTAAAAAAAAACAAGGAAGGCCTTCTCACTTGGATGTAAAAAAAATGTTTAGTTAAATAACCCTTGGGTAAAAAGGAAAAATCATTGCACTAAATATTTTAATAACAAAGAAAGAATGAAAGTAAATGAATTAAATTTTCTTCACAAAAAACTAGAAAAAGAATAAATATAAGATAAAATAAAGTATCATAATGATACAAATAATAAAATAAACTGATATTAAAATAAATTTGAAAAACCAGATGGCTATATATTGCCAAACTGATTAATTTGAATTACTAATATTAGATCAATATCCATAGGGAAAAAAAAAACTGAAACTGTTCTAGAAATTATTCTACAAAAAGTACCAATTACTGATGTTTTCATACGGGATTTTTTTCACTTACTTTCTATGACCATATAGTCTAAAGACCCTAGAAATTATTCCAGCACATTGAGAAGAAATTAAAAATAATAATTCCTTTTGTGAAACAAGTATAATAACAATACCTAAAAAATATATTACAAAAAAGAAAAGATGAATATCACTCATAATGCAAGAAAACTAACTAAATGTTAGCAAACAGAATCCAATATGATATTAAGAAAATAAGATGCAAGGACCAAATGGGATTCATTTCAGAAATGGAAAATGGCTTCAATATTTAGAAATTGACTGCTATCACACATTATGTCATTGATCTAAGGGAAAAACTTATCTCCACAGGAGCTGAAAACAGCTTTGACAAAATTAATTACTCATTTATGATTAAATAAAATATAAGAAATTAGGAATTGAGGGTTACTTTATACGAAAATCCTTTATCTTATTTAAGTGAGGAAAGAGCAGAACCATTTCCACTAAAACTGTGAATAAGCTAAGCATGACCATTATTTATTCTGCTGTGTAGTAATGCACTGAAGATATTGGCTAATGCAATTAGATAACAGAAATTAATTAGTGGCACAAAAACACTTAAGGAAGAAGCAAAACTCTTTATTTTTAGATAATATGATAGAATATAAGGAAAACCCCAAAGAATAAATGATTGAGCTAACTCAAACAAATAAATAATCCAGTAAGTATTATGATATACCCTAACATACAAAATAAATAGCCTGAATATACCAATAAATAAACAAAGGATTATAACGGTATAGAAAGCCCATTTATAACAACATTAAAGAAGATTAAATACTTAGGAGTTAATAAGTCATGTGGAACCTTTAACATTTTCAAAAATACTTCTTTAAGACATTAAAGTAGATTTGAACAACAAAAAAATACCCTGATCTTGACTAAGACAACTCAACATTAAAAAGATATGTTATCCATAAATTAATTTATAAACTCAATAAAATTTCAATAAAAATACAATGAAGCTATTGTATGGAATTATACAAGGTGATACAAAAGTCTATCTTAAAAGAAAATATAAAAGAATAGTCAAGGGAGTTCCCTGTGGCATAGTGGGTTAAAGATCCAGCACTGTCACTGCAGTGGCTCAGGTCACTGCAGTGGCATAAGTTTGATCCTTAGTCTGGGAGCTTCTACATGCCAAGGGTATGGCCAAAAAATAAAATACTAAATATATTTTTTAAATAATAGCCAGGGAAACACTAAATGAGAAAAACTATAAGAAGTACTAACCTTACTAGAAAAAAATATACTAAACTTCTATAATTAAAACATATAGTATTGGCACGAAGGTAGACAATCCCAAAAAATGGAATACAGCAACCAGAAACAGTCTAAAATTTGGCACATGATAAAAAGTTTGGTACTGAAATAAAGATAAACTTTTTTGTTTGTTTAAGTGGAAGTTCCTGGGCCAGGGACTGAACCTGAGCCACAGCACTGACAATGCTGGATCCTTAACCACTAAGCCTCCAGGGAACTCCAAAGATAAAGTTTTAATAATAGGTGCTGAACAACTGGTGGTCATTTGGAAACAGATAAAATTAGGTCTGTATTTCATAGTATACACCAAAATAAACTCTCAGTGAATTAGGGATCTAGATTTTAAAATAAAATCATCTAAGAACCAGTAGAAAGCATGAATAAATCCCTCTTTTTCCATGTATTAAGAAAAGGCTTTCTTTCCTCAAATCACTGGGTTATATTTAGTGACTCAAAACCCAGAAGCAATAAAAAAAGATTCTACAAGTTCTCATCACAAGGAAAAAAGTAATTTTGTAGCTACAAGAGGTGATGAATGTTAACTAAATTTATCATGGTAAACATTTTACAATATATGTGTATTAATCATTATGATGTATATTGTAAACTTATGTAGAGTTGTATATCAATTATATCTCTACAAAACTGGATATAAAAAAGAAATGATTGATACATTTGAATAAATGAAAAAATCTAAAAATATGGAGGAGAAAGTCTGAAAAGACAACTGAAAAACTGAAGGAAAGTACTATAGAGCAAGGGCCATATCCACAATATATCAAGCACTTTTAAAATTTGAAGAACAAATACAAAAACATAAAAATTGGAAAACATTTGAACAAGCAATTATCACCAAAGAAAGGAGTTCCTGTTGTGGCTCAGAGGGTTAAGGACCTGACATTATCTCTGTCAAAATGTGGGTTCCATTTCTGACCTCACTCAGTGGGTTCAGGATCTGGTGTTGCCACAAGCTGTGGTGTAGGCACAGAGGTGGATCAGATCCAACATTGCTGTGGCTACGGTGTAGGCCTCTGATGAAGCTCCTATTCAATCCCTAGCCCAGAACTTCCATATGCCACAGGTGCAGCCAATTAAAAAAAAAAAATCACCAAAAAAGTATAAACATAATCCACAAATACATGAAAAAAATTTAATTCAATAATAATCAATGAAATGCAAATTAAAATGCTGATATACCATTTCTTAACGCAGATTGGCAAATAATAAGGATATCACATTTGGTTTATAATGGTATGGGGAAATAGGCACTCCCATGTATTATTTGTAGGAATAAAAATTGGTCCAATCCTAGAGATAAACTGGGCAATACCTGACAAAACTATATATGCAATCACCTATTGCCTCAGCAGTTCAACTTCTAAGTCTCTACTCTCATGATACTTCCAACAATTAAAAAATATATATGCACAAGGTTGTTATTTAATTAATTAATTTATTTATTTATTTATTTTGCTTTCTAGGGCCACACCTACAGCATATGGAAATTCCAAGATCTGAGCTGTTTCTGTGACCTGCTCCACAGCTCACAGCAAGGCTGGATCCTTAACCCACCGTGCAAGGCCGTGGATCAAACCCACATCCTAATGGATACCAGTCAGATTCTTAACCCACTGAGCCACAGTAGGAACTCCTGCACAAGGCTATTCATTGCAACACTACTTTAGTTGCAAAATATTGGGAACAACCTAGTGCTCATACACAGGAATGTCACTAACTATATTGTTAGAACAACACCACAAGGTACTTTGCAGCCATATAAGAAAGTGAACTGAGTTGGAATAGTTTTCAGAAAAAAAATTGTTAAATAAGGAAGCAAATTACAAGAGTATTAATAATAGCTACCATTCTTATAAGAAATAAAAAGATACAAGAAAATAAACATGTATCTGCTCATTTACATATCTGCAAAGGAAATACAGAAAGGTAAACCAGAAACTGAAAAAAAAAAGTAGTTACCTATAGGGAATGGGAGAGAAGGTGTGGTAAGAAGCAGGGGATAGGGTAGTAAGGATGTAATGGGAACACACTTCTCCAAGTATAACTTTCTTCATCCTCTGCTTTTTAGAACTATACCAATTTTCATAGCCCCTGCAAAATTAATAAAATGTACAATTTTTAAAATTCATTTAAAAATAATCTAGGATATAGGTAAACATATGAGTAACAAATCAACTTAGCTATGTTATAAATAACACAACCACACTGAATGGAATGGAGAAAAAAATAATGAACGAAAGCAGCTCTGGAAAAAAAACTGAGATAACATGAGGCAAAAATAATTGTATGTAATTACTTCACTCTGTTTAGTAAATCAGTTTCCCATTGCAGTAAGGGTTGTCGACTTTGTAAATATTTGATTTGTGTACCAGGACTGTACAAGTAAATAAATACATTGTAGATAATGAAAGCCAAATTTTTCACTGTTAGAGAAAAATTTACAGTGAAAGGTGGGAGACTGGAATGATCTCTGTTGTATTAGATTAGAATCAGAGATTAATTCTGTGTTAACTCAAAATTGTTCATACATTTACAGACATATTGATATAGAAATAAACATGAAAGAATGTCTCTACTTGGATTAGTATATATACATATATTCCCTAACACTGTCCACTGGAACTAACTAGAATTAATAACATCCCACCAGCAATAAGCCAACTTGGCACCTGGATTTTGGTTTCTAAATCCATTCTCCAATAAAAGGAACAAGAACTGCTTGGACAAGTGGCTTATTTGAGGGCTAAGCAGGAAAAACACAAGGTGAGCCTGGAATACCTTGTGTTGCCAAAAAATAAGGAAGTCCTCAGAAAAGGATGGGGTATGTCAAACAGACACTAAGCCAGCCTGAACAAAATCGCCAATAAGCAATGCCGGAATAATGTGAAAAAAACTACATAATGATAGTACTGAATTATAACTCATAAAGTAAATAAATACCCATGACCACACTAATATAAGTATACAATTGAATACACAAACGAATGGGGGAGAAGCGACATCTCTTCTTTTGAAGAATTCTAATTAATAAAATGTAGAAGGAATGAGGGACATACAAAATCACATTAGACAAACAACAGTAACAATTGTTATAGAAAAGATCTGTGAATGAATGCTACAATCTTAAAATCAGTGGGCAAAAGACTGAAGAAAAACAGGGTATTTGCTTAGTCTAAATGTTATCTCTTCCTATATATACGTATATATACATACATACATGCACACACACACACATATATATAATGAAGGGAAACATAGTAAACTTACATCGCAAAAACCTAGGACACCACCGTCCTCCAGTGATTAAGTTTAACATCATCAGTCATAGGATATATTGACATCATGCATCCCCTGATGTGATGCACTAAGTAGGGTGTATCACTTCCTCTAATCCAAAATGCGTAACCCCAATATACTCACAAGAAAACACCAGACAAACCCAAACTGAAGGATATTCTACAAAATAACTGATGAGTCCTCTTCAAGGTCAGAAAAAAATTAAGACTGAGGAACTATAAAATATTGAGGAGACAAAAGAAGCTCAAACTAAGAAAGGTCATGTGGGATCCTGAACTTGATGTTAATTTCCCAGTTTTTATAATTATACCTTAATTACATAAATTGCTAACATTAAAGGAAATTGAGAGAAGAGTTTATACATGTACTCTTCGTGTTATTTTTGCAACTTTTCTGTAGGTCTAAAATTATTTGAAGATAAAAGTTAAAAAAAAGAAATCACAGTAGTTTAAAAGTCAGAATTTTAACTTGACATTGTGATCTGGTCTCCAGTTCTAGCATTGATGCTAAAATATGTGATTTGTGTGTGTCACATGGCATTTTTGGGTTTCAGTCATTTATTTGTTCACTATATATTTATAATGTAATCGAATATGATACCTTCTAATTATTTTTCTACTTTAATATTCTATTGTCCAGGAAAAACTGAAATGCAGTGTAGAAAAACTTATTTATACTCTCAATTTCTCTTAATATGATATTCATACTATTTTAAATATTTTATTCAAGTTATTCAAATTAGCACTTTTCAAAAAAAATTCTTGTTTTGCTCTTAAATTTGGTGCTCTTTTTCTTTATTATGTACTTTTACAGAGAAAAACAGGGCAGCAGAGAGGATCAACTACTCTTTGAGATCATATATCACCTCACTGTAAATACATTATTGTTCTAAAAGACTTGTTTAATGCTTAAAAAAATCAGTCAGCCTTTCATTGAATGCCAACTCTGAAAGGCCTAATAGAAGATAGTGGGAACAGAGAAATGAATAAGAAATCTCACCGGCTGTAAGGAGCTGACAATCTAGCCTGAGAGCAAGTATGTATGTAAATGAGTATCTGTAAAGTGATGTGAAAAGCATTGTGATAGAGATAGTAACATCCCAGAAAAGAACAATCAAACTCTGCCTGGGGAAGTAAGTGAAGATTTTTCAAAGGAGATGTCAGAATATTGGAAGACCAGCAGACAATTCTCAGGTAGAAAAGAAGGGAAGAATGTTTCATGATGTAGGATAGTATGACAAACCTATGGTGCTATGAAAACTTGGTAAGAGTTCCACACCAACTGAATCAGATGCTAAAGAGGAATGGCAAAGGCCTCAATGACTCACAGACTTTGGAAAACCTTTGGTTTTTCAAATAAGACAATCTGGGGGGTAGGGGGAATGCACTGAGGGTTTGGGACGCAAATGCTATCAAATTGACTTGTGATGATTTTTGTACACCTATAATTGAAATAAAATTCATTAAATAATGTAAAATAAATAAATAAATAAATAAATAAATAAATAAATAAATAAGAATAGCAAAGGCCTTATATGCTAAGCTGAAATGGAAAGGATGGGCAAACCTAGCAACTTTTCTCTAATTCTCATCCTCTTTACCATTGCTCTCTCTCTTGCTTGCTTGCTCTTTTTCTATTATACTACAGTGCATCAAAAAAAAAATAATAAACAAAATAAAACAAAACAGAAAAAGCACCAAAGGGAAAAAAAACAAACAAACCAGACTTGTCCCAGCAGTTTTGCCTTAACTCTGCAGGCGAAAACAAGCCAAAAGTTCGTTTTTACTTCTAATGTCAAATTTTATTCTATAAACATTTCTGAGAAAGGATCCTCTCTATATAAAACTCTAGATAGATATTAGTAAGTAGTCTTCAGCTTGGAGGTATTTAAACAGGGGAGAAGCACAATCAAAATATTTTTTATAAAAAAAACACTTTCAGAAATGACTTCTCCCTGTATATATCCCCAACCAATTCATATCCCTTTCATCATCAGCAAGAACCTATGAGCTGATTTGCTGTTTGGGGCAAGGCACTGGGCAGTTCGGTGGGCTCACAGCTCCCTGAAGTCGTTCATCAAATGAAAATCATCAGAACTCATTTGGAAGCAGGAAGACAGGTAGGCAGACTCTTCCCACTGCCACCTCTGGGGCGAAAAACAGACTGTGCTTGCCCAATTTCCATTCTTTCCAAGTAAGTATTTTTTATCCTGATTTTCCTCAGCTGTTCATATATTAGGCTAAAGTAGCTTTTGCATTTTCTAAAAAAGATGTACATCGAGTATGTTTAACTATCAGTCAAAAATGCATAATCACTAAACTATGTAATACTAAATCTAGCTCAGGATTTGAAGCTCAATTAAATAATTTTAGTATATGAAGCTGTGATGACATTTAAAACTAGGCATTTTGAGGAGTTCTTGCGTTTGAATAAACCTGCCATATAAATAGAGAGGGAAAATGTCACTTCTTGGTTCAATTGACAACGCTTAAAGTACTAACGACCTCATTTTCAGGTGATGCTTTACCAAATATGAACTTGGTCACACCATTAAATACATATAGTTTAAGATCTAAAATGTAACTCAGAAATTATTCCACATTTGCATATTACTACAACTGCATTTAGACAGAAAAAGTCTTCGATAGCCAAAATCAGATAAAACAACTTGTATGGTTTTCAAGAATCACTGAAGCCATCATGAAATAGGTAAAATGGTGTGATTTTGGTTATGATATAGAAATTTCTCATTATTGCAGTTAGTTCTCACTATAGGTATTATTATTATTTTTGCTTGTAGCAAGTGCGATTTCTGAAGAACATAATTCCCCCCACCAATACCATATAAACTATATTAAGTATTTTAATATATAAATGTGATGGTCTGGGGCAGTAAAGTAATAAGAAAGTTCAAATAGTGATTTTTTTATAGATGTTTAAAACTACAGACCTGTGTTTCTGTTCTTTTCATTTTACTTTTTTTCTGAAATAAAAAAATTCAAAAATTTTATCATCTAATATTTTTGAAAGCCTGACTTCTATTATTAATTAGAATATCAATTTATTTTAAATTCATTACTGTCAATGTTTTATCACGACTACCAGCATAATACTTAATTTAAAAACAAACTCCACTGATTTTTTAAAATTTATTTAAAAATACTCTGGATGTTATTTGTAGAGGGAGTTCAAATAATAAACATCTTATTATGTTACAGTGGTTATAGCTATTGGTCTAAAACAACTTAAAATCTTTGCAGAGTAGTTAACTGCTAGAAAATATTTGTTGAAATAATGAGCACTTTATATCCTTATTTAAACTCTCCTTTAAAAAAGAATAAATACACAATTAAAACCGTAACATAAAATTTTTACATTTTGGTGATCCAAAAAAAAATCATTTTCTTATTCATTTCAATCTTTAAAGTACACATTGCCAAGCTTATAGAAGTTCACTCTGAAGAGAATTTCTGAAATTTTAAAAGCTATGTTTTAGTCAAGCAATGACCTCAGGGGCCTAATACATGGCTTATATGTGGAGCTGTTTTCTTTACTATTAATCGCAGTGGTCATATTTTAAACGATGGAATTTCTGAGAAAGTTCTGTTTATTTAATAAGGCGAATTAAGAAACATTAAATTCACATAATGTTTCTTGCCCTGCAAAATGCCATGGCATTTCTCTCTCAACTCTACACCTATTTCCTTATAATTCCTAAGATCTTTCAGAATCTTTATGTACCCCTGTAACTTACATGATATTGTACATCAACTATACTTCAAGTTTAAAAAATGAGGGAAAAAGTTCTTTCAGAATCTTACTGCAAAAGTTCTATGGGGCTATCTAAGGTGGCTTACAAAACAATACCAAGAAATGTTTCCTTTCAGAAAGTTTTTCCAAGATCAATTTAGTATTAATAATCAGGTAATAATATTCAACATGCAAGTTTAAGGGGAGGAAACAAACTTCAGGCAACAGGGTCATAAAATATTCAATGAAAATAGAGGTGTGATATTAATTTTTGAAGGAAACTTCAAGCACAGGGGAAGTAGTATATAACATAATCAAAGGAATAAAATCTTGGAGATCAGCTGGAAAATGACAGCAAAATTCTGGCAGCAATAATCTAGCTACAATGTGCAGGATGAACCAGGACAGAGAAAGTCTGTTCTGTAAATATTATTCAACCTGTGTGAATAGAAACTTAATTTCCTGATGAGGCATAGTTAGAAGGTTGTTATGAAAATGAAGTGGCAATTGGTAGTGACAGATGATTTCAATTCCTTATTACTTTGGATGGATAGCATACAGATGTTCTTAGAAATTGCTAGATCCACTGAAGGATATTTTTTCATCCTTTTT